>CAKAOJ020000058.1:1448476-2172714 GCA_916701645.2 Sebastolobus alascanus
TATTTCTATTAAAAAAGCAAAACGACGCTGGGGGAGGTGGGCAAGTAATCGGTGTATGCCCCAACACAGTGTAACACCGGCAACACCAACTACTGTGGCAAGTCTAACTGAAATCAAATTTAATTATCAATTAATTTACAGATTTTTTTTTATTAATCAGTGTCAAAATCTGTGTGAATAACATTCATCACAATATCTGAGGCCAAGTTCACATCTTCAAATTTCTTGTCTTGCCCCACCAACATTTTAAGATATTTCTATTTCTGTGCAAGTACATTGAGAGAGATGCATAAAACCGGAGTGAAATTCCTTGTATGTATGTGCTTGGCAAATAAATCTGGTTGTGATATTTAATTACAATGATAAAATTCTGAGAAGACATAAAATCCTCACATTCGAGAAGCTGAAACCTGAATAACTGGATCTGGAATAATAGCTAAATGACTTATTCTATGTCTATTGACTAAACTATTAATCAACTTATCGTTCCAGCACTAAAGCTGACGCATGTAAAACACCTCAAGGGCATAACAGGCAATTTGAACATTGCTGTCATGCATCTGTTGTTTAAAAAAAAAAAAAAAGATTTTTGAAATTAATCTGACCTTTCTCATGATGGATATTGATAGTTCTGTTATTGTGAATGTAGTCAGTAAGAAAGCAGATGGAAATGAAACATTTTTAGCACCCTGAATCAGAGTGAAATCTGCAGATTCTGAACCCAAGTGCATGTATGAGTGTATACAGGCCTGTCTTTATGTTGTGACATACAGTACGTTTCTACATCTGATTGGCAATATTGGCCGTTTTTGTAGCATGTTATCGTATTTCAAATATCTGCTGTAGTTGAAAAGGATCAAGCTGTTTGTCTGAAAAATTGGATCAGAGTCAAACTGTGCTCCTCCAAACGTGAGCACAAACTCTGAGCTATCGCTGGTGATGATTTTAGCCATAATTGTGCAGCCCTGTGTGTTTGTGTGTGTGTGTGTGATGTGGATGACTGCTTCGGGGCTGGAAAACATGTTCATTAATTTACTCCGAGGCTGTAAACTTACTTCCACCAAGAGAGAGACACAAACACAACAAAACACCTCCCACTCAGTCACACGAGCCACTTCCCCGGTCCCTCGAATGAATCCTTGTCGGCTGTTTGATCTCTCTTCATTGCTTTCCTGCCTCCACCATCTCTCCCCGAGGGGCAGTTTCTGGTGACTGACGGCACGAAAACCAACTCGGGGTAAACAAAGCACCCACCGCCAAACCACGCTATTACTTTAATGTCACAACTCAGTGACAGGTGGCTGGGTGAAAGGAATGGGGGGGCAACACACTCACATTTATACTCTTAGGCTCTTAGGTCTGAGCCTGACAGTAGCCCTTCAGCAAAACACAGTGTGCATTGGTATGGGCCTGCTGCTACAGGTACCAGGAGGAGGAAATGTCAGCAAGTTTGAAGGCTCTCAGACTCAAATACACTGCCGTACAGCTGTTTATACTCCTTCGAGGGAGGATTTTACAACTTTGCATAGTTTTCATGACGGCAGTAATTTTCTCTGACGTCTTGATGCTTGTAAGTTAAACAGTAAAATAAGCAAAACCCTACAAGCTACAAAGACCCTTGCACAGATTCGCTTGACCAATGTGGCAGTTGCACATAAGCATTTGCTAAACAGCCAATAATCCTCCATCGTCATTCCATCCATCAAAATTGAACTATGCCCATTACTTTTTTGATTGGTCGCCACCTTCCCGCATGGACAATGTCTCCTCCTTACTACAATGTTAAGGCCCTGACCCACCAAGCCGACGGTAGGCCGCCGGACAGTTTGAGGCCGTCGGTGAGCATCTGTCGGCCTAGTTTTTGCTGTGTGTCACGCACTGTCGGCTCTAAACTACCCATGTTGGAGGCTTTTCGGCCGATTCAGCATGTTGAATTGGTGGCGGCACCCGTTGGTGAGAGAAATCACTCTGAATGGCTGTTCAGTTTAAACGAATCAGTGCACGAGAAGAGAAACGGAAGTGAGGACACCAAACCAATGAGTAAAGTCAAATGGGCACACACAGATTGCTCCTCTCATTTTTCATCTTCCTCTTATCTGATCATTCCAATACACGGATAGTTTCACAACGACATGGCCATCTAGAATGAAGCTAAGTGCTGAATGAAAATGGTCGGCAAATCTGCTTTGTTTCATGTACGTATCGTAACAGAACAACGTGAATTCTACCTTTAGAAAGTTTATAATGTTCAGTTTTTGGTTGTCAGTGAGATGTGTCAATTGAATTGTATGTTTTATTACAGGGGTCACAGTTACAGGTGGTGACTGCATTATACTGAGAGGTATTCCTTATTTTTTGTCTGTCCCATTTACATGCATGAGTGGGGATATTGGAAGCACCTATCAATATGATGCCGTCCAGTACAACGCCTGTAACTATGACCTAAATACTAAAACATATAATTGAATTAACACCACAACAAAACAAAAAACATTATAGTCATCGTGAAAGTAGACCTTATGGCAAAACATTGTATTGGATTGCATTAGAGTTTACTGGTGTACCTAATAAAGTGGCCACTGAGTGTAGATTATTACTTCATGGAAGGCGATATGGCCAGAAATCATCATAAAAGAACACATCACGATTGTGTCTTATCAGTAGTGTTATAGATAGCAGACTGTCTCTAGCAGCCATCACCATAAAGTCTTACAACCTGCACATTAACATCAGTGAATGATGAAATCCTGACAGTCCTTGAACAATTTCCAAAGCTGTACTTCCAGAATACATTTGAGAAAAAGTTGTGCGCAAGGGATGTGGAATTACATTTGATCAAATCTCTTGTGCAAGTTTCATTGACCGTCGAATGGAAATCATGAGTCATTTAACAAGCGCCAGCACCCCCGCCATGATCTGGCGCACTTCCCGCAGCGCGCTCCACTCCGGTGTTTGCCGCTCGTCACTCGAGGGCCGCTCTGATGTGAAAATTAAATGCGTAAAAAGAGAGAGCGACTGACTGCTCTGTGCCCAACATGTGCGGGAGACACAGGTCAGTTACTGCGGCGAGGCGCTCCATTCACCAGGAAGATCTTTTTAATTAGGCTATGTTCTTTTAATTAACCAGCCAGCATAATGTCTGTGTCCATTTGTCACCCCGGCTTTGCTCAGGCGGAGCTGGTTGAATATACCCTCTTTTGTCTCCTCGCAGTTCCAGAGGTCCCTGCTTCCTATTATATTTCCTCATTCACTGAAATGTATTTTTTCTTCTCCTCTTTTAGATTAGCATGATAATACCCCATGGAGGGGAGGGAAAGTGGTGAAGAGCTATTGCGAGACTGCTCATCAGATTCACTGTGTGCAAGGCCGTGGTTATTATCATACTGAATGCACCATCAGTTAAACTAACAGCCTGAATTCCGACATTTATCTCCAATATCATATACCGACTGTCAATTGCATGGGGAGCACAATGGCAAATTATGGGTTATGTCTTGCTCCTTGGAGTCTGGATCTTTCCCCTGAGTAATTACGCTATGCTAATTCTGCCCCCACATGCACTTCCCATGACAGAAACAAGGCTTCCCAACTGTTCGGATGTCACACTGTTGGGTGAAGTGATATATGGGTGAATAAATGTGTTGTTTGCGTCCTAGCGGCACCCACGAAACTCGAGCGCATCCTCTTGTTTTCTCCCTTCAGCTCTGGGGCATTGAGGGGGGGGAGGAGGCTCAGCTGGAGCTTGTAGCTGTGTTTCCAGAGACGGGGTCGGATGCAGGTCAGGCCACCTTGAACTCCTCAGCTGGATTTATTGTGTCGAAGGTGGACAGGGTCAGGTCGCACTCCTCCCCCTCCCCATCCTCCTCAACACAAGGACTTTGTTAGCGTCGGACATGGAGCAGACACTGGCAGCACAGACAAATCCCTGTCACGCTCTCTGAGGAGAACCCTGCTGGGGTCAGAGGTCGTGTGTTAAGGGGGGGGCGTGCCTGTGGCATGACCTGAATACTGATTGATTTTCTTGAGTGGGTGTCAAGGGAGGGAGGGGACCCTGCCTGGCGATAGTAGGGAGGGGTCAAGTCACTTACCCCTACCCCATGTGGCGATGCAGAGTGAGGGAATGTGATACAAAGGAAGGGGAAAGACACTCCGAGTCACAACATGCCTGACTCCTCTGCTCCACGGTGTACCTCAGCGGGTGTGTGTTTTCACTTTCCCTGAAACAAGACACTAGACCACATGTTTTCCTTTTAATAGACAGCTGAGTGGAGAAAGGGCAGGAGTGTGGTCTGTTTGCCAGATGATCACTGAACACAGAAGAGGCCACACTCCCCAGTTCCTCTGCTAGATTTATTAGTTGTTGTACAAAAATGCACAACCATGGTGGCCATTGATATCAATCATCCAATTAGTGCAGTTCAAAGTGTTTTACAGGTTGTTTTACACTGCCCTTCTGTGTTCTGCATTTAACAATAAACAAGTATTTAATTAGTTTTAAAACTGTCATCTTTGCCATTTAAGCAACAATGTACCTAATAATAGCCTTACAATAAAGCTTATTTATTCAGCACTAAAATCAGGATAAATTAAGCAATTTGCAAAAAAAAAAAGGCAATAATACCGCATATCGTGCACTCCACTTAAGAAATTCCTTCACCGCGACAGCCCAAGTGATTTACAAACTAAAGGGAAATTCCATTCTCATAAAAGCAGATCTTAATTGAGAAGTTTTGGCCATCATTTCCATCTGTAGTAACGTTGCACAAACCAAGTTAATTGGTAAGATTGATTCACCTATGTTTCGCGATTTTTTTTTTCCATATCTGTCACCAATACAAACCGCAGTGAGCCAAAATGAGAAAGTATAAAACAGCTGAGGGTCCGCATGGATACGACCTGCACCCTCCCATTTTAAATCTAACATGGTAAACACTACACATACAGTAAAGTATGGAAACACTTTGGGTTTCACACATTGCCTGGAAAAGCAGAGCTAGACATCATGGCTAAAGCTGCATGCTAACTCTGTCATGTACAGGAAACCTCATCACATTGCGGTATCGTGCGTTCAAGCCAGCCGTCATTCGCATCTCCGTGGTCAAATCAGCCGACGCTACAACTATAGAGCACCCATATACTGACATTTATGTTAAATGCATTCAAATGGCCCCGATGGAGTAGACCATGGATGTTTAAAGAGAACGGAACTGACAGACTTGGCAAAGTTAGCGGAAGTATACACATGTGAATAGGTTTTCAAAATAAAGTGTTAACAAAAGGAACTGTATATACAAAATACATATTAGTATTAGGTTTATATTCACCAGAAATGTAAAACATTACATGTCCCCTATAAATAAATAAAAAGAAAATACCACTAATTTTGTGAGGGAAATGTCTTTATTCTTAGATTTTTAGGTTGCTGGAAAAAAATTTAATAAATAATGCCTGACAATGATTGATATATTTGACTTCAGGAAATCTCTGACTACATACTGTACATGCTGAAAATTAAACATTTTTTACTGTATCAATTTAGATATTTTCCAAAGTAAATGTCCCTTGAAGTGTATAATTCAAAATTTCCAATGGTCTAGTGTTAAAGTTAACCTAAATCATTATATTGAATCGCGTGGTTCAGATAATCTGGCTAACCTGTTTGTTTGCAACCTTTTTGATCGTCTCCCTGCTTGTGTTTCTTTCCCCGTCTGACTTTATTGTAGCAATGTCGCCATGTTCCTAGATCTCAGCAATTACTGATTACTAGATGTGATTATAAATGATCACATTTAAATAAAATAGCCTATAGTAAAAAACAATAAAATAGATAAAAGACAATTTGCAGTTTTTACCCTTGACAGTAATATTTATTGCCATTTATTTCACCCCATAAAACTGTATGCAGCATTGAACTTGTCATCTTCTCTCAGGGTAATTGTTTCACTTTTAGCCGGTAAGCCACTAAATCATAAAAGATGGTGTTTTCTCAATAGTGCTCAGAGGTTTGACTTTTTTTCAGAGCTGCTGACATATCCTGATATTTGAGCAGCGATCTAGGGCCCACACGGCTCTAATTTTGATGAGTTTCCAGAGGACAACTGTAATTATGAATAAAAAGTTTGTCCTTATTCTGTATCTGCAACGGCAGGATGCCATTTAAATGTCTCCCATCTCCTCAAGTAAAATAGAAAAAGGTCACAAATACGACTGAAACAGAGCTCATGATCTGCCTCAAACCTGAATTATCCCTGTCAGGGTGGCGGTGATATTTGAAGCCGACTTGTTTCTGCTGCACGAAGCACTAAACTTTAGTGGCGTCATTGTGTCGTTTCATTAAGCCCCTCACAGACATTTACAAGTCTGATATAAAATGGAACTCAGACGGACTTGCAATGAATTCATAAAATAGCCAAACCTGTATGTGTTCTGTTGATCAAGTTGTTGATCTCAGCCTTCGAGCTTTAAAAGCTTACTTTCCAGCACTTAATCTATTTTGGACTGTGCCCCCTGCGGCACTGCAATATATTCTGTTCTCAAGCCAAAAAAGAAGCCTGAGACCTGTTTGGTTGTCTTGGTTACAGGTCGATAGAAGTTATGGATGTTTATTAAAGTGCAAGAAAAACTACTCATTTAGAAAACATAGGCTAAATTAAGTTATTAAAATTCTTTCAATTTCTACATCTCAAGCAACCAGCAGAAAAGTGACCCAAAGCAACAAGGTTATATTCCCATGGCCACAGAATGAATTGTTTAATTAGGGCTTGCTATGAAAGAAAAATAAGAGCGAAGAAGAAACGTAGTAAAAAAGATTTTGTTTGTAAAGTGGCTGACCAATATAATGTAATGGTCCTGAGCTCTGGATGATCTCAAGAAGCTTCTAACTCTGATCCTCAGTGCAGAGCAGGCACCCTGGAGTTTTGATCTAGGATAATGAGCGACTAAATCTTCCTGCAGTGGGCTTAGTTGATTAATCAGACTGCTGCCAGGGTAGTATTAACTGGGTGGAGAAGTGTGTATGAGATTTTTTGAAGATATCTTTCCCTCTAGCCCTCTATTTGCCATGCAAACCCCACCCAGCTGGTGCTTTTAGTATCTTCAAATAAACAGTTATTAACAAGTGCTTCTCGACGCAGGGCTAATCATTCCTCCCCTGCATTCCTCTCAACACATGTTGTGTATTCTTGCGTTGTTAATGGGAGCTGACATAACCAGCGAGGTTGTGGTATCATCTCCTATCTCACCGCCTTGTATCCATTTACCGAATCAATAGAAGAGTCATTCCACAAGTGTGAGGTTTGAAGAGTCGATGCATCCATAAACAATTCTGCAGATTAGGTAGGCTAAGAGCTCCAAGTAGCCCAAGCAAGCAAACGAGTGAAACAAACATCCGGTCAAACGGTTCAGAGACCAAGCATTGATTTGAGTACTCTCTCAGTTGTGGTATTGGAATTGTTCACATTGAAGGGTGTTTATGCATTTCGTCAGGAGTTGAGCCCGAGCCCGGGATGGACCGGAGTATTAAGGTCAGGGGACCAATTCTGCTTTTTCATTCTCTTCGCCAAGGACAGATTAATCCAACTCGGTAAAATGTAAATCTCCCTCCGTATTTTATTTCCCCTGTTTGTGCGAAATTCAAAATATAACTTTGGTTGTTTGGTACCTCTGGTGGCAGTTTTGATTTTTTTTCTTTTGCACCATTCATCACACAATGCTATTGACGTGTGAGGCTTGCAAAATCTGGCTTTTCCAAAGGGTTTAACAACCTTCCTCTGTCCACTGCACAATTAATCGAATATTAATCGTGATCACGGTTTTGGCTTCCCATTAAATGGACATGATCGACTGCGATATTGACATTTTAAAATGCGTGCTCCGCTCATAGAAAACTCTGCTGCTAAGGATGTTAATAATTAACCGTTAAACTGTTAACCGAAATTAAGCCTTTTAACCGATTAACGCTATCGGTTAAAACGGTTAAAAGAAATGTTGATAATTAATTAAAAAGCTGAGAAAATCTCGTCACTTTAAGGAGAAAAGCTGGTCCACCTTAACAGCCTGTTGTGCTCATACACTGCAGCTGGCGCACCGCTGCATGAGACGCACTAATCTCGTTGGTTAACGGTTAATAATCGGTTAACGAGGCTTGGTTATCGGTTAAGAAAATTTTTCAAAATTAGCATCCCTATCTGCACATCAAATCAAACGCTTCCTAAACTAACAGCCAGCCACCAGAGGGCAATTGAGATGTTGCTGCGTGCGCATCCTGCAGCTGCAGCCTGTGAAAAACTTTCCAGACTTGCAGTTTGGCGAATGGCGGAGTAGGCAGCAAGTCGGAAGAGCTCTGTCATCATTCGACATTTCCTTGACATTTGTTATCTAATTCGCCCGTCTAAAGCTTGGAAGACCCACATCTAAGACTGTCCTCTGATCTGGTATCCACTGTTTTGATTAAACATGGGTCCAATCACAATGGAGGAGGGGCGGGTCAAATACCACAAAGACCAACCGTCGCATCCTACATGTAGGATACAAGTGCTGAACAACAATGTAGGAGAAATTAATACACATAGGCCGGCGGGTCCGCCTCTCTCTCTACATGCTTCAGCCTTCCCTTCATCCTTCCTTGTGCCGACATTTTTACTTCCGCGGATATTTCACATAGCAACCAGACGCAACCAAAGTGTTTCCGCTGAAAAAAAAACACTGTGCCTCATTGCCCTTCTTTGTTCTACATATAACAATAAACAAGTATTTAATTAGTTTTCAAACTGTCATATTTGTCATTAAAAAAGCAACAATATACCTTATAATAGCCTAATAATAAAGCTTATTTATATTTATGTAGCACAAAAATCAGGATAAATGAAGTAATTTGCAAAATAAAAGGCAATAATATCGCATATCGCGCTGTTGAGCCAATCATTGTTACCGCAGGGGAAATTCCTTCACTGCGACAGCCCCACGTTGTATAACAGAGATCAGACGGGTAAAACAAAAATGTATTGAATTCCAGTGTAAAAGAACCCTTATTTTAAGTCTTATTTTTATGCAAAGATTTGTACATTAGGAATGTAGCACAACATGGAAGTGAAAGCAGTGTTCGGTTTATTTATATGTGAAAGTACAATAAATAAGATCAATGAATAATCATGATAAATCAAAATAATAGCGATTATCATTTTGGCCATATTCGTGCAGCTCCCCTGTCTGGAGCCCTCTACCTGCTAAATTCCAATTGGAGGATGATGGAAGACATGTTGGCCCTATTCTAGAGGATGGACAGCTGATCCACGTCACTGAAACCCTTCTTGTTTTTTTTTTTTGCTATAAAGCACAAACGCACTCTGCTAAATTAATCAAGATACATTTAGGGGTAATTTGTAGTCTGGGAACTTTAAGTGGCTCAGAGATAGTCTGGAACCTTTTGTTGAGCCTGCGCTGGAATTTGTTTTCCTCAAGGCCTTATCTGCCTTTCTGATGTTGTGTGCTTTTCCAAGGCAGTACTGTAAGTTCACAGCTGATCTGTTAGATTTCCTACAAATAGAGTGGTGCAGGAATGAGTCCTAAAGCAAGGAAATGAGTTTGCACTTTAGCACTTTCGGTTCCCTTGTCTCAAATCCAATGGATTCAGTTGAATGGGATTTTGGTTAGATACCTGAAATAAGGTCTGTGGTTAACACAAGCTAAAGAGATTTTAATGTTTAGTCATTAAATGACCCACTCGTGAATTTCGAAGCTTTTATATGTCTTAAAAAAGGTTAAATGAGAGTACTAAACGTCATCACGCCTAATTGTCGGCCTTTATAGCCTCGTTGTGTATATTCACGCTCATGCGACCGTGGTGTAGTTCATTTATAACCTAACATTAGCGTTTTACTTCTGGCGATTGCATTCACACTTCAAAAATCATATAAATGGGGTTCATTTGTGGAGATTATCTTGCTGAACAAAAGGTGTAAGTATCATAAATGTGTGTTTGCCACAGAGCTTTATTCCTGCTATAATCCAAAACCCAATGGAAAAATCCCATTGGCTTTTTGTCGAGGGAACCAGGGCGATGCTAACTTCCTGGTTGGCCTACAAAAATACGTCACCACTCTATGGTGAGCACAGGCCCTTGATGATCAACGTTTCACTCTATAGGCTACCACGGAAACAAGAGAATAATGGCCAAATGCCCAATGGTATCGCACTACACAGGATAGGATATTGATGCACAACACAGCAGCCGTCCTCTCCATCCAGGGCTTGCTGTCCTTCAGTCAAAACAAAGAGAATTTGAGAGCATGGAGGAGGAAAATAAGCTGACGAGTTGGCTTCGCCTTAACCTTAACTGAACCATGATCAGCATGTGGCTGCCAGCTGGTGAGCTTGCTAATCGAGAGGATGCTGCCTCTGCAAGTCTTTCTGGGCTCTGCTGCTTGAAATGTGCTGGGCTTGAGGTCAAAACTTCCATCATCACCATTTGTCAGAATTAGTCTTTGTCCAGGTCAGGATCCAACTAGGTCGTTCACATCTCCGAAAGACTTTCATGGAATGTTATGGCCAGCTCACTTCAGTATGAAGTATGGATAAGCAAGCTGCACAGAAAGTTGCTAACTCAAAGCTTTTCCAGAACAACGGCCAAGTTCATGCATTTCTAAAATTACAGTGCACACGCTTATTGGGATGTCTTTCACAATTTGAATTTGGCGCACAAGATTAAACCTGTGATTGCTTTTTTATCCTTAATGTCCAATTGAAAACCAATCAGCAGTGACTGTATGGAGCAGGAAATTAAATACATTTGCTATATTAGGAGACAGCTTCTTCAAAAGCAGAGAAAATGCTTATCAAGCCCAGTGAGGTTGTCACTTATCCAGAAATTCACTTTTTTACATATCACCTTGCAGATGAAATGTTTTTTGTAATATCATATGAAGTTTAGTTTAGGTTTGTGCACTGGCAAGGTGAAGACGTTTTCCTGGGAACAGATTGCCAGAGCAGATTGTGAGCTGAGATGCCATCATCAGATTTGGCTGGTTTGAGCTCTTGGATTTGTCAAAAGATTTTCTTCACTTATTGCTAAAGCAACCTGTTGTCATGCAAACATCACCAACCACGTCTCTTCCCCAGAGTTCAAAGAAACAGTTTTATGTCACATTTTGGTTTTCCTGATGAAAGTGAATGGTATAAATCCAGTATTGATAGTCATTTTTTTTTCATAGTTTGGACTTTTAGAGTAGAAAGATGCATCATGATTGCTCTGACTGCTCGCTCCGCTGTAAGCTGTCCTGCATTTATGTCACAGACATACACAGATGTAATAGTGATTTATTTCTCTTTCACAGATACACTGACAGCTGCTGCAACAACCTGCTATACTTACCTGCTTGGTGGATCACTGTTTGAAAGCTAAGGTACAGTACAAACGCTGTTTCTTTCTGAAGTGGATCCTATGTAATTAAAAGTTGAAGAAGATTTGATTTGGGGAGACTTGGAGTCTCTGTTCAATGATCTTTCAAATGCAGTATTTAGATCGTCACATTACATCCAATTCAGAGATACATCTACTTTCAGTAGACGTCCACTGAGACCACTTAATTAATGGGTGCTTTGTGGAAATAGTGCTACTGAGGCAGCTTTTTAAATTGGATATCGTCTACTCAATTACTTATCTACTCATTTTAATCAAATGTCAGGAAATAGCTTTTCAACATTTAGCATACTTTTCTGAAGATTTTTTCTCCAACCAAGGACAAACTCCCAACAAGTTCAAGATCAGCTGCGACATGGTTTTGTTCCGTCTTCTGCACGGTGACGGCATCAAACTGTACCACAACGGGAGCGTTTCAGAAGAAGGAGCATTTTGCCTGCCCTACTTGCAGATTTGGTCATTTTTCCAGGATATTTGTGCTTCTACCAGTAGGCTACATAGTTAAATGGTTTCTTTTTTGTCGGTTTTAAGTGTGTTTATTGTTGTTATTTCCTACTTTGTTGTGCCGTAGCCTACATACAAATTGAATACCGTTAAAAGTCCAGCTATGAACGACCTGAATCAAAGATGTGTAGCTGTAGTGATTCCATCGGGAGTCTGCAAAGGGCGTTTATTTGAAAAATTGTCCGGATGCTCCAGCTGTTCCACTTCCTGCCCGGTGTTATCTGAACGCCCTGTGGCTCCATCAAAAATAGACTAGGTGCCACTTCTGAAATGCACTACATCGCATCTGGTGGAATCGCAAGCATTGTCTAAAATAGTTGCAATCGCTCCTGCACATTCGGAACGTGGCACAGACGTGACCGGTGGAATCAAGGCATTGTAGAAGCAGAGGCATTGTGCTCACTGTTCATTATGCAATGTTGTGTTGTTGAGTTTTTTACTAGGTGCAATGGCTCCTACATGAACGCATCATTATCTGCCAGTTGAATCAGTTGTGGTTATTTCACATGAAAGATTTCTGTATTTGTGTTTCTGTCTGATCTCTTTTCACATGGTTTGAAGTCAGCGAGGCCCTGACGCTGTTGACAGTTGATGAATCTGATAAGACTTGTGGGGTTATCTGCTCACATTGCCATGGTTACTGTCAATCAAATCAATCCAGAGAAATTAGTTGAGTTTTATTAAACTCTTAATACCTTAAGATGTGTTTTCTGAACTTTAACTTGAATTGTTGCTCATTAAGTCAGGTTTATTTAAATACTTAAGATTTGAAACCATGTCTTCAGGGGCTTTAAGTGTAACTTAAACCATTTATTACATTTTCTGATGAACAAGCATCAGGAGGAAAACTGGTCTCGGATAGATCTGCAGTGTATTTTAGTATCTCTGAGCTCCTGGTAGTTTGGAGTTGGCTGTGTTGTAGTTCATGGTTGGGTATTTTGGCTGTTTCTCTGCATTGTGATTCTACTACTACACCTCTCTACTCTGTATATGCTATCTGTTGCATGTGTGTCTGTCCTGTTTTTCTTTATCGAAATCCGTGGTCTAAGGACATATGGTGCCATATGCTGCACAGATTGTAAAGTTCAAGACAAACTTGTGATTTTGGGCTACGTAAATAAACTTGACTACTTAGAATATTGAGTGATCTGTGAGTACAATTATGAAGCGTACACACCAGTCTGAGGTTTTGCAGCTCTGTTGTGAAGTTGTCCGGTAGACGTAGGGGAACTAACTGCAGAAATGCATCAGAAACCTGTAGAAGAAGCTACTGTGTGTCTGGTCGGGCATTTCCCCAGTGAGCTTGAACGTGGACAGTAGAGGACAGGGCCAAGGAGTGCCGATGACAGGATCCCTCATGGGATGGCTGGAAACAGATGGCTGGTCAGATGCATGCCTGCTGTGACCTTGAAAGCATCTGAAGGTAAAACCAGCAAAAATGTCTGAAAAACAAGTGACGATAGACGATACCGCAGGAGTGGCAGTTCTGTGTTCTGTAATGTGCTCCATTTTTAGACTTGTTGCCCATAGATGTTACTGTCTTGTCTGGGAAGATTACCGCAATACTGCTGTCATGTGACCCTGATGCGGGGTTGAGCTCATTACAGTCATCAACTTAATTTTTGGGGACTTCATTTTTTATTGCTGGGGAAAGTTCATAGACAGTGCATATGGTGTGTGTGATATGAAATCATCACAATAATCATTGTTTAGTTATCTTCCATCCTATTTTCTTCTGGAGAAAAAAACACTTTTCTGTTGCTCTGTTCTGTTTACTTGCTTGTTGAGCAAGTAAACTGGCAAAATGCGGGGATACGTACCCTCACAGCCCTATTAGTGTGTGAGATCACGCATATAGTTAATTTTCTTTGGTGTGTATCTCATCAGAGAAGACGTTAACCTTTTCTGGCATGTTCTAATTTGGTTTGTTTTGGTTCACACTGTTCGATTGCAAATAAACCAACAGCTTGTAAACAAGAGATTCATGGACACACAGCGCTTTTATTAATTGGAAAAAGTTCCGGTTGGTGTTGCAGAGTGGTCAAATTATTCAGGTTCCAGTCGGTGCAACTTTACCTAAGTGTGATGAACTTATCTAATAGGGGTGTGGAAAAAAGCGATTCAACTATGTATTGCGCATATTTTTTTTATGATTTTGAAATCATTTGTTTTAATGCCAGAATCTATATATTTGCTTCATTTGAGTCTATGAGGAAGTAGAAGGAAGTCAACGCTTTTATTGGTTTAGTCAGAGTAACGTGACGTAATATCCGTTCCGTATCCGTCACCAAAACAAACCGCAGCGAGCCGAAACAAAAAGTAGAAAACAGCGGAGGGTCTGCATGGATACAACCTGCACTTTCACATTTTAAATCCAAAGTGATGAACACTACACATACAGTATGGAAGCTGACCATGGATGTATAAAGAGAACGGAGCCAACGGGAGAGCTAAGTTAGCTTGGCAAAGTTCGCGGAAGTATACACGTGTGATTATGTCCGCTTTTCAAAATAAGGTGTTAACAAAGGGAACTGTATATACAAAATACATATAGGGAAATAAGATTGATTGTATTATATTAACCAGAAGTATAAAACATTACATGTCCCTTATAAATTAAAAAAGAAAATACCACTAATTTGTGAGGGAAATGTCTTTATTCTTTGATTTTTGGGTTGCTGGAAAAGATTTAATAAATAATGCCTGACAACGACTGTTGTTTTGACTTCTGGACATCTCTGACTACATACATGCTGAAAATCAAACATTTTTACTGTGTCGATTCAGATTTTTTCCAAAGTAAAAGTCCCTAGAAGTGTATGATTCAACTTATTCCCATGGTCTAGTGTTAAAAAAGTTAGCAAAAATCGCAATACATATTGAATCGGCAATATCGTGATAGTATCGAATCGGGAGATAGGTGTATCGTCCCAGCCCTATGATGTAAGCTCTTTTACAAACTTTATTTCTATTAATTAATCTGATGATCGTTTTCTAGGCTAATCAATTAATTGGTAGGTGTATAACATGTCAGAAAACAGTGAAAAATGGCCACAAGGATCTACAAAAGCCCAAACTAGCTTCTGTCCAAAGCCCAGCCTCATTCTGAGAGTAGCCTCAACCTCTGAAATTTCTTGCATTTTCGCTCATAAAATTACTTAAACGATAATCAGTTACCAAAATCGTTATTTTTCAACTTGCAAAGAGAGAGCCATGATTAGGGCTGGGAACTGGATGGGGAAGTTGGGGTGTTGGTGGGGGGGGCTGTAAGAAATAAGAGGAGATGGAGGAGGGTAGAGGTGTCAGGCGTATAATTGGGGTGAGGAGATCTCTGGGGTGGATAGAGGGAAGCTTTATTAAGACCGCTCAAGTCTGATGTGCTTGCACGGCCGCCTAGCTCTTCCTCGCACACCCACGCCTATGGGCCAATCTCCCATTTCCACAAGAGACTCTGTAACAACAAAGGGATGAAGGGCAAAGTCCTCTAGCTCCTTCAGTCACAGATAAGGAAGAAGACCCCATTACTTGAAAAGCACTGATGGGGAGGCAGCAGTGTATTCATATCCCTCTTTTTTTTGTTTTTTAAATCGAGGCCGATTGTTTCTGCCTCCTCACTGGTTAGATAAGTTGCTACTTATTGATAGAGCTGGTGTATTTTATCCTGAGATGCAGTAGATATTGTTGCACTTCAATGAGACACTCCAGCATTTCGCTCCACAGTCTACCCTGAATTCACTTTGTAAAAAGAAAATACTAAAAAAGGCCTTTTCTTCTCGGTCTATTGGTTTAAAATAATACAGATTTTTGCCATTGGTCGTTCATTCCTGTGACACATTTAGACACGTAATATTCTGCTCTTATTATATTTTGGTTGAGAGTGAAATGCATGGCTTGAAAGTGTATTGAGAGCAGAGCATTTATAAAATATTTCCAGCCCAAAGTGTAGGCAAATATTGGAGCTCAGAATGGATAAATGCGGAATAATCTCTCTTGTTTTGCCTCACAAGGGAAAACAAACTTCCCAGGGTGATTCCCCCGCGACTGATCGTATCAAGTCCGATGGGGAGATTAGGAGCTTAACTGCTTATTCTCCCCAGTCTCTGACCATTGAAATGTTACTTTGGATCAATTATCGAAACCTTCTGATGCACGCTTCGTTGACCTCCTGAACAGGTCTGCCATCCCACGAAAGCAGATTTTGTGAGTGACACAACAAAGATTTAGAGTTGAAGCAGGGGGCGGTTATGGGGAGAATTAGTGGCCCCCCTCAGTTCTCGGCTGTAAATTGGTTTCTGCAGAACTCATGAAAAAGGGGCTGGAGGTCTGTTCTCTGCTTCCTTAGTAGCTTGTTAATCCCCCACAGCTCTGGCTGGAGGGAGAGCTGCTTGCACATACACGGCCCTACTCCTCCTCCAGCCCTCTTCCGTCCTCTTTCCACTCCGTCCTGCAGGGCTCGGCTAATCCTCTGCCTGGTCATGGTGGGGAGATTGCAGGCTTTTTCAAAGCCCTTTGCTGGCTGGACATCAAAGTTGCAGGGATACAGAGACTTGAGGAGGTGGGAGAAAATGAGGTCCACCGCAAGCAAAGACTGCGAGGGGTTCACCTCAGCTTTTTCTTGTGCCATTCCTTAGGTGACATCCAGAAATTTGTGGTCTCAAGGGAAAGGCTTTATTGATTGGAAAGTCTCCGAAGATAAGTTGGTGGTGATGTATGCAGAGCTTTTGGGTCTAGCTGTGAATTTGTTTTATTGTTTCATGAAAATATACACAAGACAAAAAAAACTATAAATGAAACACAAACAAGATGCTACACATAAAGCTGGAGCATGACTCGGGATAAAAACACTAAAAGCTTACACATCTTCATAGTTTCTCTTCCTGTTTACGATGTTAAACGCTAAGAGATCTGCAAACATTTACTATTTGTTTTACAAACTGCTGCCAAAATCCACAGTGCAAGGAGAGGTCGATTACCCAAAATGAGTCTGACAAATTCCTCCACTGTCAGGAAAGTTCATTCACTGAGAGAAAACTCCTCTCTACTTCATCTTTTGTCTGGGGCTGATCTTATCGAGGTCTCATCTATAGAACATTATTCAGCTGGATTCACAGGACGTCTGGATGCCGAAGATTTGGGCTCTGTCGTTAAACTTGTCTTTGTTAGAGATTCAGCACTGATTTATCAATCCAGAGTTTTGGTCCAATTATTTTTTTTTTACCACAAATTTCTCTAATACAATGGAAATGTGTTTGGATGGCTGATCTCATGTTATATTCTCAGATAACGCTGAGGAAGATTAGAGAAAGTTCATGCCAGATGAAGGAAATTCTCTGATATAAAAATGTTATAATATGTAGTTGGCTGTGCCAGCAGTTTGCTTCATGCAATTTTTACAAGCACTAAACATGTTCTGACTCTGGAAAGTGAAATAGGAACTTAATTAGCATGTAAGGTTTTTTTTTTATTATCTTTTTTTTTTTGTAACGACACAGACCTTGTGTTGTGAATTTCAGGTTCATCTGATGCTTGTCCTAATTTAATGTACTGAAATGCTGCTACACTGGCTGTGACACACAGCTTATATGAGGCATAAAGGTACTTTAAAATCCTTGCGCCAAAATGGCACTCCTATTCTGAATCATAACTCTATCAAATCTGAACACACAGACAGAATGCACTTTCTGCAAATCACACTGTCCATCACGAATAAACATCCATAAATCTGTTTCAAAATCATAGAAAAAAGACGCTCAATAGAACTCCAGAACAGAAGTTTTCGGAGGTTTCTTTCTTGCTAATTCGGCATACTTTTGATGGTGGGGGCTGGAAGTAGCATTATGGAACGATAGCTCCAAAATGCAGACCATGATTATTGTGTATTGGCAAGAATAAAAATAAAATAAATAAAATAAATCTAAATCCTACTCACTGTACATACAGTACGAGTATATAGACATATTTACATGTACATACAGTACATAATCATCCAGCCCATGTATTATCCATCCAGCTCCTTCTTTGCACTATTTGTATAGTTTACAAATTACAGAACACTTGACTTGTATGTAGATATTTTACTTTATTTCTTATTTTATTGTTGGTCATTGATGCTTATGCATTGAGTTATATATAAAATTCAAACCTAATTTATATTTTAACAACACTTTGTTGTCCTTGTCCCTATATTTTTCTATTTCTGTGTAAGAACACTTAGAGAGAGGCATAACATTCCTTGTATGTATTTGGCAAACGAATCTGATTCTGAGAATCTGGCGATACGATACGCATCATGATACAGTGGTTACGATTCAATATAGTGCGATATATTGCGATACTGTAAGCAAGGTGATATATTGCAATTTTTTTAATTTAATGTTAGGAAAACTCTCAAAGTATGACGAACACACCGCATATGCAAATGCATAAAATCTGAGTAAAAAAAAGTTTACTTTTTTATGCAGTCAGAACAGTGGGATCTACATTTGCATTTATTACAGTCCCTGTAACATCCAACATCATGGCACTACTTTTTGTGCAATCTTAGCCACAAATCTATGCATGTAAACTACTAATTATAAATGTATCAATAGTCTTTTTGACAATCAATACAGCATCACAAAACATAATATCACATTCTCAAGTGTATCAATATTTTCTCACACCCCTACCCCCCAAACAGAAGTAAGACAAAGTAAAATCATAATAATAGGAGTTACACAATTCATTAATATGAACTTGTTTTCACTGAAAAAGAGGGTAATGTGTTTTCTGAATGAAACATCTATATTGTATTGTTGCTAAGAGGCAGTTGAACCCTCTAGCCCAGTACGTTTTCTTTTATATTTTTAAGTACCTCTAACCATGTGTCTTAATTGCTTTCAAAAGGTTCACTCATCTAAGGCCTTGATTACAATGAAACATGATTGCAAATTTCTTGGAGCTTGGAACTTTCCATCCCACTTATGCAACAGACACATCTGCATGTGCAACAAGGTAATTACTTTAAGTGTACTCCTGGGGTTTGGGATTATATATCATTCCCCTTCTTGATGTTCAGAAAGTGTGCAGTCGATCTATACGGAGACTCAGTCAGACCTTAATGCACGCACACACACACATTCTGCCGTGTGAGTGTGAGATGTCAATAATTCGTCTAAAGCTTCACCCTGGGGTAACCCTTCGTAAAGGTTAGTTAGCTTTAGCTCAATAAGGAGGATTATGTCATTAACTATGGCTTTCTTAGTAGCAGCTGGGATTGAGTTTTATCATATTCCATTCAATTTATGTCATTAGTGCCGCTTACTTAAAATGGGATTGTAGATAATATCGGTATGCTCGGAGTGCAATCAGACCTGCAGTTTACTTACTTTGTTCTGAACCGTAGCAGAAAAGTTTGCTGGCCGACTGCTTGTAAACAAAAGTTTCAAACCTGCCTGTGAGTGCAATCTTAGAAACGGCTTTGATATGCTTCCTCCATTTTTTAAATTGCAATCAGGGTTACAACTACTGCTAATATTCATTCATCTCTTGTTTAGTTTTTCAATTGATCAATTAATCATTCAGTCTAAAAAATGTTAAAATAAAAATAAATACTCATCTCGGGCTAAACAATTATGGCCAAAATGATTATCATGATTATTTTGATCAATATTGAGATCACGATTATTCACATTTTTTGAGGGACAAAATATTTGTATTGCAATTTCACATGTAAATAAACAGAGCGCTGCTGTCATTTTCATGTTTTGCTACTTTCCTGCTAATGCACAAATCTTTGTATCAAAATATGACGTAAAGGACCAGTGTGTAAAATTTCTGGGGATGTATTGGCAGAAATGGAATATAATATCAATAACTGTTTCTTTAGTGTATAATCACCGGATAATAAGAATATTTGTGTTTTTGTTACCTTAGAATGAGCCGTTTGTATCTACATAGGGAGCAGGTCCTCTTCACAGAGTCCATCATGTTTCTACAGTATAGCCCAGAACGGACAAACCAAACTCTGTTAACTTTTCCTGCTTGGGCCTGAGTCGATAACGTCACTCGCTCCCGTCGCCGCCGCTCTCTCTCTCTCGCTTCACCACTCGCTTCCCACGTACACACACATACACTCTATGCACTGGCTCTGCTCCAAATGACCTACACTACTCTTCCAACAACTGACTCTAGAGAGTGCCATTCGTTCAGCCACCGTAGTTCTCCTACACGCTTGGCACACAGGAGAGGATTCATTTGGTTGCAACATCACCGCTAGATGCTGCCAGATCCTACACACTGGTCCTTTAAAATAAGATTCTTCTTCAGTGCATTTTAGTTTTCCAAAACGAGTAAAATACAGCATGTTACTCTTCTACTCTGGACTGCAGCCGCAACATTCAGGAAAAATTTTCACACGCTGCTGTCGTAGGATGCGCACGCAGTGTCGTGGAAGCTCCCTGGTGGCTGGCTGTTAGTTTAGGTTGATTTGATATGCAGCAGAGTTTTCTACGAGCTGACCACGCATTTTAAACATCAATATTGTAGTCGATCATGTTCATTTAATTGTGGGAAGCCAAAATCGTGATTAATATTTGATTAATTGCAGCCCTATATCCAACAAAGAATCCCAGTGGTGATGTGTTTTAATAGCTTGCTGTGTCTGATTAACAGTGCAAAAGTATTAAACTTTCAGTGATAGAACACGGAGAAAAGCAAACTCTCATAAATGACCGTTTGATAAATTATCAACTGACTAATAAGCAGTGTTAGTCAAGACCACCTAAACCGAGACCAGAGTGTATCAAGACCGGGATAAGACCAAAGCAGGGCGAGACAGAATCAAGACCAGGACCAGACCAGTGCGAGTCCCACACTGCACGAAACACTTGGGATCAAATGTGGAACATGTAGACCATATAGGCACTCAAGACCGAGTAAAAAATGTGGTCGATTCCAAGACGAGACAGAGACCTTTAAAAAAGTGGTCTTGAGATCGGTCTCGAATCCAAGATCGATCTTGAGTACTACAACACAACACTACTAATAAGCACTAGTTGGAACTTCTTTCCCCATCAATCCATGTTTCAGCAGGTTAGAGCTGAAACGATGAATCAATAATTCAACCAACAAATTTAAGCTGGATGTAAGTCACTTTTTATGCAAAAATGCCAAACATTTAGGTATTCTCAGATGTGAGGATTTGATGCTTTTCTGTCTCATAAGACAATAAACTGAATGTCTTAGTTTTATTTGTTTATTTGGATTGTTGATAATACAAATTTAAATACAGCACCTTGGGCTCCTCGATATTCTAATGGACGTTTTTTCACTGTTTTCTGACATTTTATAGACACATTGATGAATGGAGGAAATAATGGTGAGATTAATCAATAATGACAATAATTGTTAGTTGCAACCCTATAACAGATTATTGAGTATTTTCTGTCCAGGCTCTCAGTCAACTCGTCTCATCTCCCACAGGGCAGTGAAGACGATGTTGAAGCCTGACTTATTGACCATAAAGCCAGTGGTTTATGGGTGCAGTTGATGCAGTCTGTGGTTATTGACCAGAAGCTGTTTGGCATAATTGACGGACCAGTCTGATTAGTCATATTGACAGCAGAGCAGTGGAGCTGGGTGATTTTCTTCACCGTTTTAAAGGCTTTCCCCTCATTTACCTGTGAGAAAGAGACATTTTGTTGCAAAGAGAGTTTTCACACCCGCCACCATAATTTCTTTTACTCTGAAAATGATTTGATGGAGATGGTTGATTCGGAGATGTAACGTTTTACTGTAGCTCCCAGTGATATTTTCAATTTTTTTTTTATTGCCAATATCATGTTACGACTGCTGCAGAGCACGAGGCTGTTAATCTGAGAGGCTCTCTTATTCCTTATAATTGATGTTTACAAATTCCCTTGGTGGGGCATTAAGGAATATTGCTGTATTAATTGCCAAGGTACGCCATCTAAATGGGTAATTGCAAGCTGTTTGCTGGAATGTAAATGTGCTCAGCTTGGCTTTAATAGAGTTTGTTTATTGAGGTGCTGCCCGCTGACAAATAAGATGCTTAAATTGATGCCCTCTGCTTTGAAAGAATCAATGTGTCTTTTTGTGATTGTTGCAGGTATTACAGTCACATTGCTTTTTCAAAGACATATCGACACATTAACTACAGCTACAATGACAAACGGCACCATCTCACATTCAGTTAAAGGGACTATTTGTAACTTATCACGCGCATAAATCTTAACGGGTCGGAATCCCATGCGCGCTCGCGTGTGGGTACGCGCTGCTCCTGCTGCCTGCTGCCTGCTTGCACACCGCGCTCGTTCTCAACCGCTCGGCTCGCTCCAACTCCACGTGCACGCGCGCACACTGCAGAAGAGTTAGTTTAGCTCTGAGAATATCTAGTGAATGTGCAGTGGACGTTTTTGCAGAAATAAATGCTGCAGCTCCTCCAGGCCAACAGAGGTTTCCCGTGTCTTGTGAAGTGACGGAGCTCCGCAGCGAGTTACGTTATCCCGACCGGGTGTCGGTCTCTCCCCCCTCCCCCCCCCCCGTTCCCTCCGTGGTCGGCAGGTTGAAGCAGGAAAAGACAACACTAGGATCGGCATTGATCCATGGAGAGACCCTCCTCTGGTCAGCTAACATTACTGCCAAGCAGGTGAAATATAGAGTGATATTGTGTGTTAGCTGACGTGTGTCGCCTCACTGTTTAGACCGGTGCTCGTTCATGTCAATGTAGCGCGAGCACAAGCGCGAGCGCGAGCAACAGGACGCTGACTTTCGTTGACATTGGGGCCACAGGTGTCGCTGTGAACAAGCAATTTCTGATTCTTACATGTAGCCCCTTTAAAGAGGATATTCACAATTTTAAATTCTGATTCTGTGTGCTACAGTAATGATTATTTGAATTACTGGAAAAAGCCTCTAATCTCAGAGCTTCAGACTAACTTTTTACATTGGTTGCACTGGTGCATTTAGGTGCTTTAAAAAATGTTCACTACGCTAATACATTTAGTATTATTTTGCAATAATACATTTTAAGCGTTTTTTCATTTCCCATAGGCCTACACTCGGGATGTCACGACAACAGAAATTTAGTAGTCGATGCCAATACCAGTGAAATTCCATGATTCTCCATACCAATTCGATACCACGGTAAAAAAAAATCAAGTAAAACAATTAATCCCATGTACTTCAACATCCACTCCTTTATTACCGTTTGCATAATGTTTTTTGTTAGGAGGTTAAACAGGTCATAATTCTCTCACTATTATCTATTTTATATTGCTGTGGAAACATCTCCTTCATAAAATTGGATTTATTCAAGTTTCTTGCCAAAAACTAAATTTACCAGATTACATTTGAATACGTCATGATAACTGTTGCACTCTGGAGCCCTGAGTCTAGTCCGACCAACAGGCCAGAACTCCAATATATTCAATTCACAATTATACTAAACAGAAAAAAGCAGCAAATCCAAATATTGATAACTTACCTATTCAATTCTTATGTGTGCAGCCTGGCTTGTACATTTTTTTTCCTACAGGTGAGAGTACAGCGGTGCAATAGTAAAACATGCCATCAACTGGCATTTATAGGATTTAAATATATGGAAATACATTCTGAGCCTTGTGGGGCTGTTTCCTCAGTAAAGGTGTATATTTATATCCATATGAACCTATAAATAACCACCTAGTTTTTCATTTCTGCTCTTGCAATGAATGCAATTATCTTTTTGCCTTTTTTTCTCCAGAGCAGTCTGACTTCAATTAAGTGGCCCTTTATCATGACCACCCTCAGCCCGTAACTCTGCACTGTGTGACTGACCCGTGATGGATGACTTGTCTATGGTAGCCGACACAGGTGGACACGTTCACTAAATCTCCATCTGTCCCAAGAACCCCCCCCCCCCCCAACTCCCCCCATTTTCAATAATATCGACAATGTCTCACCTCTACATGTGTGTGGGTGTTTGAAATTTGTTCATCTTCATTCATGCCTTCTCGGCGGGCTTCGCCCCTGCACTCAATATCCAATTTCTTCCCAACTGTGGGATGAAGAATCGGAACAGTCTCTCCACGGCTCTGCCGTTCGTACCTTGAGTTTCTCTCCACATCAGCACACACCTTCGGCGGGGCTGATCCATGGAGAGGAGGGTTAAGCGCTCTCCTCATAAGCACATGTGCGTCTCAGAGATCAGGGGCACGAGAGTGGGCGGATGGGACGAGAACAGGAGGCGAGGATGATGCAGTTGAGAGGGTGAAGAAGGTGATTACTAAGGGCCAGCTTCAGAGGAAGTGGCACAGGGAAGCAAGATGATAGATGTATTTTTTTCTTTGTGGTACAGCAGAGCCTTTTCAGACACACACTTATCAGTCCTTTCTTCCTGTTTGCGGTTATTTTCAATCACTCCTTCTCCTGCCTCTTGGAGCCCATCGTCCTCCCCCATTATTTCTTCTGTCGCCTCTATCGTATTCCTTTCCACCTGTCTTATCTCTTCGCTCTCCACCTTCTTCAACAGAGCTGTGATTGGAGAACACTGAGCACCAATGATTCAATCTCATCCCTATTCATAGACTTCAGAGCACATTCCCTCTCTTCCCCTCCCCCTGCCCGGCTTCCACATCACTCAGCACCGGTCCCTGCCGCCTCTACTTTTTACCTCTTTGTTTCACACATTTTTTTTAGCTTTTAAGTCCCCTTTTTTACTTATCCGACTGACTTGCCTACTGTAAAAAAAAAAAAAGGTTGACATGGCATCACAAGCAAAAAGCTTGGTAAGCTTTTTAGAGCCAGTCACGGTGCACCATTCCCCCACCGTAATTACTGCTGAAACAAGCAGCTCTGGGAAGTTTCAGCGCTGGTGGACCCGTCATTACTGACAATCTCCAAGCCTTTATCTGCCATAGCTAAGACGCTCTCGCACTGCGGGGCTGTGATGATTGCCTCACTGAGCTGTAGGAGGAAGGAGAAAAGAGGAGGATGATCAGAGAAAAGGAGCGGCATGCAATTGGAGGTTTTTCATAAGCGTGAGAGAAGTAGCGCCGTAGCTGAAGCCCCTGAACTGAAAAAAAAGTGTTTCAAACCAAAAGCCACTCAAACCTGCCAAACAGCCATCTCGGCTTCCACGGTGATTCGATACTCTCCAGCTCCAAGTGCAGAACTTCAAATCTATTACACTCACGCGGCCCTGTCAAGCATGCTTTTGCTGAGGTGGCGTCCGGTGCTTGGCTTCCAGCCTCCTGTCAACACAGAGGGCGAAAGAACAACGGATTGTTCATACCCTTCAGATCAAGTCGTCATCAACACTCAGGCAATTTCCACTCAGGAGGTGTCACAAGTCATTTACTTTCCTCAAGGAGTGTTTGCATTCCGCAGCAACATTTTCCTGCTAAAACATGTATTTTGCGCCACACCTATGAGCTGCCAGTTACAAACCAGTTCTTAGAATTAACACCTTTTGTGAGTGTGTAGGGCTGAAACTGTGACACTATTTTGATTGTGTGGACTCTTGGATGTTTGAACTCCACTGTGCAGAATGATGTATGTGCATAACTGGCATTTGTGCTCACCTTAAATCTTAACCTTCACCTTTAAAGTAGTCTTGCATGAAGCAGGATTTTATGATATTGCACCTGATTTGACTGTTATTAGGCCATTTAATAGGCATTATCAGTAGCTGTAAGCATCATAGATGTGGGTCATTAGGGGCCTGCTACACCTACTACGTTGTGAAAGTGAAACTTAGAAACAACACGCTCTAACATGTTGCAAAACTGAAACGTTACGCTTTGAACACAAACAAAAATGCTTCTTTAGGTTTAGGCAAAAAATCAAGTTTGGCCAATAAAACTATAACTTCTTTAGGTTTAGGCAAAAAAAACCTCTTAGTTAAGAAGCCTCTTAGTTAAGGCTTCTTTAGGTTTAGGCAACAAAACTAAAACTTCTTTAGGTTTAGGCAAAAAAAAACTTTTAGTGAAGAAGCCTCTTAGTTAAGGCTTCTTTAGGTTTAGGCAACAAAACTACAACTTCTTTAGGTTTAGGCAAAAAAAAAACTCTTAGTTAAGTTTAGGGAAAAACATTGTATTTTGGCTTAAAATAACTACGAACACAAAGACAACTACACGTTGTTGGTTTCACACGGGAAGCAAGCCCCGGTCTCCTGGGTGAAAAGCCTGTGTTTTGTGTTTTCGCCCCTTTTTTGGTGTTTTCTTTGCAAGCAAGCAGCACTCGAACATCGTTCCAAATTATTTTCGCTGGCCTCCAGTATATTGCGTATTTTTAGCGGGGTTTCCCACGTTTGAAAAACCTGCATATACGCGCAAATTTCATTGGAAAAACGATATAACACAATAGTGATACTGGCATTTCTAACTTCAACATAGTAACTTGAAAAATACCGATATTCGATACCATTTTTGATACCACGGGGGGGAAATGTACACAACACTGAGGGCATAAAATTTTAGTACATTTTATTAAAAGATAAATAGCAGTGTGTGTTTCAACTCGCTGTCAGAGAGAAGAGAGAGCAGAAAACACAGCTGGTACCCGTATATCGATACTGTGGAAAATTAGTATTGAAACTGTTTCAAATATTCAGCATCTATATATTTCGATTAGGGCTGTCAAAGTTAATGCGGTACTATAGCGTTAACGCAAATTTGTTTTAACGCCACTAATTTTTAACGCATTAACACAATTTGATCTTTCGGAGGTTGTAGTGGACTAAAGCTAGAGTGAAGATACTGGTATCATATGAAACCAGAAAACGTAAGGAATCCATTGGTACCAACTAGGCCATTGTAATGTCATGCAAAGTTAAATATTGTTAAATAACGCTCCAATTTGCACTAAATTTGGTGAGGAAAAACTGGCATGGCTGTTCTCAAAGGGGTCCCCTTGAACTCTGACCTCAAGATATGTGAATGAAAATGGGTTCTATGGGTACCCACGAGTCTCCCCTTTACAGATATGCCCACTTTATGATAATCACATGCAGGAGGGGGCAAATCATAGTCAAGTCAGCACACTGACAGCTGTTGTTGCCTGTTTGGCTTGAGTTTGCCATGTTATGATTTGAGCATATTTTTTATGCTAAATGCAGTACCTGTGAGGGTATTGATAAGAGTATCAAATACTTGACAAATCTCCCTTTAAGGTACATTTTGAAGAGATACAAATTGTGTGATTAATTTGCGATTAATCGCGATTAAATATATAAATTGATTGACAGCCCTAGTATCATTACTGATATTTTTGACACTATTACACACGTGTGATGTGGAAACTTGAGTGCACATATACTTAAAATTAACTTTTTAGTGAAGCAGGAGACATCTTATATCCAGTAGTTTTGAAACTTTTGAAATCAATAAAAATACTTGCATATTAAGAGATTCTGGGTTTTTCAATGAAGGAGGAAGTGTGCTTTTAAAAATGTTTGATTAGCTGAATGTGAAAAGCCCATATCAGACACACATTATTATTTAAAGCAGTGTTTTTATGTCTTAAAACATGTCTGGAGGCGGTCTTTAACAGCTTTTCATATTCCTGTACCTCTTTCTTTACAGTTGAAAAGAAACGGTGACTCATATTGCTTTAAAAAGCTGTCAAGTCTGATAGCGTCTCTGGTCAAAATGCTGCTTTAAAACGGCTTGTATGTCATTATGAGGAAACAAATTTATTTCTGGCATTGAAATGAGTCACTAAATTGTAGCATAGTGGCTATCAATCCATAGTAGTAACCCTAAGGCTCCGGAAATGTTCTCTGCTGTAGACCAACCAACTGTTATCACTAGCCATTCTGCAGCACGTACTCTACCTTCTGTGCCCAGTGTTTGTGCTTCAGCGTTCCATGAAATAGCTTGGCTACATTTACAGGCTTGTGGGTGTGTGACTGCGTGTATGTGTAGCTTCATCCGGTTTTAAATGGGCGTGCAACTGTGTTAAAAAGGGAGAAGGGTGGAAACTGCTGCCATTGAGCAACTTTGACCCAGCAGGTGAAAATAAGTGTCATGACATTACCTACCTGCCTGGCTGCAAGCACCTGCCCCAAAGTGGAAACAAACTGGTTCTTGACAAGGCAACACAAGGAAGTACACCACTTTATTTTTCCATTCCTTCACCTTGGGCAGGAATCTTTGCTTCACAAAAGTACATATTTTTGTCATTTTGCCTTCATAAAAGTGCAAAAAGGACTTACTGTCAGGCATGGTCTCAGCACAATTTTCACAGATGGTGGTTTGGAAATGGCTTTCATTGTAGTTCCTCCACTGGGCTGCAGGTATACCTAAGATTTGGGATGAAGAAAATATTCAGTAGTGGCCAGGTATTAAATATTTTCTGTCGTTGAATAGGTAGTTCGTGTATGTCGCAGATTTTGGAAAGCTCTCACAATTAGGGCTGTGTATTGGCAAAAATGTTGCGATACAATACGTATCATGATACTGGGGTAACGCTTCAATATTTTGCATAGTGTAAGCTAGGTGATATATTGCAATTTTTTTCAATTCTAATTTTAGGAAAACTGTCATAGTATAAAGAACACTCAGCCATATGTATAATATCTTGAGTTAAATAAGTCACTATGTGAAATGGCTACTATGGGGACGAACATCATTACACATGAATACAATTGGATACATTAGATCCACAAGAGTCTCAGCTTTACAGTGATACCCAATTTATGCAATTCAAAGACTGTTTAGGGACCCCAGTATGCAGAAATATTCAAACACATCATTTTTAGAATAGGCGAAAATAACACATTTGTCCATGCATGCAAAAAAATTTTTTTTTTCCTCCAAACTTCATGGAAATATCATAAAGTGGGCATGTCTGTAAAGGGGAGGCTCATGGGTAGTGCCCATATTGAACCCATTTTCATTCAGATATATTGAGGTCAGAGGTCAAGAGACCCCTTTGAAAATGGCCATGCCAGTTTTTCCTCGCCAAAATGTAGCACAACTTTGGAGCATCAGTTAGCATCCTTTGAGACAGTAAGTATGACATACCAATGGTAACAATGGATTCCTTAGCTTTTCTACTTTCATATGATACCAGTACCTTCATTCTAGCTTTAAAACTACACACTACAACCTCCGAAAGACAGAATAACAGCCCAGTCGGCCGGCGAGCTGTCTGATTTTTAAGAGGATAATTAAAAATCAATACAGCGTTTTGGAGAATCGATACAGTATCACAAAACATAATATCACGTATCCATATTTTCTTACACCCCTACTCACAATTGTGTATGTGTGGGTATATTATTTGTTTTGTCCACTCAACATAAAATTCTGCTCATTATACAAACCATAGTTTATCTCATGCAGATTATAAACATACAGTGTGTTGGTTCTCCGGCACATTGGAATTGGAACTTATATACGGACTTCCATTCTCAAATTAAAGCTGGGAGTCTGCTTTAATTTGCACCTGCAACCACATCAGATGAACAGTGTAAGAATTTTAGCCTTTTTTATTCATAGTCTTCCAGTTGTATGGGCCATAAAGTTAATGACAAGTTATTGCTGGGCAATATATTGATATGAGACTAGATATCGTCTTAGAGTTTGGTAATATGGAATAAGTGTTGTCTTCTCCTGGTTTTAAAGGCTGCATTACAGTGATGTAATTTTCTGAACTTACCGGACTGTTCTTTTCTATTATTTGCCTTTACCCACTTAGTCATTATATACACATTACTGATGATTATTTATCAAAAATCTCATTGTGTAAATATTTTTAAAAGCACCAATGGTCAACCTTACAATATCGTCGCAATATTGACATCAAGGTATTTGGTAAAAAATATGATATTTAATATTCTCCATATCGCGCAGCCATAGAACAAGTTAACCTAAACTTAAAGGACCAGTGTGTAGCATTTCGGGGGGTCTATTCTATCCAGAAATGGAATACCATTTTAACAAGTATGTTTTCTTTAGTGTATAATCACCTGAAAATAAGAATCGTGTTTTCGTTACCTTTAAAATGAGCAGTTTATATCTACATAGGGAGCGGGTCCTCTTCACGGAATGCCCCATGTTGCATTGCCATGTTTCTACAGTAGCCCAGAACAGACAAACTCACAGACATCAGGAGACAATTGGTGTTTTCTCTTGTAATGGTCTGACGGGCCTTTATTGTCTTCACTTCTGGCTTGTTTTGGGGGCTTTTTCAGTCTGGTCTTTCAGCAGTAAAACACATTACCAGTTAGATTGAGGTCATGTGACTGACCACTGTTTGGCCATAAAACTCCTCGGTTGCTTTGTTTCAAGTTTAACAATAGGACTTTAACATCAGTCATTTTTTTTTTATTTTAAATCCAATTTTCTGGGTTATAGAGGCAAACGATGAAAAACATATCACTCTTCTATTACTTCCTGACTGCACTATGTACTTCCCCCCCTTCCTGCAGACTTACATATTTGTCGCTGCATATTCCTTTGGGCCCTGCTTCCAGTTTTAACATCCCCGGCCAGCACTCTACTACCCCACAATATCATAAATTAGTCATCACTTTATTCCTACCCAAAGGCCATATGCATAATTCAGAAAATGGACACAGTAGCAATAAAGGAATATTTTAATAATCCAAACTATATTGTCGTTTTGTCTCGGAGTATGTAAAAGTGCAGCATGGGAGTTTGTTTTTATGAGTTAGACGCAGTGGGAGGATTATTTTTTTTACAAAATTGTTAGTCTCTTCCCAGTTCCCTTCACAAGCTCCGATATGCTCTCCAACTCCATAACGCCGACTCACACCAGGCCGACGTTGTCTCAGGGGCAAAAACCTGAATAGGGAGTAGCGCTCTGTTGACGGATGAAGCTCATCCATGCGCCAAGTTCAACAAGTCAGCCGCTCTTCCCTTGCTGCACTCCCCTTCAGCTTTTCTCTCTGCACGCCGGTCTATCTCCCCCCTGCTACTGCACTCATATTCTCCCTTTTCAAATGCTAATGGCACTGAACCATGCTGGAGCTCTTCAGCTAGAAGTGAACTCTCTCTTCTGAGAAGAGAATTTATGGATGGTCATGCAGAGTTTTTAAGGTTTGGCCCAGCAGGCACCGAGAATTTTTCCTTGTGGCCGAATCATTTTGGCCTCAGTCTCAAGCAGCGTACCGCAATACACCACGGGTCCCTGGCTTTGTTATAATGCATAATGGATCAAAATCCAGTTTCAGTGCCCTCTCCGTACACCCACTCCCCACTTTTGCTCCAGAAAAACCACTGATGAAGACATGTGGGGGTTGTTGCCTGCCTTCTGCGTGCTAGTGTACTGACTGTCCAAACGGTTACAAAGTGAACTGATGAAATTTGCCTCTTGAGCAACACATAAACAACTCCCAGTTGTTCCCCCCACCCCTCTCATCAAAGGTTGTTTAACCAAAGAACAGACAGTGACGATGAAAAGCTGAGCTGCAGCAAGTCTGCTATTTGGTTTGTGGGAAATGTGCACATGATCACACATAAACTACACAGAGAGAAGAGGCATACATTTGCATGCAATGGTCTTCCATTGTTTCATATGTCCTCACACATTCATCCCACTACCATCGGCTGTCAGTACAGCTGCCACATAATAAACGGGTAACATTTTTTCCAGTTCTAACAGATGCAGCAGTAGTTTCAAATTGGCAGTGATCTACTAACCTAATTGCAAGAAAAACAGAAAAGCAAATACTGCGGCATTTTTCCTTTTTCATACTGTAGTTCAATAGAAAAATGTTTTCCTCACCTAAACGTTAGAAAAGAGAGTGGGAGATGACGCGTGACAAAATGTCCTTGGCTGCTTTAAACATGGGACATTAAGGGTATGTGGTATGCATCATACAGACTATTGGTTGACTGGGAAACTGGATAACATGTTAAAAAAAACTTCAAACCTTTTTAGGGGCAGCACAGGAGTCATAAGGATGCATAGGTATTACTTTAATGGTGCTGATTAGGGCTGTCCTCGACCAAAGAAATTCTTTGGAAACAGGAAACAGAGCTGGACACGGGAATTGATGCAAAGCACTCAAATAATAGCCTGCCTCCTGCGCATGTAGACCGTAGTAGCATTATAAAACGCAGAATTTAACTGTACAACAGCTGCTAGCATAGACAACAAGGTTCAGCAGTGCTTGTAACTTGTTATCCATGTTGAAATTAACCACTGGTGGTCGAGGAAGATGTCGTTTGTTTTCTTCCGGAAAAGGTTCATGTGATGGAACGTGACGAATCACAGAAGGACACGTCATGACTGATGAGACCCAATCAGGGAGTGAACGTGGGTGTCTGCGTCATTGTTTTCAAAGGTCTCCGTTTCTGTCCGTCCAGACTAAAACGCAACCCCAGAGTTTTAAAAGTAAAACGGGGTCAGCAGCGTTTTCAAGCGTCTCCGTTTTAGGGGCTCGAAAGCGCCGGAGTAGTGTGGTCGTTAGGCATAAAAGTAGCAAAAGTTATGCATTTTAAAACAAAAATGTATTAGTGTGGATGTAGCCTAAGAGGGGGCAGTCCTAAAAACAACCTCAAACCTTTTTAGGGACAGCACGGGAGTCGTTTGGGTGCATTACTTTAAAGGTCTCATATTATGCTCCTTTCCAGGTTCATATGTGTATGTTAATGTTCTACTAGAACATGTTTACATGCTGTAATATTCAAAAAACCCTCTATTTTTCTCAAAATCCCTCTCTTCATCAACCCCCTTTTTCGCTCATTATAAAATTCTCTGATTCAGAGCCTGTCTCCTCCGGTCTCCTCCCAGTCTGCTCTGATTGGTCAGCGTTTTCTGTCAATCAAACGGCTACAACAGCGTCACTGCCCTCAGCGTACTGTAGGGAGAGAGCAGCAGGGAGAGGTTCACTGACTTTATCCGCGTTTCTAAAGTTAAAAATAAACTAATTAAAAGTTTATAAACCAGAAACTTCACACAGCGCACGTTCCCGGAGGAATCTGATCCGAAGTCGAGGAGAAATGAACAACATCTGCGGCCAAGATTCTGGGTTTTCTGACGGTTCTGCTCCGGTAAATATGCTATTTTTAGCTCCTTCACGTTAGCTCAGTATTTACGTTATGCATAAACTCTGTAAACCGTAAACATACACTCTGTTTTACGTTTGTCTTTACAGGTCCATTTGTGAGAAACGACCGACAGAAGAAGAAGACCCAGTGAAGAAGAAAACGTTTGCTGTGAGCAGATAGCTCTGTTTACATGGGAGATACAGAGGTAACCTGTTAGCATGTAGCTACATGTTAGCATGTAGCTACATGCTAACATGTAGCTACATGTTAGCATGTAGCTACATGTAACTGTGTGTAAACACAGCGAACATCAGGGGGGAAAATAGAAGATGTGAAACAGTAGTCAGTTCATTATTTCTGGTATAAGACACATGATAAACGTATGAAAGTAATCAGAGTAATGGTATATTATTTACTGTAGGAGCTGTCTCTGTGTTATCATGACTAAAGACCGGTTAACGTTACACTTACTGTAGTTTACCATGCTGGAATAGACTATCCTTCCTGTCAACATAACTGAAGGTGGAATTACTGATCTTATATATAAAAACTGCTCAGTAACCACAGTACTGAGTCCATGTTTCAGAGTAACTTAGACAGTTATTGCCATATTTATGCTGTGAAATGTTTGTCAAAGCTGCAGGTTATCTGTTCACGTTCAAAATACTGTGTATAATTAATATTGTCATCTGTCTACTGAAATAAAGTTTGACTGTGAAACAAAAATGTGTTGTGTTGCTTACAGTCACTATTTACTAACTGTACCCTTCTACATGCATGACATAAAATTAATTTTCCATATCACCTGTTTAAACTGTAATTACATAACTTTGTGAAAGAACATGTTATTGAGAACATGTTGATCTCATACCACAAGATCATTAATTGTAAATTTAAAAATGACAAAAACCCTCCTTAAAAATACAGCTCTTTATTCACAATAATAACACTGAATTATAAATTGGGTACACATAATTCCAAAAGCAGCAAAGCCATGACTTGTATGTAAACTGTCCATGTCATGTCCTCCTTCAGAGTAAAGGCTTTCTTGTAGAGTGAAGTTGTGTCAGCTGGTAATAGTTCATCCTGCTGCATCTTCATGTGGATCAGGTCACTCAGATGACCTGTAAAACATGACAGATTCAGTGTTAGAATATACTGTCATGTAATAACATCAAGGTATATAACAGTAACATCATCTTCTAACATGTGTAGTTATGGCAACAGCTACAAACAGTGTAAAATGATAAATCATTTTTTATCAAGTATGGAGGAAGAAATGGATTACACAGAACTTTTGACTTGGAGTGTAACTTGTGTTGTCTGTATCAAAAGCTAGACCTAGAAGCTTAGACTTTAGTAAACCTTTATGTATTATTTAGCCCAAGACAACAAAGAAGCTGCCAGTATTCACGTTGTAATGTCTTTTAATAGCTCTAAGAGGGAAGTAACGTTACAGAGACTCCTCTGATCAACAGCTATCTGCTCTGAGCTCACAGCATCTCTCTCTCTCTCCCTGCTCGTTCGCCCACTATAACTCTGGTAATCCGTCACAAATTCGTACAGTTTGACTGTTTGTTTTTCACATGAGCTCCTTCAGGACAGTCTGTGGAGTAAATCTACACACTCTCAACATATCTGTAACGCAGACAGACACATCAGAGCAGAAGGTTTGCATGTAAACAAAGCCCCGGTGGAGCCACTGAAAGCTAGCGGCGTTAGCCGCGCAACATGCTAACGCTAACAGGCAAACAGTCTGCTAAATAAACAGAAGCTAAAACAACATAAACGTGACCAACTTACAGCTTCCAGGTTTGAAGTTGGGTCCCAAACAGCCGGTATGGATCCATCCTTAGCTTCAGTTTGCAGTGAATCCTGTAGCCTACTGACCCGTGTGTTTTACTGTTGCTGTGAGGACATTTCAGTCAAAAATCACCTAAAACAGCTAAAAGATGAAGTGTATCCACTGGGTCTTCACGTCCTCAGATGATGGGAGGACATGAAGACCTTTCTGCTGGTTCTTGCAGACTAATAGAAGTAGTAGCATGCTTTGCTTGTCCTGTTAGCAGGTCTGTGATTATACCGAGGAAAACATGGCAGCGAGAAATTCAGCGAGCAGGGAGCAGGGCGGGCTCACCTAGCAGGGTAAGGAGGGAGGGAGCTATTGTGTTGCTGTAGAAAGCGGAAAGCCAAATATGGCTCGATTGAATTCATGACGTCCTGAATGTTAGGAATTTCTATCAGCGCCACAACTGACACATTTTCCGAGAGATGGAGCAGGAGAAAAAGAGAGAGGATGGTCTTTTATGATACTTCGGTGGTCTCTAGACACACTGGGGACAGATATTGATGTTTGTAAGACATGGAAAAGTGCATTTTGCATAATATGTGACCTTTAATGGTGCTGATTCTAGTGATTGTAGCACTGATTGACTGATCACAAATCTGATCGAATGAAAGCATTTCACCTGAGCTAAAAATTACATGATAAAAGTGCAAATTAAGTGTAAGGCCTTACTATAGCACTGTTTTAAGCACACTTTGTGAAATTCTAAAATTCTAAAATCATAGCTTATCATGTATCTTGTCTATTCAGGTCTTAAACCTCAGATTTTCAGTGAGGCAGTTCAATCTTTGGCTTCTCTCTGTTGCATTAAACTCTTGCCATATAGGAAAACTAATTTATAGGACACTGTCTGAGATGCATGTTTGCTGCCAGTTTTTATTAAAGGTTTAAATGGCAAAGAATTGCAATAATAAAACACTCGCAAACAGCACTGGTCAGCAAAAGAAAGTGATGTCTCTCTCTGCTGGCAGAATCTTGGCAATATTGATTTTGAAAGCAGCCAGACCAGTTTATGGAGGTGTGGGCTCTCTCCATTAAGCATTCAAATGAAAAGCTTGTGTTCAGTTGTTGTCGAGCATAAATAACAAGTTCTGGCATGTGCTGCATGCCAGCAGTTAAACCAGTTCTTGGACGATTACCAAACCTTCTCCTTTCATCCAGTACCTGATTATGAACAGTTGATCGGTTACTCAAATATATAGTTTTAGCAATATCCTACTAAATAAACAATAAAATAAAATAAAATCATATTCGGTTTCAAGGTTTCTCCCAGCATTTTATAACAAAGCTGCCTTGTTGACTTACTTACCCCGTACTCAGGGTGTGAGAGAGGCCAAGACAGCGAAGAGTTCATGTAGAGGAAATGTAAAAGTACAACAATCCAGCGTTTATTCCTGGAAACAATGCTGAACAAATTGGGTACAGAGGCTGTTGAGAGACGACAAGTCAGACTAGATGACCATCTGGCCTTCGCAGGGTTTGTGACCCCAACTGATTCGCTGTCGAATTTCTCCTTTAAATAACTCCAGTCTTTATTGCCAGACCCTTTGCCAGAGCCTCAGATCTTGGAAGAAAAATACAGTTGTTGTAAACACTGGGTTGTGTGCTTGATTACAGTTGCATACTTGTTAGTGTGTGCGTGAGTGGAATGCTTCTCTGTATGCACAAATGGATTGGTGGTGATTTGTGTGAATTAGTGAGGGAGGGATAGAGCGACGCAGCAAATTGAGGCCGAGAGTGGAATCGTTGACTGCCAAGTTGTAGACTGACAAGACTGGACGAAAGCTTTCTACATTACGCCTCTTTTCTTTGGGGCCTTTATACACAAAAACAGGAAAAGGCTGACACGGATCCTCTCAACACAAATCTACCCCAGTTTGGCACCTCTCTAAAATGATCCCCCATCGCTCCAAACCTCTTCATTACTCTCTAACAAGCCTCTCGAGTTGAGAGTGTTGAGCGTTCTGGCAAATTCAGGCATTTCTCAATAATTAAAGCACAGGGTTAAGCAGCACTAGTTTGCCTCTCAGCTATTTATTCTTTCGTGTTGGGGGGGGAGCCCGTTGGGACCACAGATTGTTTTCACCGTCGTGTGAAGGTACGGCACCAGCATGTTCAGCCTCAGCCTCATCTCCCAGGGCATCACGGCTGCTGCAGCGACGTGTCACCGCCACTGCATTTCAACACGGAAAACACGGCTGCTCCTGCAGGCTCCAGGCGGGTGATCAAAAACCTAGCAGCTGTACCATTCACCATGCCTGAATAATATTTTTTCACCCTTTGCTTTTATCATATTCACCGTGTATAAATAAGTAATGCAGGATCAATCAGCTGAAACTTGGCCAGAGGGGAGGCTCTAGGACTTTATAATGTCTTTATAATGGAGTCATTTAAATAATAGGGTGGGTGGCTTTGTTTTTAAGGATTTTTCAGAAAACATTCCCACTCACACTCCCAGTGGATTTGGCTTTTAATTGAATGCGGCCTTTAAGCAAAATTGTTCATAATTCATGACTGCATGGTGACGAGAATGGAAGAAATCCTGACTCTACAGCAGATGATGTTCACTTACAGAATCTTCTGCACCCTCCCCAACTTGGCTGTTTGTTTTGCTTTTTTTTTCATTTTTCCCTTCACATCTCTCCTTTGAATCCCTCTTTTCGCCTTTGTTCATCATCATGGCAAAAACCCGTTCACAGCCCCCGAAACACTTAATTGACTTTTCATTGACGCAAGCTGTAATTGGCTTTTAATCACCGTTTTACATCATGTTTTGATATTCAAATCAGCGGTGTCAGCTTGGAGAAAGGGGCCTCGCTGTCATTCGCTCTGGCTGGAAGGAAACTCCAACAAGCTCCAACAAGTGTTGGTGCAAAAGGCCACCTGTGGAGGCCTAAATCTACAGACTGAGAGAAACATTTGGGCTGTCAGTGGCTCTTTGTGACAGCCACCAGTTATGAGATGTTCACACCCTTTGCTGAAAGTGAGCTGAATTGCAACCACCTAGCCGCAGCCTGTTTTGACGTTTAGCCCCATTTGATGCACATGACTTCAAAAGTCACACCTAGTTGTGAGAGTTATAAAACAGTCAAATTGTAAACCATTCTGCCTGAATCAGTGAAACATATTCCTTCCAATCATATAAAGTCTGGGGGCGCGGCTGTAACTCAGTGGGTAAAGAGGGTCATCCTTTAAGGTTGGCAGTTTGATCCCAGATTCCTACTGTCTACATATCGAAGTGTCCTTGAGCAGGATACTGAACCCCAAGTTGCTTCCCGGGCGCTTCACAGCAGCCCACTGCTCCTAAAAGACGGGTTAAATGCAGAGGTCAAATCTTATGCATGTACCTGTATGTATATGACTCCATCGTTTTCTTCTGTATCGAAAGTAATCAAGTTGATTGCTGTCTGTATCCATGACGAATTCATTCATATTCATGGCGAGAACGCTGCATGACTTTGCATGATTGACATTGATCAAAATAAACAAATGTAGGCATAAAGTAAGGATGTGTAATAAGACCTGGATACGGCGCCGCCACTCAGCCTTGCTTCCAGTTTTTTCCAGTGGCCACTATAGCAACGAAAAAACCCCTGCGGCCCAAAAAGCATTTTCCCCGTAGACCACCATTGTAAAAGAGACATCTGTAAAACTGTTGACAAGACACCTCCAACTACAAACAAGGTCAATTATGACTCTTTCTATTGGACGTCTTTGATCCATGGAGGTTTTATATTTGTAAAACTTTCCTCAAGCTGAGAAAAGCGATTTAAAAATCTGTGACGTCATCACAACGTGAAGTCTATGGGCCGAGCGGGAGCTCGCGGATGGGTCCAGCAGGAGAAACACTTCTACACATATTCAGTGGGCCGCATACCCCGGAAGTAAACCTCTAAGCTAGAAAACCTAGGTCCCAGGACCCCAGGTTGGGAACCACTGGCCTAAATAACCATGTATGACATGTAGTGACAATGTTATACATCTCTAAATTATGGGAGTGATAACTGAGCACACTGAAAAAAACAACTTGTAGGATTTACTTGATAAAATCCTTGTAACAATTTGCACTGACACTTTTTAAGTAAACTTTGCCGCTGTAATGTCAAGTACAACTCACTTGCCAGCATCAAGTAAAATGTACTTAATACTAAACTTAACATTTATGAAGATATTAAGTACATTTTTTATCACAAATCACACAACTAAAAATACAATTCAATTAAACTTTATTTTGATAACATTAAACACCAATTCCCATTTCAGGCATAATGACATCCTTACTTATCAAAAATATAAGCTCTTGCTATGCTCTTAGACAAATCCACTGCATCCAACACAAATCTGGAATAGTGCTTTCAAAATATTCAATTAAAACCTTAAAGCCCTCTGAAATGAAAATGAAAATGCTAACAACTTTTTTTTTTACCCTTCCTCTGTAATAAACATCAATGACAGAAAGCGTTAGTGCCTTAGTTGACACAAAACGGAAAATATTTCAGACAGACAACTTCCAACAACAAGTTAGGCAGGGTGAAGTTGAACTCAAAGGCAAGGTGCTCTTGCTTGGCATTTCTCCACAAGATGTGAGCAGGACAACATCACTAAAGCCCCACATTACTATTTTTGTCAAGTGCCTTACATACTATTGGGGCCAATTGTTTACAATGAAAGGTATATTGATATTCACACTGGCACACAATATATTATCATTCCACTGTGATTATTTTTGCATCTATGCATAATATTTGCATTAAACCATCTTACAAACAGCAATATAGTTTTGAAAGTCAACAAGTCCTGGCCATATTTGACCACATCCACACTTTTGGAGAGTCAAAACTGAAGAAGGCCGCTGCAAGTCTGTGTGTCTGGACAGTGGAAGGTCCGAGACAAGCTGCTGTATGTGAGCAGCATATGTGCTAAAAACAACCATCATTAAACATAGTTCAGATTACATTACATCGAGTCAAAATTGTTCATTTTACAGTGAGCCGGCATTAGTAAAACATTTGTACAACATGGCGCAAGATGGCTGCACTCCACAGATTGTAGCCCTCAAATGAATGTTGCTTGAATGTTGCTCTCAGCCATGAATTGCCTCAGCACCTTCACAGTACCTGGAAATCCTATGGCTTTGTAACCCCAGAGCAAATGTAATTTTTGTGATTGTACTTAATTTGAATCATTGAAAAAAATCCATTTAGCTTGTTCTTCCAGCTGATATAAGATTTTGTTGGCTTTTTCAATGTACCATTTGGGCCATCGCTGACCGGGATATCTCCATCCCTTCGTCCGCCTTCCTCTTTTACTTAAGGGTTAACTTGCACTTTAAAACTGGGGTAGGCAACATTTTCATAAATATGACAAAAAAATATTTTTTTACATCAGTACATGACACAGATCATCGTGAAAACAATCGTATTCCTCTCTCTCCTCCTAGTGCTCCCTGACTGCCCACATATTTTAGTACCTGTTTAGCTGTAAAATGCTCCGGCTGGTGGGCGGCTGCTAAGTGTTCGCTGACTATTTTCCAACATGGAAAGTTACAGCTAAACAGTTACTAAAATATGTTTCTGAAAACATTTGAGTGGAGAAATAATCAACACGGTAACAGAATCTTGATTCATATTTGATCAGCGCTGCCTAGTTTTGACAGATTGATCGTAGTTCACCAGCAGCGATCGACATGATCGACAGTTGACAGTCTCTCTGAAGTGACCTGTGATTGGCCAAAGTCTGCCATCACGGGCCAGATTCTCTAAAGCCTGAAAACAGAGCAATGAGGAGGTGCAGACTGTCTTGTGTTCTCTCAGACCACTTGTTTAACAATATGCTCAAATGTTATTATGTTTTTGACTAATGATGCCAAAGTTATTCTGCCTACCCCAGCTTTAAATGATAACATTACAATTTTAAACCATGTCATAAAAAATTCATGCTTTACCAGGCAGTCTTCAAAAAGTTCCTCTTCTTTTTCGCCAAGGTACAGTACGAGGCTGCGGATAAAAACTTCACGTCTCATCTCAATACTTTGGTTCTGTGAACAGATGAATTTTGTGTCAACACTGAACCATTATTCATACACAATAAACTGCAAAGTGAGAACACAAGAGCTTACATTTGCAAGGAGCAGTGATTTGAGCACATGGAGCAAGAGCCATGTGTGGAAAGATGGAGCATGCAGGGGCATAGAAGCTACTGAGTGCGAGGATTTGTGCTGTATATGCATGGGGCAGTGTGTGTTAGAGTGAGAGGGTGAGAGGGAGAGAGAGAATATGTCCATCTCCCTGCAAAAAAAAAAAGTGAACAAGCACACCTGACTCAGTTTGTCCAGGAACGACCTCAGCTTGGTCCCCATGACACCTCCCTGGGCCTTCTTCAGGGCAATAAGTTTTTTTGTGTAGTGGTCAAGTTTGTACATGAAGCTCTGCTCCAGGGAAATTGTAGTTATTCTCCTGAATTCCTCCTTGATCTGAATTGACAAAAGATTCACAAGTACAACATCAGGAATTGGGCCAAATAGTCTCATGCAAAATCAAGTAGGGTAAATTCTGTATAGGCTGTTTTAAACCCTGTCGATCTTAATGGTGGAATGAACAAGCTCGCACTTTTTACAACGATTTAGCCACAATTTTATTTCATATCATGCAGTGAAGAATAGGGAAAAAATATCAAGAACAATATTATATCATGCATACATAGATTTGTACTTACCTTAATGAGACTAATTTTGCAGCGTTAGACCAATCACTCCCTAGCCCTCAATTTACACTCCACTGACTCATCCTGCAGCGTATCCTGGGCTGGACATGTGATACCACAACTCACTGCTTTACTGTTCTGCTTCCTGTTGATAGAAACATGTTTATAAGGCTTTGTTTTTTTAAGTCAGTATGTTTCAAATTCATGTTGGTACATTTATAGCTAAATAACATTACTTCACTGAAATAGGCAGCTTGAGCTTCATCATCACAAGCTAGTTACATTTCCTCTCCTCTGGTTTTCACTAACCTCCCTCTCTTTGGCAACTTTTATGCCTTTAGTTTTACAGAAGTAAAATAAATAGCGGAGCTTTCCTGCATGGTTACGCGTGGACGCGGTCTTTTTCTAATCTCGAAACGTTAGCCAACGTTAGCTAACAGTTCGTCACTGTAACGTTAGAGCAGGAGTTTTCAATCCCAGTCCTGGAGGGCCCGTCGACGGTGAAACGGCCTTCGACACAACGCCGGAGCCCTGCAGCTCTTTGTCCCCCTGGTAGTTATGAGCTACACCTGTCATCTACCTGAGACCAGGTGTAGCTGAAGCTAACGTTAACGTTACTCAGGAGGAGCAGAAGCCTGCCGGGCCCCGGTCCTCCAGGACTGGATCTGAAAACCCCGCTGTAGAGAAGTCACCCTGACTTAACGTTACTGTGATTAAAACTAACGTGACGTTAATTATGAACAGTATTGCATCAAGCAAACAGGAAACATACTATCAAAATGCACACAGACCCATATATTATCATGAATCAAAACCAGAAAGGCAATAATTTACCAGATATCCAGCCATGCAGCACCTCCGTAACAACTCCAACTGTCCGTCTCTGACCCAAATCGCGGGAGTCTTTTCTTGTCCAAAGGCGCATGTGCAGATTCAAACACGCTATACTTTTAGATTAAAATTGACTTAATATTTATAAGTTCATTTGCAGTGACTATAAAACATTTAAATAGTATGAGTAAATCTATAATAAAACTTACTCTTCTCACACAGTTAATTTATTACATGAAATAAATGGTTAAATATTGAAATTTTTACTTAAGAAATTATAGTTCTCACTGAATATTAATATTACCATGTAGAAATTATAACAGTAAATTTAATATATTTTACTATACCAAAAAGTTTGTTTTTTCAGTGCATGAACAGCCTTTGGTCCAAAGGATCCAGATGAATAACTGTGTTCTAATATAGGAACGCATGGTGTTATTGCTTTTGTTCTTACAGTTTCAGTACTGTTGTGGAGAAATATGTATATAGCTTTGAAAGAGAGATAACTGGTTGCTCTGTGTTTAGTTAGGCGGTATATGACAAAGGTAGTATTACAGTTAATGAAATCACTTTGTTTATAGGTTTTATCTGATTTGATGTCAGCAAAATATTTATTTTACATCACATTTTCACAGTGAGGGCAATGCATGCATCTAAAGGTGCCAAACAGCTTGGTCAGCCAAGTACCTTTTTTATCTGCTGGAAGATATGAATGCATGAGCCTGTCCCGAAGAGTAGGGGCGCGTCTAAAAGAAACAATAGGGGGTTCAGGGAAAACTTGACTCAACACAGTGTCGCTCTCAATGATGGCCCAGTTGTTTTTAACTCTGCGTTTGATCTGCTCAGCATGAGTACTGTATGTCGTGACAAAAAAATGGGCGAGACTGATGTGCAGGCTCATGTTTGATGTTTTTCTGAAGAAGGGTATCACGCTCAAGTGATTGTGCTCTATCACAAGCCTGCTTAATCACCCTAGGTTTGTAAGCTCTTTCTACAAACCTATTAGACATGGCCTCAGCCTGTTCAACAAAATCAGTCTCTTGGTCACAAATACGTCGAAGGCGTTAGAATTGGCCATATGGAATGTTTTCTTTAAGGTGGTGGGGGTGAAAAGATTCTGCTCTGAGGATAGTGTTACGTGAGGTACTTTTCCTGAAGAGAGTCGTATGCAGCTGTCCCCTTGAAAATAGTTAAATCTAAAAAATGAATGCTGTGCTGAGAGTAGTCGATAGAGAGTCTAATATTGGGATTGATTGAGTTCAGTTATGTTTATAGCTTTATCATAATCGATAGGTTCCATTTTTAAACAAACTGTGTATTTGGCAGGTAGCCACATCAGGCATGAAGATGAGCGTTGCGAGCGCTGGTCGATAAGTCAGGGTCAGTCTTCCGCCTCCGCTCAATGCTCTGAAAGCAGTTCCCACGCTCTTTGCTACGGCTGGAGGAAAGATGAGAGTAGGCATGGATCCTGGAGACGGCATCAGTTTGACAGAAACAAACTTTTTTTCTTTCTTTCTTTGTTCCAACTGTGAACATGGCAGCAAAACCTGGGCACTGCTGTAAGATGTCCATAAACTGGTAGACTTCAGGATGGCCCGCTGTTGTCTGTGCTTTGCTCTGATAGCAAACATGTCCAATCCCTTGACAGTTCCAAGCTCTGCAGCTCACTAGCCTTTTCTCACATTAGACAGAGCGCCGCAGGAGGCAAGGATTAGCATGCAGGAGTTTTTTTTCCCTTTCTGTCTCTTTTTACTCCCTTGTGTATTTTTTTTTTTTTTTGGTTATCCTAACCCTCTCTCCTTCCTCCCCCTCTTTGTCACTTTCTGTCACTGTCTCTATTTCTTTCTTTCATTTTGTCCTTTTTTTCACTCTTCTTTCTCTCCTCTGTTTACTCTCTCTCCTCTCCCTGGTGGCTGAATGATCATGAGTGACGTTTAGCAACTCTTCAGCTGCCGGGGAAGCTTTGGGAGAGAGCCCGCTCTTTCTAGAGCGTCCGCGATGCTCCCCAACAAATTGTGACACTAAGACGAAACGTAAGCTGGCAGCCAGCGTGTAAAGCATTCAACTCCCTAGACCTTGGACAGGTTTTTTTTTTCCACTGCTCCATGAGACTCATTCCCCTCTCCTTTCAATCTCCTCTGGCATCCAGCTGGAGAATGTAAAAGCATTTCTCTTTTACTCCTGGACGAGGGAGGAGAGGCAACCTGAAGGCTTGTGAGTTATTGCACCGACAACGCCTACTGCTACCCCTCCACCTTCCTCCAATAACTTTCCTTCTTTTAACTAAGCCATTCAATTAAAGACTTGCACATAAACTCATTTTTTTCACTTCTCCAGTGAATGTGCCTCCACGTAGATTATTAAAAAAACTTTAGTTTTCACATTAACTGTCAAACCGCCCTGAATCCCTGCTGAAAGTCATAGTTCTCTTCTCACTGTAGCAGGAGGGATCCACTTTCCAACCCACTTGCCTTGAATGATTAATTTTGGTTGAATTGTGAGGGAGGCAATTATTATTTCAAGTAATTTTAGGTATTGCTTAATATTCAATGGTAACCCAAGGCCATTCTTTAGACACTATATTAACTATAAATCATGACAAATAGCAAGGCTGTAACAAGTATAGCCGGAAACCTGATTAAGAAAAGTATAGCTCACAATGGAACTTCTTGTGATTCATGTCGGTGGTAAAACCACACACGCTGTGAGTGTGCAATTTCACTGTTACATCAGCTCAGTGGTTGAGCAACCTCTCTTATTAAGCTTCAGCAGGTCTCCTGTTCAAGCCTTCATTACTGATGATGCCCCATTATGCGAGTCTCTGCCCCTCTGAGGCTATGAAACCAGGCTGATAACGAGGCCTGCCATTTAAAAGGCCACCGCATTCTCACTGTGTCATGTCTTATTACAAACCACCACCAAATTTGTTTACGCCCCTCTCCTGGCCTCCCAGCCCTTTTATCAAGTCCTGTTTCTGCAAGAGCCATCGCGGTCTTAAAAGCCTTTATCACAGAAATGGGTCTGAAAATGTCTACATTAGAGCGAAGTGCTGTTGCAGTCTATATTTTCCTTCCTCTGCTGCCCCCTCCACAATGTTTTTTAGCGAAATCAATCTTGTTTCCGCACAATTGCACAGATTGTAATCTATTCCAGCTAAAAGAAAAAAAGAAAGAAACTTGAAATAGAGCCATTCATCACAGAGTAAACAGCATAACAGAAGGGCTGAGAGAAGGAGCAGGAGAATGTTAAGAGAAAATGCTCGGGGTAAAGAGAACAGAAAAGAAATTGCCAGTGGAAAGGCAAACAAACCGTGGCACCCTTTGCCTGACAGAAGTCAACGAAACCCGCCGCTACTCCCTGCTCTCCTCATGAGGATGTGACATTTAAGAGGGAGGTGTCTTGTCTTTGCAGGCCTAATTAACATTCCACAATATGCCAGCTGGAGATGGACACCCTGCCAGTGCTGTTCCCCTTTTCACCCACAGTCGTGTTTGTCCATGAAGTTCTTTGCTTCCTCTAAATGTTACTGGCTCTCTTTGACTGTTCCCTCATGCCCCGAGGTCTTTATTGTGTGACGATGCACACAGGCTCTGCCAGTGTCGTCTCAAATGTTCCACTGTGGTCAGTCTATTTGCCATCGCCAGAGGTGTCAGGCAGTTGTAACCATGGTGACGGTGTTGGGCCTGAATTGTTGGAGGTGTCGAAGCCCCAGGGCACCACAGATCTAACTACAAGAATCTGTCGTGCTCGATGCACTTCCTTTGCCAGGTCGGTTACAGTCCTTTGACAAATGTCAAAGAAATGTGTCACGAGCCCGCAACCTCATCTCATGCTGGAATATCATTACCATTCATACAGTAGGCCTACAATTAAAGACCTTTCACCTTTCTCTCTTTCATAATTTGGGTGACATCTTTCCCTATATTGACATTGTTATGGTGTTTTTGCACTGCACTTCCTAGAGATCTGTCGAATTGCAAAGATGGTTGTGTGATTGAAGTTTGACATGTAGTCAAACTGTGGGCGGTGCTCTTTTTTAAGATATTTTCTTCTGCTATCACTGCTCCTGAAAGGGCTGTGTATATGCAACAATCTGTCGATACGATAAGATTGTGATTCAATATTTTGCAATTTTTTTAAATCTAATTTCAGGAAAACTGTCAAAGCATAAAGACAACACCACCATTAGGCCTGTCACAATAACTACTTTTGCTGGATGATACATTTTCCAGAGAAATAATTGAGATAAACGATATTAATGGCATTTTAAGAGTATTTTAAGCCACTGCTATAATGATAATATTATAACATAATAATGCAGGTACACCCTTTAAAAGAGCAATGAACTTTTCATTCTTAAGAATATTCAGACATTGGAATGTGAAAAAAATATTAAAATATTCTTAATAAAGAAAACAGAAATAAAATAAAACCACACTACCAAAACAATAAATTAAATGGACTCCGTTAATAAAAATGCGCAGTGGCCAAGTGTTATAATAGTACGGAAAACACTGCTGTTTATTCTGGCATCATGTTTGCTAAAATGTTGGTGACATTGTTATGTAAACAAACACACATGTAAACACAATAGGCAAAATGGACATCGGATGTCCCAAGTTTCCACACAAAATACATGTACATTTTCTATATTTCATTCAATTCCATACAGACAAGATATCATGGATGCTTTCATGTTTTTATATAGAGCCTTTTTTTATTTCTGCATTGTTTTCTATTAAAAATCTGGGTAACGAATAAAAAAAAGAAATCTGTATTCACTCTGCACGTCACTGCTGTCCACAAGCAGCCGATAAATCTATTGTCTGAGCACAAGCGGTTGTATGACAAGCAGGACAGCGGGTACAACTGAAAGAAAACACATGGCAGAAAATCACAGACAACAAAGGAGAACGTGGATGGTGGGTTTTGTAGAGAACGTCATCGTTCTCCGCTGTTACACGTGCTGCTCTATTGAGTCAGCCTGAAATGTCGTCTCAACCTTTTAAAGCAGGAAAGGTTAAAAGTATTCAGAGAACCCTCCTTGATGTATGAAAAAAAGAAGTATATGATAGGAAAGTGGGCAGGCTGCAGGAAAGAAAAGAATAATTGAAATGAAGGCTGGGAACAGGAGGAGGGTTCACTTTTTCCTGCTGTTGACAAAATTTGCACCCGAGATGGTTTATGAATATTAAAGGGATAGTTCCGGTGTTTTGAAGTGGGGTTGCATGAGGTACTTATCCATAGTAGTTATATTACTTACAGTAGTTGACAGTTGCCGTGCCCCCAGCTTGGAGAAACAGACAGGAGTACCGACACCGGAGCAAAGTAATACAGTGCTGTGTACGGGGACGGCAGAAACATGGATTTTAGCCAACGAAAAGAAAGACTCGCCTAAAAAAATTTATATCCATTTAAGTGTACGCTATATTTAGAATATTTTCTGATGGCGAACTGATCTGAAAGTGATATGTATCTTTACTTGGGCTGGCATTGTCCATAGTTAATCGTGATTAATTGCAAATTAATCACAATTTTTTTTGTCAGCTCAAAATGTACCATAAAAATGCAGTATGCGATATTGGCGCAAATATGATTTAAAAAAGTTATTTTTAGAAAACGGCCGCTATATCGTGACAGTAGTACATGAAACGGGTAACCTGAAAAAAAATCATGTTCCTCTGTGTCCTACTGTGTCCTCCGGTGCTCCTAACGGCATCTGAAGGATTTCACTTACCGGAGGAAAACAAGGTCCGCTGCCAGCTGCCGTCTATGAGAGCCGGCTGTCAATCACTCGCGACCTCCGACCAAACAGTCAAACTAGGCAGCGCTGATCAAATATGAATCAATATTCTGTTACTGTAATGCCTATTTCTCACCTTAAATGTTTTCAGAATCATCTTGTAGTGTACTGTTTAGCTGTAAAATGAGAAAGTTTGTGACGCAGCCGCCATTGTAAAATCTGTTGAAGGAAGCCAAGTTCTGGTCACATGACCGGAGCACAGCCAATAGGAACGCTCTTTCTCTCTGAAATGACCTGTGATTGGTTAAAATCTGCCGTCACTGGCTACATTTTTCTAAAGCCTGAAAATAGAGCCATGATGAGGAGCAGAAGTCTAGTTTTCACGCAGACCACCTGAATTACAATATGCTGAAAGGTTATTATGGAATTTTTGCCAAATTATGCCAAATTTTTTTTGTCTACTGCCACTTTAAAGTATTTAATACTCTTATATGCTCAAATCATAACATGGCAAACTCAAGCCCACCAGGCAACAACAGCTGTCAGTGTGCTGACTTGACTATGACTTGCCCCAAACTGCATGTGATTATCATAAAGTGGGCATGTCTGTAAAGGGGAGACTCGAGGGTCCCGCATCACCTACAAAATCCTCCTCCTCACCAAATCCCTCAATGCCCTGTCTCCTCAGTACATATCTGACCTCCTCCGCCCATACACACAGTCCCGGAAGCTGAGATCCTCAGGCACGGGTCAGCTCTCTATCCCCCACACAAACCTGCAAACTTTTGGGGACAGAGCTTTCAGTGTGACAGCCCCCACCCTCTGGATCTCTCTCCCCTCAGAGCTACGCAACGCCCAGTCTCTGGACAGCTTCAAAAAAGTCCTTAAAACCCATCTCTTCAACAAGGCCTATGGCCTCTAGCTACTGTTATGTTCTGTTTGTTGTGTCTATTACGTCTATGTTAAGCATCCTTGGGTTTCTTGAAAGGCGCTATATAAATCCAAGATACATTATTATTGTTATCATTACCCATAGAAGCCATTTTCATTGACATATCTTGAGGTCAGAGGTCAAGGGACCCCTTTGGAAATGGCCATGACAGTTTTTTCTCGCCAAAATTTAGCGTAAGTTTGGAGCACTATTTACCCTCCTTCTCAGCAAGCTAGTATGACACGGTTGGTACCAATGACTTCCTTAGTTTTTCTAGTTGCATATGATGCCAGTATCTTCACTCTAGCTTTAAAACTGAGCCCGCTACAACCTCCTAATGATCTATTGCGTTAATGCGTTAAAGAAATTAGTGACGTTAAAACGAAACGCATTATTATCGCGTTAACTTTGACAGCCCTAATCTATATTGCTCGAATCTGAGCATGCTGGTTTTGGAGTTTTGCAATTTTTCAGGTGGGCCTTTCTTTTAGGTGGCTAAAATAAGTTTTTCTGCAATCCCCGTTTACAGCGCTGTATTGCTTTGCTCCGGTGTCGGTACTCCTGTCTGTTTCTCCATCCTGGGAGCACGCCGACCGTCATCTACTGTAAGTATACACCTACTATGGATGAGTACCTCATACAACCCCACTTCAAAACACCCGCACTATCCCTTTATATACGCTGATTACAGACCATACATTTGTTGCAGACTAGATGCAAAAAGTACTGAAAACCCTCCTTTTAAACCAGATTGATACGAATAGATTGTATTACATAAGACTGTTGAAAACCTATCTAGGCGGACAGCACTTGCACAGGAAAAGAGTGATACATATGTAACAATCTCTACTAAATCATACAGCATGAAGCTCTACACCAAATTTGATTCTGAATTTGCCAAAATAGCCAAAAAACACACTAAATAAACCTCCTGGTGTCAGTTAGTGTGTATGTGCTGTATTGTGATTTTTTCATCACCTCAGTGTTTGGCTGCTTATCAGCAGTGCAGGCAAGTATTGAGCTCGTGGAGATGACAGAATTGCATGGCTTGCTGTGCCGGGCTGAATCTCTGAGCCTGGAACAATAGACGATGAAAATGAGAGTGGCAGCGCGGGGTTGGGGGGCGTTGTCACTCTTGTGAAAGATAGATGCCACACAGAGCCCGGGCTGAAAGTGGGACAGCTCTCAGAAGGACAACAGAGAGACAAAGGGCCTAGATACCAAATAGCCTTTATTTCTAGATGTCTGCGCCTTCAAAATCAGCAGTCTGGGTAGATCTTTCAAGGACTGATTCAGCAGTCCTCTCTCTGTCTCAGTCTTCAAGATGTGCCAGTCTGATAAATAATAAGCATGAATGGTTTGATTTTGATGTTTTGGAGCTCCTCCTCTGCTGTCAGTTCAAATGAAACTCCAATTTAGATTGTGTGCCTTCTTACCGTAGGAGGAGTTCTCTCCCGCTGGTAGTAAATTCCAGTGACATTTCATCGTCTTTGATATCCTTGATTGTGTACTCCACCTCAACTAAAACACAGCCTCTGAGTCTGTGCAGGTCTCTGTGGACTGTCTCCACTGATCAATTCCTCAGCCCATCTGTCTGCCAGGCTTATTCACAGGGCCGCACAGTAGGCGAGACGAACCCTCTCAACAGGAGTCTTCATTAAACCGATCCTCCCTCCCTCCTCCTCCCCCTCCTCTAGCTCTCCCCAGGCCTTGGGCAAAGTTAATGAGAAGATTCGATCAGCTGGCACCCCCAACTTCCTCAACTCCATCCCCTTATCCCAGCCGACGTCTTCCTCCCACGGTAGCTTTGACTCGTTCACATTGATGAACGGTGGCGAGTCGGTCCTGACCTCCACTCCCACTCCAAACCCCAGTCGTATTTAATAGGGTTTAGACAAGTTAATAATAATAGGGGTTAGACAGCAACATTGAAATAGTTCTAGTAGTTATATTTTTGAAAAGACTATCTTCATTATAAAATCCGGATCTCAGATTTTCTTCTACCATGAGTTGGTCGGGTTAGTGATGCGTCTATATTCAGTAAACGGCACCGACACAGACCTTTTTAGAGACAATATAAATAACAGATGTAAGACACAACCATTAAAAAGTAGGAATAAAAATCGAAATATTTAAGATCAGCAACCGAGCAGTAAGAATCGATAAGACATGTGAATTAAAACCATTAAAAAAGTAAGAACAAAATAATAACAGTTGGTCAATAAAAAATAATAGGACATGTGAGTTAAAACCAGTAAAATAAGTAAGAATAAAATGTAATAATTAAGACCGGCAAACCAGAATACTGAAAGGTGCACTAAAGAGGAATGCTTTCACTTTAGCTTAACTTAAGCCCCCAAACATCTTCATCAGTATTGAATAAGGTGTCTGGGTAGAAGCTGTCTCTTCTGAATTTCTCTACCTGCTGCTGTGTGTTCTGTGTGTGGGAGCTGGGGTGTGATAGTGTGGCTCAGTTGTTCTGCCAGAGAAATGGATTTGCAGTGATGGATAGCATCAGCAGCACTGTACAGGTCTCAGCCTGTTGCTGAATCACAGCTCTAAACTAATTTTGTGGGCACAGCGGAGCCGTTGTGCTTTGTGCCCGAGCTCGGGCCCTGGCTCGTCTAACCACCCTGCCGAAGCTTGCATGCCAATTACCCCCACCAACCTGCCAAGAAGAGCAGGCAAAGCTAGAAAATAAAGAAGTATTTGCTCACTCGCTGAGGCAAACTTTGTTTTAGTGCCCTTGTTATTCAGTACCATAGGTAGCAGGGACGGTAGCGCTGTGTAGCGTCCTACAGACGACCCCTGACTTAATTTGATTATACTCATCATTTTCCTTTCCTGTAAAGATTGTTAGGATAAGTGTTCTTCTTATAGCAGCAATTTCTGCTCGATTTACCACATCTTGACATCGTCTTGTGTTTTCTAAGTAGTGCGTAGGCTTCAGATCTGTCTTCAGACCATTGAGCTCATTGCACAGTTTACTTTGTATGTGCTTTGCAGAGTGATGGAAAGGCTAAACTGAAGGAATATCAAAAACTAGTTTTGAGGGGTTGAATTAATTTCAATCAAGTCATTTTGTCATCACGCCTTCGTTTCTAATTTTCCGTGGACCGCTGCACTTTGTACAGGTTTGTCATTAGGAAGATGTCTTGAATTGAAAGTCCACATTGCAGCAAAGAAGAACGGTTTGTTTTTGAGGGCATGATGGTTTGACCCTTTATGGCCCTGCCACACAAAGCCGACGGTCAGCCGTCGGACAGTTTGGGGCCGTCGGTGAGCGGCCGTTGGCCTAGTTTTTTCGGTGTGTCCCACACTGTTGGCTCTAGTCTGCCCGTGTTGGAGTTTTTCGGCGGCACCTGTCGGTGAGAGAAATCATTCTGATTGGCTGTTTAGCTTAAGCGAATCAGTGCACAAGAAGAGAAACGGAAATGAGGAAAGCAAGCAAACGAGTAATGTCAAGAGGGCACACGCAGAAGGTCTTATTTTTCATCTTCATCTCATCTGATCATTCCAAGACACAGATATTTTCACAACGACATGGCCATCTGGAATGAAGCTAAGTGGTGAGTAAGAGTGTGTGAAAATGGTCGGTAGACGCCACTTTTTTTAATGTACGTATCATAACAACGGCTTGTATAACTGCTGTCTTTGGTCTTCCGGTTGAAGGTGACGTGAGGCGACACTACTGGGTGGCCCTCGTCACTTTGTCGTGGTGTGTCTTGGCCTTTAGGCCTTTCACTAGGGTTGGGTATCGGTACTTGATACCCTTTTAAGGTATCGACCGAAATAACCCAGTATCAGTAGTATCAAAACTTCTCCCAGATCTAGAAAAAAAATGACAATTTTTATGATTTTGTTCGCAGCCAATCACCGCAAACGTTCTTCGATTTAATGCGACTTGTGATTGGCCCACTACCACAGCAGATACAACCCATACAGCCGGGATTGCCTGTCTGCCCGTGTGAGCCAGCGGCTAGCCGCCAGCTAATGGTGGCTAACAGCCAGCTAATGGTGCTAACAGCACGAGCAGTGGCAACAGCGCTAACAGAGCTTACAGTTTTTACCGGGGAGGAGCCAGAGGGTTGGCGTTACACTTCTGCAACAACAACGCAGTCCCACCACCGTGTGTCGGGATGGCATTATCAGTGATAAATGCTGTATGAGTGCTGTGCAGTGCGGTGGCGATTAGCTTGCCAGTGGGATACACACATATCTCCCATTCACATGACGGGTATCGAATGAAGAATTGGTGCTGGTATCGTAATACCCAGCCCTACCTTTCACACACTTCCACTTATTAAGATAAGATAAAATAAGACACTTTATTGTCAGTGTAGCCATACAACAAAATTATGTATGGTAACTTTCAGTGCTACAGCATGAGAACAAGATAAACACAAGACAATAAGATAGAAGCAAGATAATAAATACTCTACACTCAACTGCTTCCACTGTGTTCCTCAAGGCGCTGAAGCCAAGAAAGGGTCATAAATTGCATCTGGATTCATGTCCAGTATGTATCAAAGGAAAAATCTAATCTTTTTGCATTGTTAGATGTCATCTATGGTTGTGATGTTCAGTGCCTTATTCGTTATGTGCGGTAGTATTTACTCATTTGGTGCAACAACTGCAGAGAATGAGCATAAATTTAATTTTAATGTAGGTGCTTTCAGTCATGGTGAGTAAATATAAACAGCTTAAAGGCATGTTTGTTATGATGAGAGCTGTATATAATCATGGCTGTGCACCTGACTCAAATTTCCTTCTGGTTACTTTTCATTATTGTTTATTTACATTTCTGTCTAAGAATCCCAGACCTGATCCTGCACGGCTCTCACCTCAATCCCACAGCAGCCCGCTCTGCATCCAGCAGCAACATTTTGACATGGTCATACCTGAGCAGCAGTGAAAGAAAAACTGTGTTCTTTCAGGGTCCTCCACCCCATGTCTGAAACACTGAGCTGGAAAAAACAGCAACGTGATGCTATGTGGCTCATTCATCTGCTGGAACATTTAAGGGTTACTCCTCCAGTGATTTAGTATTGCACTTCAAGAGACAGATTTAAAACCCAATTTGTCAAAATCAAAGCAGTAGAGACAAAGAGATATACTGACTAATTATCCCTAGTATGGGTCAAGCTCCACAAATATTGGATCCTACATTTCCCGTAATGGAAACAAGAGCACCCTTTCATTAGTTCATTGGTAAATGTCTGTCCAACTCCACGCCTCCAGACTTTTAACACAGGTTTACATGATGAGTTTTGAGTCAAAGCCAACCTCCGGGTCTGACAAGTGAAGCCATAAGGGAAGTGCCTTAAACATGCATTCTTTCTAATAGCCAGCAGGGGGCGACTCCTCTGATTGCAAAAAGAAGTCTGATTGTATAGAAGTCTATGAGAAAATGACCCTACTTCTCACTTCATTTATTACCTCAGGAAACATTGTAAACATGAGTTTATGGTCTCAATCGCTAGTTTAAAGTCTTCTTCAATACAGCATGATGTTCATTTAGTAAATTATGGTCCAATTTAGAGTCAAATTGACTATAAAGCAGGGCACGCTTTAGGGTGTGGCTACCTTGTGATTGGCAGGTTGCTACCATGGCATTGTCCGCTCTGGGAGTTGTCCGTGTTTTCGTCTTAGAACTTTAACCCTTTCACAGTGTGTTTTCAGATCATGGAAGTTAATTATAACCTTTTTGGTTGCCTGAAAATGTCTTATACCACTTTCACACCAATGACCATGGTTGGACCAGGGTTAACCTACCCTGGTCCAACCCCCTTTTTGTCGAACTTGTTCAAACCAAGCCAGTCAACCTGGGTTGAACCCTGGTCAGGACAATTCAGATACGACCTGGGTCACACCCGGGAGCAATGCATACTAATTAGCTCAGGTGTTAGAAATCGGCGGGGGGTTACAGGTCTGTAGGAATACAGAGAGAGGAGATGATAGTGGCATCATCAATGTGTGCAAAAAAATAAAATGTCACAGAATGATGCATGTTTTTGGGATACAGTGTAAAAACAGTACATACAGCATTTTTAGCTTTATAAAATGTTTAACTATGTTGTATGTATGGAGCTGTAATGTTTGCAAAAACATACAGACAACATACTGTACAGATTTACAGTATCTATTCATCAACATGAACCTTTTTTCCTCTGTCTATCTACAGTACCCATTTATCATATATTGGACTACATTTTGTTATCTAATATGGTAATATAGGCAACATTAACAAACGGATTAGACACTTCTGAAGACTGAATTGTATATTTCACCCTTCCACCATCCCAGCTATGATTTGCTTCATATAGTAGGGCTGGTAAAGTTTTTCTGCTGGGCATGTGGCAACTGTTGGATAATTTAAGAGCTTGTCCAAACATAATAAAATGAGATATTATATATATATGATATATTTCATTTAGTTTGCTAAATACTTGATAATGTAATGAACTGGGACTGGGTTTTTTACTTTATAACAGATGGAACGGGAAACAGATGGATCTTTTAGCAGGTTTATTTTGAAAGATAAAAGTTAAAAAGAAAAAAAAAAAGAAAAAAAGGTAACGTTACAAATAGAATATGTGCAAACATGCTTTAAAAACAGATGCGCGTACAGCTGGCGGTACCGTGAGGTGGTCGGCTTATTATTAACACGGTGTGTTTCCGTGTAACATAATGGCGGATGTCTCTCTCATTCAGCAGCCTTGTTATGTTCGTTTAACGGTACACTACGTTGTCTCTACCCGTCCCGTCATCTACCGCCTTTTTCTTCCTCAGGAGCTCCTGCACCTCGATGTCTCGCCACACATCCGTGATGTTCTCGTCCATCGTTCACCTCCGGTGTGTCGGAAATCATTCCTGCTGCCGTCCCGCTGTTTGTTTCTGTGCGCCCTCATTTGCAACTGAATAGGTTTGTCCCGCCCCGTTTGTTAGTGACCCTGGTCCGTGCAATTCACATCGAAAGCGACCCTGGTCCGACACACCTCTCAACCTGGGTCGCAAAGGCGAGTCGATCAACGCGGGTTAACCCTTTCATACACACAACCAACCCTGGTTCAACCCTGGTTCAACCCTGGTTTAGTCCTCGGTATGAAAGTGGTACTGTTCAGCATTCATTTGTACTTAGCTCCACCCCCTCGTGTCAATTCTGGTTGCAAAACTAAAAGATGGCAACGGCCAAAAACCTAGATGGCCAGGGCCAAAATGCAGAATTCAAGGCTTCAAAACGGCAGACCATAAACCAATGGGTTACTATATGTTCACTTCTTATATACAGTCTAAGCCCAGGCCTAGATAACTCTTAACATCATTTGGGTCATCATCAGACTTGACAAAGCTCCTCTACAGAAGACATTGTATTCCATATATTCACATGCTGTGTAATACTCCTCATGCAACGTATTCTTATACAACGGTTCGCATGATATCTCACGAAAAAGTTATTCCTCCTTTTTTGTTTGTTTTTCTACGAATGTCCAGCAACACGTGCCAATTTCCGCTTGTTACATGCGTACAGTCTTTTCAAAATAAACTTCCATCTTTACAAGAAACAACTGCCTTAGGTTTAGGCAATAAAACTACATAGTTAGGTTTAGGAAAAGATTGTGGTTTGGCTTAAAATAACTCGTAATAGTGGCGTTACTTAAGTACATAAGTTACGTGACAAATAAATGAACATTGACTTCTGGTTTTACACAGGACACGAACGCTGGTCTTCTGGGTGAAAGTCCGGTATTTTTTGAGCCACCCATCCACCCTGACCTCCTCCCTACGCGGTGTTCGCCGCTCCTTATACTTCCTGGTTCACGATTACGTGGATTACACACTAATTCATTTTGTGGGATACATACGAATTACAGTGCATTACTTTTTGTAGGTATAGCTACGAACAGTGTATGAGAACAACCTGCCTCATGACTAGTAAGCTGACGTTTATGTTCCCCTCCAATGCTGGAACGCATTCTTACAACAGAGTTGGCTCAGGAGTGCTGCCAGGAGCCGTTTGTCACAGTGTTAAAGTGGCTTTATGGTGGATTTATTCTTTAACATTGGTGAAACATTCCAGTCTCTTAGGACAGGCTGTATTGATGGCCTGCCCAGATGCAGGTACTGTTAGTGAGCTGATACAAACATTTAACTGACGATATTGTTCTGCTCATATCTCTTTGCGCCCCCGTGAAAAAATCCCTGGCGATCTCATCTCTCCTTCCGTTATAGAATCAGACGGAGGGATTCATGGCGGCAGTGTGCGACCTTGGACCTGTTCTGGTCTGTAATGCATTACGGTGAATGCAGCCGTCCCACTGTCAGATGATGAATTGCGGGCTCCAGGGAAGGCTCTGCCATGTAAAAGAGGCGCTTGCAGACATGGCACTTTCATCAATCAGAAGAGGGACCACTGTAATGTTGTTACACTGCAGAGAGGAGCCTCTGTTTATATGCAGCACACAGACCCTTTTGTCTTTTTAAGCTGTTTGGATAATGTTTTTCCCCTCTGTGGTATAAGAAACTTGGGAGTGAAACATTTAGGCAGATAGAGTCCTTGCTTTGGGCTTCATTCGGAGTTATCTCATTGTGTAATCGGCTGTTCTCACACAGGTACAATGTTGCCATATCCGCCCTACAATTTCCTCGTTTCGCTCAGACGGCAACATCAAGGTCTCAATTAAAGTGACACCTGGGATCACACGTTCACACCTCCTCACAAAGGCCCAGCAGAGCTCCTTGACAGTGAGCCCGACTCTGCTTATTCAGCACTCCAGAAGCCCTGGAGAGGATTTTGGGCATGGTGCAATGCCCCCGGTGGGGTGGTGGTGTGTTGCAGCAGAGTCGGTCTGCTCCAGTGAGCAGAGAGGTTCACGGGGCAAATACAGGTGAACAAGACTGATGTCATTCCCAGGTGACAGGTAGAGGAAGAGGACTGAGAGTTTTTTTTCTGTTTCCTCCTTTTCTTTTTTTTGTCTTTTTTGCCTTTTCTTTGTTTACTTTATCTCTTTTGTTCTTGACTCCTCCAAACTATAGCTGTGCAATAAATCAATATCAATATTGTGATATAAGAACAAATATCATCTGAGATTTGATTATGGAAATAGGGAAATATTATAAGGCAGCGTTGCAGTTAAGTGACAGAATTTCTGAGCCGTTTTGTTGCCTAAACCTAAACAAGTCAAAGGCTGGTCCACACTAAAAGATTTTTCCAATCTTAAAAGATGTTGAAAACGTGTGAGACCGCACACATAACAACATGTTATGATCAATTTAACAGTTTTGTTCCTATAGTGTGTGGAGAGCAACGATTTGGCCAAAACGGCACACCACACACTAACAGATTCATTCATGAACAACAAGAGTCCTGACTCAAAAAACGGAAGTCCTACAAAATCTCTCGCGATTAATTATGACTTTAGTGTAAACAAACATGGCGGACGACAGGCAGGAAGAATTAGCGATATTAGTTTTTGCACTACTACTGTATTGTAAATTCACAAAGGATTGATGGATGAAGTCATGGAAACATGTTAAATAAACACTTGTATTGTTGCCACAGATCAACAAGTCGGTCCTCCATTTCTGAGGTCCATCTTACTACTACTTTATGCTTTACGTTTTGCATTTGCTCATGCATTAGCTCATGCACAAGCTGCGGCCGCAATGATGGTGGTGGTTGTCCTTCCGCTTCAGTCAACTTGGTTCTCAATTGGTTCCCACGTGACTGCGTCATCCGCTGTCCTCGGGGTTCCCCAGACACAACAGGATATCCCATTGTAAATATTGAACATGTTTAATATTTACGATTTGAAAATGGTGCGGCCAGGATGGGCTTCTGAGCCCATCGGGGGATGTAAAAAACACTCTTAACATACCTCACACCACAAGAATATCTGGAAAGATGATCTTAAGAACCATCAAAAAATCGTGGCTGGGAATCTGGCCCAAAATCGGCTTGATTCTTGTGTAGTGTGTACTCGGCATAAGTAGTTTTGCTGCCTAATCTTAACCAAGTCGATCTTTTCCTAAACCTAATTATGTTGTTTTATTGCTTAAACCTAAGAAAGTAGTTTCCTGTGAAGACAGAAGTTTGTTTTTTAAAGACTGTGACTAGCAGAAATTGACATGTGTTGCTGGACATTCGTAGGAAAACAGACGTAAAAGGAGGAGTAACTTTTTGTAAGATATGCAAACCGTTGCATGAGTATACATTGCAATAAAATAGTTTATTTGAAAGTGTTTCTTAAATCACTAAAAGCTGTCCCCACAAAATATATCATATATTGTTTCTGAGTTTTTAAGAACTCACAATATTAGACATTTTCAATGTATCCGAGTGGTAACCCCCCTCTGCATTTCGAAAGGTTTCTCAATTGAATTTCCAGAACACTTATTATATGATGACTAGGGCTGGGTGTCAAAACTCAGCACCTTTTGAATGCCAAATGAAAGGTCTTTATACCATTTGAGTGTCGGACTGCAAAGTATTGAAATTCTAGTCTTTTGCTTATTCTTTGACCAGACATTTTGTGACTTAAATCAGGAAATCAAGACCGTTTGCCAATTTTAGACAGTATATTGTAAATTTCTTGAATGGCTACCTTTGTAAAGACATTACAACATTTTTATATATTTGTTAAATGAAAAAAGAGGTTTGTAGAAACATTCCGATATTCTGAGGTATTGAAAAAAGTATTGTTTTGGTATCAGTAACTGGTGTCATAGTGGATTCGGAGTCAGAAATGATACCCAAAATGACATATACTGAGATAAAAGGTTGTATTCATGTAGTCCAGCCCTCGCCCACCACGACAAGTACTTCCTCACATTTAATCCGTCCTCTACCTGTATTTTCTTGCTTTCTCTACAAACAGCACCTTCTTATAGCTCACAGGATCTAAAGATTCTCCTGCTCCTCCCAGAACCTTCCATATCTCTACCTCTGTGTTCTCTCGTCTCTCCCTTCCTGTTGCGACCCTCTCATTCTCTCTGCGTGAGGTCGTCGAGTCGTGGCAGTTCTTGCAGTGGGAGGGGTGGTGTAACCCCGGCTGTTTTGGCAGATAAGCCTCAGCCTGCCCACCTGCTTCCCCGCTGCTCGTCAGCCAAATAGGACTCTCGCTGTCACAGGCATTCACTCGGTGGCAGAAGGTTGCCACCTCGACAGATCCACCGCAGCCGCCTCACCGCTTCCTATTCTCATCCCTGGGAAGGATGGAGAGCATCCAAAATATCTTTGAAACAAACAGCAAATGTAAAAATCTCCAATGACTTGAACTGTTAAGTGGGAAAATTGTGTTGAGATGGGGATGGTGGAATGTTTTATTTATTTTCCCTTGACCTTGATTTTATCAGGATCGTCTCTTGAGATCGCTTTTTCAACAGGCCTGGCCAAAATGGCAACAAAAGGCAAGATTGACAGAAAATGAATTGACAACAATTTTGGTGATCGATTAATCTGTTGTGGCATTTTTCAAGCAAAAATGCCAAACATTTGTTAACCCCAGCTTCTCAAACTTGAGGATTTGCTGTTTGTCTGTCATTGATTAAGTTTCTACACAGAATATTCTGTTTTTTGCCCTTATTCTGAAAAAGACAATATTCCTACTAAGCTGGCTTCATGGCTAATGAACATGAATATTCCACTAATATTCCTGTTTGCATGCAGCCGTGCATACTCCAATTAACGTAACCGGTGGTGTACTTGTTCGACCGTGCAAACACCGCCTCCCTCTTTCATTCCTTCAACCACCTTCTTGAAAAAGTCGGTGTTGTGATATTTGCTCATATCCAAAAACCTGTTTATATCCAAGTCTTTCAGACTTTCAGACAGATGGGCATGCATCTCTGCAAACTGTTGCCAAGTTGGTTTGTGTACAACGCACAGAGCTGACCATAAACAGGCAACAGGCCATGTGTCACAAACTGCCGGGAAAAATGACACGCATATTCTGAATATGCTGTATACATGTCCAAAGACTGCAACTACAACCAGAATAATATCGGCATATCCCACGTCTTAATCGGAAAATGCTCCATTCAGAATAAGGCCTAATTCAGACTATCCAAACGGAATATGCTGTTTACATGACCCGTATTAAATTCACAATATTTTCATATTCAGAATAATAGTGGAATATTTGTGTGCATGTAAACGTAGTCAGTGTAAATTAAATATTTTGGGATTTTGGACTGCTTGTTGGACAAAAGTTCTAACCAAAAAGAGGGAACCAAGGATGAAATACGATGGCAGGACAACAAATGGTGTGTATTATTTCTTGGGACCTGCAATTTAAAATCTGCATGGCTTCTGGGAGTGGACGCAGCTAAATATCCTGGCAACCGAGCTTGTATCTTGAATGTGATGGAAATAATGGGGCAATAAAGCAGTACTAGCCTTACGAATAAATGTGTATCAGTGAAACAGCCTATGTTTGGTCAAGAAGGGCCAGTTTGTTTCATTGGTATACTTTTATTTGCAAGGCTAATGCTTCAAGGTACAGTCGTTGTAGATTGCAACCAACTGAAGCTTCTCCCTTGTGCCAAGAACTACGGTGGCCAATGCAAAAAGCATGGATGTCCCTATCTAGAGCCAGTGTTTGGTTTGTCCGTTCTGAGCTACTGTAGAAACATGGCGGCCGGCTCCATGAAGAGGACCCGCCCCCTATGTAGATATACAGTAAATGGCTCATTCTAAACGGAAACACAACAATTCTTATTTTCAGGTGATTATTCACTACAGAAAACATACTTTCTACTCTATTTCTGCCAGTAGATCCCCCTAATTGTTACACAATAATCCTTCAAGGGCTTTGACTTTAATTCAGGGAGCCAAGGTGTGTTTGGCTGTGAAATCAGACGGCAGTGGTCAGTTCCAGTCTGAACTGTGACCATCAAATGTTATGTTGTGAATACAGATTGTGTAGGCATCCGCCTCTCAGGCACTCATGTGTACGCATAGGCCTTTAGTATTGTTATTCCCTTTAATTGATTTGTTGCTGCGCTAATGACGGTTATAACATCAAGTTGTCTTCTTTGATGATCCAATCATCGTGGCTGTCAGGGAGGCGCTCCCTTCCCCCGGGCGCTCGCCGCACATCCTGATGTGAATGTATGAAAGGCAGCTGCACGCTGGTGGATTTACCGCACTGAGCCGAGCAGTCGGAGTTATATTTCTGTGCCTCGAGCCAAAGAAGCGATTGCCTGGTGGAAAGCGTCATGGTAAAGGTCAATAAACAGTGGCTCGGTTATTGTGTGGCAGATTGAAAAGGAAATTATTTTGTGGTGGAGGCAGAGAGGTGTGTGTGTGTGTGTTTGCATGTGCTGTTATTCTGTGTGTGTGTGAGAGTGTGTGTTGTGCCCTGTGTTCTTTCCGTTGAGGGTTTCTCTTGGCAGAGAGTCTTCCAGCTGACCTACTCAGCCTACAGGGCTGTGAAATGACCCCCCACAGGGCTCACCTGGGGTCCTGCAACCTCTCTCAGCTGTTCCCATCACACTGCTGCTTCCTAACTGTGCTTTTTTTCCTTTTCTTTTTTCCATCTCCACTTTTTCCCCCTGCTTTATATTCACTCACCACACCTCATTCAGTCTGTTCTCTGTCTCACGTAGGCAGAATCGCTTACTTTCTCTCTTTCCTCCAGAGACTTAATGTTTCCCGTTTGGAATCCTGTTTGCAGGGCTTCAATAAGAATCACTTAATGTAGAGAGAGAGGAGAGACGGACCCCTGGTTTTTCATAGACCACTGAAAACGTTCCAGGAATAGGAACAGCCTATCTCAACAGCCTCTCTTGCTTACTGCGGTTGTTGGCCGCGTCTCATACTCTTCTATTATGTACAAAATGAGAATGTTTTCCCTTTTTGTTTTGTCTTTTTTTCCACTTAAATCCTGCAGTAAATGTATCCCTTCATCCTTACCATGCTCCGTACACTTCCTGCCCTACCCGTAAGTTGAAAGCTTAAGTGTTTTTTTATTTTTTCATTTGCGGAGTTTGATTCCTCGCCACCAGAGGCCAACACGTCTGTACTCTTCCTCTGATGGTGAAGAGATGGGATGATGGAAAGAGAATGATCCTCATGGTGCAGACATCAGTCAAGCTGACAAATGGCAGCTCAAAACTTGGAAAGCCATTAGCAGGCCGAGGCTGGAGTGAAGCCGGGCCAAGCCCCACTGATTTCCATGAGCCCCCCCTTCCAAAGCACAGGCCTGTGCCAGGCCACGACATGGCGGTGGATGTTAGCACCACCTCTCTTTCCCTTCTGGCCTTCGCAGCCAGCGCATTGACATAGGGCCGAGCCCCAGTCATTAATGAGCAAACCCTCTAAAGAAACATGAAGGGGTCGGCTGTCTTTTCATTTCACCGTTATGACTCATGCAATTGGCAGAGGGCTCTGTTGGAGTTGAAGAGTGCTATGACTGGCGTTATGTATTTACCGCCCCAGTGTATACAGTTTGTCAACACTGATGTCATGATTCAGACTGGAATCTGGACAAAGTAAAGCAGAGTTTGGAATAAAGCTCCTAACATGCACATGTGCTGAATTAAAGCGTCTGTGAAGCCAAAGTTGTTGCAGTCTGATATTGAGCATTTTCTCCTGTTTTCTCCTCCGCGCCGGCGACAGCCGTGGCCGGAGGTATTATATTTTCAGTAGGGCAGACCAGAATTCTTCGAAGCTTCGACCATTGTCATGGTAATCAACCTCCCAATCAGTTTTTTAAAATATATGTATGTAATATTAATTAGGGATGTGCAATCGAAGCAAAAATACTATTCAATAATCACTGGGAACTAGTCGATTCTTTTTTGAAAATCGCCGCATGTCTCTACCCCCTGCAGCTGCTGCGAGCATGTAGGGTCGGCACATTTTCACATCTAACACTATGAATTAAGAGTTTATTTCAACCATATTGCTGGAACAGTGGAAGAGGCCAGTGGAAAGACAAACCAAGACGGTTTTGGTGAGTTTTATTTTGTTTTTGTCGGATTTGAATGACGATATGTACCGCTGCTGGAACAGCTAATCTACCAACTGAAACTATGAGGGGTGCAGCGCCGCTTGGGAAATCGTACGGGCGGAGGTCTGCGCTCTCCGAGTGCCATTCTAGTTAGTTATTCTCAGACAGATATCGTTTGTTATGTGTAGAGGTGCATGTGTGTACAGTAGTGCGACAGCGGCGCTCTCCTGAAGCTTTGAATACCTTCGAATGTTTCTCACTGAAGCTTCGAAGCCCAAAAAATGGTCCATTCGTCCGTACATCCGTACGTACATCCGTACCATTGTCGTGAAGGCAATATCTCAGTAACACCTGGAGGGAATTTCTTCAAATTTGGCACAAACGTCCACTTGGACTCCAGGATGAACTGATTAGATTTTGGTGTTCAAAGGTCACTGTGACCTCACAAAACTCAAGAATTCATATGCTAATTATGACAATTTCACACAAATGTCAAACAGGATAAAGTGATGAAGTGATTTTAGACAGACATGGATGTAAACAGCAACTTCACTGGTTGGTAGAGGCCATCGAGGCACAAATTCTAGTTATCTTTTAATTTTCTTATTTTGAAGAGCTCACTGGGCATGTGCCAATTTGGACTCATTTTGATTTTGCATCTGATTATCACTACACAGACGACACAAAATGGCTTTTTTGAGCTTCTCTTAGGTGAGAGGTTAGTCTTTCTGCCTTTGACTGAGCTCCACAGAGAAGAAAATGTGTTTGGAAAACATCAGCAAACTGCTGTGTTTTTCTATTTGTGTCTTTGTTTTAGCAGCTGCTTTTATAAAGGATATATTGTTCCTTTTTGTTCAAACAGAATTAAAGAGTCAGTAGGGAGGGAGAGAAACACTAGCTTGTCTAAACGCTGTGCCACAACTCTTCTTCTACAGTTACTGTAGAATAACACTGAATACACCAAAGGATGTCTTTAAAATCATGTCTGATTTTGCAAGTTGTCTTCAAAACAAGACGTTTGAGTGAAAATGAATCTGGATTGATGCAACGTAAATATTGAGGGGGAAACGAGACTTAAATTAACATTTTATTAACAAAGTAGTTGTTTAGAATAACATTAGCGATAATTGTCTGAAGATTAAATTCAGACAACATTGCTCTTAAATGCTTGCAAAAGAGCTGGGAGTCTGGATGCAGAATAGACTGTTGTGGTGAAATTGTCTGCAGACGAAGAGGAAATTGGCTTTGTTTGAGAGCGTGATTATAGTGAGCTGGTAAACAAAACAGAAACTGAAGTGTCTGATGTTCGAGTTGAAAGTAGTTGCCTCATCACGGCAGACTGTATGAGTGTGTGCGTGTGTGTGTTGGAATTTAACACTCTTGTTTTACACACCACATTGACACACAGGTGGGGGGGAGAATGCTGCCCTACAGGAAATGTCAAGATGCACATGGAGATATACATGTGAAATGCGGTCCGACTCCTCAAACACAACACAGTTGTTGATGAGTGACAGAGAGAGGAGCTTTAACCTGAAACCAAAAACTGCGTAAACGTTTGGAATAAAACATACTTTTGCACTTTCACCTGTGATTTGACACGACCATGGAACCCTGGAAATAAGGCATTAATTAGTAAGTAATTATTTATTATTTCCGTCTTCTAGTCCTCTCTTTTGTAGAACACTTTGTAGCTCTGTATGAGCTGTTTAAACCTTCAATATTTCCTGAAGTCACAGGCTTTTAACTTACATTATAGATGATTGTAAAAGACCCTTGATTACAATGTGAAAAGTAGGGATGCAGCGATCCGACTTTTTCAGTCCCGATACTGATAGCGATACCTGGGCTTTGGGTATGGGCCAATACCGAGTACTGATACGATACCAGTGTTTAATTAATAAGCTGTATGCCTCACTGTGTGGAAGTGACTGGGATCATTCTTTTCGTGTGTAAAGCAACAACAGGCTTGACTTAAACATTATTTTCCTAACTTTGTAAAACAAAATGTAACAAATAAAAACTAAAAATAAATTCTTATTTATTATTGCAATAATAACTTGGCAAAAACCCTTCATAATTAACAGGAATTACAATTCAAGCGTAAACCTTTTTAATGCAGCTACAAATTGATCAAAACTTAAACAGGAATTAAAATTCCAGTATGTAATAATATTTATAAAAATAGAATTGAGTTGAATAGATCGGCTTCATTGTCACATCCCTGAAAACTACCATAAACACAGAGGAAAATGTGAATGTGATATTTATCTAGATACCAATTTTTAAATAATGGTCTCAAACTACCACCTTAGACTTATGGACTCAGACCTTTCTCCTTTCTACTGTGACCCTCAAAGAAGTATATGGTCATAAAAGCAAAAGTAACATAATACTATATAATACTAAATATAAATTTAGTAAGTAAATAAATAAACAAATATGCAAATGAGCAAACGAGCACAAAACGAGCACTAAATGTTAAATTCTCATTCTTATTTTAGAAAACTTTGTTTCTCATCAAAACAAGGACAAATTCATCTACGTATAATGTCAAATTGTGTATGTATATCAAACAAAGTACAATGAGCCTCATGCAGGAAGCGTTAGAGGGAACCCTATCATATCTACGATTTGTTCTGATTTTGTTAGCACCCATTGATTTCTGGGATTCACCAATGTTTTCTTGCTTTTTTTGCTCTTCTCCTAGGTGAGAGAACATCTTACGAGTGGTCGAGAGATCTCTCACGAAAAGAAATCAGGAAAAGAAAAAACATAAAAAATATGCATGAATATCAAATTTAGATTATTATATGTTTTAGAGTAATTATAATGATTGGATTATTAAATTAGTGGGCCAAAGAATACTTGGTCCATTGATCCCAATTAAGACTATAAAATCCCCTGGATGATGTTGCTTTTTGATTTTCCTGTAACGTCAGTACTGACGCTCTGGAAAATCACGTTTACTTTGTTTAAGCTTATTTAAAAGTACCTAAATTTCACTACTGTCAAAGTTCTTCTTCTCTCAGCCTTTTTTTGGTGGCATGGCTCCAGATCTTGGGCATGTGCTAGAGTATATGCACACGGCACAACATCTGCCGTTATGTAGTGTTTAGGGGCCGTTACCTGTGCTAATTATAAACAATCAGCCACACGCCTCCAATTTATGATCAAGTAGGATTCATCATTCAGCTCACCTGGGTAAGAGCAGATTTGGATGGTTAAAAAAACGTTTGCTGCATCTGGAGTTGACTTCTCTTATTTTTTCTCTGAACAGAAAATTAGTAGAAAATATAAGAGAAATTTAAGAGAATGTTGCTGCATGAGGCCCATTGTCACTTAAATATCTCTGATTTGAAGTTGGCAAATTATTATTTTTATTGGCATTTTGAGTACCAACTGAATTAGTTCTGTTCACAGCAGGGGTTTAACAAATAAAGAATATTTTTCAAAGATACAATTATTTTTAAGCAATCTGATGCTATACACTGAGGTCATTACCCAAAACGTAATGTATACAGGTGGCTGGGGCTGCCTGTTTCAGTAGCAGATAGTAGCATATTGAAGGAGATTCTTTTACTTTTATGTATTGTATTTGACCTTTATTCAACCAGGATGGTCTTTTGAGATGGAAAGCTTTATTTTTTGTGATAAAGTCCTGGCTGAAATGGCAGCACATTTGTTACACAGATGAACACAGACTCTATACACTAAAGGAAGAGGAGTGAGGAAGGAAGAAAAGGGGGAAAATAATGAAACATCAACAGAAAAGGAAGGAAATATAAAATATAGTAAAGGGGACTATGCTTATTTTCAGGTTCATACTTGTATTTGGGGTTTCTACTAGAACATGTTTACTTGCTTTAATGTTCAAAACCGCCTTACTTTTCTCAAACCGGCTGTGCTGCAGCGCCTCTTGTCACCGTCTGTCTGAAACGCTCTGTTTGAGCTCCTGCCCTGCCCCCTCGAAAACCCTGGTCTGCTCTGATTGGTCAGCTAGCCCACTGTTGTGATTGGTTAACTGAATCAAACTTTTCGGACTCTGCTCGAACTAGCTTTGTTTGAGGGCGTGCCAAACTAGCCGCTAGGCAAAATGTGTTACTTGGTGACATCACCGCGTTACGGAAGAAAAGGCGGGACTTCAATCAAGGCGTTTCAGGCAGTTCAGGAGCAGTGTTTCTGTTGGGGAGAATAACTCTCTTTGGCCTGGACTTTGGGCTTTGTAGCTTTACAGACCTTTTACATGCACAACAATCTATATAACACATTAAAGGAAAGTAAAAAGTACAAAAGCATAATAGGTCCCCTTTAAATTTGTATTTAAACACAACAGTTCCATTTGGCCATGTCTGTCCTCACCACGTCCATGACTCTGTTTTAAAGCCTTTGAACTTGACTAGTGTCTATAATTTCCAGGTAGATGAAGCGGCCCCACCTAAAGGCTCATTTTATGGCAATTTTGAGAATAGGCACTCAAAATTGAAAACTTTTTTATAAGAGTGGAATATTTCTTTGTTTAAACCTTTTCTAGCATTAAATGGCTTGAATGAGTCACTTGTCTTAGACAAAAGGGCAGGACAAGGGTGTCTGTCTGGTGCTTCAGACATAAAGGACACAATCTGTAACTGTTCTTATTACCAGCCTCTTGCATTCAGATCGTATGTGAACTTTGACCTTCATTAACTTTGAAATAGTTTTTATTCTCTAATTAGTGTTTCTTATAAGCACTTAAAACGCCCGACCCCATTGTCTATCTGTAGCTGCCTGTGTGAGGGATTTTAAGACAATATGAAAACTCATCTACCACCTAGATGCCTTGTTTACTGAGGAGCTCGGCACATCGGGTAACTGGCAAAACGGGAGCTTAAGAGTGTGGCCGTCGGAAAACAGGGATAGCGTTGACAAGGCAACGGGAGCTCATTATCTCGTCGTCTATGCTGGTCCACGGCGCATCATTGATGGGTGCCAGAGGAGAGTTTGGAGCAGACAGATGGGGTTGCACCCTACGTTTCACACACAAGTCGATTGAGCAGGAATAACACGTCCATGGAAATGACATGTCGGCGCTGTAATCCTGGATTACCTGTCTGCCTTGCTCTCTTTCGCGGTGTGTCTGCATGTCGCACGTTGCATATCAGACGAGATAACAAACAGTGGCTCAGCCCCAACTGCTGTGAGACTGTGTTTGAACTGTATTGTCAAGATACAAAATGTATGCAGTGAGAGCCCAGCTGTCTCCCTCTCCCTCCGCTCATCCTCTGCTGACCAGTGTTTGACAGGATGTGTGACGCGGGGACAGTTTAGGTAGAGGGGAAGGATCTGTTGCTGTAGGTCATGCGGTCGGCATACAAGATTACTGCTCGTATCTGATTTTGTCTGGATGTGTGATAATATGTACTGTACTCAAGGATGCCAACCATATCTGCTGCAGTTATCACCTTCCACTGACGTAAAGGAGCCGCAGAGCCACGATAGCAAAAGATGCCACATCTGTTTGATATAAAACACATTTTAGTATTGAATCAACAGTTGCCCTTCTACTCACCTGCATAAAAATGTTGAGGCACATGTGCATCCCTAAACACCTCTGAAAGCAAAGGTTAAGATATGGTCCTCCACTGAGTAAAGCTCACATTTTATTACAGAGACACTCTTGGTGCGTAATGCTCCAGCTATGCATTCCTGAAGACCTATCTCCATTTTTCTCTCGTAGATGGTTAGATGGCCAACCAGACTTGTTTTGTTTCCGGTTCGCAACTTCTACTTCTTCTTCTACTCTGTTAACTGACAGATTACAGACATGTATAGCCTATAGCGCCAACTTCTGACCAAACTACACTGTAGTCGAGTTTATTTGCTCCAAACCAGTTGATGGAAACGCGCCTAATTATTTTTTTTTTTCAACAAAACTTCAGAAGGATTTAAATCAAATAATTCACATTTGACCGCTAAAAAGTGGGCGGGCTGTTTAGCGCAAGGGAGCTACAGAGTTTCCCAAGTTTCCCTTGAATGAATTAGACCTCAGCTACATTCTTTTGGAAATGAAAACGCTTTTGTCTACTGATATCCAAAAACACATCTCTTCCTATCTCGCCATATTGCTCTGTTAGCTGCTACGATCCACAAACGGCGAAGTGCGGTTTTATATGATCGGTGCGGCTAGCTAGTCTCCCAAAGTTTAATTTGATTGGATTCATTTTTGTAAAGGAACAGAAAAGACAGGGGTGTTCATGTAAAAATAGTCTGATACTGATTTTTTTTACATATTTGGCAAATAAAAAGAGATAAATGAACAATTAACACAGGGACACCGGATTAAGACTGGAAGAATGTATTTTTCATTTCATGGGGGCTTTACACCTTTGACTTTAATATAATATAATGTAGTTGTGAACTTTACACAGCGTGCAGGACATTTTCCTTTTTTACCATCGCTGGATTTCCTTTTTGAGTTTTGACTGAGCTGAGGCATCAGCCCAGATACCACCCAAGCTGACTACTTTGCTTTCTTTTTGTTTGTTGCATCTTGTTTCCGTTCCAAGCTGTCATGGCACAACCATGACAGCTGCCTCAGCTAATTGGCGTAAGTTGTAGTCAACCTTCTTGTATTCAAACTTGAGCAGTCAAATGTATGTCATGTGTAAGTTGCGTCCCTCAAGATCCAATTTGTTACCATTTATTCACATGGTCTTACTTAAAAATGTCATCTATTATAGGATTTTGCAGTTTACACAGATAAGAAAAGGTGTGGAAGAAAAACTTGGCCACTTTTCGGCCTGAGTGGCAACAGAGATCTACATCAGCAGCTCTGTGGGTGAGGACGTTCCTCAGAGATCGCCTTGGACTGCTGCCACCGGTCAGATTACAGCCACAGGAGTCTGGAGAAGTAAAACCTCCAGCGAACAGCCCCGACTCGCGCCTTTGTTCAATCCCCAACCTCAACATTTTATTTCCGGGGTGTTACAACTTCTTTTCTGAGAGTTTGCGAGCTGTTTATATTTCCGTTCCTAAGCAGCGAGTCTTACTTTTGCATGATGTGTTCTGCTGCCGGTGTTTACCGACGGATACGTCGTGTGTTTGCAGGAACTGAGTGGGAGAAAGGGATTTAATGTTTTTCCTGTTCATGATTTGCATGATTTTGGTTGGGAGCACTGTGGCAGCCTGCAGGATTTTTAGTCACATTTAGTTGGCACAAATAGTCGTATAGCTCAGAGAGCAGGCAAAGATTTGACATCCTGGATTCCTTAAAGAAGGCTCGTTCCTCGCTTGTGTGCATCATATGCGAATGTCAAATCTTTTGTCCAAGGGCACAAAAACCTTGCAGGAGTTGATAAGCAGCGCTATTTATGCTGAGCTGAACAATAGTATACTGACGATAACACTGATTACAGAAACCATTAATTAAATCTAATAGGAGCAAAATCTGTGAAGATTGACCTTGTAACTTCAAAGATTAGTAGAGAAAGTGTGACATGTTCCTGTAATTTGAAGTCTATCTGAATGGTCATATACAGCTCAGGTGCATATTTGCTTTTATATCTTAGTTTATTTTGCAAAGCACATATATCATGATGCAGATATTTGTTGTTGTGTTGTTATCCTGTAGAAGTGAGGCATCAGAATTCTTTATATTTTAACAAACAACCATAGTCATGGCACAGTAACAACCTCACAGACAGGACTGCAACCAAGAAATGAATTCCATACAAGTCTACAGTACATAGGTTTCAAAGGGACAAGGACAAAAGCACACAAATGGCATAACTGTTTTTATTTATCGTGTCTTTCCAAATGTTGTCTGAAAAATGCAGACTTTTGCTTTTTTTAGTTAACCTTAGGGGTGTGACGATTCCCTCGGCTCACAATACGATACACGATATTGGGTTCACAATCTCGATACAATACGATATTATAACAATAATTTTAACAAAACTTGAATGATGAAAATATATGACTGAAAAAGCTGGGGATTGGGGCTACAGGGTTTACGATTCAATATATTGCGATACTGTAAGCAAGGTGATATACTGTGATTTTATTAATCTCATTTTAGGATAACTGTCATAGTATAAAGAACACACCACCATATGCATAAAATCTCAGTAAAAAAACATACTTATTCATGCAATCAGAACAGTGGGATCTGCATTTGCATTTATCACAGCTCCTTTTACATCCAGCATCTTAGCAATACTTTGAGAGGGCACTGAGAGGGCGCATCTATTTGCAAGTGAAATAAAGTATTGACTGAGTTTGTCTTTGCATGTAAACTATTAATTAATAATCAATAGTGTTTTTGAGAATCAATACAGTACCACAAAACATCGCGATATTCAATATATTTTATATATTATATACACCCCTATCAATTACTCACCCCGTGTTACCTTGAATTCTTGAAGAAAACTTACAAAAGAAAGCTGTTTTTCTCACATACCTCCACAGTGAACAGAGAATCCAAAAACGTAAAATAAATCCTGATGAATGGAAGTAAATTTAACAACAGTAAAACTATATCAAACCATCTGTTCACAAACTCTCACACAACTTGTGCAGTACAATCCAAGTCTCATCTACATGTATCCAGTCGTATTCTCACTACTTCCCAAACACACATCATCAAGGATTTTCTCTGTTCTCGGCCGACTGATTGAACGCTCAGCTTCTGTGTTTAGCATACAAAGAAGTCTTGATTTGAACAAATTGAAGAGCTGAATGTTTCCTCTCTGTCAACATATAGGACCTACTGTATACTGATGCCACATCTCGCTTCATTGCCATTTCTTTGTCGGCTCGCATGACGTTTTCGACATTTTCCAATTTAGCTGTCAAAGTTACAGGAAGGACGGTGAGAAGAAAACAAAAGCAACATATCAACAAACAGAACAAACAGAACACATACACACACACAGAAACAACGCACTCTGTTGTGTGCACTGTTTGGCCAATAACGGCTAAGAGATTCACAAAGGCAAATCAAATATGGATAGACATTCATACATCCAAATTGATGCGTCACTCACAGTGGGAGGGAGACAATTGCTGTAATTGTGAAGAGGGTTGGTGACAAGATGTAAAAACAATGGCAGTCTCTGTCTGACTATGTCTCACTCACACACACACATATTCTGAATAGAAACGCTCAGAGAAATGTATTTGTGCCTGCAGAGGAAAGTATTTGTATCCTTGTGTTTGCATAAATATATGAGTTGAGGTGTTTATAGCGGGGTGACTGTGGGGAGAAAAGGCGCCTTTCAGTATAATGTGCTCTTTAATAAAGACACAGGTTGGCAGATTGGGAGTGTCAGTGCATGTGGCATGCAGCCTCTTCAGGTGATTTATGAGCGCGCTGCTAGGCCATTACATTATGGGCCCCAGTCCTATTCAGTGAGGACGATAAGAGCAGCCCACCTCCATCGAAACACTGCAGGTACAAGCGTTTTGTTTTAGTGGAATATTACTGCTTTTTGATAAAGGAATTAAGTAGGAGTAGAATCTAATCATGTTGTCTGAGCTGTACCTGTAGCTCATCTATTAGGTTAGCATTTGTGCTTTTGTCCTTCAGAGTTTGCAGAGCATGTTCAAGAGGAAAATGGCTTGGAATTGTTTGCATCTCCATTGAATTTCAAATGTTAGACCTCTCTTTATTGTGTAAACAATATTATGCATCAGTTATACTTGCATGAAGCAAGCAACCAAACCAAACGTTTTTTAACCTCTCGAGGACTGCCTCCATTTATTCTAGAACAATTCTCACCAGAACAGTTTCTGCTACAAAGGTGCAAGTCTGCAGTTTTTTCTTCCTCCCACTCCGTGGCTTTGGACCTGGCCTCGTGTTGGCAGGGAGACAGAGGCAAGAGGCCGACACAGCGAGGCCAGAGTTCACGCCGCAGAGCGCCGCAGTCGAAAGGCCAGTTGTCAACCGCCGGCAGAGGGGAAAACAATGGGGCATCAGCCAGAGAGGTTTGGAAAAAAGGACGAGTCAGGGTCGCTTTCACTTAACACAGCATGGCGTCACTGCAGTGAGCCACAGGGGCCGAGAGGAGGAGGTAGGAGGCAGACTTGGGCTTAGGGAAGGAGGAAGGAAAGAAAGCAGGTACAGACCGATCTGGAGGCAGAAAAACAGTCATCAGCATAATAAGATTTTGCATTTTGTTAGTACTTTTCTTTATAGTAATTACATCATGAACAGATTATGGTCCATAAGTTGATGTCATCTTTATTTGTGGTTGTTACATGTCTCTCAGTGACAATAGCGCTGAAGTTCATATTTTACTGTAGGGCTGCCGCGTCTTAGTCGATAAGTCGACTAATTGGTCGTTTTTCGTCTTAGTCGACTAAGATTTCTTTAGTCGATTAGTTATTTTTTATGCTTTTTCATGCTGAATGGCTTATTTTCAAAACTCTGGTACACACAAAATTTAAAGTGGTGCTTTTGTGTGATTCTTTGTGGAGAAACTCAGTTTTACGGATCTGTTGATTAAATCAACTAATCGATTAGTCGACAAAATCGTATGAGTGTTTGTCGACTAGGAATTTCTTTGGTCGATGACAGCCCTATTGTACTGCAAGCCAAACCTTACAGTATCAACTACAAACAAAACTGCCAACAAGTACTGGGTCACAGGGTGCATATGTGATTATTTAGCATTACCTTCAATTGGGTACAGGTCTTTACTTATATCAATGATTCAGAAAATCCAAAGTATGAACCCACTGAAAGCTGAGGTGGATGACATATTTGGTCAAACATACTGTACCTGCTTTCTTTCAAAAGAACTAGGTTTGGTTTGTTTGTTTTGGGTGTTTCAGAACTTTGGTCTGATTCTAAAAGAGATGCTATTTTACTTTCTTCCCAGCCTTTTTGTGTTTCTGATGGCAGTCCTGAAGGCATCTAAAGGCCAACGGCAACTCTTGACAGTTTCTGAATGTTGGATGAATGTGTGTTGGCTTTATTGTCCTTTGGGATGATGTGCCAACATATTTCAGTGTTGGCAGTCCAACAAAACTCCATCTTTAGACATTTGCTGCTACAGCAGTGGAGTCGAGCAGAGAGGATCTTTGTCAGATATGAGGGACTGACTCAGAACTGCCTCCCAGCGGGATGGAAAAGCAGAATAATTAATGGGTCTAATATTCCACTCCATCCTGACAGCCCCTCAAGAGCTCATTTGTGACAAAAAAGTGTAAAGACCCATCTCCCTGTCAAAGATACTGATAAGGACCAGTCTCCTTATGATTCGTGACATGCAATAAGTGGTCCAAAAAGGCGAAGCCCATCATTGGCGGTCCACCTCCCATTACTGATCTCGACATTATGTCAGAGCTGTGAGATGGTTATGAACGACAGACTGCATCCTTGTTTCCGTGTAACTTTTGCAATTGGGCCAATCGCATGTCTTCTACAGGCTTCTCGGAAACGAATCAATTGTTTCCAGAAGTCATAAACGGCACAGTTGCGCTAAACACACCAATGAGACGCTGGGACTGTTTTCCCCAGAGATTGGCGAGAGCCAGCAAAGCAGGATACGACTCGCCATCGTCTGTCGGTGCAGAAGCAGGCTGAGACAAATAATGCAGCTCCCTATTTGGAAGGCATCATCCCCTCACAAGTGTGAGGCTATTTATGTTGTGTGTGGGTTTATGTAATGAGTGTGGCCATACCAATGTGCCAATTAGTCTCAGAAACTCATACATGCATTCCTGCCTCGCCACTGGTTGGGAATGAAGACGTGATTTTTGACAGCAGTGATGTTGATACAGGGCTTGAATGAATTTGATTTATATGCCTAACGCCAATTTTAATAAGTGTTCTGCAATAATTTCAATATCAGGTTGGAAATGTTCCAAAAAACGTTTTGACCGAGGGACACATGCATTGTTAATTGACACCAAGGATAATTGAAATTAAGTAGAACAACTTCCCACAGACTGCCAGTTTAGTCCCGATCAATTCTGCAATAAATATGTCCTCAAACAAAAACGCATCATATTTATCATGTTGGAGGTTATACAATGACAATTAAGTGACCAGTAATTGATTTTTAATCAAAGGCAAGTATCAGTCCAGAATACTGGCAAACTAATTTTAGTCTAAACTGAAACAACATTTGAGGTTTAACAGAAAACACTGTATATGGAAGATGAATATATTTGCAAATTTATTCAGCAGCTTTACCTCTAGTCTGCCCCTCAGACTCAAATGTGTATTCCACCACTTTGATGTGTGTTTTATTAGTTTTTATCTCCAAAGGACAGCGGGGAGATTAGGTGGAACTCAATCTCCCCACACCTCTGCACCCTTTAGCAAACGGCTGTGTTCAGCTACACTATCATTACACACATTACATGAAAACTGGAGAGTAGTGGGCCTTATCGTGTCATGTTTTCCAGATAGTGGTAGCTAACAAGACACAAATGCGCGAATGGGAGGGGGAAATTGTCTCAAATGAAAACGGCAAATAACACCAGTGTCTTCTTCAGTTAGCAGTGTGGTCAGCAGCTGAGTTGTTTTCTTTTGTACGCAGGTGCATGTAGAGAGAGGCCTGCAGAGAATTGAGCAATTTATTAGACTTTTTTAAAGTAATATTTAGAGGGTTGGACTTTAATTGAATTCTTGTTTATTACAGAATCTGGCTAGTCTTTCCTGAATTGTACACTCATCTCAGAGGAGAGGAGATGAGACATTCCTAATCTGAAAAGTCCTTTTTTTAAATGGCCTCGGTGGATATTTTTCAGCCGGCCTGGCTCCTCCACCCTCACACTTGTCAGGCCCCAAGTCTATTACATTCTCCTCCTTTTCTAAAAGACCGCAATTAATCTAATTAGTAATCAATCAGCTGTTGGGCCTCCCGCCTCCTCTGTGCTAATGGAGGATATGACAGGCCTTGAGCTTGCATTATTAATACCTCCATTCCTGGAGCCCAGGGCCCCCCTGATGCCCGCGGCCAGGGGCCATTGATCACTACCACAACCCAGTGAGCACTGCAAGGCCTGCTGGGAAATATATCCAGAGTTTGTGGGAGTGGAGGTGGGATTGTGGTGTGTCAGTCTGTGTGGGATGAATCTGTTGATGGGGGTAATTTTGGTAAGGGAAGGAGTTTTTGCCAAATTTGCTCGGGGGAGGTTGAATATCCTAAAAGTGTAATGTTGCCTTGGTGGCGCATGCGGTCTGCAGGGAAGATCATGGTGCACGTTTAAAGGAGATGAGGGATTGTACGAGTGGCGTTAATAGGAATGTTGTGCTCTGAAAAGCTCATTTGGTTAATGGGGCTCACCTCAAAACTATTATGGCAGGATAAGGGGGCCTCTCTATGGGACTATTTCTAGAAAATGAGATTAGAAATTATAGGACGCCACTAACGCTGGAGCACAATGATCGCAGTGTGGCAATGAAACAATCACTGCAACATTATCCTTCATCTCCCATGCGTTATATGAGCACCCAATCTAATAGCCCCAGCAGCTGAAGTTACAGAGCTTGATAGCAATCCCACCAGCTGATCTCATTCGCTAAAATCGATATTGGAACCAGCTCTGTGCAGGCCTGGGGGAAGAAAAAAAAAAAACAACTGAACAAAACAACCAAACCTCTTTGCCTCATGGTTAGCAGTTACCGTTCACAGCCAGCGGACAGACACAGGGCCGTCCTGTGTCCTCTCTAACTGAATCTGCTAACTCAAATTCATCTAACCTCTGTGCCAGCGGCTGTTAATCATGTTGGTTTCATGTTGTTTTTGAGGACGTGCTGTAAAGACTTTGGCGCTCAGGGCTGGGCAATAATTCAATATCACCTTTCAGTGGAATCTAATCTAATGATTGCAAGCAAATTTTGATGAAAAATCTGACGTTTTGTGAAAGGTTTTGTCAGATCTTTTAACTCATTACCTGTTTTGCATCACGTCACTTTATTTTGATTATTTCAGATGACTTTGTACACATTAATCAGCAACATACCATATTATAATTAATTCATCTGTAAACTGAATATCTTCACTTTGGACCTTTGGTTGGATAAAACAATTGGCTGGGAAACTGATGGTCATTTTTCATCATTTTCTGACATTTTTATAGACCAAGCAGTTTGTGGATTAATCCAGAAAATAATCAGCAGACAAATCTATACTGAAAATAATTGTTCGTGTACCACATGTACAGACAGGAAACAACTCAAAGGACCAGCGTGTAACATTTAGGGGTGTCTATTAGGAGAAATGAAATATAATATTATTAAGTATGTTTTCTTTAGTGTATAATCACCTGAAAATAAGAATCGTTGTGTTTTCGTTAGCTTAGAATGAGCCGTTTATATCTACATAGGGAGCGGGTCCTCTTCACGGAGTCCGCCATGTTGCACCGCCATGTTTCAACAGTAGCCCAGAATGGACAAACCAAACACTGATAACTTTTCCTGCTTCGGCCGGAGTCGATAACGTTACTCGCTCCCAACGCCGCCGCTCTCTCTCTCTTGCTTCACCACTCACTGCCAACGTATACACACACTCTATGCACTGACTCTGCTCCAAATGACTTACACTACTCTTACAACAACTGGCTCTAAAGAGGGCCATTCGCATTTTCGCATCGGCCGCCGTAGCAATCTTACACGCTCGGCACACAAGAGAAGTTGTAATCTGTAACCTAACCGCCAGAATTCTACACACTGTTCCTTTAAAGGAAAAACCTGACTAAATGAGCGGTCAAACAAAACAAATTCAGATCCTCACATTTAAGGAAGAAGGGATCATTGAATGGTTTGATCAAATTAATGTGAATCATATGTTACAGCCTTCATGTTATCCTCCCTCCAGCAGAGTTCAGAGACTTTGGCTGCATTCACACCAGATCAGGTGGGGCATTTAATACGCCAAGCTTTCCCATTCATTTGAGTGGGGGTAGTGGAATGCTGGAAAAAAAAACGCAGCGGCATGCGGCGAAAAAGTAGAAACAGACTCAACTTTTGGAGAAAAACAGCCTGACGTCAAGCTGCAATGGCCAATCACGTAACCAGCAAGTACAGTTGACATCCCTGCCTCGCGTTGCCATGGCGAGAGGGGCGAAAACAACTTTGGTACAAGGAAGTTAAAAAAAAAACTATGAGGGTTAAAAAAATTAAACACAACCACTAACCCCAACTGCAGGACTTTGCGTAACAGTTGATTACATACAGTAGATGCTTGCTGGAGTGATTCTGTGGAGAATTTGGTTGTGTGTTCCCTTCAACAAGCTCCAGCACACAAGGTACAGTCCCTCTGTCTTTTCTTGTCTAGCTGCTGTAGAATGAATGAAGCAGCTTTCAAGTGCGGTTGGAAATGTCAAGATCATAAAAACGCTCTGACGGAAAACAATAATTGTAAAATATAAAGTCAACTTGTTGGGGGGGTTAAACTTCACAACTTGACATCACATAAATGGGCCCACACCGCCACACTGTTCTGGAGGCCCAACACCTTACCAAGACTCTTTATGTCTGTTTTTGCTTCAATGTTTAACCCGGTATCAAAAAAATCATTCTTAATAAGAGTGTGATATTGATTTCGACCTTATCTCCCAGCCCTATTGATGGTGATGATTGTTGACAAGAGAAACAGCTGTGGCCTGTCCACAACGTGACTGATGTGTGGGAAGGTGGAAGTAAGTGGTCAGAGGTTGTGTGTAATGGAGCCTGGTCATTTTAAACAGAGATGACATCACTCTCTTTACTACACCAGGCCACTTCCCATGACTAAGACCTGGTGTCATTTGGTACGGCGGCCATAACCTTTCCACTAACCAGCCACGCATTCTGACTTTAGCGCCGTCGTCTTTACACCATACAGGTTAAGTCACCATCAGCAAGCATGCCAAGGCTGTCACACCGCTCCGCTTAATTTGCAGAAGGCTGTGGTTGTTAAGTATTTACAGGCCTTCAGTGGCTTTATGAAGCCGCGATGGGAGTCAGCGGTGGTGCTGAGCTCACAGCAGCTGCAGTCAGCTGCCTCATTCAGGGGGGATTGGGAAAGCAATGCAGCTCATCTGCTGCGCTGTGAGTCAGTGAGTTGGACATGCTTTATCTAAGGATATGAGGAATCGCTCTGCGGTAACCCCCCATCCTCATTTGTGTACCATGAAGGTGTAGGTGTGCAGGAGGTAAGCTTGGTTACAGGAAACCCACGGACCACTCGCCATTAGTCACCACTGGTCATCAGAGACAACCTGTGTGTGTTTGGGGGTTGCTGAACTTGCAAGAATGGATTTACAGGAAGTTCATCTTTCATGAATTCTCTTCTGTGTTGATTGTGGTGTTTCTGTGGGGAGGCTGGTTAAAGGATGACGGTACAGTTGGTGAGGTGAGCTAACGACAGAGCGGCGCTGGTGTAAACCCCAGCTGTGCTGCATGAATGAGTCTCTTGAGAGCAGAGAAAAGCTTTAGGCAAACGAAGAAAGTTCTCAAAAGAAAAAGTTTTGGTGGGAAAAAAGTTACCAGCACATGATGAATGATAAGTCACCTGAGAAGCTTGTGAGAAAAACACTTGGGTGATTCTGGGGTTACTGAGATAGCTGTAAATGAAGTGTTAAGTATGGAGGATGGAACCTGCCAAAAATATATCAACAAATATTTAAATGACTCGATGAATAAATAAATTTCATTAAATTTAGCAAAAATAATATTAAAAACAAATGTCGCCATTAATTAATTGACAAAATCTGACATAAATTGATATTTTTGTTTTAATTTGCTTCTTTTTTTATTTATCTTTGTATTCATTTCCTTATTTATTTACTCTTCTGCTGGATCCACCCTTTATTTTAAATAAATAAAAGGGAATATTTAACAAAAGAGTAAATAAATAAGGGAATTAATACAAAGATGAATAAATAAAGAAGCAAATTAAAACAGAAATTTATGTCACATTTTTATCAACTAATTAATGGCCCTATTTTTGCTACATTTAATAACATATTTAGTCCTTTATTTATTGATTGATTTTTCGATTCATTTATTTTTGATTTTGTCAAATTCTGTCCTCCATAGTTAAGATGGGTCAGATTTAAACTGCGTACAACAGGTCAGTAGGTTCACCTGCACACTAACACCTGTCTTCCAAGCTGGTTTTAATGTCTTTCTTTTTAGAGCATTGTTATTGTTTGCAGCAGACATCCTGAGTCCTGCTGTACTACACAATATTTCCTCCATATTGTCAGTTATGAAAACAAGTTTTGCATTTGGTCTAAAACAAAGAGTGTTGGTGGAGGTTTGGACACAGGAACTGTGTAATATCAACATTATATGCAATATCAATGTTTCATATTTTGTATGAGCAAATGTGAACTCAACCATTCAGACTGTCTACTGTTATATTTAGCGTTTTTACTGTTAACTTATTTATTATATGTTGTTTGTTTTTTTTAGTTTTTTTTAACTGATGCCTCGTCTTGTTGTTGCACTGTCCCCTTTGATGCTACAAATTTCCCCGCTGTGGGACTAATAAATTATTATTATAATATATATTTAGCCTCCTTATCGACAAGCCAGTCTGACATGGTTGATACCGATGGATTCCTTCTAACTTCATATGATGCCAGTACCTTCACTCTAGCTCTAAAAACTGAACACGTCGGATCTTTAAGAGGTTAATTAAAATGCAATACAGTGTTTTTGAGAATTGTTACAGTATCGCACAAAATAATATTGCGATATCGTGTATCGATATTTTTTTCCACCCCTAATATATATATATATATATATATATAGACATGGACACAATTTGATATAATTTTTGTATATACTTTAATGAATGTAAATCATACAAAAGTCACATCAAACAAAATATGGATATATTCGCATATTAATACAAAAGTACATAGTATTATAGTATATATTCTAATATTAAGAAGGAAAAAACCCTTTCAAGCATCTTCCTGTAGCCTTTCCGGAACCTCGAACCCTTTTCCTGTCGTCGCCATGTTTGGGCCTGTAACATCTGGCTCTTATGGCCTCTCTGCTTGTGTTAGCTGTGATGTTATGACAGCAGAGTTACTGAGGAGATCACACTAAGAGGAGATGGAGTCCCTCTCCATGGGGGCTCCGAGGGTCAGCGGCCCCGTTTAAGCAAAAGACACAAACCCCTGAGGTTTATCAGCAGTGTACAGCTGTTCCTCTTCTGTTGTTGTCCATTCTCATGTTGTTTTCTGTTTGCTCTCACAGGAAGTTTTTTGAAGACTGAACGTTCTTAGAGGGAGAACCTGAAAGGGGGTTTCAACCCCTGACACCCCACCAACCACCTCATCTTCAAGACCCCACCTCCAAGACCCCGCCCCCTGCTGAGGTCACTTCCTGAGAGAAGTGGGAGAGGCTAAAGATTGGTGGATTGTGACAAAACCTGTCTGTAAGTTCAATTATGAATCCTGTTTGTTCTCTTTTTGCACAATACATATCACCAGTTTCAGCTATTTTGACCTTTGACCTTTTTTTGTTTGTTTGCATTTTTGACCTGATTGTGGTTTTGGGGAAAACACCAGACTTCTCAATCAGGGATCAATAGAGTATCTCAGAATACTATCAGTGTTCGTCTGACAAAGACGATCGATGCAACTCCAGGAATGTCCCATAGATTTCCCAAGAAAAAACACACAATACTGTGGGTCGTTGAGATGAATGTAGGAAACAATGGCACATTGTTGTGCTATAAATTCAAGTTCACATCCTGTGAGGCTCAGATTGGCCACAATAATGGAGAGAGAGCTGTTTGTTAATGGCCTCTCCTTATTACACCCATACCTGATTGTATAAGCCAGTGCAGCTCCTGATTTTGAAGTGTTTTTCTGAAGTGGCATAAAGACTCTTGAGAACTTTCAATCACAGCTCTGCCTCACACACCCAGGTAGACAAATAGACACGTAGACATACTTTGTATCACACACTGTTTTTCCAGGTCTATAGCTTTGTGCCCATGAGCTCTTATTTGCAGCGATTTGACAGTGCTCACATTGGGCTATCTCTTTATTCAATACCCCCTTTCAAAGCGCCACTATTGTGCTGTGATCCCTCTTTTGGCTGGCCGTGCATATGTGCGACACGGGAGCCATTGTAGAGTATTGTGCGTCAGTCAAAGTGAATGGAAGCCGACCACTTTTGCATTGCTCTCTGCTGACAGCAGGGAAACAATACATGATGGTTTGGTTAGAAGGTCGAGTATATATGAATGAGGTGTTGAACTGGATCACTGGCATCGTGGTGGCATGAGGGCCCCGATGTGGACAGCCATTTTCTGCCTGTCATTATTGATGACACAAAGACGTATCAAAGGGGGTGAAATGGGACAGAACGGCAGTCAATGCGGGTGCACAGGCGTGAAACATGATCAGACCGCTGAGTTGAATAGAGGTATTATCGTGCCAAAAATGTGTGTGTGAGAGAGAGAGAGAGAGAGAGAGAGAGATATAGAGAGAGAGAGATATAGATAGATGGAGGCAGAAGAGTGGCATTGCTTTCATATCTTGTCACCCACTCACTTGACAATGCAGGCACTGTGTCCTTCCCATCATAAGTGAAGCATAGTTTGCTGCATATTTTGGATGTATGAACATTTGTTCATGGCCCACATGCCTTACATGAAAAAACAACAACAAAAAAGATCTTTGTATACCAAACAAAAACATTGGGAAGTCCTTGGTTAACCCTCTGTCTCAATTTGCACAACTCTCAAATCTGCATGATTTGATTAGCCACTTGCGGGTAAATTTTTTGCTAATTTTATATATTATTTTTCTTTTTTTTTCAGCACATTAACTCTGTTCTACACCTCATCACCTGTCGGCAGGAATGTAGTTTGGCACCTGTGTTTTCAGCTGCCAAATTAAGAAAACTCCTCAAAATCAGTGCCACACTGAGAATGCAGCTGTCTCAGTTTGTTTTTGTCCTTTTTTTTTTTTAGATTAATGATATATGTATTTCTGCTTTTGCATACAAAGTAGAGGTGTAACGATCCATCGATCTGGATTGATGTATTGATTCGATGATCAACAATCTAATATCATCGACGCAAAGTGAAAACATCAATACATATCATCGTCTTTAAGATGCTACTTTATTTTGAAGTTCCCATGGCACGTCTGTTTCACCATTTCTGTCCAAGCGCACCTCATTCCTAAACATCCAAACAGTGCTAGTGGCGTTAGCAAGCGGTGCTAGTGGGGTTAGAGAGTGGTGCGAGCAGAATTTGCGAGCAGAATTTGCGAGCAGCATTGGCGAGCAGAATTTGCGAGCAGAATTTGCGAGTGGTGCCTGCGGCGTAACATTAGCAAGTGTCCGGTCAGCCGAGAGAGAGAAAGAGAAAGAGAGCGTGTGAGTAGCAGTAACGTTATAGCTGTGAACGTAGCAGTGCAGTGTGTGTAAGTTACAGTCTATTTGTCGGTGAATAAATGCTACAACTCCTCAAGACCCAAGCCAAGTTCCTGTGTCTTGCTTGCTACCTGCTGGTTAAAGTGAAGGGGGTTAGCCCCGAAGTTAGCAACGACTTCAGCTCAGGCTCACTTAAGGTGGGCTGACCTTTAAGGTGGACTAGCTATTCTCATTTTATTGACAAGCCGCTCACCAGCATTGACCAGACCAAACAAGACCACCGACAACAGGAGGTCTATTTTTATTATTTTTTATTTAAAAGAAAAGTTTGGTTTTCTTTTAAATGTCAGGAAGATCTCAGTAATGAAATTGTCAAATCATATTTTAGTTGCTTTTTGTGAGTTGATATAAATGTAACTCATTGTGTTAAATGGGTATATGATATTGTCTTATATCGATCGCAGGCCCCTCAATTGAATCAAATCGAAATTGTGGCAGACTTTGAGATATCTGCAAATATCGTATGGTTGTCCAGATAATCAATATAATATCGTATTGTGATGAAACTGGTGATTTACAGCCCTAATATCAAGCTCAGACAGGAGAGATTGGCAGAGAGAGAAGACGTGATAAAGGTCCAGATTTAAATCCAGGGTGTTGCAGATCTGTATGTGGTTTGTACCTGAGCCATGACTCACCAGGACACCTCCTATGTATATTTCTTGTCTTTGCCCTCTGATAAACTCCAGTTGACCTCTCTCACTGTTCACCCCCGAGGGCTGCGGTCTCTGTCAGTCCCCTTATTTTTTCCTTCTTCGCTTTTCTTCCTCCTGTTCCTCCCTGAGTCGTGCTCTTGCTCAATGTTAAATGAGGGCACGGCCACACTTGGATGTGCTGTGACAAATTGGCACAGAGGAGGCAGATGGCGATGGGGAGGAGACTGGTTGTCATGCCATTTGCTGCAGCGACATGAATTGATCTCCGTGCTACGGAGCAACCACACATGCTCCACTTGTGTAATCCTGACTTTGGTTACCCCATATGCACAAACACACACACCCCAGCGAACTCTGACACACACGCCACCCTCCACCAGCCTTCCGTCCCCATTAGTATCAATGATGTGTGCAGCGGAGGCGCTTGCTAACTGTCAGAGGCTCTCCGCTCGGCTCCGCTTGGAGAGGTGAAGGGATGCTGAGGGATTTTGACAGAGAGCCAGAGCTCAGACTAATGGTAGGCTGGTGGGACTCTGGGAGCCTACTATACAGACACATACCATCACTGATGTACTGTACATGTCAGCAGGCTGTGCATGTAAGCAGGCTGTTCTATTTACAGAGCTGCTGTCTTAACAATGTTTACCCATGAGACTTTGCTACAGCTTGACTAAAATCCCCATGGGTGTTTTTCATTGCAACATGACTTCTGGTAAGATCATAGTTTGTCTGACAGAACTGGCATTGCTCATTAGGCTGTGTCCCAGCGATGTGAAAATGTTCCCCAATTGGGTTTCCGCTACAGCTGCGTTGGGCAGGGATTTTTAAAAATACACCCATCTTCGCTGAAATCATGTCAGGTTGTAACAGGAAACAGTATCTCAGCTCACAGGACGTGACCAACTTTCTAAAAGGGCAACAAACAGACAGAGCTTCACTTGCTAATGTTGGATCTCTTGTTCCTTTACCAGAAAGATTCACAGGTCAGGTTGATAGCTGAATATGAGTTTGCTGAGAGTTGCCCTAATGCAGGAGCACAAAACAGTTTATAAGCTTGGCTCAACAGCAGCCCCAAGTCAGATGTGGTGATATTTGACCTCACTGGATGTCATGGTAATAGGATATTTCAGTTTCCTCACAGTGTAATTTGAAAGAGTATAAAGTATTAAACAAAACCTACATTTCATTATCCAACCCTGTGTTGTAAAATGACAAACAAACTGAGCCTTTAACTTTAAATGAATAGAAATGGTCAGTGTTGATGTTAAGATTTATGGATGTGCAAATTGGAAACACCCTCATGCCCCCTTCACCATCTCCTTGGAAAATCTGGCCAAACTGCAGTTCAGTGAAGAAACTGCTTCATTTCTTAATTCTAGAACTTAAGAGTTTTTGTAACATATTTGAATCTTTCTGACTTGTATGACTAGTATAAAAACTAGGGCTGTACCGAATGTCTTTTTTTTTTTTTTTTTACATTCAAAGATCTTATTGAGGCTTATGAATGAAGCTTCGAATGTCTGTTGTCATATTTTATGATGTCATCTCCCTAAAATGGAAAAAAATATGATTTTATGTTATTGTGGTTATATAAATGTAAGTCATGGTGCTGTTAGATTGCGCTTTTGTTTTTTTATTCCGAGAAAATTACTTTTACTTTTCCCGTCATGAGTTCAATGTGCACGCAGCATCAGCCTCAGGAATCCAGCCGGAAAGCAGACGGTCCGCGAGGCAAAGTATCGAGGGAATAAAGTAAAATGTTAGTCTAACGTAGTTTTAAAATGTTTTTGCAGATATTGTCATGTATGAAAAGACCCAAAATGAACACTGTAAGCGGACTACTTGATTAGTATAAACAAATTATTTAAACAGCATGATTCTGTCCCAAGCTTTTTGATCCATGTAAGCAGTTGATCACTGTAGCCGTCATCACTATAAGCGGTTTCCACTGTAATTCGAATGTCAACGTTATGAATGAAGCTTCGAAGCTTCAAACTATTAGGTAAAGCCTAATAAAAACCCACCTGTTGTTTTCCAAAGTGGAAGAATATCTGACATATAAGCTGTTAACCCATCACTCTCTACTTGCAGCTGACCCCTAACTAGCTGGCATTGGTAATAGGTAGACATGAACTGTATTTTGTTATCTGAACCGTGATTAATGCCATATTCTCAGTAACTCTTATAAAAGAGATCTAAGCCAAGCCAAGCAAGGTTTGGCCAAGACGGCAATATGTCTTAAAGTCTGTTGGCTGCCACAGTAGCACCACAGATGCTGGTGTATTAAAAATCATCATGCAACTATTAAGGTTTCAAGTTGCCACATCAGTCTTGTGTATTTGTTTGAAAATACTGAGCCATGTTATTTTTGTTACTTAAACAAACAACACTGGTAAGTGAACATCACCATCTCTTTTATAGAGTAAGAACAGAGAAGGCCAAATTATGGCTCCAAATGGAGTTAAACATAAAATACAGGTTTTTAAATGAAGAGGGTTTGTTAATGGATCAGATTCTCTTTTCATTACAAAGCTGCGTTCTCTCTGTGGGCGGGAGGATGGGATAGTTGCTGGCTTCAGCTCTCCTCACCTGGAACGTGACTGGATAACTTTCCCACGGTTGCTTAATATTCAGTGAACCTGCAAGCCCTAAGCAGGGGATATCGATCGGCAGATGTGATGTATTCCCTGCCTTCCTGACAGGCATCTGCGGAGTCATCTGTGTGGGAGTTGTGATGCTCCCTCAGCACCTCGGGCCGCCAGAGAAAACATAAAAGATACATGGAGAAAACACAAGAGCAAATTTCTCAAACGGTCGAGGCCCTTTCATTATTTTCCTCTCGAGCAGTGAAAAGAATAATTTTGTTATTGATCGCCATTTTGCTGGTATTCAACAGTGATCTGATGAGCTATATAACTACAGAGAACCATATCGACTTTCCTCTTAAACATGCCCGTCAGACTTGTATTTGGACCTCAAAGAAACTTCCTGCTGACTTTCATGTTTATCAACTGCTAATTATCCTCACGTGGGAAAGCTGAATTGATGCAACTTCTCGGGGGTTGTTAAACCCGCCAGCTTAGCAAAAAAAAATTGTACAAACCTCCCACAGCATGCAATGTTTTATGAGATGTCCACACGCTATTAGACACTCGGAGCTGCTGGACAGGAGCCAGTTTGTCACAAGAACACACAAATGCATTTGCGCGTCTGTGCTCGAACATAGACGGCAAGCTGTGAGGAGAAAAACAGCCCTCCGTTTGTGATAACAGCTCTTTCACTGTCAGCACAAACAATCTGCACGCCTCCCTCCCCATAACCAGGGACTAGTGTTTACATTTGCCATATTCACAGAAAAACAAAAACGCTCCCAGAACATGGGGTGCAAAAACAAATCTGCAGCTGAGTTTAAATAAAGAATCTCCCTGTAATGGGAAAGAAATCCCTCTAAAAGCATAACTGCTTCTACAATGTCAGCAAACAGCCCGACTGCACACCACTCAGCCTAAACGTCTGCATCAGGAACAAAATTTAGGTGCTGTGTGCTTTACTTTGACCTCAAGCCTCTCATCCCTAAGCAGTGTAATGCCCGTGCTCAGGTTTGAAACATTTAGTAAATTTGGATAATGAGGGTGGGATCGCTTTAAGTTGAGGTGAAAGTCAGAAAACCGACTCACGGGTGTTTATAATAACAATTCAAATGAGCAAAGGGTCAACCGTTTAATACATTTTTGTCTTAAACAACACATAAAGGTCACAAACTAGCGAATCTTATTTTAGAGTTGGTCTACGTTGGCAGAAATGTAATGCGTGTTCTGTCCCGAGTACCATTTTTTGGGCTCCGGAGCTTCGGTAGTAATCAACAATGAATATTCAAAACGTCGGCAGGGTGTGCAGCGTGCTCTCAGCACTTCTCCAGTCACTGTACCACGTGACAAGAGATCGCCGTCACCGCTCTGTCCGTCTTAAGGTACGTGTCCACAGGCTCCGTCCTTTCCATGCTTTCCATTCATTGTCCATGTAAGCAGTCGTGCAATGCATTCTAGTAGTGTGGCGGCGCGATTTGAGAGATGGACCGTCACCACGCCTGCTCCTCATTTGCATAAAGTTGAGGTCTGCGCTACTTTATGCAAATCACGGGCGTCTGACGCGACTCGCCGGCTCTGGAAACTCGCGAGAAACTTTTAAACAAAGCCTTGTCAATCCAGAATAAAGACAGATTCAGCAACTGCATGTTTTATTTCTCGCATAAAATGTTTTCAGAAATACATTTCGGTGAACTACTTTTGTGAAATAAGAGAAGAAAGTTTACGAGCCGCTATATTGTTTCGGTTTGAAAACTGGGAGCGGCAGCCCACAAGGAGCGTTCGTCCAATCAGGTGCCTAGTGCCTTGTGTCTAGTGGCAGCTCATTAAGCGTCCATTGATGGGAAGCGAGGCGATCCCTCGCAATACGAGTGTAGTCGTACCTCAACGTCACTTCTGCGGGCCCTCTCCCCCTAAACGGCGGCGTTTTGAGACTGTTGTGTCTGCGCATTACTCACCGCTTCTCCATGGATGTGTGCTTTACTTTAACCTCAGTCCTCTCATCCCTAAGCAGTGTCATCCCCAAGCTCAGGTTTGAAACATTTAGTAAATTTGGATAATGAGGTTGGGATTGCTTCAAGTTGAGGTGAAAGTCAGGAAGCCCTCCAAAGCCGACTCACGGCTGTTTATAATTGCAATTCAAATGAGCAAAGGGTCAACCGTTTAATACATTTTTGTCTTGAACAGCACGTAAAGGTCACAAACTAGCGAATCTTATTTTAGAGTCAGTCTAGAATTAGGCTTAATTTATGCTAATGTTCTATGCTATTGAATAATGTTTACTTTGAGGGCAGAGCCCAAATTAATTCAAATATAATTAATTTCATACATTTGCCCATTAAAGTTCTGTCAGTGTCACCCTTCAGATAACTCCTGCGCACATTAAAATTGATCTATTTGGACACCTGGCTGCGATCCAAAGTAGCTGCTTGAGATGGAATAGGATCTGTAATTTTTAGCTTTTGGCTGTTTGCACTTGTCAGCTCGACACCGTCTTGCTGCACGTGCTTGCCAAAGTGAAATGGTGATTTTCTTTTTTGTGCCAAAAGCGGAGGTGGACACGGATATTCTTTCTGTCACAAATTAGCTTAAGATTATATTATAAAAGCATTTGCTGTAGGTCATTTGTAACATCACATTAGCCCTGTTTGCACTGCAGTCTAAACTAGGTGCCTGAGCATAGTTGCAGGCTACAGGTTTAGTGACTAATTGTTTTCCAGTGTGTTTGGTTTGTCTAAAAAATTGTAGACAATGGATAAATATCAACCAATTTGAGAGCAACAGAAGGGACTATCTTGCTGAATCATAGACTTCAGGGTGTGACAGAAATGCATTCTTTCCCCAAACAGAGAGAGAAAATTGTGTTGTGGACAGTATCAGATTCCAGCCGGCTCAAATAGATCAGAAAGCCACACAATTATGAGCAAAACCTTAAAATGAGTTTGCAAGGCAGCTATATGTGTAGCAATTTCAGCCCAGCTGCAGCTAAAAGACTTAAAGGCGAGAGGCTCAAGCAAGCCTCAAAGCCTCGTGTTTTTAATGACGGAATGTGCTCCGTCATTGAGAAGACTGATTAAAAACCCTTTGTGTCATGGTCCGGGTGGCAAGAGCATATGGCCAAAGGGCTTAAGCACACAGAGAAGACATCTGCAATTCCAAATCACTGAGACAGAAGCAAGGAAATTAAATCACAAGAGATTAAAGTGAAGCTTTCTCATTCCTCCTCCAGAGAAATGCCTCAATGCCACCAGTTTTTCTTTTCAATTGTGTGATACAGTACAGTGGACCGCAGTTGTTAAAGGAAAGGTTCACAATTTTTCAAGCTGAAGCCTCACAGTAGTCTCTTAATTTCTTAAGAGTGAGGATGTATTTTATTAAAACTCCCTACAAGGCAACAAATCAGCAAGGCAGTAACAGGATTGTATAATTTCAGTTGTAAATATGCCAGCACCTGATTCAAGGTACCAGCCATCTTTCATTGTGCCCCAGCGTGGCTGTAAATGGTATACTCTATGTTTACAGCATTGTTTTTTCTTAAACTCTTTGTTTCCTTTATTCTGCTGACAGAGAATATGGATCTGTTTTGCAGTTCCCTTTAAAAACACATTTGTTTTGATTTTGGACGGCAGCCAGGCTAGAGATCACAACGTAAGAAATAAATTTAAGGCACCAAAAACGTTCACATAGTTTAACAGTGTACATTGAAGGAAGTAAGTGTTCAGGAGTGTTAATTAATGCAAATGTTCTGCGTCACACACGGTTCAGCGTCCAGGCAGAGTGAATTTCATTGCTCTCTTGCTTTCGCATGAAACGTTCATTTATTTTAGGCCAGTATTGCCCAAATTAAAATAGAAAAGTTTTTACAGTAAATGCTTGTTGGGCGATATGTAAGGGATAATGTACAGTGAGCCGGTCATTGTTGTGAAATAAACCCCAACAGGGTCCTGAAGGGGTTTATTTCACAACAATGACCCGATAGCTGTACATTATCTCGCTTATTACACGGCTACTTACTTAAGAAATCAATAATTTGACACAATAATGGTCCTCCAGAGTCCAACATCAGAACTATGCCTATAGTAACTGTACGCTTTAAAATAATAACAAACCGAATGCCATGATTGACCAATCAGAATCAAGTATTCAACAAAGCCATGTAATAATCATGTATTAGCTGTTTGCATAAACAGTACAAAACATAAAGATCTTTGCATGGTTTAGACATACTGTTGCGTAATAACTTTTAAAGGTCAGAGTGCAGTTCCACATATACATTGATTTTGCTCCAAATGCAACAAGTTTTACCTCAAAATGCATCATGACAAGCATTTAAAAGTGAAAGCAGATTAATATGTCTTAAAGGAATACTTCACCCACAAAATGATCTTTTGTATATCAATTACTCAGCCCGTGTTACCTTGCATTCTTGAATAAAACTTTGTTTTTCTCGCATGCCTCCACGGTGAACGAAGAATCCCAAAACAGAAAATCCTTGATGAATTGAATTAAATGGAGGCCGCAGCAAAAATATATCAAAAATCTGTTTACAAACTTACACAACTGGTGCAGTATAATCCAAGTCTCATTTATCCAGTCGTATGCACACTACTTCCCAACACATGCATCTTCACTAAAACCTTACGATATAAAACATTTCCACCACTACCATCTCATGCCTGCACAGGCGCGCTGCGAATCCGGACGAGTAGTGTGCCTAAGCCTTTGAGATAGTTTTGCTGTTGTTAAACCTGGACCCCATTTACTTCAATTCATCAAGGATTTACTCCTTTTTTTTGATTCTCCGTTCACTGTGCGAGAAAATCACATGCGAGAAAATCAACGTTTTCTTCAAGAATTCAAGGTAACACGTGGTGAGTAATTGATTCACAAATGGTCATTTTGTGGGTGAGGTATTCCTTTAAATCAAAAACAAATAAACTTCAATAACCAAGGTACTGTAGAAAATAGTGTAAATATGTACTTGCAAGCACTAAAGCGTCACAAATAATGCTAATTTATTCCTTTGGTGTAACTTGCAAATCATCATTGTCCCTCTGGATACAGTACAGATTTTTTAGCTTTTGCTTAAATTAGCATGTGCAGATTTCTCAGAAACTTTACCGTTGTAGGACTCCTGTTAATACACGGGAGACTTCCCCCTAACTCCAAACAATCTTTCTGACTACCTGTCTCTCTTTTTACCTCTCTATTTATTATTCTGACTCTCCAATCTATGTGGACTTGCCTGAAAGCTTGTGTCTCCCTCTCAGCTTGGCTACTGAGTTTTTGTGTGATTTGTATCTCGCTAGATTTTACAGCTCTCTGAACAATCTCACCGCTGCTTTTTCTTGAGGCAAGTGATGGTGTCAATTATTGAAAGATAATAATTCTTTTCTAGCTCTCATCAGTACCCAGCACATAACAGAAGAACAACATGGTGCCCGCTCCACAGAGGCTCGTACATAATGAAAAATATGCAGCGATTGAGCATCAAGGTCATGGTGGCGAAGCGTTTCTCCAGAGGGCTGAAAAGTCATCTGCGGAGTGAGCAAATAAGGCCAGGTGGCTGATGAACTCCAGGAATAGTTTGACAAACCCTATCACCAGTGACAAATTAAAGTGTCAGCGGCCGCCCTACGAGGCATCACATTTCCTGTGTTGTTCCGTGATAAGCCCTGACGCCGATATGAGCCAGCAGCACATGGCTGTCTGCAGAAAAGTCTGAGGAGGCTATGAGGACAGAGGTACAGTAACAGGAGACCCAGGCAGATGCTCATCTCTGAATATTGATTGGGCCAGACGTCCAGACGACTTTTACAGCTACTGACGCAGGCGGGCAGGGCTGGAGGCTACCTCCTCCTACATCCCCTCTGCAGATAAAAGGAACCGTTTTGAAAATTTGACATGACATACTGTCACATAGTGCCAGTGGATAAAGGAATGTTTCCTGGCTACATACATCCTTTTGCTATCACACTTTTAAAGATCTCCTGCCTCCATTGTGTCAATCAGGGACACAGGCAGCTTAAAAACATGTTTTCACACAGTGCATATGTCGCACAGTATGTGTCCTTGTGTTTTTTTCCTGTAGAGGCTTTATGTCACTAACCTCCTGGCAGCCACAGTGCAGAGCAGAACGGTACAAAAATAATAGCAAACTGCATGAGAACTTGGCTGAGAGGCTGAAAGGATTGTTGTGGTGGGTGTCGGGTCAGTTAAGGTTGCTAGTAAGTAAAGATTTATGTTTTCTGTGACATAGGAAAGTGGTTTGTTGTTGGTCATAGTCTTGATGAGTCAGGTAATTTAATAAAGTAACTAATTTAGGGATCAGGAATTCTGATATGGAACAATATACAGTATAAGGACTCATGATAGGGTTTGGCGATATGTTAAAATTTTCCAACCAGCCACCGTCAGCCCAACAACAGGAGGCAGACCATTAAATTAGTAAAATAAAATGACAAACAATCAGCCCAAAAAAACAACCAGTGATGAACTCAGTAAATCGCTGTTAGCCGATATATTTGTATATATATATATCTATTTATATATACAGATATATATATATATATATATATATATCCAATCACCCAACCTCATGAACTCATGATTTGTCCAACTGAAATCACTTGTCCTGAAATAAAACAAAAAGGAGGGATTTATATTTTATGTTTTATATTTTTTTTAGGGCTGTCAATCGATTAAAATATTTGATCGTGATTAATCACATGATTGTCCATGATTAATGCGATTAATGCAAATTAATCATATATTTTTATTATCCGTTCAAAATTTACCTGAAAGGCAGATTTGTCAAGTATTTAATACTCTTATCAACATGGGAATGGGCAAATATGTTTGCTTTTGCAAAAGAATGTATATATTTATTATTGGAAATCAATTAACATCACAAAACAATGACAAATATTGTCCAGAAACCCTCACAGGTACTGCATTTAGGATAATAAAATATGCTTAATTCATAACAGGGCAAATTTAAGCCCAACAGGCAACAACAGCTGTCAGAGTATCAGTGTGCTGACTTGACTATGACTTGCCCCAAACTGCATGTGATTATCATAGAGTGGGCAGACTCGTGGGTACCCATAGAACCCATTTTCATTTACATACGTTGAGGTCAGAGGTCAAAGGACCCCTTTGAAAATGGTCATGACAGTTTTCCTCGCCAATATTTAGTTTAGCAAGTTTGGAGCGTTATTTAACCTCCTTCACTGGCTAGATGAGCTAGTATGACATGGTTTGTACCAATGGGTTCATTAGGTTTCTTCGTTTCATATGATACCGGTATCTTCACTCTATCTTCAAAACTGAGCCCGGTACAACCTCCGGAAGATCGATTGCGTAAATGCGTTAAAGACATGAGTGGCTTTAAAACAAATGTGCGTTAATGCATTCGTATCACGTTAAATTTAACCGCCCTAATTTTTTTGTTTAAAACATAGCCACAAGAAACACAATGCAGTCACAAGAACATGAGTCCGTTGAAGGCAGTGATGGCAGAGGGCCTGAAGCTCTTACTGTTGGGTGCTTTTTTTTTTACAGATAAGAGAGATCAGGATCTGTGGTCGGATGGGAGTAGAGTGAGGCATGATTTCAAGGGGTGGCTGGGGTCATGTGCTACGGTGAGTGCTTTCCGTGTGATGGCAGTGTCTATGAGGCCTGGGAGGTTGGGAGTTTTAGAGGCATTGTGTCTGATTTCGAGGGGTTTGTTCCTGTTGGTGACTGTGTGCATGGTGATGCAGCATGTGGAACAGTAGAGGAGGAGGATCGGCTCCACGATGCTCCTGTACAGGAGGGGCAGGATGTGGGGTGTGGCTGAGAGGGCCCTGATTTTCCGGATGGTGGAGAGCCTCTGTCGGCAGTGTTTGTGCCATTGTATCCGTTCATCGCCTCCTGAAAGTGCCATTTTTACTTTTGCTTCTGTCTTCGCATCAGCATGTATACATACGTATAGCATGTATTATGCTTATCTTATGGCAAACAGCAGCAAGTGCTGCTATTTTTTTAAGTCTATAATATATTGATTCTTTGTTCAATGATATATTTGCTGATATCACAAAGTCTGCCACAAAACGATTTTGATTTGATTCAATTGAGGGGCCTGCGATCGATATGAGACAATATCATATGCCCATTTAACACTATCAGTTACATTTATATCAACTCACAAAAAGCAAGTAAAATATGAATTGACATTTTTATTACTGGGTTCTTCCAAACATTTAAATGAAAAACAATCTATTCTTTTTAATAAAAAATTTAAAGATTAAGTGGGAATTTTTAAATAAAGGTGTATCTTAAAGATGACGTTATGTATCGATATTTTCACTTTGCATTGTTGATATTTGATCGTTGATCATTGTATCAATGCATCAATCCAGATCGATGTATTGTTATACCCCTAGAAAACACTGATATATGAATCAGGAGTATTAGATGCCATTGGGACTGCCAAGACATGCAATCAATACAACCAGCTATTTTGTGACAGCTGAAGACCTTTGACTATGGCTGCCACAGGACACGATATATCATCTAAAATGCCTTTATGTATACAAGCATCCCAGCTGAAGCACACACTCGCCCTCGCTCTTATATACAGACACATTCAGCCTCTTGTCAAGGCAGCCACAAGAGTAATGGCCCCAGGTCTCCTCCTCAACACAGACTAATGAGAACCTCAAATCCGACAAGCAGAGTGCATTTATCACATACTCACACTTAATGACGCCACCACCCAGGCTCAACAGCACGCTCACGCCAGTATCCAGCACCATTATAGATGAACCCGTTTGCCCCCTTGCTTTCCTATTATTAATGCTGCTTGGTCAAACCCAGTGGAAGGATGAAGAGCGAGGAGGAGGACGGGGTGGTACATCTGTTGGCAAAAGAGAGCTTTTGTGTTTTTCCTCTCACTTCTTCCTGTTCGTCTTTTCAGCCCCATCTCTCCCAGTGTGAATTGGTCTATTCTCAACTTCTTTTATTCTCTTTGTGTCAGCTTCACTCGTGTCTCTAAAAACCTAAAATGCAGATGAGTGGAACGCTTGGGCTCAGGGATGGTGAGCGAGCCGACAGATAGATGAATACTACATGCACTGCTTTGATCTACCACTACGAAGTGTTGTTTTTTATTTATGGGGTGACACGACGCTTTGCAGAAGGACTCCTGACTCAAGAAACTTTAAAGACGTGTCTGTCAAGGAAACATGGACTTAAGAACGATTAGACATCTGGCAGTGGATATTAAGCAGCATATTGCTTATATTCAATAATTCAGAGTAAAAGGTGACCGTTTCAGGCAAGATCATACCTCCTTCTTATAATCCTAAATCACAAACCCAAGATAATTCAGTAGTTAATCATGTCAAGGTAGACGTAATGACATCCTAACTAATGCCTGTATGATCCTCAGTGTCCATTGCAGTGATCTTTATGTTGGAAGGAGGGAAGGATGGTTTGAGCCCTAATTAGATGGATTTCTAAGGAGGCCCCGTCGCCTCTAATGACTGTTGGGGATTGAGACAGAGATAAGAGCTTATCCTCCTTAAGGGCTGGATAGGCTACATTATTTAAACTGAGATCCGGGCCATGCTTTAACACACAACACATAAGACACATGCAGGCACACAAGCAGCCCGGTGTCTAAGGCTACATCCACACAAAGTACGTTTTCGTTTTAAAACGCATAACTTTTGCTACGTTTATGCCTAGCGTCCACACTACTTCTGCGTTTTTGAGCCCCTAAAACGGAGATGTTTGAATACGCCACTGACCCTGTTTTAGTTTTAAAACTCCGGGGTTGCATTTTAGTCTGGACGGACAGAAACGGAGACCTTTGAAAACGATGACACAGACATCCACCTTCGCTTCTTGATTGGGTCCTATCAGTCATTACATGTTTCATTTTAAAACAGCGTTTTAAAACGAAAATGTATTAGTGTGGATGTAGCCTAACATAGCAAGACTTGAATGCTGCTGAGCTGGTGAAGGCCCCACATTGTCAGAAGAACGATGGACAACAGTGATTGATGCCTCGGAAAGTGAATCGGATCAGATCTGTCAGATTGGCAACTGGGTCTTATGATTCGTCATTTCATTTGTCAATTTAGAACACAGGCTGCTTTCTCCAACTCTGACCCCAACAGCCTTAAGCAATGGGTACAAGCAAAAGCAAGAAAAGCAGTTTTTACACACAGTATGTGTATGCTGTTTTGTTTATTTTATATTTAACCATCTGAGACTACCTAAGCTGCAAAGGGATGTTAGATATTACCCTTAATAAGTGTTGCAGCTTTAAAAAGTTTCATTTTGGGCAGCCCTGTCTTCTAAAAATTACATTCCCATACAACTAAACCGCTTTTCAATTACATTTGGAGGGAAATGTATTTTGTCGCGGATTACATTCTTTCTTTTACGTATCAAAAATACGTTTTGTAATGATAGTCTACACAAGACTGCAGCAAGTGACGCAGTACAACGAGCGACGCGCAAAGCTGGTGATGTAGTATGTTGAGTAGGGCTGGGACGATACACCTATCTCCAGATTCGATATGTATTGCGATTTTTAAGTATTGCGGTTCTACAAGTATTGCGATTCGATATTATGATTTGTTGCGAGCTTTTTTAACTTTTTTTTAACACTAGACCATGGGAAAAAGTTGAATCATACACTTCCAGGGACTTTAAATTTGAAAAATATCTAAATTAATACATTAAAATGTTTGATTTTCAGCAAGTATGTAGTCAGAGATGTCCTGAAGTCAAATATATCGGTCACTGTTAGGAATCATCTATTCAATTTTTTCCAGCAAACCAAAAATCAAAGAATAAAGACAGTTCCCTCACAAATTAGTGGTATTTTATTTTTAATTTATAAGGGACATGTAATGTTTTCTACTTCTGGTGAATATAATCCCTCAATCTTATTTCCATAAATGTATTCTGTATATACAGTTCCCTTTGTTAACACCTTATTTTGAAAACTGGACGTAGTCACACGTGTATACTTCCGCTAACTTCGCCAAGTCCTTTGCTAGCTCTCCGGTAAGCTCCGTTCTCTTTATACATCCATGGTCAGCTCCATTTGACTGTATTTAACATAAATGTCAGTATATGGGTGCTCTACTGTTGTAGCGGCGGCTGATTTGACCACGGAGATGAGAGTGACTGCTGGCTTGACCAAACGTTACCGCAATACGATAACGTTTCCTGTCAATGACAGAGTTAGCATGCAGCTTTAGCAAGGATGTCTAGCTCTGCTTTTCCTGGCAATGTGTGAAACCCAAAGTGTTTCCATACTTTACTGTAGTAAAGTATGTCTAGTGTTTACCACTTTGGATTTAAAATGTGAGGGTTCAAGTCGTATCCATGCGGACCCTCCGCTGTTTGTACTTCCTCATTGTGGCCAGCTGCGGTTTGTTTTGGTTGACGGATACGGAACGATTGTGACGTCACGTTACTCAGACTACAACAATAAAAGCGGTAACTTCCTTCTACCTCCGCATTGACTCAAATGAAGCAAATATATTGATTCTGGCATTAAAAAATCGATTTCAAAATCGTAAAAAAAAAAAAATACATAGGTGAATCGTTTTTTTTTTTTGGCCCACCCCTAATATCGAGCGACCGTTAATGAAAGTAACATGGTATAATAATAAGCAGCGAAAAAAGTCCACTAAGGTTGGGTGGGAATGGTGGTGCTGGGTCTTTCAGCAGGAGACAGCTGTTCATGTGAAACAAATTGTTTTTTATTTTGTTTCAATATTGTCATTTTGAGCCAAACCACAATGTTTTTATCCTAAACCTAACCAAGTAGTTTTGTTGTCTAACCCTAACGAAGTAGTTGGTTGCATTTTTTGTTTTGTTTCAATTTACTACGTTTACGACCTGTTTAAAACTGCGACCGTAATCCGGGATAAAATACGTTTCCCTCTAAACATAATTGAGAATTCAGTTTAGTTGTATGGGAACATATTTTCTAGGAGATGGGGCTATTTTGGGACAGATACTACTAGGATTTATAGCTTAGATGGATCTTGATAATTTCATAATCCTCTGTCTCTACTAAAAGAGGTCATTATTTGCAGCATATTAATTTTGCATTTTTTGGTAATTATTTGATTCCTGTAATAGTGCATTTACACACTTTCTATTGGCAAATACTGGATGTGCAACGTGACTTTTAGTAACAATCAAATGTACACTCCAGAAGATGGATAAACAGAACGGATGCCATGTTTGTTGCCAGCATAGTTGTCCATGAAGTACTTAATTCACCCCAATGGAAAATTGCAGGCAATCATGATTCAATCATGAGGGTGGAGCTTCAGAGCGGTCAGTTTTATACTTTTGTTTGTCATGTTTATCTCATTTGACAATGTTGATCATTAAAGTAATTCAGCAGTAATGTGGCGCTGCCTGTGATGCTCAGTGGCGATGAAGCAGGACCTGCCAGCCTGAATCTGAGTGGTGGAATTGATTGTCTGGCTGATTCCAGACCAGTGAGCTGTGAGACGCTGTCATCCATCCAACCCCTCCTTCTCCTCCTTCTCCTCATTTAGATTTACTGTCACTGTTCATGTCCCATTTCTCTGTCTCATGCCCCGGCTCCTACTATCTTCCTCCCATGTTCCATGACACAGTGTAGCCTTTGACGAGGTGAGAGGAGCCACACTGCTCCTTGGTGTATGATTGCCCATGGCCATTGACTTTACTTGGGAGAGACGGAGTTGTCGGAGCTATAAAATGAGATAAACCGAGCTTGAAAGCTTCTGGGTCTTTCACTGTGTGTTTAGATGATATCATCAATGTGAGACAGCGGTAATAAAAGTGAGGTCAGCTGCCACCGTGGGCTACTGCCCTGAAAGGTAGCACTGTCCCGATCAGACTGCTGTCTCTTTCCATCTCTCCTCCTCCTTAAGGCTTCTGGTGTGTGATGAAGCCGAGGCTTGAATGTTGGGTTTGAGCATAAAAAAGGCTCTAATAATTGGATGCATGCTCTACGTACAAAGACTGTTTGTCCCAAAGACAATGATAAAGTGTTTAATCTTCCCAGGAACAGCGAAGCACACAGGCATGATGGCGCCATTATCTCTGTGAGGCACTCTCGCAGAGAAGCCTCACTCTTACCCTTGATTTATATTTCCCTTCATCAGCTTCGACCACTCAGATTGCAAAAATCATTCATTTATAAAAGCAGGGCTCGCTACTTTTGTTCTTGTTCAACTGAAATTCACCAAATGTACTTTTGTCCCACATTCCCGTGGTAGCTTCTCTCCCCCCCGCTCCTCCTTATAATCTTGTTGGGGTAATGTGACAGCGATGGATCTTCTGGGTGACGGCTGTGTGATTGCGTCTGCTAACAAGGGATAAAGGCAGTGGAAGAATCTTCACTGCTATTTATCTTCCTTTGATCAATTCTCAACTACTCTGCCTTCATGTCTTTTATAGTTTGAGTAGTAAGCTCTTTTTTGGCACACGGCGACCTCTTCTTTTGTCAAGACTAACAGAAATGAGCAAGCGGCCTCCTCATTGCTTCATGGTGAAATGAAAGATTTTCACAGAGTGACGGCAGCAGTGATCGGTGAGGGAAACTAGGTATATGTTATCTTATCCCGTCAGTGGTCGTACAGTTCCCTCATTTGAAAGAGCCAAACTTTAGAGATATGCCACTCATATTTCAGTTGTCGTGGAGAGGGAATAAAAGTTCCGGTAGATTGATAATTCATGCAGGATGTCTTTCAAAATAGGAAGCGCAAAGAGTTTGAAATGCAAACGGTGCAGCAAGCTAATTGGTACCACAGGGGAGATAGAGATCAAAGAGCCTTTGTGTTAATAGGGAAGTCTCACTCTTTTTGTCCGCTGCCGTGTGAACAGACACAAAGCCAACGTGAAGTCCTCAAAGTGGAGGTCCTCAGCTGGAGCATCCTCAGCAATGGCAGAAACAAAAGCTAAATGTGTTTCCGCTCAGTTTAACACCTATGCAGGCTTTGCATTTATAGGTTCTGATTGAGTCAAACCAGGTGAATTTAAAGGAAGAGTTGCTTGTCCAGGTCCTTTACATTTCTTTACATCTGTTGTCAGGGAGCTATGGCTCTGACCGCCATAGGGCTTTTTGAGCACTTTAACACTAGTATGTAAATCTGATTGGACAGTGTAGTGCGTGCCAGATGGTGATTTCTTTCTCAATATTTGAATGCTTTGTTTATATATATATATATATATATATATATATATATATATATATATATATATATAAGTATGTAATAATAAAGTATGGATCCCTAAATAGCCCATGCAATAAGGAATAATCCCATAACATTATTTATATTCAACATTAATTATCATTAGTTTTTCTCAGGTGGCTATTGTTTGTTGTGTGTAGAGGTGTGTGTGTGTACAGTAGTGCGACAGCAGACACTAAAATGGGGGAGATGGAGACAGACAGACAGACAGACAGACAGACAGACAGACAGACAGACAGACAGACAGACAGACAGACAGACAGACAGACAGACAGACAGACAGACAGACAGACAGACAGAAGCCTGTCAGCCTGCCGCGCCGTGAAGCAACGAATACCTTCGAATGTTACTCACCGAAGCTTCGAAGCCCAAAAAATGCTCAAACACCGTTAGTAGCTATGCCTACGAAAGGTAAGGCACTGTAATTCGTATAAATCCAACAAAATCAAGTTGTATGTAATCCACATAATCGTGAACCAGGAAGTATAAAGAGCGACAAACGGTGCGTAGGGAGGAGGTCGGGGTGGACGGGTGAGTCAGAAAACACCGGACTTTCCCCAAAATAACTGCCGTTCGTGTCCCGTGTGAAACCAGAAGTCAACGTTGATTTATTTATCATGTAACTTCCGAACTTAAGTAACGCCACTTCAGTAGTTATTTTAACCCAAACCACGATCTTTTCCTAAACCTAACTAAGTAGTTTTGTTGCCTAAATCTAACCAAGTTTTAAAAAGACTCTATGCATGTAACAAGTGGAAATTGACACGTGATGCTGGACATTCGTCGGAAAATGCTCGAAAAAGGAGGAATAACTTTTCGTAAGATATCATACGAACCGTTTTTCTGAGGATACGTTGAGCTGTGGCACAGATAAAAGCATCACAAGCATGATACATTTCAACTTTTCAAGGTTAGTTGTAAGGTCACTGTCATGCCTGACTCAGTTCTGCTGACGTATGAGGTTTTCTTTTTGTTTCTTAGGATGTATTTTGAGTGTTTTTTGCAGACAGAATAACAGAATGAGGCTTTGCTAAGCCAACCTGCTAGAAAACCCTATACAGTACTGTACATCGTGTGATCAAAGTATTAATTAGTTATGTTGGCAAGTGCACACACATGAGTAGGCAAGCCACATCTGTTCAAAGTACTGTAGGCAAACCACTCTGTGCTCTTTCCTGCCCATGAGTTTGTTTCTACACCTGAGGGGATGCAGGGAGATCAACAAACAACACTAAAACCTTTAACCACCTGCTTAGCTTTGACCCAGACTGACAGGGCTCTCTTAGCTTAGCCATCTCCTGGCAAGAAAGATTCACCTCCCCCCCCCCCCCCCCCCCCCCCCCCGCAACATATTAAAGCATTTTATTAGCATATTTTCATCCTGCCAGGTCTGTTGAATATCTGCTACATCCAGCTAGCTTGTGCCTCTCTTCATGCCCTTGTAGGGGGTCAGCAGTTCTGTGAGAATCATGACAGGCTCAGGCAGCACAACAGTGTGTAAGGTGTTCTGGGACAGGAGATTATATCTGCTCTTTTCTCCTTTATATCAGCTCTTTCCACTACTGTTTTAGCAGAGCAGCCAACCGTGTACAGCAGTAGAGCAGGGGTGTTATATTTCCATGATGTGCATACCAATAAATCAGTTTACAGGGGAGAACATACCTGTTCATGGTATAATATTATTTATTGCATATCATCCTCACTGATGTTTTTAATTCCACAGTCATTCCGGCTGCTGTCTTTGGTTTTTCACGGGGCTTAGTGCTGCATGACATGAGATTATGTGCTGTTGATTTTAATTTTCATACACAGTTGTTCAAAGTTAATGTCTTTGCCAGTGAATGAACTGACACAGATGCCCTTCATTCAGTGATTCCTTTTGCAATTCCACTCTGTAAAGTTAGGACAGTCCACACTTTCTTACCCACCTCTAAACATTCCCAAGGGGTTGTCCTCGAGTCGATAAACTGACTGACTTCGGCTCTTGGGTCAGATTAGAGTCCCTGAAATAGAAAGGTAAAAATGGAAACACACAAAATACAGAAAACAACAACACTCAGACTACTTTCCCCTCTTGCTCTGCATTTCGCAGCCGTAGCCTCGGGAGGTATCCAATTATGACGCCCTTGAGGGAATGACAGTGCTTGGATTTCTGTCAATACAGGGTTCAGGTAGTGTTTCTCAATAACATTCTGAATTATTGATGACGGGGAGATTGAGAGGAGAAGGGGGTAGTTAACATTCACTTTTATGTATGAAGAGGAGACAGTGAGATGAGGGAGATGGCTGAGCACAATTGCTGCCCAGCATATTTTAAAGTGATCTCTTTGATTAGGTGACCCCGAGGTAAGACTTGTTTGAAAATGCCATGAGGACCGCCGAAGATTGAAGGTGCATCCTGAGTGACAGGGAGCACAGACTGGTCAGGGAATTATAGGCCTCTCTGAAGATGAATCTAAATAATTAACAGGAGGCAGACAAATGGAGAGGATTCCACTGGTGCATGACTGATCCTTCCTCTACTGATAGCCCTCTGGGCTTTTTTTCGCCCATCGCAAATAGACATGAAGACGATGGATGATGCCTGCAGCGGTTTGCAGATCGATCAGAGAACCGTCTCACTGTCTGACTCCTGCATGGATCCCTCTGTGTGAAGTCTGGCCAACTCGCTGTCTGTAGAAAGAAGTCCTGAGAGTCGGCCTGACTGGAGGCAGCGCTACTTTTCTCCGGGAGTGATACCCATGCACAAAGCAGGGGGGGATCTGCTGACAATTTTCATTTTTATTGAATACTGTATGTTCATGTGAGGCGCCAATATTTGCATCCTTGCGCTCATAGTGTACGTCGTATCCGTGCAAACAGTCATCAGAACTTTTGTTGGCTCCTGCTGTCAGCTTGATTTTACTTTGACATCAATCCTCTAAAGATCTGCCATGGAAGCTCAAGTATAAAGCAGGCTGTAATCTGTGGAGATTCTTCGATGAGGACAGAGTAGAGTCGTCTGACATGGGGTGACAATCAATGGCCTCTGCAACAGGACAACCCGTCACTTGTCTGAACTCTGTGGGCGCTGAGGTTAAAGCAGCATTCCCCTGGGAACAGACTGAGTGGCATTGATGGCGAGGAGGGTCCCAACCTCCCCTGACAGACACATCTCATCCTAGATGCCATCGTGCCCTCTCCCTGCCATGGCACGATGCAGACACTATGAGAATGAGACTACATTATACTGACACCAGGCAGTTGACATACTAATCCAAGAACTAAAGGACTTCAGGGACCATTGATTTTCTATTCTTGGTAAAAGGCAAGAAGCCAGCCGTCACTCCTCTTCGACCAGGGATGCTAATGGACTTTTTAAAATGTTGCCACGGCGATCCCCTGGAGCCATTCTGTTTTGGCCCCTCGCAGGGCCTTTGAAATACACCGAAATCCCCAGCTCTTTTATCTGACATGTTTGTATTCAGCAGCCCAGCTTAGATGTCTCGCCTGTGTCAAGTGTTTATACACAGCATCTGCCTGGTCAGTGACAGGCAACACTGGAAATCTAAACTCTGACATTGGATTTAAGAATGAAGGTAGAGTGACAAATAATGGTATAAAGCTGCTCACACTGTTTGTGCCTGTGGATTTATAAGTGTTAGACTTCCATTTTGATTGTACCAGTTACCATTTATTTCTGTCAAACCTTTCAGCTTCCATACAAACAAGTAATGGATGTTTTTAGCACATTTTTATCTTTTGTATACAATGAAAAATGGTCGTTGAAAGAACCCACTGAAAAGGTTTGAAGCAGCGTTTGGAAGAACATTTAATTTTTATTACAGGTCCATCAAGGTAGCAGTTTAAAACGTTATTGTCCTAAATATTGAACCTGTATCATTTCAGTGTACTCTCAACCAGGGCAGGGATTTCACCGGGCCTTGATGCCCTTCTGAAAATCGTATGCCCTGCGGCCACAGTGGCCTTGGTTCCCCGCTCACACTGGCCCAGCTGATTTCTCCCTTTTCTCCTCTGCCTTTCCTGTCAAAACGATATTTAGACACCAGCGTCTTTTGTTGAGATTCTGAATTCGTATTTGGCAACATCAAGTGAAACGCTGCACACACAACCAGTGGTGGGTTCGATTTCGAGCCTGGTATGAGCCGCTGGAAAACCGGGCTATTTATGACGATGGTTTGACACCGGGTGCAGCTGCGCCTTGTTTCGGCTGCGATGCGGCCATCAGAGCTGATCGCGGACACTTTAGACAACGCTTGTTTTGATTCCACCAGACGTGCCTTCGCGTGTTTCAGAAGTGGCTCTAGGGTTTGGAAATATATCGATATCGCAATATGAGTCTAGATATCGTCTTAGATTTGGATATCGTGATATGGCATAAGTGTTGTCTTTTCCTTTTTTTTACGGTAAAGTGATATAGTAATTTTCTGAAATTACCAGACTGTTCCAGCTGTTTTATTATTTGCCTTTACCCACATAATCATTATATCCACCTTACTGATGATTATTTATCAAACATCTCATTGTGTAAATATTTTGCGAAAGCACCAATGATGAACCCTTTTAACCTTAATAGGGTACTAATCCTATTTGGTCGAAATATTGTGATATTTGATTTTTCTCCATATCGCCCAGAGACGCTCTGCTCTGCTAAAAATATGCACCAAGTCTATTTTTAACGGAGCCGCGGCGTGTTGCAAAGTGTCTCCTTCGCTGGTTGAGGGGATGCACCCAAAACCGGCTCCTTCTCCTTCTTCAAGTCCAACAGGCAACAACGGCTGTCAGTGTGCTGACTTGACTGCGACTTGCCCCAAAACTGCATGGGATTATCATAAAGGAGAATCATGGGTACCAAAGAACCCATTTTCATTCACACATCTTGAGGTCAGAGGTTAAAGGACCCCTTTGAAAATGGCCATGACAGTTTTACCTCGCCAAAATTTATCGTAACTTTGGAGCGTTATTTAACCTCCTTCCCGACAAGCTAGTATGACATGGTTGGTTTCAATGGTTTCTTTAGGTTTTGAGCCCGCTACAACCTCCGAAAGATAGATTGCATTAATGCGTTAAAGAAATTTGTCGCGTTAAAACAAATTTGCATTAATGCTCTATTATCGCCTTAACTTTGACAGCCCTAATAGATACAAATGAATTATGAGGATGAATGTATTTTCAACAACTAAAACACAGCCACGAATCTTTAATCCATGTCATTCATAACTAGACTTTTAACTGTATTAACTTTTCGAGGCTACAGCGCAACAAAGTTTTTAAAGGGACTCTATGTAAGAATCAGAAATTGCTTGTTCACAGCGACACCTGTGGCCGCAATGTCAACGAAAGTCAGCGTCCTGTTGCTCGCGCTCGCGCTTGTGCTCGCTCTAAATAGACATGAACGAGCACCGGTCTAAACAGTGGGGCGACACACGTCAGCTAAAACACAATATCACTCTATATGTCACCTGCTTGGCAGTAATGTTAGCTGACCAGAGGAGGGTCTCTCAATGAATCAATGCTGATCCTAGTGTTGGCTTTTCCTGCTTCAGCCTCCAGACCCGGTCTGAGACGATAACGTCACTCGCTGCGGAGCCCCGTCACTTCACAAGACACGGGAAACCTCTGTTGGTCTAGAGGAGCGGCAGTATTTATTTCTGCAAAAACGTCCACTGCACATTCACTAATTATTTTCATAGCTAAACTAACTCTTCTGCAGTGTGTAGTGTGCGCGCGTGCACGTGGAGTTGGAGTGAGCCGAGCGGGTGAGAACGAGCGCGGTGTGCAAGCAGGCAGGAGCAGACAGCAGGAGCAGGCTGGAGCAGAGCAAAGACTCCAGCCCTGGAGACAAAAGTTACGGTCTCCCCCGCGTCCTCCGACCGCGGCTGGTGTGGGCGAAGCAGGAAGAGCCAACACTGTTTTGCAAGACGGGCTTCACTAGATATAACTTTGCAGTTTTGGTGCTTCCGTGTAGTTTGTGTTGGAGGCTGCGCGCTCGCGTACCCACACGCGAGCGCGCATTGGACACCGACCCGGTATGATTTATACGTAAGAAGTTACATATAGTCTCTTTAAGTATTTTGTGCAGCTTTTTTTATTTATTTATTTCAATGATAGTTATATTATGTATTAAAAATGAAATCATCCTTGACCCTTAATTCATTATTTCTGTGGACTTTAAATTCATTGTTTTATTTGATGGACCTGCTGCCCTGGCATTTGGCCTTTGTGCCCTCAAAAAATTGACAACATTGAATGAAATTCCAGGCCTGCTCTCAACTGAAAAAACAAAAGTGCCACAAACAGCTCTAAAAGCTGCATATCTTGATACACTAGTGATCACTCAAAGGTGCTTTTAAGGGCATTATTAATCAGAGCTAGGTAGCTTTAACTACGCTAGATTGTACTCCACATGTGACACCCATCTGAGACCGACTACACAGTACACTTCACCTCCGTGTCCAGTGGGGTTGGCCTCTCAATTATTGCCCAATGGTCCTTGATCCCAATTCCAATTTGCCGCGACGACGTCTACGTTGTTAGCCGTTGGAAATCTAATTAGCAAAGTTTCTCCTGTCTGAGAGGGTTTATTGCAGAGTTGAAATGACTGCTGGGTAAATGAGAGAATTGCTCCAAATAGACAAAAATGTCTTCAGATATTTATGGTCAGAATTGATGGTCAGTATTCACCTCTGAGGTGCATCCTTCAGGAAATCCATCTGTTATGTCTGAATGTTCAGCTATGCGGAGTAAACTCCGGTAAGGATGTGAGCGCTCAGAGAAAAACAGCTGTGTGCAGATGGTGACGTGCGGTGTGTGATTCGTGTCATGGGACTGCAGTGAGATTGGTGGTCTGATGAACCTTCCAAAAGGAGTTTGGGGAGCGACAATGTGGCTCAGGCCTCAACAATGAAGTGTTTGTCTCACCACGCGCCATTCATATCATGTGTTGTTTTTCCTCCTGTCGCATTAAAATTCCCATGTGGTTGTTTTGACAACAACAAAAAATCCTCGGGCAGGTTTTTATATACTGGTCGGCTAAAGCAGCGAAAGCCAGACAACTTGACACCCTGTTATTATTTCTTAATGCTAATGGAAACTGAAGTTTCATCAGAATTCTTACAGTGTTTCATTTTCCGATATGTGTGGCTACTGTAAAGATATCCTTACAACACAGTAAGGAAGAGTAGTCGCTGTTGGAGAAGGTCAGTGGAGGTATAAACGGTGCCATGGAGACTCTGATGTAACTAGATGTATCATAAGCACCACCACAGTGCTCCATTTGTTGATTTGCTTGAATTATATAACATTACCACTAGGGCTGTGTATTGGCATAAATCAATATGATACTTATCATGATACAGAGGTAACGATTCAATATATTGTGATACTGTCTGCAAGGCGATATGTTGCAAATTTTTTCAAATCCAATTTTAGGAAAACTGTCATAGTATAAAGAACACACCACTATACTGTATGTATAAAACCTGAGTCAAAAATGTTGCTAAGTGAAATGGCTTAACATCATCATACATGAATACAATTAGTATCATTGGATCCATAAGAGTCTCAGCTTTCCAGTGATACCCAAGTTATGCAATTCCAAGTCTGTTTAAGGATGCCATATGCAGAAATATTCAAACGCATCATTTTTAAAATAAAATGCAAAAAACTGCATGGATTATCATAAAGTGGACATGTCTGTAAAGGGGAGATTCGTGGGTAGTACCCATATTGAACCCATTTTCATTCAAATATGGCCATGCCAGTTTTTCCTCGCCAAAATTTAGCCTAACTTTGGAGCGTTATTTTGCCTCCTTCGCGACATGCAAGTATGACATGGTACCAATAGATTTCTTAGGTTATCTAGTTTCATAAGATGCCAGTATCTTCACTTCACTCTCACTTTAAAACTGAGCCCGCTACCACCTCCGACAGACAGAATAGCGGCCCGTTTGCCGGCGTATTTTTAAGAGGTTGATTAAAAATAGATACAGCGTTTTGGAGAATCGATACAGTATCGCAAAACATAATATTGCAATACTCGTGCCTATCAATATTTTCTTACACCCCTAATCACCACCCTTCTAGTATATTCAATAACCAGGTCTTTTTGTTCCTTTTTACTCATGTGCCTTTCTTATGTAATGCTGTCTCTATTGCTTTAATACAATTATAAAACTTAATACCTTAAAAAAAATTTACCTTACACTTGACTTATTATCTGGTCCACATATTCATAGTTTTATTGTAGTGCCCAGCTTAGGAAGCTGTTTTTTAGTGGCCTGCTGAGAGCAGAGGCTAACGTGGCTAATTTCGTCTGAAATTATGGAGGAGTCTGGGGATACGCTCACTCATTATTCTGGCCAGTGTGTACTGCAAATATGTCAGAGTGGAGGATAGTGGGGCTTAAAGATTTTCACAGCCAAGGGGCTGAGAGATATCCAAATGCACAGAGGTGTGAGGTGAGAGGTATCCTCTATTCTGTGACTATCAAAAGCAAGTGGATTAGCCTCACCGCCACTGAAGCACTGGTGAGGTCAGGGAATATTGGATGGTTATTCTGCATTATGCTCTGCTGTTTGAGCAGCAGGTGTTGGCAGAAAATAGACATCCCAATAGTCGACAGGTGCATACTGTGTAATGCAGTTGATTGAGGATAAAACTGGAATTTAGGATTTTAAGTGTGACTTTTTATGGGACTGTTATTTCAGGCCAAGCGGGAACTGCAGAGCATATTACTCGCAAGAGTTTACGGACTCAAATGACTCCCTGGCCTCCATGCCAACCAAAACCAAGAGTCTCTTATTATTTAAGTCTCATTTCTGCATTAACGCAATTGAAGGCCTTGAGACTCCAAACTTCTCTGTGGATGCATTTTATCAGTCCGCAGACGTGGCGCTGTTGGCTAATCCAAATGAATGTTAGATAATCAATGCAATGCCAGCGTCCCAGAAACCCCTTTCCTCCAAAGAGGCCCGACTGCCAATGTCTCCCAGATGGCTTAACAAGTCCAGTTCATTAAAAACAAAATGATCCGAGCCCTCCCGTCCAAAGCCTAGAACACAGAGAGCAAACATGAGATGAGATAAGCGGTGGCTTATTTCTCTTCGACAGCTGTCAGCTCATCAGCCGTCCACTCGCCCCTCAGACTGCACACAAAGTCATTAACTGATTAGACTTTGTGTTAGGTTAAATTAAGAAAGTTCAGAATTCCAGAGGGGAGATGCACTGTTGACACATTTGCATGGAAGGTAAACATGGTAGCTTGAGGACAGCAGGTGTGTTTCTGCTGCGTCCATTTGTGTCGAAAAGGTCAAACGGGATGAGCAGCCATTTTACTCCAGTTGTATTCTCAGGACGGTGTCAGAGCTGGAACAGAACCAAATCAGAGCCTTAACCTTTAATATGGGCATTGTTACGTTTTTTAAACTAATTTAAATGTCAGGATTTTGCTGAATATAGTCATTTCCCAGCAGGCCACTAAAATATAACAAACAGAACTGGTGTGGCACCATAAAATGCTGTGTTAACTAGGGCTGGCTGTCTATAAGAGTTTTGGTACAAATGCCAAGTTCATGCTTTTTTACCTTTAATACCTTCAATACTATAATATATAATATACCTTCACTACTTACTTTGCTTCATATGAACATATTTTTCTCCCCTTTACATCTGATAAAATAAGCCAAACTTCTCATATGCATTAAATGTTAATGTCATGTTTTAATATCATCTTTACACAACTAACATCTTGTTAAACTAATAACATTATGATTTAAAGTAGGCTGTACTTTACTCGTAAATAAAGAATCTGGTGGAGCTTACTGCATTAATTTTTAAGCAAGTCTGATGTTTCGTGTGGTGTGATTAACAAACTACAGTACATATGGAACAGAAATGTACTGTACTGCATTGTACTTCAGGTGCAAGATGGAACTTTTTCCAGCAGGATTCATTGTGGGTTTTTATGGGGTCTTATTTACTACCATATAACCCTCAAACATAGTTTATGAACTTATAAATCTGTCTGTAAAGTGGCTTGACCATGTCAATATTTGGGAAATAATTCCAGTGTTGCTCTGAAGGATCAAATCTTGACACAGCATTTCTCTCCTTAGTTGGAGGAGTTGACTGAGGGAATTTGTTTTTACATTACCACAGACCTTTACTCTTACTGAGCCAACTCCCTTATTGACTGGTTGCCCTCTGGAAAATGGCCAAGGGCCATGACAGTTCAGATTAACCGGTTCTACAGCAGCTGGCAGCCAAAGGAGGTTGTTTTTGTGTCAGTGATGACATGTACGTCTGTCTGTGTCTGTTTAGTACGACAGCGTATTAGGGCCATTGTAGGTTACAAAAATAAAAAATTACAGAGCAAGGTGAAGGGGGTAATAATCAGAGAAAAATACTCAGAATTTCCAAGAAAAAAAACTTGAATATTCTCTTAGATTATAAAATCATACATTTCTCCAAAAACAGAAATTGTTTTTGTTTGTTTTTTTGTCAAGGAAACACATTGCTTCACTTTGCAAGGTTGGATCAACCTCATCACACCACAGACACCACCGTTCAACACAGTGGCAATGTGAGCCGCCAAGTGCAAAATATCTTAATTATTTTAGTATTTATTTCTGTTCATAAAAGAACATAGAAAGAACATGAAAGAAAACGCTTATGTATGTTTCAGGACATCAGAAACAGCAATTTTAAGGATTTATCTGATAACACATTGGCAAAATAAAGCGTACAACAGGTCTAAAATGAGGATAAAGTATTTGCATAACTATGTCAGCATTATGTTCATAAAATTACACAGAAAAAACATGAAATAAAATGCGTACAGTATGTGTAACTTTCAGGACCTTCGCCTCGCTCAGAGGCTATCCTTACCATAAAAACACTACTTTAAGTGCAATAAAATTCAGATGGCAGCTGGCGTTACCACTGTTTTGCACTCTGCGGCTCACGTTACCGCAGTGTTTAACGGTGGCGTCTGTGGTGTATTGAGGTTGATCAAACCTTGCAAAGTGAAGCTGTGTACTGTATGATTTTATAATCTCAGAGAATATTCAAGTTTTTTTTGTTGGAAATTCTGAGTTTTTTCTCTGAATATTACCCCATTCACCTGGCTCTGTAATTTTGTATTTTTTTAACCTACAATAGCCCTAATACGCCGTCGTACTAAAAAGACACTGACAGACGTACATGTCAGGTTTTTTTTCGTATATTTGTGACTTTAATCTCAGAGATTTTCTGATTTTATAATCTCAGAGAATATTTGAGTTTTTTTTGTCGTAATTTTTCTATTTTTCTTGCAAATGTACCACTTTAATCTTTGAAAATATCAAAAAATGATTGTAAATTTGAGTTAATAACTTGGAAATTCAGAGTTTGTTCTCGGAATATTGCCCCCCCCCCCCCCCCCCCTTCCCCGGCTCCGTAAACATATTTTTATCTACAATGGGCCTAATACAGCATCGTAGTTTAGCGTTTTGCTTAATGACAGTTTTCTAAATGTTGCAATGAAAGAGCAATTAATTCTTTAATCTTGAATTTGATATGGCCTGCAGTTCCTCATACTGTAAACAAACTCTGTTCCTTTAATGCAGTAAAACTTGCTCAGGATAATAATAAATTCACCAAGAGACTGCATGGTCTTCATGGAGTGTCTTGGCTTGTAGTAGAAGTGTTAGCTTGAGTTTCAGTGTGTATGAGTGGTCTTGCATAAGCTCTTGTTCTCACTGTGGTTGTCTCGTTTTGCATGCATCATCATCACAGTCTGCTGGCTGCCTTCCTTTAGCTAAGTACCCGGCTGTCAATAAATTATCTCTGCCTTCCTTTCTCACAAGGATATCATGCTCCCTGGGTGTGCTATCCATGTTTTACGGTGGCTGTATTTGGGACTCGTTGCATGGCGTTTAACAGCTGTTTTGTTTTCTCATCACCAAAGTTATTTCAACCCTGAATGTTTTGGACATTTTAAGGGATTTTTCTCGTGGATTTGTCTCTTCCAGCGATACCACTAAAACATAATCTGTTTGTTCAAATGGCTGTCCTCCTTGGCAGGAAAAAAAAACATCCAAATCATGGCATATGATGCTAATCCATCAGGTATATTGTTTTCATATATCGCCTAAGGCAGGCCACACAAGCTGTGCTCACAAAGTAAACACAAGCAGACACCCGCCCACCCCGGCTCGATTTATTGCATTGTGATCATCGCTTGACCTCATTGCTAAATGCAGCTCTTTACCCTGCATTTAAATGAAGCAGACTATTATCAATATTGATGACAGTTCATGTCTCTGTTGACTTAATTTTCTGCTCCCACTTAAAACCATGTGGTCCAGGTCTCATTGCCAAGCGACACAGTACATACATTTGGGACGGCTCGTAAGGACCCCTGTGGAGGACACATTGCCCTAAATAAGTTGGCGGTGAGCACAGGTCATCGCAGTACAAAGTTTGTTTCGACAAATCCCTATGCCACCCATCTGCCTCAGATATCAAACAGATGTGAAAATGAACATGTATGCACAATCTCAGCTTTGTGAGCTACTAATTATTTCCACATTCGCACTCAATGCCAACTTTAGTCTTAATTCTTTTTAGGAGAGATATTGTCAGCATTCTTTTGTCAAGCCATTCATTGAAAATGGTAATCTTCAATCAGTGCAGTGGATGAAGTTGCAACATCTTTGCCTCATAAGCTGTCATTTTTGTTTTTTGTTTTTTTCTGCATTCTCTCAATCACGGTGTTGGGCTCAGTGGTCGATGACAGTCAGCCATAGACAACGTTCAGCCATGACCTTGTTCAACCACCTCTAGTTAGAAGGATATCTGGAAAACATGCAAACTGATTTTAATAAAAATTAGGTGGAAAATCTGGCCGTGGCGCAACAAATAGGTCATCAGATTTTGGTGTCCGGATCCAGGAAGGTTTTTAAAGGTTTTCTTAACTCATGAATTACTGGACCTAGGATCAAAATAACCTGGTTATGTATCCCATATCTGCACTTTGTGTTTTGATGCAGATAAAAGAAAATGTAATGTATTATTGAAATATTAATTATTATAATAACATTATTAAAATACCAGATTTAGATTGGCGGAATATGTGGTGTCTGAATGCTTTCTAGCTTTCATTTAATTTTCTATTTGCTTTTTTTAACTTTATCATACGTCCGTCCTTCATGTAGAGCTGTAACCGACCCCAGCGTGTACTGAGTGAGAGGCTAGGTACACCTTGGACATACAGACCTTTAACCTGAGTAATTAATGCTGCCATCAGGGCCTGGTGTCAGAGCAGGTGGAGCGAGGAGCGAAGCTTTAATTGCGCCAAGTCACCTGTGAAAGACTTTGGTGGCAGTAAATGAGGCGGTTGTCCTGGTGGTCAGGCGCCTGGCCTCCCTGTGTCTGGTTCTCCCTCTGACTCCATCTACCTGCCCTCTCACATCTCGGCGGTTAAACGGACACTCAATCACATCGCCGCATTCTTATTTATTTATTAGTTTATTTGACAGGGACAATATATAGGCATTGTTACACTTAATTAAAGTGCAACCGATGCAACGTATATAGGACTTCTAGCCATAGCTAATTTGCAGACCTTGTCCCTGGTTAGGCTTTTAAGAAAAATAAGATATTATTATTGACATAAGGCTTTGCATGCTAATAAGAACTTAGCTGCCACCTTTAAACAGCGCTGCTGTCATTGTTCAATCACATAATTGTTGCAGTTTTCACTTGTTATATTAGCCCAATACAGTTTAAGGGTTAGGGGTACTGTAATATACTCCAAATTCTAGTATAAGCTCTAGCAGCATGTATTCATTGTCTCCGATATACCTACTGTCCTAACCCTGACAACCTTGCGTCTGATTTCAGGTGGGAGGTGAATCTGCTGTGGGCCATGTGTTTCTGGTGAGGTCTCATCTTCCGCCAAGATGAGGCTGATGCCTGGCTCGCCTCGACCCGTCCTGCCAGCCATCCTGGCTCTCACCTTAGCCGCCTTCTTACCTCAGCTGTCCTCGGGAGCCACGCCGTTCCCCCAAGACCTGGAACCAATCAGCATCGTGGGCAGAGAATGTAAGTTCTGTTGTGTTGCCATGGTGATCCTTGTTGCAGGAGTAGATGTAAAAGTAAAGCAAGGGTCACGAAGGCATTATATCATCAGTGGGGAACAAGGCTTAGAGCAGTGGATGTGTTTTAAGGGCATGTTTGCAGAGGTTTATTAAACTGCTGGAATATTTATTCCTTTTGTTCTGTTTTGTTGGCTCGGTGTGAAAAAGGAAACAATACCAGCAACATGCATGAAAAGCCCTTTCTAAGTCAACGCTGAGGTCCAATCCTAAACTGTACCTTGTTTGCAAGATCTTATGATACAAGAAGAAGGATTTTGACATATAATTGCTACTTTTAGTTGCACCAAAACTAACTAAAGACAAAAGATAATGTACAGCAAACCTTTTCACATTGGTGTGAACCAAAGTAAACAAACTGTGACTTCAGGCTAATATATTGATATTTATATAATATTCTTCAGGATTCTTTTGCTCCTGTTTGTTTAAGTTCAGTTCAACTCCGATGTGTTTGCTCGGTTGGTTTGGTTCATTGGGCTGGCGTGAAAGCTGTCAGTCAAACTCTGGAGAGGACCAAAACTTTTAGATTTTTCTTCTGAAGTCTGATTTACCTGTCAATCCACATGCTTTTATGTTTGCACTTGTTGTTTTGTTTGTTATGAGTCAGTGTGAACACAACACAGACCAGAACTCAAAGGGCAACAATGGATAATTTTTATGGCTCCGCGCTGGCGACAGCCGTGGCCAGAGGCATTATGTTATAGGGTGTTCCGTCCGTCCATCTGTCCCATTCTTATGAACGCGATATCTCAGGAAAGCCTGGAGGAAATTTCTTCAAATTTGGCACAAACATCTACTTGGACTTAAGGATGAACTGATTAGATTTTGGTGGTCAGAGGTCACTGTGACCTCACATCAGTCTAATTCTTGTGAAGGCGATATCTCAGGAACACCTGGAGGGAATTTCATGGCACGAACCTCACAAAACACGTTTTGGCCATAACTCAAAAATTCATGCTAATTATGACAACAACAACTAGACTGGTTGGCGGAGTCATACAACCGCAAGACCGTAATTCTAGTTTTCCTTGTTTCACACGTACGAGGCCAAACTACAGGTGTGGAAAAAGACCTCAAATATTAATATATAGCACATTAAGGTATGTATTAGCTAAATCACATACAAAACAACACTTTCACTCATGCAAAGCAAAAACATCAATAACAAATTTAATTTCCTTGTTGCTAATTTGGACAAAAGACTTAAAACAATAACGCAACAATCATAGTACAATTACAATTACAATCCATAAGGGCCAATGTTGAATTATAGCGCAATCCTACATGTGGCTGCAGAGAGTTAAGATAAGAGTTTGACTGAGGATCTGTGAGACTCTGAAGACACTGCTTCATCAGACCAGCCTGTGGACCCATCAATGGCACCCAATCACCAGGGAGGTCCACAGAAGAGGTCCTGGCTGCTAAATGTAATGGCCCATAATTGATTTAAGAGGCGGCTGAGACCATGGCCCACACACTGTAATTGATCTATCTGGAAGAGAGTAACGCAACCATTAGCAGGAATAGCTGCGCTAATAGTGCTATATGTGGAGCTCCATCCCAGGTGTAATGAGAGCAATTTATCACCTCTGGTTCCAGCAGGTGACAGCGTGGCACAAGGTCCCGCACAACTCTGCGAGACATCCATTAGGAATCGTAGTACTTCATGAGGCCGAAGTCTATAAAATCATACCCGAGTCACTACTTCTTTTAGAAAGTGGACAGACGACTCCCCTCAGCATCTTGTCTTTTTTGTGACCGACTATGTGCTGAGTAGATTTGAGGCAAGTAAAGATTTTATTATACTGGAGCTGCTTGTAGAAGATACTGCTGCCATATTTGATCTTATATATTAAAGGAATACTTCAAACACAAAATGACCATTTGTGTATCAATTACTCCCCCCCGTGTTACCTTGAATTCTTGAAGAAAACTTTTCTCACATGCCTCCACAGTGAAAGGAGAATCAAAAAACGGAGAAACGGTGTTTTGGAAGTAGTGATATAATTTTGCTGTCGTTAATCGCGGGCCACGTTTACTTCAATTCATCAAGACTTTCTCCGTTTTTCCATTCTCCGTTCGCCGTGGAGGCATGAGAGAAAAACAAAGTTTTCTTCAAGAATTCAAGGTAACATGGGGTGAGTCATTGATATATAAATGGGTATTTTGTGGATGAAGTATTCCTTTAAATTTACTCTTTTCCCCCAGAATTTAATTCTCAGCAGGATGCATATGCTTCATAAACCATGTTCTGATGATTGATGTCAAACAGTGTGACGTGGAGGGCAAAGTTATAAAGTATATTATAAGTTTTTTGTCACAAGTAAGAATATTATCAGACAACTTCACTCAACATGAACTTTTGATTTAGACCATAATAGGACACTAAAACTTTCCACTGACACCAACACTGAAATTCTTAAGGGAGGTCTTTAACACATGATGGTCCATCTCATCTGCTCCGTGGTAATTGAAAGTAACTAATTGCTTTTGAATGGTGAATTAATTCCACTTTTTGGAGCCATGCCATAATAAATATATGAAAAGGGTATAAAGCTTGACTGTGCCCTTTTACAGACTGCTTATTAAGAAACTTCTTATGTAAATTAGTAACACATTTGCACAAAGTGGCTGTATTGTTGTAGTTTTGTTCTAAAAGTTCAAGGAATGAGATGAAATATGATCCAGGAAGTCCAGTTTGAGTAATGCATCCATTAGTATTACAATCTTGCTTTTAATTAATTCCACATTTTTCTAACATCATTGTTATTATTTTATATTTCCCATACTAGTCCTATGGTTTTATATCTAACAATTGTTTTTACCATTATCAATTTGTTTTTATTAATAATAATAAAAAATAATGATATATATATCTCTCTATGATTCTATTTTATTGTTTTTGCTTTAGTTTATTATTATTATTATTATTATTATTATTATTATTATTAATCATTTAATTTCTATCTGGACCATTGCTAGATAAAACTTCACGATATGATTTTGCACACATTGGCCAACAAATTGCTGGATGACATTGGATAAATGCCTGCAGCTATTTATGATCATTATTGCTTAATCTTCCAATAATTTTCTTGATTTTAAAAATTGCCAGTCACAGTTTCCTAGAATTCAAAATGATGACATCAAGTGTCTTCAAAAAGATATTCAGTTTACTATAATTTAAGACAAGAAATATTTTGTGTGTTTTTTTTCTTGAAAAACGATTAATTAATTATCAAAGTAGTTACGGATTGATTTATTCTATTTTATTTAACCTTTATTTATACAGGTAATCTCATTCAGACAAGGGGTCTCATTCTCAAGAGAGAGCTTGTTAAGACACAACAGCAATACAACACAATGGAACTCATGCAGGAAGTGACATAAGAACAAATTTTCTCTTATTTTTATTCATATCCACGATTTGTTCTTATAGTACCAATTGATTTCTGGGGTTCACCAATTTTTTTCTTTTTTTGTAAGAGAACGTTTTATGAGTGGTCGAGAGCACTCTTACCAAGATAGGAAAAAAACATCTTGTTTTCACAGTCACAAATTGTTTGTCCAACACAAGGAAACATACGTTTTAAATTTGAGGAATATAAAAAAATGCATCATCTAAAGAAATTTTGATTATTATATGTTTTAGGATAATTGTAATGATTAGAATATTATATTCATGGGCTAAAGAAATACTATTGGTCCATTGATCCCAGCCTGGAAAATCACAGTTTATTTTATTTAACAGTCAATATCACTACTCCTGAAGTTCATCTTCCTACAGCGTTTTTTGGCGGGGGGCATCTCTCCAATTTATGTGCCAGAGTATTTGCACACTACACTATACCTGCCCTTTTATAGTATTTAGGGGGTGTTACCTATTCTAATAATAAACAATCGGCCACACGCCTCCAATTTCTGATCAAGTGGGATTCATCATTCAGCACACCTGGGTAAATGCAGATTTGGACGGTTAAGAACGTTTGGTGCATCTGGAGTTGACTTCTCTTATTTTTTCTCCTAACAGCAAATTAAGAGAAATTTAAGAGAATATTGCTACATGAGGCCCTATGTTACAGACAGACAGGACATTCATACAAAGACAAGATAGAACACAAATCATAAAAGTGGTGAGTGCCAAAGAGGTAAAACTGTACAAGAGCAAACCCCCACAGACACTCTCTCCAGATTTCTTTAAAGTAGTTTAAAATCGCCTGGAGGAATCATGCTTGACAGCTTCAGTTCCTGCTGTAGTGAGTGAGGTTGAGGGTTGCATTGCAGTGCCAAGGGGGGTGTGAATGCAGCCTACGGATGTAGGATTCTGGTTTGATTCAGCATTTGGCCAGCATCGTACATGTGCTGCTTCCAGAGGCAGTGATCTTAAAGAACTGTGGGCACCATCACCTGCTCCTGGATTTTGCCCTGAGCAGCATCCCAGCTGCCCCCCCAAGCTTTAGAGGATGTGAAAGTGCTGAAGAGTAATTAGAAAATCATCATTTGCCAGGGGGAGGATAGCGGGGTGGGCCGGTGAGCCACTGGGAGTCTCTTCACCAGACAGCACAGCAAGGTCCAGCGCTCAGCCAGGCATTAGGCGTTTAAATCTTTAAACAGTCGATTCGAGACCAGCGGTTAGGGGAACATACGGCTCCCTGTAGAGAGACTAATTTCCGATTGTGGTGTATTTCTGGCGGGGATTGCTAATTCAGCAGCAGCCCAGGTCAGATGGGAGGCTGGAGGGCACTTAATACAGTACTCTACAGATCCAGAGCTGAATCGTGGTTAAGAAAACAGGAAGGACGTCTCTGTGATGTGGAAGACAGCCTGGTGTCAGTATTGAGCAGGCTAATTTTATTTCTGCCCGGAGCATCCTTTTTTGTCCTGAACATTTGCAAGGCATCTACTGACTGGCTGTCATTCTGTTATTTAAGCACTGGACACTGTCTCCCATTGTTTAAATTAATATTTCCCTCCAGTGAGTTAGTCTACTGGATAGAAAAGGGCAAGATGGAATTAAAATGCAGAAGAAGAAGAAGAAGAAGAAGGAAAAATTAAAATCAGCCGTAGTGCAACGTAGAGTTACTGTATATCGTTTTCTTTCTCTTTGCACAACTTCCCTCAGTTCATCTTATCTCAATTTTTATGTTGCTGCACACACACAACTTTTTTTTATGCATGGAAACACCTGATACCCATTGAATCATATACTCAATGTAACAGATATTATTTAATATTTATTTAATGGTTTTTCAGGGCGGTGAAGGGATTTAATTCGTGACAAACCCAAGTTGAACTTCAATGACCTCAGAGACAGATGAGTGCTATTTAAATGTGGGTTGACCAGACAGACAGATTTTGCACTGAGATGGTTTTGATTTGTTTCCTTGTCCTGACTTGGCACCGTCCCCAGACGTGTCAGTTAAGTAGTGCTTACCAGGAGCCGTTTATTTAAATCAGACTGACTTCTGTGACACGACCAACTAATTTGCAACTTTGGATGCTATTTTCTCCTCTGCTCATCCACCTACACAAGTGCACATTAGCATACAGTGTATGCTCTGGATTTTCAGCACAATATGTCAAATCATAACCTTGGTTCAGTGTTTCTTAAACTGTAAAGGTGTAATGTTTTTCTAAGCTGCTGATTAGTTGGATAAATGCTGAGCCATTGTTGTCCTTCTGTCTCTTTACAAATCTGAAGTCGTAGTGAACAGTTCCCTAATATTATTTCTCATTGAACTAAACTTCTTTAGTTTTTAACAAGCCCTCAAATGGACGTAATATGCTAGTCTTGTGTTTTCGAACCTCTGCTGTGAAGCTTATCTCATTAGCTGGTGTCTTTTGTTATTATGAGTACTTGAACATTTTTCTTTTTCTCTCCATCTCTTTTCCCACGCAGCCTCCTACCTCTATCCTAGCTTCCAGGGACTCTTGTCGGACAATGACACCGTCCGCCTGGGCCTGGACTTCCAGAGGATGCTGAGGATCAACCGCATGCTCTACATCGCTGCCAGGTCAGTCGACACCACTCACCTGCTAGGTTAACATTTAGGGATGCACGATCCGACTTTTTCAGTCCCGATACCGATGCCTGGGCTTTGGGTATCGGTCGATACAGAGTACCAATCTCATACCAGTGTTTGATTAATAAGCTGTATGCCTCGCTGTGTGGAAGTGACTGGGATCATTCTTTTTAATGTGTGGGGCAACATCAGGCTTGACTTAAACTAAAACTTAAAAAAATTTTTATAAGTGTTTAATTATTAAAATAATAAATCGTTCACCAGCAACTTGATAAAAAATCTTTCAAGTGTTAACCTTTTTAATGCAGCAACAAACTGGTCAAAACTTAAACGGGAATTAAAATGACAGTATATAATGTATATGGTATATAAACATATAATTTAATTGAATAGATCGGCCCCATTGTCACCGATACCCGATCCAGCTATTTGAATCAGTATTGGCTCGATATCCGTTCCGGTATCGGTATCGGTGCATCCCTATTAACATTATAAACGATCTGATGAAGCTTTGCTTACATTGTTTACTGAGGCTGAGAGAGAAAAAAGTCCAGGAGCAGGCCATTACTTCATGTGCCCACACAATATTTTTAGCTGTCAATAGTATGAATTTCTTTCTTTGTTACCTACATTTGTACTTTTTACCGACAGCTAATAATGGTAATCTCTTACACATTTACGTACACACTGTATACTGTCTGCAAATGTGAATACAAGTGCATTGTTGCACAAAGGCTCCAAAAATGTTGTCACTCCTGATTAGTCTTCCGGTTATTGTTTGTAGTTGTATAGTCCATTAAAGCTATGGTTGGTAATCTTCTTCAAAAACCTTTTTTGTTATAAATTCTCATTACATCCCGACAGCAATCAATAAATCAAATGCTCTGACCAAAAAAAATAAAAAATGGGTATCTGTGGCTATCTCAGGACTGTAATAAACCCATCCAGTCATTTCATTCGGCCCGGATGTAATGATTGGACAGGCTACCTGTCAGTCTACCTACCTGTCTGCGTGTATTCTGCCCGTGCACTCATTGCGTGTCACTGGAGTCTTCCACAAGCTGCTAGCTTGACAGCTGTGAGTACTAACAATAGCCATGTTCGCTGTTTACGTTCATAATGATAATCTGGGGGAGTGGCTTTGGAGGGAGGCCGACTTGGCGATTTTCTCTCTAGATTTAGGGATTTTTGGAGCTAGTGCTGCTAGCTACTTCATTGGAGAGTTGGCAACACTGGGCTGGGTTTTTGGTTGGATCATTTTTAAAATCTAGCGTACTCTTGCCAGTTTCTCATGATCACCGACCCCAGCTTTAATGTGAAAAATTTGGATCACGAGTTTCCAGAGCCCAAACCTTATCCTTTGTGTTCTTACAAAGCATCATCAGACCCTGAAGTATCCATTCGATTATATAAACAATGGATTTAGTTTTGTTTCATCTTTATTTAACCAGTAAAGTCAATTAAGCATGAAGCCAATTCAGTTCTCATTTCCACTGATAGCTGGGCAAGAGGCAAATGGGCTCTTGAAAGGGACGTGGGGGAGAAAATGTGCAACAGCATAAGCAGGGAGGTAAGAAGAAGTTAGCAAACAGTTAGCAAAAGGCAACAGACAACATAATGTCAACAGTAAAGATCATAAGAAAACACATTCACACAATTTCAGAGTAATTCATAAATCTAAAACTTCCAAAAGGCTCAACAGTAAATTCTGGCTTTTCTGAAAAAATGCTTGTTTTCCTGTTGTGAGTGAGACTTGAATGTACCAAACTTGTATTACTGTGTAAGGTAACCCAGGCAGCACCTCCAAAGTATTTCTAGTGCATCTCTCAGCCTAATTGCACGTTGCTCGCCTCTCAATCAAGATGTCGTAGGTTAATTTTCTAAAAAGTACGAGGTTGCACCTCCTCTACCTATTTTCCATTGTGCAAAATAAATTCTACTACAGTTTCTTGGCTCAGTCTCAAACTGCAGTGCTCTCGCTGCCAAGAACCCCGTCTGAAAAGGTAGAGAGATTCCTAATGTACCTAAGTGGACTTTATATTTTCCACAGCTGCATACAGCAAAGTGCATGCCTCACTTCACAAAGTGATTCATATGGGTTGTGTTGACAGTTGGGGAAACTTTTGGTGTTGGGAAAACTTTTTCTGAAGTTGAAAAGCCAATAAATGTGCCTGCTAATCCACCTTTTGTTGTTGAACAGCTTCAATCAGTCCAGGTTTTGGTGAAATGTTTGGATCAGAGGCTTAAAGGCCTGACACACCAAGCCGAAGGTCGGCTGTCAGACAGTGTGGGGCCGTCGGTGAGCGTCTGTCGGCCTAGTTTTTGCAGTGTGTCCCGCATCGTTGGCTCTAGTCGGCCGATTCAGCATGTTGAATTTCTTAAAAGTTTCTCTTTTTCGATGATAAATACAGACTACCGCTGCCTGCTGGTGCGGAGAGTTATTTCCTCTCACGCAGGCGCAGAACGTACGTGCTAACTGGCTGTAGTCTTTGCAGTGTGTTCGAGTGCAACTTGTCGGCCAAGAAAAAGGCGACGTGAGCCGACGCAACAGTCTACCTATATCGCCTCTAGTTCTTTGATGTCGGGTTGGTGTGTCTGGGCCTTTATGGAGCTTTGCATTCAAAAAAGCTTCAAGGTCTGGCAGAAAGCATGTGGAGATGGCCCCACTAATAATAATGTCCTAACTCTCTATCTCTTGCAGGGACCACGTGTTTGCCATCAATCTTGCCACTTCATCTGAGCAGATAATCCCACAGCAGGTAGGAAAGTCTGTCCACAGTCTGGTGTTGCCATTCAGAGTCACCTCTGTTTCAATATCCAACATATAACCTTTATTTATACGTGTTTGAGTCGATATCCATGTATTTACTGAGAATTATTTAGTGCGTAGTTTGTACATGCCATCTGTGTCTAAACTGAACTATGGTCTGTTGATATCCTCGATGCAAAACTCACATTCAAGAATAATTCTTCCTGTAACACTCTGACATTTAGTGAGTGTTTGCCTGTTTCCTTTAGGATTAATACCAATAATCTGTGAGTTACCAATATATTTTGAATTACCCAGCTTTAAGGTCTTTGCACACCAAGTCCGTATTTTTCGTCTGAAATTGTTGCATGTTTAAAAACAAATACGTCCTCACATTGTGTCAATCTCGTTTACACACCAACAAGAAACTTCTCGTCCGTCATTTAAGTTTTCGGAACAGATTTGATTTTCTGCGTTTTTCGCATCTGTCAAAAGGCAAAAAAGGGTTGTTTGACCAGTCAGAGCTACCGTCCGTGCAAACGTCATCATCCAAAATGGCATCTGATAAACATTCACATTGTCTCCCAGCACAAAGCACTTCACGACTAAGAAATAGAAGAATATAGAGATGTGGAATTTCAAGATAGATTGTGGCAAATGATTGCAGAACAGCTTGGAATCGGGGATGATTGCAAAACAAAGGACGTTGGAAAGATTAGACGGTAGTGATTGTGCTCCAGGCAGCTAAACGATAGCTTCTTGCTAATGCATTCATTAATTTGCCCCTTTTGGGACTAGCGCTAACCATTGCACCCACATAATTCATTCAGTTTTGTCTTGTACGAATAGAATAGAATAGAATAATAAAATGTATCAGACTCAGTGTGCAAGATTTCTGTGCGTAACTTTTTTTATCGGATGACTGATTAAAAAAACGCATACGAAAAATACGGACTTGGTGTGCAAAGACCTTTACATTTATCTGCAATTCATGTATAAATAGGTTTTAGGATGGGGTTGGGCCATATGTTAAAAATGTTCCAACTGGCCACCGTCAGCCCAGTAGTTTCAGGTGGGAGATCAGCAGTTCTAGCACCGTAGCATCATAAAACACACTTCGTTCAAACAGAAACAAAATAAAGCTCAAAATTAAAAAAATAAACCTTCTTGATTAGTTTTTCCAACACATCACCCACTCTCGTTTGGTCAGAATAAAAGAGTTAGATGTGAAAATATGCCGGCTCTCGGCAGATGAGCGGCTCTCGTTCTTCGGAGGCAGACAATTAAATGAGTAAAACAGAATGATTACCCCAAAAAAACAACCGGCGATCGTCCAATCGCCCAACACTATTTTAGAATTCTGTGGTCCTTTAATAAACGTTATGACTGAATGTGGGGTTCTGCTGGTCTATAGTGATATTTTCAATGATAGTTAGACCTCAACCTGTTCTAAAGAAGGCTGTGATGCATTGCAGTGCTCTTAAGACTAGTTCTTGTTTTTCTGAACCACTCTGTGTGTTTTTACGGGAAAAATCTCTTGTAATGTTTGTATCTCATTATTTTCCCTTCTACCCTTGCCTGCCTTTTCATTCAAGTATTAAGCAATCTCTCTTCAGACATATATCCAATACAGGTGGAGCGGGGCTCTTGTGGCTTTTGAAGTGCCATGCTCCTTCCTATCTGAATCTCATTTGTCAAACATGATTGCACTTAAATAAAAGCCCTTCGAGGCCAGGACTTTTGCTTGGTTGTATTTAGATTAGCGCTAAACACGGCTATTCATTCTGATAAGGCCACCACTCCATGTCAGAGAGATCTGAACTATTGATTTGGGTGTAGACTGTGGCACAAAGAAATGGGAACTTTTGAGCAGCACCATGTCAGTTTATATTTTTTCAGTTATGTTATATGAGAACTTCGATATTGAGTGTTTTTATATGATGTATTTTTTAGCCATTTACCAAAACCTCTGCCGCCTCCGGGGTGACAGCAGGAACTGAGTGGAAAATTATTGAAGACTGTACCCACATTCTGCTTCTTACTCTCCTGTGACTGATTCATATCACTGGGAAATGGTGTGTCTTCTTCTTCGCAGATCCATTCCTTCACTCTGGATCATTTTTAAACCAGCTCTTCATTTTTCACACTGGGCACTCTTTCACATTCTCCCCTTCACTGATCTCCCCGGGCTTGGATGGCTATAAGTAATTATTAGTAAACCAAATCGAGCGTGGACAAGGCAGGGTCCATTACCATAATGCTGACTCCTACTGAATCGTGTCAGATCTTCACAAAGTCGCGGCAGAGATGTTCCCTGCATGGACCTGGAGGGCAGAGAGCTGGCTTTAAAATCAGAGATGACAAGGAGTCGTATTCTGCTCAGAAAATGATTGTTATGTTAGTCCTCACTATTCTGACTGAGCTTATTGATATTGTGGATAGACTGTCTTGTGTTTCACCAAAACCACCATGCGCAGTTGTTTTAGGAAACACGTGCAGTGCCCGTTCAAAACATGCCTGTTAGGAACGGGCCGATTGCGTTGCCTCCGGAATTCATGCTTGTCGCTTTCTCGAGAATCGCTCATCCAAACAACTTCCTTGGGTCCTCAGCAATACACCCGCCAAGTGTGATGTTGATCAGATGAACGGTTGTCGAGAAAATTAAAGGACAAACATACAGACAGACAGAGACTCCTTCCATTTTAGTTAGATTACTGAGCCTTTGTAAGAAATGAAACTATATACTTAAGACCTATTTCCATATCTGCAGAAAGAGCCAATAGGCTTTGGGCCAAATGCAACAGACTCAATAATGTCAGAAATATTGAGAGAATGACTAATGCATTGGTGGTTTTAGCCATTTCGAGGGACTTGTTGATGATAAAGAAAAATATTACTTATCCTTTAATGCATTCGTCATACTGTATTCAGTGGAAATCAAACAATGTTGGTTCAAAAGAGTAAAGCAGGAAGCCCTCCAGAATTCAGATGCGTGTCTTCATCAAGTGCTAGTTTTCCTTTGTATCCGGCAGTTAGATTGCATTCACCTTTTCTAAGTTGGGATTTCGATTTGGGAGTTCCGATTTGACTGCTGGTCTGAAAGGTATCCGATAAAATGGAAAACCAGCTGTGAGAACAAGAAAACGAGGGGCCGGTGGGACAAATTGTTTTTCAGGAGCTTATGGTCCTAGAGGAGTGACCCCTCAGCTCCAATAGGGCATCAAAATGTATTAAACCACACGGTGGTTGTAGTTGAGGAAACCTTGAGATGAATTTAAGACCTAAACCACCCAAAAAATTATGTACAAGCCTCTCCAGTTTAGTGCAATACCTTTCAGCATCTAAGGCTTAGAACATTGTTCTATCTTTTTTAGTTCAATTTTCTCTTTCATTTGGTGGGGACGTAAGAAGATACTGTAAAATAAACAAGATTTGGGCGCCCCGCTAGCTCAGCTGGTGTGCGGGCGCCCATAAGGCTGTGTCCCGCGGTAGGCCCGGGTTCGAATCCAACCTGTGGCCATTTCCGCATGTCGCCCCCTCTCTCTCCCCCTTTCTAGACTATCCACTGTCCTATAAATAAAGGCATAAAAAGCTCCAAAAAATAATCTTTAAAAAAAAAAAATAAACAAGATTTAAAGGTATTCATACAGAGGAATAAACATCTCATGTTCATTCAGATCAAACATTGTGCAAATATCGTCTACGGACTCAATGTTAGTGATTTAAAAATATGCATATGTATAAATACCTGAGGATAATTACCTATTATTATTATTAGGGCTGTCAATCGATTAAAATATTTTATCGCGATTAATCGCATGATTGTCCATAGTTAATCGTGATTAATCGCAAATTAATCACTCATTTTGTATCTGTTCAAAATGTACCTTAAAGGGAGATTTGTCAAGTATTTAATACTCTTATCAACATGGGAGTGGGCAAATATGCTTGCTTTATGCAAATGTATGTATTTATTATTGGAAATCAATTAACAACACAAAACAATGACATATTGTCCGGAAACCCTGACAGGTACTGCATTTAGCATAAACATATGCTCAAACCATACATGGCAAACTGCAGCCCAACAGGCTACAACAGCTGTCAGTGTGTCAGTGTGCTGACTTGACTATGACTTGCCCCAAACTGCATGTGATTATCATAGAGTGGGCATGTCTGTTAAGGGGAGACTCGTGGGTACCCATAGAACCCATTTTCATTCACATATCATGAGGTCAGAGGTCAAGGGACCCCTTTGAAAATGGCCAGGACAGTTTTCTCCTTTCCAAAAGTTTGGAGCGTTATTTAACCTCCTTCACGACAAGATAGTATGACATGGTTGGTACCAATGGATTCCTTAGGTTTCTTGTTTCTTTTTGTTATGTGATGCCACTATCTTCACTCTAACTTTAAAACTGAGCCCGCTACAACCTAAAAATCGCAAGTTGCGTTAATGCGTCAACAAAAATGAGTGTCATTAAAACGAATCTGCGTTAACGCGTTATTATCGCATTAACTTTGACAGCCATAGTTTTTACACATTTTTTAATGATTATTGGGCTTGTGAGAAAATAGAGGTGGACCATCTGAAGAAAAGTTTACAGCTATAGTTGAAACTTGTATTTGTTCAGGAGAAAGCAGAGTCGACATTCAAAAGTGGCTGAAACGGAGACCTGTTCGAGTCACAATTGGTATTAAAACCTAGTCTGAAATTTCGGAGAAGTGGCTTCAAACTTAGACTGCAGACAAAAAGACGAAGAGCAGATCCTAGTTGAGCTGCAGTGGTACTGCTTAGAGAGGCCGTCCCATTATATCCAAGTGTTGATATGTTACTGAGAGAGACGTCAAGCTTCCTGTCTGCTCAAATACTGTCAGGAGCTGTTGACAAAAGAAAGACTTGGAGCTGAAGCAGGAGTGTACACAACCACCAGCATCCTCTGTGCTATTTATGAGCTCTGAGAAAATTTGGGTCAGTAAATTATCTGACAATTGAAGGGAGCGCATTAAACCTTCAACCAGGCAGAGCTTGTTAACAAGTTGATGGATCTTTTCCATAACGGCCAACTGGATGACCAGCGCTGATACAGCAAGTGCGTGTGTGAAGACTAAGGGCAGAGCTTTTGGCCAGTAGGTTAATTGGGGCTAATTGCTCCTCATATATCTGTAGATAGTGAAGCGATGCAAACATGCTTTGATTTCATTATGTGTGTTCTCACAGATCCAGATTTATTTTGCAGATTTTTATCACTGAGGAGCCACCATGTTTAGCTGCCCGCTGATGAGCTGTGCAGGCTTCCCTGATATTTATCTGTTTGTTTGTTTTTTTCACGACACTTTATTGAAGTTAATGAGATTTTCATCACAGCTGTCTCATAATAGCACTTGAACGATTGGGAGCAACAAAAGCTGGGATGGTGAGAAACAGCTTGTCTTTGAGCTGACAGTTGGCTGTCTGTTCATTTTCAGAAACTGACTTGGAAGACGAAGGATGTGGAGAAGTGCACTGTGAGAGGGAAAAACAGCGTGAGTATCATCTTCCTCTCCCTCTCTGTCTGTTTTTGCTTTTATTTCTCACTCCTTTTGCTCTCTGCCATTGCCTTTGTTTCCTGCACAGTGAAGATTTGTAATAAGCAACGGTGTGCAGGTGGCTTATCAGAATCGGCGGCGCATCTATCAGGAGACAACAGATTGGTGGTTTTGACATAGCATGTCCCACCCCAGAACTACAGTGAAACCATAAAATCAGCCTGAGTGTTACGATAATGATTGTAAAACAGAGAGAAGGTTGTGTGTGAGCATCAGCCAGTAAAATGCCGCAAGTCCTGCTTTGATTCTGTCGTTGGCGTGCCAGTAGCCAACATGGACCTGGTCCCTGATGCACGATAACATCAAGCTGTTTTCCACCTGACAGGACGAATGTTACAACTACATCAAAGTGCTGGTGCCACGTAATGACGAGACGCTTTTCGCCTGCGGCACCAACGCCTTCAACCCCACCTGCCGTAACTATAAGGTAAGATACTGAACTGCTGCCTCAATTACAGATAAGTCATCATGTTACAGTACAGCTGCTATGAGATGTGTTTGGTTTTGTCCTTGTGTGCTGTTTTGGTTGTACCGCATTATTTAAGTTGCTCATGGAAATTACAAACTGCAAACTTAACTTGAATCACATTAGCTGGCTTTTTGTGAAAGTGACATTATCAAGGAAATCATGTCATAAAGACACAAAAGGTCACAGAGGCTCACACAGAACAGATATTTTATACATCAGTGAAAACAGAAGTCAGAGTTATACGTTCAGACTGGGACACATGCAACCTACAGTCGACAGACAATAGAACCTGAGTGATTATGGAATATTAGGTCAAATTCTTTTATTTGAGTAATCAGATATAATTACTAATATTTGTTTTTATACACATAAACACTCACATGCACATACATTTATTGGTGAAGATGCCCATAAAGTTGTTTAATTAAAAGGATGGATATTTTACAGTTGAATAATAAACTTTACAAAAGATAACATTAATAGCGTAAACTGATAATACAATAGGATTTCTTTTAACAATAAACTGCACTTTAAAATAGTATTAGGGCGCTTTAACAAGCCAACATTTAGTCCGCTTTAATCAAACTCTGGTGCGGTTTGTTTGGATGGTCGTGAACGCAGTAATCTTACCAAAACAGCCGGTCAGAGACCACCAGCAAGTGGTGGTCTCCCGTTTCCAAGCGAATCAAAATGCAGGCTGCCTGTGCGGGCATTTGTTGAGATGGACACAGGTAAACGACAGGTTAACATGAGTGGGAGTGACTGATGTTTGCTTGACATCTGGGCCAAAGAGAACATACAGACTATGCTGAATAAAGTCCACAAAAATAGTGACATTTATGAAGTCATTCAAGATAAACTTGAGGAGAAGGGATTTGTGCGCACAGTAGGTCAGTGCCGAGTCAAAGTGGAAACGCTTCGACCACTATATTTCAAAGTTCACGATTCCCTGCATAGAAGTGGCAGCTCTCGAGACGAAAAAGATGAATTCGCTTTTTCGTACACGCCCCTCAGCAAATACTTTTTTTTATTAGATCTACTTTAAGTTGTGCACTGTGAACCGAACCAGACTAAATAGGAAATGAACCAAAAGTATCAATTTCACTTTGATTCGTACTAACAAACGGACTATGGCTTGTGATAGTGCCCTTAATTAATATAAAGAGGCATAAATAAAAACACAAGTAAAATGGATAAAATATGTAACTTCAGTTAAGAAAAAGTATGGTCAGAAAAACATAAACATGATATATAAACTGCATTATATATCACTCTTACTGCACTACAATTTCGTTTTTCACATCTACCAATACACTGATACAGATACAGTACATCTCTAAGGCTACTAGAGCCTGGACAATAGAGAACATCATGGTAGCGCCACTTGGAAAAGGACATCTACTATGAAATAACACCTACAAAATTACAGCCGCAAGCGGCAGTTCGCGGGTTTATGCCCTTTTTCGCTCAACAGCGGAAGCACCTGAAATCAAAGGCACGAGCAGCAGTGATCGGGTTTTGGGCTTCACAAAGCAAAGTTATTTCACCTGGTTTAAATCTGTATAAAGAAGGAGTGAGACCAATCACACCCTTGTTTCATTATTACACTGTATGCAGCCTTTCTGTATTTGCACACTCAAAGTCCCGCCAGTCATATTTCTTGGCATTTTGGTGACATTTCAACAGGTCAATTAAAATATCCATCAAGTTTGGTGAAGCTGGGACGAACTCCCATTGATTTGTGGCGAAATTCGTGATAGGCCCATGCAAATCTTTGGGCCTGGTGGCGCCTCCTAGTGGTCGATTTGAACGAAACTTTCAGGGTACGTTTCAGGTACTCCTATGAACATATTCTGCCAGTTTCGAGAAGATGGGCCTAACAGTTGTGGAATTAGCTGTATTGATGTGCTAAGCCACGCCCCTTTAAAGTTCATTGGTCAATATCTTGAAAACGCAATGAGATATCAACCTCATTTATGCAACTTTAGATGAGACTGGTCCAATAATGTTCCACAGAAAATTTGCCAGCAATCGGACCTACGGTTTAGGAGGAGATGTCAAAAATGGGTTTTTCAAATTATTCACAATGGAGGAAAATCTAGAAGGCGGACTTAAGTGGTCCAAGAGGCTTTTTTGTAGAGCACATTCAGCAACACATGTCTGTCAAATTTCAAATCAATCGAACTTATGGTGTGAGGGGGCTGGCCTTGAAAAATGTTGTAGCGCCACCGTGTGGCCAATTTGGATCATATTTTACGTGAAGCATTATGACATGATGTACAGTTATGGTACCAAGTTTCATGTCTCTAGCTCGTTCCAGCTCACAGCAAATTGAGCAAAGGCATAATTTAGCATAAAATGCTAAATAGGCCACGCCCACTTGCACCGATCAATATGACACTTCAGATCTTAGTTAATACTGGCCCCCAGAGCATGTGTGCCAAATTTGATAAAATTCTGTCCACCGGATGTTGAGGTACAAGTTTTTGATGATTTTGGCGCCCCCTATGGGTCGAGCGAGAAATGCTTTTGGATGCCTATTCCCAAACACGTATTGAAGATATCTACCAAGATTTATGATGATCAGATTAATGGTCAATGAATTATGGCCAATTTCCTAATAAGCCCCGCCCAGTGAAAAGTTTGTTGGTCAACAGCTTCAAAACGCAATGACATATCAACACGCTTTATGCAACTTTAGATGAGCTTCATCCAATAATGATCCACAGAAAATTTGGTAGCAATCGGACCTACGGTTTAGGAGGAGATGTCAAAAATGTGTTTTTCAAAAAATTCAAGATGGCGGAAAATCTAGTTAGGCGGACTTTAGTGGTCCCAGAGGCTTTTTTGTAGATCACAAGGAGCTGGAAATGTGTGTCAAATTTCAAGTCAATCGGACTTACGGTGTGAGGGGCGTGGCCTTTCCGAAATCGCGTGTTTGAGCGTTAATTACAGCGCCACCATGTGGCCGATTGGAGTCATATTCCTTGAGAAGCATTTGCACATCATTTCCAGTTATTGGGCAAAGTTTCATGTTTCTAGCTCATTCCATCTCACGGCAAATTGAGCCGCAATTTAAGACAACGAATAATAATAATAACAAACCGGCACAAACTCAATAGGGTTTAGCCCCTTCGGGGCATAAACCCTAATTACAGCCGCAAGCGGCAGTTCGCGGGTTTATGCCTTTTTTCGCTCAACAGCGGAAGCACCTGAAATCAAAGCCACGAGCAGCAGTGATGGGGTTTTGGGCTTCACAAAGCAAAGTCATTTCACCTGGTTTAATTCTGTATAAAGAAGGAGTGAGACCAATCACACCCTTGTTTCATTATTACACTGTATGCAGCCTTTCTGTAGTTGCACACTCAAAGTCCCGCCAGTCATATTTCTTGGCATTTTGGTGACATTTCAACAGGTCAATTAAAATATCCATCAAGTTTGGTGAAGCTGGGACGAACTCCCATTGATTTGTGGCGAAATTCATGATAGGCCCATGCAAATCTTTGGACCTGGTGGCGCCTCCTAGTGGACGATTTGAACGAAACTTTCAGGGTACGTTTCAGGTAGTCCTATGAACATATTCTGCCAGTTTCGAGAAGATGGGCCTAACAGTTGTGGAATTAGCTGTATTGATGTGCTAAGCCACGCCCCTTTAAAGTTCATTGGTCAATATCTTAAAAACCACATGAGATATCAACAAGCCTTATGCAACTTTTGATGAACCTGGTCCAATAATGATCCACAGAAAATTTGGTAGCAATCGGACCTACAGTTTAGGAGGAGATGTCAAAAATGTGTTTTTCAAATAATTCAAAATGGAGGAAAATCTAGAAGGCGAATTTAAGTGGTCCAAGAGGCTTTTTTGTAGAGCTCATTAAGCAGCATATGTCTGTCAAATTTCAAATCAATGGGACTTATGGTGTGAGGGGGCTAGGTCTCAAAATAGTTGTAGCGCCACCATGTGGCGAATTTGGTGCATATTTTACGTGAAGCATTATGACATCATGTACAGTTGTGGTACCAAGTTTCATGGCTCTAGCTCGTTCCAGCTCACAGCTAATTGAGCAAAACCATAATTTAGCATATAATGCTAAATAGGCCACTCCCACATGCACCGATCAATATGATACTTCAGATCTTAGTTAATACTGGCCCCCAGAGCATGTGTACCAAATTTGATGAAATTCTGTCCACGGGATCTTGAGGTACAAGTTTTTGATGTTTTAGGCGCCCCCTATGGGTCAAACGAGAAATGCTTTGGTACGCCTATTCCCAAACACGTACTGAAGATATCTACTGAGATTTATGATGATTGAACTAATGGTCAAAGAATTATAGCCAATTTCCTGCTAAGCCCCGCCCAGTGAAAAGTTTGTTGGTCAACAGCTTCAAAACGCAATGAGATATCAACAAGCCTTATGCAACTTTAGATGAGCTTATTCCAATAATGATCCACAGAAAATTTAGTAGCAATCGGACCTACGGTTTAGGAGGAGATGTCAAAAATGTGTTTTTCAAAAAATTCAAGATGGCGGAAAATCTAGTTAGGCGGACTTTAGTGGTCCCAGAGGCTTTTTTGTAGATCACACGGAGTTGGACATGTGTGTCAAATTTCAAATCAATGGGACTTACGGTTTTAGGGGCGTGGCCTTTCCAAAATCGCGTGTTTGAGCGTTAATTACAGCGCCACCATGTTGCCGATTTGGGTCATATTTCGTGAAATGCCGTTAAATATCCTTCTCAGTTATTGTGCCAACTTTCATGTTTTTAGCTCTTTTCATCTCACGGCAAATTGAGCCTCAAAGGCAGACAACAAATAAAAATAATAATAATAATAATAATAACAAACCGGCACAAACTTAGAAGGGTTTAGCCCCTTCGGGGCATAAACCCTAATTACAGCCGCAAGCGGCAGTTCGCGGGTTTATGCCCTTTTTCGCTCAACAGCGGAAGCACCTGAAATCAAAGCCACGAGCAGCAGTGATCGGGTTTTGGGCTTCACAAAGCAAAGTCATTTCACCTGGTTTAATTCTGTATAAAGAAAGAGTGAGACCAATCACACCCATGTTTCATTATTACACTGTATGCAGCCTTTCTGTAGTTGCACACTCAAAGTCCCGCCAGTCATATTTCTTGGCATTTTGGTGACATTTCAACAGGTCAATTAAAATATCCATGAAGTTTGGTGAAGCTGGGACGAACTCCATTTGATTTTTGGCGAAATTCGCGATAGGCCCATGCAAATCTTTGGGCCTGGTGGCGCCTCCAAGTGGTCGATTTGAGCGAGACTTTCAGGATACGTTTCAGGTACTCCTATGAACATATTCTGCCAGTTTCGAGAAGATGGGCCTAACAGTTGTGGAATTAGCTGTATTGATGTGCTAAGCCACGCCCCTTTAAAGTTCATTGGTCACTATCTTGAAAACGCAATGAGATATCAACCTCATTTATGCAACTTTAGATGAGCATGGCCCAATAATGTTCCACAGAAAATTTGCCAGCAATCGGACCTACGGTTTAGGAGGAGATGTCAAAAATGGGTTTTTCAAATTATTCAAAATGGAGGAAAATCTAGAAGGCGGACTTAAGTGATCCAAGAGGCTTTTTTGTAGAGCACATTCAGAAACACATGTCTGTCAAATTTCAAATCAATCGAACTTATGGTGTGAGGGGGCTGGCCTTGAAAAATTTGTAGCGCCACCGTGTGGCCAATTTGGATCATATTTTACGTGAAGCATTATGACATCATGTACAGTTATGGTACCAAGTTTCATGTCTCTAGCTCGTTCAAGCTCACAGCAAATTGAGCAAAGGCATAATTTAGCATAAAATGCTAAATAGGCCACGCCCACTTGCACCGATCAATATGACACTTCAGATCTTAGTTAATACTGGCCCTCAGAGCATGTGTACCAAATTTGATAAAATTCTGTCCACCGGATCTTGAGGTACAAGTTTTTGATGTTTTTGGCGCCCCCTATGGGTCGAGCGAGAAATGCTTTGGGACGCCTATTCCCAAACACGTATTGAAGTTATCTACCAAGATTTATGATGATCAGATTAATGGTCAATGAATTATGGCCAATTTCCTAATAAGCCCCGCCCAGTGAAAAGTTTGTTGGTCAACAGCTTCAAAACGCAATGACATATCAACAAGCCTTATGCAACTTTAAATGAGCTTACTCCAATAATGATCCACAGAAAATTTGGTAGCAATCGGACCTACGGTTTAGGAGGAGATGTCAAAAATGTGTTTTTCAAAAAATTCAAAATGGCGGAAAATCTAGTTAGGCGCACTTTAGTAGTCCCAGAGGCTTTTTTGTAGATCACATGGAGCTGGACATGTGTGTCAAATTTCAAGTCAATCGGACTTACGGTGCGAGGGGCGTGGCCTTTCCAAAATCGCGTGTTTGAGCGTTAATTACAGCGCCACCATCTGGCCGATTGATGTCATATTCCTTGAGAATCACCTGCACATCATTTGCAGTTATTGTGCCAAATTTCATCTTTCTAGCTCATTCCAGCTCACGGCAAATTGAGCCCAATTGGCAGACAACAAATAATAATAATAATTACAGCCGCAAGCGGCAGTTCGCGGGTTTATGCCCTTTTTCGCTCAACAGCGGAAGCACCTGAAATCAAAGCCACGAGCAGCAGTGATCGGGTTTTGGGCTTCACAAAGCAAAGTCATTTCACCTGGTTTAATTCTGTATAAAGAAGGAGTGAGACCAATCACACCCTTGTTTCATTATTACACTGTATGCAGCCTTTCTGTAGTTGCACACTCAAAGTCCCGCCAGTCATATTTCTTGGCATTTTGGTGACATTTTAACAGGTCAATTAAAATATCCATCAAGTTGGTGAAGCTGGGACGAACTCCCATTGATTTGTGACAAAATTCACGATAGGCCCATGCAAATCTTTGGGCCTGGTGGCGCCTCTTAGTGGTTGATTTGAATGAAACTTTCAGGGAATGTTTCAGGTACTCCTATGCACATATTCTGCAAGTTTCGAGAAGATGGGCCAAACAGTTGTGGACTTAGCTCTATTGATGTGCTAAGCCACGCCCCTTTAAAGTTCATTGGTCAATATCTTGAAAACGCAATGAGATATCAACCTCATTTATGCAACTTTAGATGAGCATGGTCCAATGATGTTCCACAGAAAATTTGCCAGCAATCGGACCTACGGTTTAGGAGGAGATGTCAAAAAAGGGTTTTTCAAATTATTCAAAATAGATGAAAATATAGAAGGCGGACTTAAATGGTCCAAGAGGCTTTTTTGTAGAGCTCATTCAGCAGCACATGTCTGTCAAATTTCAAATCAATGGGAATTATGGTGTGAGGGGGCTAAGTCTCAAAATTGTTGTAGCGCCACCATGTGGCCAATTTGGATCATATTTTACGTGAACCATTATGACATCATGTGCAGTTATGGTACCAAGTTTCATGTCTCTAGCTTGTTCCAGCTCACAGCAAATTGAGCAAAGGCATAATTTAGCATAAAATGCTAAATAGGCCACGCCCACTTGCACCGATCAATATGACACTTCAGATCTTGGTTAATACTTGCCCCACGAGCATGTGCACCAAATTTGATAAAATTCTGTCCACCGGATCTTGAGGTACAAGTTTTTTATGTTTTTGGTGCCTCCTATGGGTCAAGCAAGAAATGCTTTGGTACGCCTATTCCCAAACACGTACTGAAGATATCTACCAAGATTTATGATGATTGGACTAATGGTCAATGAATTATGGCCAATTTCCTGCTAAGCCCCGCCCAGTGAAAAGTTTGTCGGTCTACAGCTTCTAAACGCAATGAGATATCAACACGCTTTATGCAACTTTAGATCACCGTAGTCCAATAATGATCCACAGAAAATTTGGTACCAATCGGACCTACGGTTTAGGAGGAGATGTCAAAAATGTGTTTTTCAAAAAATTCAAGATGGCGGAAAATCTAGTTAGGCGGACTTTAGTGGTCCCAGAGGCTTTTTTGTAGATCACATGGAGCTGGACATGTGTGTCAAATTTCAAGTCAATCGGACTTACGGTGCGAGGGGCGTGGCCTTTCCAAAATCGCGTGTTTGAGCGTTAATTACAGCGCCACCATCTGGCCGATTGATGTCATATTCCTTGAGAATCACCTGCACATCATTTGCAGTTATTGCGCCAAATTTCATGTTTCTAGCTCATTCCATCTCACGGCAAATTGAGCCCAAATGGCAGACAACAAATAATAATAATAATAATAATAATAATAATAATAATAATAATAACAAACCGGCACAATCTTAGAAGGGTTTAGCCCCTTCGGGGCATAAACCCTAAAGACTGCTATAGATGTGGCCATACCAGGTTGAGTGCAGCATCTGTCAGCTGTAGAAGTCATCTCTCAGCAAGCACTTCAATATGTGTTTTCAATAATGATGCAACAAACAGCTGTCAGGTCAAACTGCAGCCGCACATGTGAAAATAACTGGAGAATTATTAAATGCATGAAAAGGGACAAGTCACCCAGCAGCAGATAGGACATACTGTTCACTGTGAATGGTGCCATATTTGTGTTTCACGTGGCCAGGTGACTTCAAACGCTTAATGTTGGTGGAATAATATGTTGGCTCAACAAGACAGAGATGGAGCAATCTGTTGACAGAACACAAGATGTGCTGATGAAGGCAATAATGTGACAGCTTCTTTCCCAGCTCTGAAACAACGAAGAGATGAAATGGGAGAAAGAAAGTGAGGAGAGGGGAGAGAGAGCAGGGTCAAGAGACAAATCTAAGGCAGTAGACGAGGCTCTCTGCTGCTCCTCGTCTCTATGGTTATTCCATCGCTCCAGTGATAAATAACAGCGCTGAGAGCTGCTGCCTAAATGGAAACATTATACTTTAGAAAAGACACAGATATCATTTTTTTTAGGATGCAAAAGTCATGCGTACAGTTTGAGATCTGTTGAATAAAAACCCAACATGACATTGTGGTGGAGCCTTAGAGGTGACATCACAGGTTTGGACTGTGATTCACAGCAGGCCATTAGAGGAGCAGGGAGTACACGTCCTACAGCATAGACTGTAAATCTAACAGTGTGGGAGAGACTGAAATCCAACAGGGAGCTGAATAACTCAAGACTTTACATTTCACTGGGGTTTTTTTTCCAGTGCGCTGACCTGTGAACTAACAGAGTGGTTTATATCAAGTAGTAAAGGTGGGTGAACGGAATCATTTAAAGGTTTACACACAGCGAAAAGGGATTAACGCAAGCAAGTGGATAGCAAAAATAAAAGGCAATAGTGTACTGTAGATGTTATGTAATTTTGGATTGTTGGCACTCAATACAGAGATGACCTCTGAATCTGTGATGTAATTCGAGTTTTGCTTTTGGCAGCTGGAACTATTGGAAAGCTTTCCATGTAATACCACTACTACCACCAACAATAATTACAATAATACAATTATGTTTAAAGCACATTTATTACAAATGAAAGCAATTAAATGTACAAATGATGAAAAATGAATACAGAAAAATTTAATTTAAGAACAAACAAAATTAATGAGATGAAAAATGAAGTGGCATTTAAAACAAATTAAAAGAAAAGCGAACAAATAACATTAAATACACTCTGTGACGTGTCTGTCCTGAGTGGGACTTTTTAGTTATGTTTTTTAGTTGTTCATCCATCCGTCCCCTTCTCGTGAGCATGATACCTTAGGAACGCCTTGAGGGAATTTCTTCAAATTTGGCCGAAACGTCTACTTGAACTCAAGGATGAACTGATTAGATTTTGGTGGTCAAAGGTCACTGTGACCTCCCGTACGTCCCATTCTCATGACTGCAATATCTCAGGAACACCTGAAAGGGAATTTCATTATATCTGACTAGTGGGCAACTCTGGGGTCTGAGAAGTGAAGCTAATGCGGAAGTGCCTTAAACTTGCATTCTTTCTAATAGCCAGCAGGGGGCGACTCCTCTGGTTGCAAAAAGAAGTCTGATTGTATAGAAGTCTATGAGAAAATGACCCTACTTCTCATTTATTATCTCAGTAAACATTGTAAACATGAGTTTATGGTCTCAATTGCTAGTTTCAAGTCTTCTTCAACACATCATGATGTTCATTTAGTAAATTATTGACCCATTTAGGGCTTGGCTACCTTGTGATTGGCAGGTCGCTACCACGGCGATGTCCGGTCTGGGTTTTGCCTGTGTTTTCGTCTCACAACTTTAACCCTTTCACAGTGTGTTTTCAGTTCATGGAACTTAATTATAACCTTTTTGGTCGCCTTAAAATGTCTTATTAAGCATTCGGTTGTCCTTAGCTCCACCCTCTCGTGTCACTTCTGGTTGCAAAAAAACAAGATGGCGACGGGCAAAATGCCAAACTCAAGGCTTCAAAACGGCAGTCCACAAACCAATGGGTGACGTCATGATAACTACGACCACTTCTTATATTGAGTCTATTTATCTGACACTAACATCCACTTGGACTCAAGGATGAACTGATTCGATTTTGGTGGTCAAAGGTCACTATGACCTCATAAAACACGTATTTGGCCATAACTCAAGAACTCATATGCTAATTATGACAATTTCAAACAAATGTCTGATAGGATAAAATGATAAAGTGATGATATTTTGGACCGATACGGATGTAAACTGCAGCTTGACTTGTTGGCTGCTAAGATCTGATTGGACAATCACTGTTTGGAGGAGGGGTTTAGCGAATGGTCAAGTTCAACCAAAAGTGAATATTTGATCATTGAATTATTGCCCAGTATAGTCTGGGGGCTTATGAACTAAATACAGCGTCTCCCTAGATTGATAGTACCTGGAAAATATTTTTCCAGGATCAAATGATGTCTCAGTTGTCATGAAGGACCTGCAGAGTCTCATCGCTCAGCTACACAGTATGTCCAAAGGTTAATACACAGGAGTAAGATTGATGTAAAATGTTAAAAGAACTGCACACCGACCTACATCATCATCTCCCTGCCACAGAGCGGCTGATTTACACAAAACACCTCCACAGATTCGTTCTCTAGGCAACCCCCCAGCTGTGTCCCCCCCTCCCCTTTTCCCCAGCTTGGAAAAAAAGTGCAAGAGATGACTATCCAGGCAGCTGGGGGGAGAGGGAGGAAGTGTAAATCATATCAAGGAATCTGTCTCTGGGACTCTGTGGAGGACAATAGGGGGGTTGAGTGAGAGGCCTCTGTGTTGTTTGTTGGTCAAAGACATGAATGGATGCCCAACCATGAACATGCAGCTTCACCGACCAGACTGCTGAGACAGCTGGTCTGTAGACAACAGAGAGGCTGCCTTCAACATGCGTTTGCGATACAACTAAACCTTGAAGCGTCAAATCCATCTGTCGTCATCTGCCCGTTGGGGTAACGATCCTGCAGTCACTACACGGCTTTGTTGAATCTTCAGTTCTCTCTGACTTCTGAGCTCTGTTTTTATGTGATGAACAAACTGCTGTTTCACTTCAAATCATGTCACTCGAGAAGTCTGGTCAATAATGTGGCTTTCTAATCAGAATTTAATTTAATTTTAACAGCACTCATCTGATTACTGATTAGAGACCGAATGATTCTCTTAACCATGTGTATCTCTGTTTCTATGGTCGCAATCCTGCTTATGATATTTATTTTTTTTCATCCATCAATTGAGGTATTTCTTGATTTCTTACTTTTTTGATGATCAAGATCACATTACTGGAGTTTATTTTGGAGAAAAACCATAGTCCTTACTTAATAAGGAAGTTCTCTGGTTGGTTGCAGAATACAATTAGCCCCTGGTGAACCTTGTCAGTTATACAAAAATATGTATTATCTTCCAGGCATTTGTCGAAGCGCCGACAAAAAAAGAGTGACTACTATCACTAAAAATCATTATAGATTTTTACTTTTTGTGTCCCACTGATCAAATGATTCAAACATTAATGATAAAACCCTGCGAGTGAGTTCCCTACTGTCATTTGTTCTCTTGGTCAAATGTCTTTTTCTTGCTTCTCCTTGTGTATCTGCTTCCTGTTGTGAAAGCCAAACTGGAAAACACATTTAAAGCACTTAGTCTTTTGTCACTTTCTTCTTCACTTGTGGGATTTTATTCATGTTTTTTGTGAAAAGCACTTTTCACCAAATCTAACCAAAGCTAAACTTTGATGCAGCAAGTAATGCAACGTTTCCTCATACAACAGTTTGTATGATATCAATAAATTTATTTTGTTATTTTTTCTTACGAATATCCAGCGCCATAGCAATCAGTGCGCCTGTGCAAGCTGCTGCTGTGTTTAGGCAACAAAACTACTTGGTTAGGTTTAGAAAAAGATTAAGGTTTGGGTTAAAATCACTACGGAAGTGGCGTTACTTAAGTGCGGAAGTTACGTAACAAATAAGTCAACGTTTGGATTAAAATAACTACGGGAGTGGCGTTACTTACTTTGTTTCATGACAAATAAATCAACATTTAGATTAAAATAAATACTGAAGTGGTGTTTTTTAAGTACAGAAGTTACGTGACAAACAAGTCAACGTTTGGATTAAAATAACTACGGGAGTGGTGTTACTTAAGTAGGAAGTTACGTGACAAATAAGTCAACATTTGAATTAAAATAATTACTGAAGTGGCATTACTTAAGTACGAAAGTTAAGTGGCGTTACTTAAGTACAGAAGTTACGTGGCGTTACTTAAGTACAGAAGTTATGTGACAAATAAGTAAACGTTAAATATAAGTAAGTCAATATAATATAAATAAGTCAATGTTTACATTAAAATTACAACGGAAGTGGCGTTACTTAATTACGGAAGTTAAGTGGCGTTACTTAAGTACAGAAGTTATGTGACAAATAAGTAAACGTTGACCTCTGGGTCTCACATGGGACACAAACAGTGGACACCTGGGTGAAAGTCCGGTGTTTTCAGACCCACCCATCCACCTTGAACTCCTCCCTATGTGGGCTTTGTTGCTCTTTATACTTCCTGGCTCACAGTTACGTTAATTACATACGAATTGATTACGTGGGTTAAATATGAATTATAGTGCATTGCTTTTCCTAGGTATAGCTACGAACAGTGCATGAGAACAGCCTGAAAAATGCAGTTCATCACACCGGCAACAACACAAACTAGAGACTCAGTCTGAACAGTAAAGGAACACTTCTCAGTGTTCTTCTCAACGCTTCACAGTAGTGATATGTAGGGCAGAGCTGTTGTGTTGGATTGCATCAGGTCCAGAGGTGTAACACATACGCCTTTAAGAATCTGAAGTGTTTTTGTAAGGATGTCTTGGGGCATTTATGCAGAGTTCTGGATCGCCTATTTTCTCATTCACTTGATAATTATATTGTCACATGAACAGAGAGCAGCCATTAACCCTCTCTTCCTTGGTAGTAATAAAATCAAATGAATCCTTGTCTACGCCGACATTTTCAAAAACGGACTTGTGCGTCCTGTGACAGATGGAGGTGGTTAGAAGGAATAGATATCTGACGGTATTTAAAACATGATGCGAAATCTATCAGCCCATATGTGCAGCTAACGTTTTCCAAATCTTTGTTGTTACATCTCAACTTCTTTGCACTTTTAAACAAGTAATAAAACAGAGAACAGTTAAAGCATCTGGTTAGAGGCTTAGGTTTTTTGTTGTTGTGCAAATTGTAAAGCCCTCTGAGACAAATTTTGGACCCCAAATCACTTTTTTTACACTAAAAAGGGTGTAAATTTATGAACTCCCAATAACACTCCAATAGCTCTATTGTGCCAGAATTAGCTTCAAGCTAATTTCCATTTGAAGTCTCTTGGCAGGCCACAATCAAAACATAACCACTATGACGTACAACACTAAACAAACAGGGCAAGACACATAAAAAAGAACGATGCACTGCAGTACATAACGTACACAATATAAACGAGATAACAATATTGATAATCCTCATTTGATATAATTAACCGTATGAAAGTTCCATTTTTTTTTTATTAGGTTGTATAGGTGTTTACATTATTGTGTCCACTCCACATGTGACCTTTATATTCGATGTTTGCAGTTTGAGGTTTTGCACAGAATAACAATAGAGCACACACTGCTTGTGTGTGAGGAGGCGACACAGCATCATATAAACCAAGCCAAGTGTTAATGGACTGTTAAAGGGCTGTGTGTGTGTGTGTGTGTGTGTGTGTGTGTGTGTGTGTGTGTGTGTGTGTGTGTGTGTGTGTGTGTGTGTGTGTGTGTGTGTGTGTGTGTGTGTGTGTGTGTGTGTGTGTGTGTGTGTGTGTGTCAGTCACCTTGTTGCTACAGAGGGTGTTGAATCCGCTCTGCATGCGTTTAACCTCCACTCCGCTAACACACTCACATACACACTGCTGGGTTTAGCTTATTGTCGTACCTGAGGTTTACAACCTTGTTAACAGCATGTCGGAAAATAGCAGCTAAATATCTGCGGCTGAGAGATAAACTGTCCTCTCAGCTCGTGACAGCAGGATCTCCATCTTCACTCACTTCTTTTATGGACCCGACCCACATACAATACATCATATAAAACTAATCTTTATGATGCATGTGTTGCCTTTCATAATAATGGATTGATTTAATATGTATTCATTCAGCCACAGTTCTCAGTTCATTAAAGACTTTTGTTTGTTGAGCGATTTTGCAGCCATGACCTCGTGGGTTTACAAGTGTAAACAGTAATGCTGTTTTCGTATTGTCACTCTCTTTTATGTTCACTTTTTCTATTGGGTCAGCTTTACGGTTCTGTATATGGCCTAATAAAGTCTTCCTTTGTCGCTGTGTCCTGTCTGACCTAGATGTCCACACTGGAGCAGGAAGGGGAGGAGGTGGTTGGACAGGCTCGATGCCCGTTCGAGTCCCGCCAGTCCAACGTCGGCCTTTTTGCAGGTGAGTAAAGCAGAGCAACCCAGTGGCTGTAGAGACTGTCCTGTAAATTGAAATCTCACAGTTTCAACTTCACTTCAGGCGATGCATCAGTTCAAATGCTGCAGTCTTGCATGCTCAAATGTGTTACTGTATACTGTATATGTTTAATAGGATCTTTTTAAAATTCTGTAAAGGGGCATTTCTTACCTCTAAAAAGCGGGTGTATATTGTCGTTAAAAACGCCAAAATGAGTCAGAACTTGCTCCTCAACTATAAGGTGAAAGGTAAGAAGCTACGGAATATGAATACATTTTAAGTAAACTAAACTATATTACCATGGAGATTACAGTGGAGATGCAATAAACGAAAAAATAAGATTTTAGTACAAAATAAAAGACAATATCACCATTATAACCAAGATCCCATGGATAATGATGCAACTGAATGTGTTCTACTACTCTTTGACTACAACTGTACGATACAGTAAATTTGATGAAAATACAAATCCATGTTTTGGTTATGTTTATAGTATGTTTATAATATAGATATATACATGTATATAGAAGTTTTACTTCAAAAAGCTATTATTATTTCAATATAACCATGTTACAAATAATATAAATATCCCCAAAACAGCAAGAAACAGCAAATTTTCAAATGCCTGTTACAGTTTCCCCGCCATTCCAGGTAGCTTTTTTGTTTCCATTAATTTTTGAATGGTGTGAAAATCAATCAGCAGACTCGTAAAACCTCAGTTTTCCTCAGTTTTCTTCCTCAAATAGTATTCTTATGCGATAATGCAGTTAAAATGCAGATTGATTTAAAAGGTCTGACATTACTTCATAATGATAATGTATAGTAAAATTAATGCAGACTAGATGTTCACTGTCACAGATTACATACTTGAAGCAAGTTATCCATCTATTTATTGATTTTCATATTGCATGGATCATTGAAACGTATCGGCATGGTTTGCAAAATAGATGACTTAAACACCAGCGGCAGACTTCACCGACAGAGTAGGCGACTGCCTGAGGCCCCCAACTAAAAGGGCCCCAAACAGCTATAGATTTATTATGATGTTTACATAGATATGAAAAATATTGAATTATGTTACTATTCTAACTCATTATACCCCAAAATAACTTACAAAAGTCCCTCAAAGCATTCAAGAAATATGTCACTGAACTGTATACTACTTCCTAAATTTCCTTCGGGATCAACAAAGTATCAATCTATCTATCTATCTATCTATCTATCTATCTATCTATCTATCTATCTATCTATCTATCTATCTATCTATCTATCTATCTATCTATCTATCTATCTACTGTGTACTTCTACTTCAGAGGAAAACATTGTAGTACTATATTTACCTAACAGATTCAGATTTTACTCACAAAATATAACAATTAAAATATGATACATTATTATTCATTGAACTATCCAGCATCATATTAGAGCTGAAAGCTCCACCTTGAACAGATGTTAGATGTTAGAGAATAGATGTTGTTGAAGTAAATGTAAGTACATTGTGCTGATAAGGCCTCTCTTATAAGTCTTCACCTGAAGTAAACATTTGAATGCTGGACTTTTACTGTACGGTTTTAATAGTTTTGCTATTAATAGGTAATAGTTTTACTTAAGAAAGGGGGGTAACACTTTATTTTACAGGTCTGCAAACCTGTTATAAACTTTATTTAATATTATATTCCGCTATTTCACAATAGCTGGTAATTTATTTAATACATTTCCAGGAAAAGAATACTATGGAGCCCCCCTAGACCCCCTAGGAGAACGTTTTTATTAACTTGTTCCCTCAAGTTAGTAACTCGAGGGAACGAGTTACTTCATAGTGCACTTCTTCCAATCATTCCTGACAGTCCACGCATTGCTGATGTACGGAGCCCCCCTAGATGATATACTTCGGTAAAGTTGGAAAGAAATTGACAGATTCAAACTTCCTGGATCAATAACTCATAACCGAAACGTTGTTAAAACACAAACGACGGCTCTTTCTAACCGTAGTAAGGTAGACAACGAGCTACAACCTAATTTTAATCAAAACGAGCTGTCCTCCGAGCTGGACACATTACATTGGTCTCTATGTGCAGCCGGCTGTTAGACGACTGGTCAGGGACCATCTACAAAGTGCAACGCCGAAAAGAGAAAAATTACTATTACCAAAATTACTTCACACATCAATGATCTCCTCATAGTTGGACTACAACACTTAGTTTGGAAAAATATGCTTTTGCATAATTTTGGCGAATTGGTAATGGAAAAAATATTCAATAACTTCACTTTTATAAAGTGTAGTGCCATCAAAATGTCTTAATTAGTTTAATAAGTAAAATCAGTAAGAGGCCATTGATGTGTGAAGTGGGTGGTACTACACTGCAATAATACTGAAGTTAGTGAATATTTTTCCCATTAAAAATTCAAAAGAATTACGCAAAATCATATTTTTCCAAACTAAATGTTGTAGTACAACCGTGAGGAGATCATTGATGTGTGAAGTAATTTTGATGATACTACACTGTACATTACTGAAGTTATTGAATATTTTCCCATTAAAAGTCACCAAAGTTATGCAAAAGCATATTTTTCCAAACTAATTGTTGTAGTACAACTATGAGAAGATTATTGATGTGTGAAGTAAATGTGAAGTAAAAATGGTACTACACTGTTTAATACTGAAGTTATTGAATATTTTTTCTCTTTTCGGCGTTGCACTTTTCAGACGGTCCCTGACAGCTCGTCTCACAGCCGGCTGCACATAGAGTCCAATGTTATGTGTTCAGCTCGGAAGACGGCTCGTTTTGATTAAAACGAGGTTGTAGCTCGCTGTCTACCTTACTACGGTTAGAAAGAGCCGTCGTTTGTGTTTTAACAACGTTTCGGTTATGAGTTATTGATCCAGGAAGTTTGAATCTGTCAATTTCTAAAAAGTTACCTAACTCGAGGGAACGAGATACCTAACTTGAGGGAACGAGATACGTAACTAGAGGGAACGAGATACTAACTCGAAGGAACGAGTTACTAACTCGATGGAACGAGTTACTAACTTGAGGGCACGACTTAATAAAAATGTTCTCCTAGGGGTCTAGGGGGGCTCCGTAGAATACAAAGTTAATTGATATGCTTTATTTCCATGTCTGCTGATAAATATATAATAATTAGCAAATAACTTATTTGAAATTTCTTTAAAAACTCCCTGAATCATTACATTAGCTACCAGGTTACATTTGTTTAGACAATAAGTCACACAATGGTGAGATTTGTGCCTGATCAGAAATGTATTCTATTAGTTTTGTTTTTCCACCTCCAATGAAGAGCAGCGCACAGCCGCTTCCTCAAGCCTAAGGGTCCTATTTTAACGACAAGCCTAAGGGCCCTATTTTAACGACAATTATATGTTAATTTAGCATATAATTATGTATTATTAAAATAATGGGTTAATTTGGAAGTAATTCCAAAGAAATTTCGAATAGGTTACTTGCTACTTATCACCTAATTACCATGAATTTTGCGGACCTATAAAATGAAGTGTTACCAAAAAAGGTTTTGAGTAGGTCAACTTCTTCTACCGCTGCCGATACCAACATTTCCAGTTAGAGAGGGTGAAAAGTAAAGCAAGACAACGTTTGCTGGGGCCCCCTAAATCAGTAAATCCGCCCCTGCATAAACATGTAAATGTAATATGATTTGCTTTATCTAAGACATGCACAATAAAAGAAGAATTTTGTATCAGAGAATATAGGAATAACTAGACTTAACCATGTGTAACTACTACTGCATCACTCTGGGTAAATGTAATTAAGTATGAGTGCACAAATCACCACAGGCTGTAATCTAAATTTGCCCTTTGATGGATTCTGATTAGTTGATTATTTTCTGTGCTAATCATAGCGGAGGAGGAAGCTGATACTTTGTGAACATGCATGAGTCAAGTTGAGGGGAGGGTGGAGGGAGAGCAAGACCTGCACTCAGTCCTGCTAGGTTTCCACTGACATTTATGCAGAGTTCACAAGGGGTGTTATTAAAAGTGACATATCCTCCTACATCTGTTATCCTCTGCCTCTTTTTAAAGGCCAATAAAAGTCACCTGTGACCAAAATAGACACTTGTGGGTCATTCTAGTGAATTGTGATCTGACAATTTATCTCAATTACATTTTTTTTTCTCAGGTGGTGATTTCTACTCAGCCACCATGACAGACTTCTTGGCGAGCGATGCAGTGATTTACAGAAGTCTTGGAGAAAGTAGCCCCGTTCTGCGTACAGTCAAGTACGACTCCAAATGGCTGCGAGGTGAGCATCCAGCATGTTAAAGGGAAATATTTAGCACATTAACATACAGTTGTGCCACTATTGGTGTTGAGTTGTGGAAATGGAAAACTGGGCGACTTCTTATTTCTCCGTAATGTCAACATGTCAAGGACTAAAGTTGGTTCCATTTTGAATCAGATTCCAGGTCTGTAAAATCCCAGGATTCACTGAGCTCCGAGGATAACAAATCTCTTTTTAAATCTTTCATCATTCCTCGCCCTTTAGTAGTACACATCATGTTTAGCTGACACTCACAGTCAGCTGTAACTGATTAATATTAATTTTATAAGTAACTTGGCTCTTGTCTAGTGTCTGTGTTTTCTGCAAGCTTGTGTCTGATAAATCATTCTAAAACACCGCTGTGAAACTATCTAATTGTGTCACGTCACTTTCAGTTGTCAGAATCTCCCAGTGAAGTTTTAAGGGCTGTAATTTACTTTCATCATCTAGTAATTGGCCAATTATTTTCTTGATTAATCGATCATCACCACACAAGAGTTGCCTTCCTGGTCGTCCTCAATTAGTGTGTAGTGTTGTAAAAAGGGGGTCCAGATCCTGAGGAATCGTTGTTTCAGTATGTATTTAATTTCCCCCAAGTTCAAGACATTAAAGGTGCTATTGATAACCTTGATAACATTCGGCCACTAGATGTCACATTCTCCCTTCCCCGTTTCATTGCATTCACTTCACAACAAGTCGTTGCCAGGCATTTATCGTCAATCTCACCCATTATCTGTTTTTTTCCACACAAACTGATGACATAGAGATACCATGTGATACCAACGTCGTTTTACTATTGTCTCACAAGCCTTGTTAGAAGTGGGAACCGATATAACTGCAAGCACTCTCTGGGAAACAGCAAAAGCAGTACTAAGAGGTAGAATAATATCATATTCCACATTAAAAAAAAAACAAGAAAATACAAGAGAACACTTTTTACAGCAGGAGGTGAAGAGACTGGACATCCTATCCTCTTAAACGCCTACAAACACAATCAACAAAGATTTACTCAAAACCAAACACGAACTCAATAGCCTTCTCAACAAAAAGACAGAATACGACCTCCTCAGACTCCGTCAACAACATTTTGAATTTGGTAATAAAATCGGTAAACTACTGGCTAATCAACTGAAACAACAAACTGAAAAACTTAACATCACATCGATTGAAAATACCTCAGGAAACATTACACAAGACCACTCTGCAATAAATGATACATTCAGACATTACTACTCCAAACTGTACACCCCAGACCACTCCACCACACCTACAGAAGCCGATGCCTTTCTGAGGAATGTCTCCCTCCCGAAACTTTCCACATCCCAAGCAGAAAATTTGGATAACTCACTCACCGCAGATGAACTCAGGAAAGCACTACTAGTCATGCCCAACAACAAATCCCCAGGTTTAGACGGATACCCAGCTGAATTTTATAAACATTTCTGGTCCATTCTCTCCCCCTTATACCTCAAAATGATCTCCGAAACCCTCCACAGCCTTAAAATTCCCCACCACACGAACACTGCCCTGATCACACTTATCCTTAAACCAAACAAAGACCCCACACAATGCTCCAGCTACCGCCCCCTATCTTTAATAAATACTGATGTTAAAATAATAAGCAAGGCTTTGGCATTAAGACTCGAATCTGTAATTTCATCACTTGTACACCCGGATCAGACTGGTTTCATTAAAGGGAGACATTCCTCAGAAAACACGCGAAGATTATTTAACATAATACATCTATATAAAACCAAAACTGATAAAGACATCAAACATCCTGCCATAACAGTAACTCTAGATGCTGAAAAGGCGTTTGACAGGGTAGGATGGCCTTTTCTCTTCACCTCCCTTAACCACTTTGGCTTTGGCTCCTACTTCACCAACTGGATTAAAATTGTATATAATACACCCTCAGCATCAGTAATCACCAATGGACAAATGTCTAAATCATTCAACCTAAACAGAGGTACCAGACAAGGATGCCCATTACCTCCACTACTCTTTGCACTCTTCATAGAACCACTCGCCGCAGCCATAAGACAGAGCAACAGTATTACAGGCATTCAAACTAATTCACATCATCATAAAATCAGTCTATATGCCGATGACATCCTGTTATACCTAACAACTCCATCATCCTCTCTTCCGTCAGTCCACAACCTGATTAACAACTTTGGCAAGGTATCTGGCTACTCCATCAACTGGTCTAAGTCCGGGATTCTGCCTCTAACTCACATAGACTGGGATGCGGAGATTGGGGACTTACCCTATAAGCACACAACTCAACCCATTAAATACGGAATCCATGTTTCAACAAACCCAAATGACATATTCAAACTCAATTTTACTCCCCTACTATACAATATCAAAGAAGATCTGGATAGATGGAACAAACTACCACTTTCACTTATTGGCCGCATCTCCACTGTTAAAATGAGCATTCTCCCAAAAATAAACTATCTGTTATCCATGACCCCTGTTAACCCACCCCCGGGCTGGTTCTCCTCTCTAAACTCAGCAGTTAGCACATTCTACTGGAAAGGAAAAAGACCTAGGATCAAATTAACCACACTCCAAAAACCCAAACAGTACGGCGGACTAGACGCACCAAATTTCTACCACTACTTCCTCTCCCATCAGCTTCAGTATATTCGACACTGGACAAACAACTCCAATTCCGCCTGGCTCGATACTGAACAAACCATCTGTAAGGATCTCCCCATTCACCATATTCCTTTCTTAGAAAAACCAGTCAAAACACTCACCTGCTTCAAATCTTGCACCATAAATACCACTCTCACCGCCTGGTGGAAAGCTAACGACATACTCAACCTCAAACTATCTCGCTCTGCTCTCACCCCTATCTGGCATAACCACATGTTTAAAATCAATAAAGAACCTATCAACTTCCCTGCATGGAAGCAGAGAGGAGTAACCAGCCTGGGTCACCTTTTCAGTGATGGCTCTCTCATGACCTTTGACCTTCTTAAACAAACATAAAACCTACCCAACCACAACCAATGTCACTACCAGTACATACAGCTGAAAGAGACCATAAAAAAGAAAATTGATATTCATAACTTCCACAACCTCACCCCTCCGCTATTACTTAAACTAAAGTCATTTCAACCCAAAAAATTGCTATCACAGATATACAAACTCTTTTCACACCACGACAACACAGTTTCAATACCAACAGACAAATGGACATCAGACCTCAACAGACACCAATCAGATATCAACTGGAAAACCATATGCAACAATACATTCGCCATGTCATCCAACTCAAAAATTCAGCTAATTCAATACAAGGTACTACACAGAACACACATCACCACTCACAAAATGTTTAATATGGGCTTCATAGACAACAACACCTGCACTCACTGTCCAACTGCAATAGACAATCACTTCCATGCATTCTGGCTCTGCACCCCAATTTGGCGGTTCTGGTCGGAGGTCATGAGAGAGCTATCCAAGATCCTCAATCTGAGCATCCCCCTCACCCCCTCCATCGCTCTGCTAGGTGACCTCTCCGCACTGTCAATTCCACAACATCTCCAAACATTCATACTAATTGCATTAACCCTTGCCAAGAAAATCATATTACTCAACTGGAAAGACAGAAATAAATTATCAGTATCCCATTGGCTCAATCTGCTAACCGACCACTCTAATCTAGAACAACTCACATCAACCGTAAAGGACAACTTAACCACATTCAACAACACCTGGTCTCCTTTTCTGCAGTACATTCAGAGCTGATTCTCCTGTATACCATCCCACACAGTTTTGATCAAACACAATAACTCACAATAACCCACCATGTACCCCCTCAACATTGCCAATCATTACATGTTCTCCCCCCTCCCACCCTCCCCCAATTTGTTGTCTTGTCTTTGCGTTTTGTTCTGTTATGTTCGTTTATGTCTTATACTGTGCTGTCTTGTAATGTACTGTAATATGTTATTAAAGCTAAATAAAAAAATATATAAAAAAAAATTAAAAAAAGAAGTGGGAACCGGACGTCAGATATCCTCCAGAGAGGTAAACAAAACCTTCGTTTTGGACCCTCCAAAATGTTTAAAATTATTAATATACAATCATAATGAAAAAAAAAGGATACAAATCTTTTTTTCAGGAAAAGCCTTTTTTTTTTTTTGGCACCTTTCTTAAGGCTCTGTGGATGTTTTTTTTTTTTTTTTTTATAAATATTCGTCTACATAAAAATGTGATCAATAAGACCCTTAATAGTGTCTTTTATCCCTCTAGTGAAGCTACTTGGAATCTATTGCATCCAGCAGACAAGAATAAGCCTTCTAGCAATGAAACTATCAAATGTTTGGCACATTTTGCTAGGACTACAGATCTCAATTGAATCTTTAGGTATTTATAACCTTTAAGGGGCGCTTTCATAAGCCAACATTTAGTCTGTTTTTATCAACCTCTGGTGTGGTTCGTTTGGGCAGTTCTGGATGCAATAGTGAGACTCTGGTGAGGACCAAAACAACCAGACTGTTTCCAAGTGAACCCTAGTGCGGTTCGATTGCAGTGAGAATATAATCCGATCAAACTGCAGGAAGTGAACCAAAACGCAGGGGATTACGGGGCTGCCTGCGCAAGCTTTTGTTGAGATGGACACAGGTAAACGACAGGTGGGAGAGGACTGATTGTTGAGAACTCTGAGCCTTAACTGGCAACCCTGTCTCCCATGAAATTACGTTCCCATACAACTAAATTGCATAATTCCGTTTGGAAGGAAAAGTATTTTATTGCAGATTACGGTCGCAGTTTTAAACACGTGGTTAACAAAAAAAAAAAACGCAACAACACTACTTAGTAAGGTTTAGTAAAAGAACCGTCATGGTTTGGCTTAAAATGACTATGTTTTACACGGGACACGAACAGCGGCCTCCTGGGGGAAAGTCCTGCGCTTGTTGATTGATGTGTTTACATTTTCCACCGCCTAATTTCTGACCGTCAACAAATACTTCTGTAAGTACATATCCAGCCCCACTCCTTCGTAAACGCCCCTCAGCAAATTGTTTTTAATTTGTTCTGCTTTAATCTGTGCACTGAACCAAATGTATAAATTTCACTCTGAATTGAACTGATTCGGCCTAGCCTATCGTAACAGACTATGGCTTGTGAAAACGCCATAAGTTACTTACAAATGTCAGAAACTTAACCAAAATATATTCAATTAAAGTATTAGAACAGATTCAGATTCAATGAGTGGATTCAACACTGTATTCAGATTCTGTAAAATGCTGTTGAACTCCAGCCCTACATTATTTCTGACTTGAGCTTAGTGTTTTTTATCAGCACTGATCCAGCACCGGCTCTGCTATTTCAATACAATGAATGTTATCCCTGTGATTGTAAGTTTGTTTCTCCTTATCTTTCTGTCCTCATATTCAGATTGGCCATTTTCGAACGCACTCTCCCTGCATTTCTCCTGGAGCCATTTTCCAAATTGAGCATTTGTGTTTACCAGCTCCACTCTCAGCCGGCTCACAATGCGCACACCATGCTGGAAAAAACACATGCTTATCAAACATCTTTTCTTCATGTCTCCCACAGAGCCCCATTTCCTCCACGCTATTGAGTACGGGAACTATGTGTACTTTTTCTTCAGCGAGATCGCAGTGGAGTACACCACACTGGGCAAGGTGAGGGACTCGTTTCAAAGCAGACACCCACCAGACTTGTGGTGTCTATACTTTTGTTTCTTAGTGGAATGAAGTTGAACAACATTGCTTATGCTCATACTTACAAGAATCTTTTAACGACTGTTGTTCCATGTTGGCTCTGCCTGAGTTTGCGGTAAATATGATTTATGGATTAGAGTTGTCACCTCCTGTCCCCTCAGGTGGTTTTCTCCAGAGTCGCACGTGTCTGTAAGAACGACAACGGCGGTTCGCCAAGGGTGCTGGAACGTTACTGGACGTCCTTCCTCAAAGCGCGGCTGAACTGCTCCGTCCCAGGCGACTCCTTCTTCTACTTTGATGTCCTGCAGTCGCTGACAAACGTGCTGCAGATCAACCATCGGCCGGCCGTGCTCGGTGTCTTCACCACACAGGCCAACAGGTGGGGATCAGTATTGTTGTCTCTGCACAATGTCAGCTGTGGTGTCTGTCTGGGTTGAGTACATTATTGGAATTTGAGGGGGGGGGGGCAAATATGATTAAAAAAAGTTATTTTTATATAACGGTCACTATATCCTGACTTTAGTGCATGACTACATGTGTCTTCTGGTGTCCTCCGGTGTTCCTAATGGCATCTGCAATATTTCACAGACCGGAGGAAAACAACCAATCAGAGCCGAGCTGGAGCCTGCCGTCTCTGAGCAGCTGTCAATCACTCGCGAACTCTGATCAAACGGTCAAACTAGGCAGCGCTGATCAAATATGAATCAATATTCTGTTACTGTAATGCCTATTTCTCGCCTCAAATGTTTTCAGAAACATCTTTTAGGGTACTGTTTAGCTGTAAAATTAGAATGTTTGTGACCCGGCAGCCATGTTGAGATCAGTTGAGGAAATACCAAGTACCGCCCACCAGCCGGAGCAAACTTTCTCATTTTACAGCTAAACAGTACACTACAAGATGTTTCTGAAAACATTTGAGGCGAGAAATAGGCAATACAGTAACAGAATATTGATTTATATTTGATCAGCGCTGCCTAGTTTGACCGTTTATTGGAGTTCGCGGTTGACTGACAGCTGCCTCCGTTGAATGAACAGCCAATAGGAACGCTCAATAGGAACGCTTTCTCTCTGAAATGACCTGTGATTGGCCAAAGCCTCCTGTCACAGGCTAGATTTTTTACAGCCTGAAAACAGAGCCATGAGGAGGTGCAGAACTCAATTTTTTTCTCAGAACACTTGAATTACAATATGCTGAAAGGTTATATGACATTTTCGCCCAATGATGCCAAAAACCTTCTGCCTACTGCAGGTGTAACAAGGTGACAGAGTGCTTTACAAACAATAAAAACATAAAGGAGAAAGCAAATAAAGGCAGGAAAACAAATCACAGGATACATAAAGTTGTATTTTCATGTACATGTGACATCCCGTCAGTATATTCAATTTCATTTAATTCAAAGTGGCTTTATTGGCATGACATTTTCAAAAAACAATGTTGCCAAAGCATCAAAATACAAAAGTACACAATGATATTAATATGAATATTAACACAACATTAACACGTTGTTATGTATTAATGATTATATTTTTGCTGAGGTTTTGCCAGACTTGGACAAGGTGCTGAATTTCAGCCCTTTGTCTCGCTCTTTCTAATGTCGTCTTCCTTTATGGTCCCTTCAACAGCATCACCGGCTCGGCAGTCTGCGCTTTCTACATGGACGACATAGAGAAGGCCTTCAGTGGCAAATTCAAAGAGCAGAGGAACAGCGAGACAGCGTGGACACCTGTTCCAGAGGATCAGGTCCCAAAACCAAGGTAACACACACAACCTTAAATAACAAACTGTCACTTTCCAAGAACATGTTTTTCTGCCTTTCACAATGGAGGATTCTGCAGCTGCTGCTGTTATTGTTCTGCACAGACATCATCTCCGCACAGAAACACAAGCATTGACACAAGACACCTGTTTTTCCCTCCTGCTCGTCCCCAAAACCAAACAGCTGCCAGTGTTTTTACATCTGTGTCCGCGGAGCTGAATTCACTCCTTTTTTATCTTTGCTGCTGTTGTACAGGCCAGGATGCTGCGCCGGGGAGGGCTCAGCCGCTGCCTACAAGTCGTCCACCACCTTCCCCGACGACACCCTGACTTTCATCAAGTCGTACCCACTCATGGACGAGTCCGTCCCCTCGGTCAACGACAGACCCTATTTCACCCGTACCACCAGCAGGTATGGGATTAATGAAAGGCACATCGTAGGTCACCTGTACTCATTTTATCACCAGACCTCCAATGGGTAAAATTTATATAGTCAAACAGTAAAGGCCCAAACACACTGACAGTGATAATTGACGCACCTCATTTGACGTGCGTCAGTTGATGCTCCGATGGCGCACTGCAGGCATTAGATTTGAAACGCCAGTACCACAGAACCAGCAGTATTTTAGGAAAAGGTCACTATTTAGGCAATATTTTTATATATTACAGATACTCCTTAATCTTTTAACTTGATCTAAATAATAAAGGTCTTGGTTCAAAACTATAAAGTGGATAAGATTTAAAAAAAAAAAAAAAAAAAAAATCTCTCACATATCTTTATTGATTTTGAACATAATACATCGCTTTTCCAAAATGGGTTGGTTACATCTTTCAAGTCTCCCTCGAGATCTCTTCCCCCATTCACCCATATACCCACCCATGAACTCTGAGACCTCGGTGTAGATAACAAAAATGTCAGTTTACAAAATGATAATAATACATTTATTATTATCATTTTGTAAACTGACATTTTTGTTATCTACTGTATACATATATATAAATTCCCACATGCAAAAATAAATACGTACCGGTTTGTCGAAAAAAAAAAAAAAAGAGTACAGTTTCATTGGTACATGTCAAATTCAAGAAGTTACGTAATCTGAAAGCTCTTTAATCCAAAGTTTCAAAGATGGACAACAAACAACTCTTCCATTGTCTAGCAATAAAAGATTAAATTATTGATATCATATAAATGAAAGTTTAAATAGATAATGTGAAATTGGCGTCACATGATCCGCTAGATGGAAGATGTATCACTCTGTTGGAGTTGTTGGAACTACAAAAACACTCACAGTTGTACTGTGGTGTTACAGAGTGAAGCTTTTCTCACCTCATAAACAATCTTTGGCTGAGTACAGACACACAAACCTGACAAAAACAAAGTTTTATTTTGTTCTGCCATCAAGTTACAAACAGAATTTACGTTAAGTAGTGACAGCTGATGTGACCTACTGCCAGTGACGTTAGCCATTAACCAGTGAAAGCGACAGTAATATTATTATTAATTAATAATTTATTTCTTTAATGAAATATTGTCCTCTGGGGAAAAATCCTTAGCTTTTTATTCCTTTCAGCTTTCTCCAAACAGGAACTGCAGCTACAGAAAAAAACAGCTGTGATCGCTGGGTCCTCATTTGACGCTCCAAAATCGAAACAAGATCGGGGTAGGGGCGTCAAACAGTTTGACAAGCCTCATAACGCTTTTAGTACGTGTTCGTGCAGTGTGTAGGATTTGGTGTCATCTAGCAGTGAGGTTGCAGATTGCAACCAACAGAAACTTCTCTCATGTGCCGAGCGTGTAGGAGAACTACGGTGGCCTACGCAAAAATGTGAATGTCTTTCTCTAGAGAGTGTTTGGTTTGTCCGTTCTGGGCTACTCCAGAAACAGCAACCGGCTCCGTGAAGAGGACCCAGTCTGTATGAACATATAAACGTCTCATTCTAAGCTAACGAAAACACAACGATTCTTAGTTTCAGGTGATTATACACTAAAGAAAACCTACTCATAAATATTTTATTCCATTTCTGCCAATAGATTCCCCGAAATGCTACACACTGTTCCTTTAAAACAACGTGTGCTTCAAAACATGCGCGTCAGACACTTTCAGTGCGTTTGGACCTTAAGGGAAGAGTCCACCAAGAGGACGCCAGCACCTCTCAGCATCCACACAAATCAAGCTCTATGAACTGAGTTTATTCCTTATTAAAAGTTACCCACATACTGTATGGTGCTGAAACACTCGACAGAAAATTAATCAGTGACAATTTTCATTACTGGCTTAAACAGTTCATTAAGCAAAAACACTGAACGCACACATAATGAAATTAATCATTACTTATAGCCCACATTCCCACACGATGTATTTTTTTTTTTATATATAGGTCTACAACTAACAATTATTTCATTATCAATTAGCCTTCAGCTATTTTCCTGATTAATAAATTATAATTTGGTCTATAAACTTTAGAATAAAAGAGTGTCACAGTTTCCAAAGGCCAGGGTGACATCTTTAAATGTCCTATTTTGTCCGGAACCCAAAGATATTCCGTTTATAATGATATAAAACAGAGAAATGCAGCAAATCCTCACTTTGGAGAAGCTAGAACCAGAGAACTTTTGGTGTTCAAATTAGGGATGTTAATAATTAACCGTTTAACCGTTAACGAACATTAAGCATTTTAACCGATTAACGCTATCGGTTAAAACGGTTAAAATAAATGTTAATAATTCATTAAAAAGCTGAGAAAAACTCGTCACTTTAAGGGGACAAGCTGGTCCACCTTAAGAGCCCACCTTAAGAGAGTCTGAGCCGGCGTTACAGATACAGGAAGTTGGCTCGGGTCTTGAGCTAGCTTGAGCGGAGGAGTTGTAGCCTCGTAGCATTTATTCACCAGCAAATAAACTGTACATACACTGTCTGCTACACCTACATTCACAGCTATAACGCCACCGACAACACACGGTCTGTCGGAAACTCGCTGAAGTTTCTCTGCGCTGGCAGACCGTATGTGTGTGTGACCACGGGGAGAACGAAGCTTCCAGCAGAGCTACAGATGCTAACGTAGCACAATAACACACACTGTTTGTTGTCTGTTGTCGGACAATCGCTATCGTTAATCCGGGCAGACAGAGTATCGTTATGCCGGGCAGACACACAGCTGACAACCTGCTAATCTAAACTAAATGTGCGGTGGAGACTTTTACCGGGAAATTGGCTGCATGTCCGTGACACTACACGCAGCATCTAAGTTATCTATCTGCTAAGTTAATGCTCCTGGAAGGTGAACTGGAGACAGTGAACGAAGCATACGCTCCCATACGGGTGAACTGGGGACTCGCACTGCAGCTGGCGCACCGCTGCATTTGAGGCACAAATCTTGTCGGTTAACGGTTAATAATCGGTTATCGAGGGTTGGTTATCGGTTAAGAAAATCTTTCAAAATTAGCATCCCTAGTTCAAATGATATAATTTATAGATTCATTTTGCAGAATTTCTGCTGATCATCTGAACAATCCATTCATCCATTACCTGTAACCGCTTATCCTATTCAGGGTAGCGGGGGAACTGGAGCCAATCCCAGCTTACATTTGGCGAAGGCGGGGTACACCCTGGACAGGTCGCCAGACTATCACAGGGCTGAGACATAGAGACACACAACCATTCACGCTCACATTCACACCTACGGGCAATTTAGTGTCAACAATTAATCTAACCTGCATGTCTTTGGACTGAGGGAGGAAGCTGGAGAAAACCCACGCTAACACAGGGAGAACAGGGACCCTGCAACTTTCTTGCTGTGAGGCGGCAGTGCTAACCACCGCACCACTGTGCCGCCCCATCTGAACAATTCATTGATTCAGCTCAAAAAATATATTCACATCCGTTTTTGTGTCTGAAAACTGCAACATTTTGCAGCTTTAATACCTCATGATAATTCATAATCAGAAATCTGTTCTTCCAAATGTTACTGATGTAAACTAGTAAACCATGTACCACCTTATACATCATAAATCCTAAAAATATGGCGAGCTTTTGTTCAGATGCTCCTTTGAGAACATCATTCATTAAATCCAATTAAACACATAAGCATTAGTTGGACATCAGTGTTGCTGTTCAGAGCCAGGCTGCAGTTATAAAACCAGCTTTTTAAGAGAAAAACGCCAGGGTCTCTTCTTTAATGGTTAGTATGCAGGTATTATTTTCTATAGCAACATAATGTACCGGCAGTGTTTCCTCTCTGTGGGCTGTGATTGGTATCGATGAGTGAGCTCAGGTGGAACACACAACCTTGTCCCTTATTAAAACTTATCGGATTTATTCAACGGTCGATCTCAGGCCACATCAAAGAAGGGCCGCGCTGGGTGGGGGTCTTCCTTGAGCGCTGACTGGCCTGCCGACCGGGGAAGTCACTGGTGTGTGTGTGTGTGTGTGTGTGTGTGTGTGTGTGTGTGTGTGTGTGTGTGTGTGTGTGTGTGTGTGTGTGTGTGTGTGTGTGTGTGTGTGTGTGTGTGTGTGTGTGTGTGTGTGTGTGTGTGTGTGTGTGTGTGTGTGTGTGTGTGTCTGTTTTGACATTTGAGAATCCACTGAAATCAGACGATGATGGGGTGAATGTTGAATCGTTGATAAGTGTCACAACTGTTTCAGGCAGTACCACATAAACATAGACACACAGCAGATACGCATCACAGATTCAGCCTTACACACACACACACACACACACACACACACACACACACACACACACACACACACACACACACACACAGACACACACACAGACAGTATACAGGAGCTTCCTCCATGCCTCCTGAAGCAGAGCCAGGCTGACAGCCAGCCAGACACTGCAGCGGCTCCACACCGGGGGAAACATGCGCCGCTTCACATCTGGCGCCAAAAACATCACATCTGCCTCGCCTCTCCCCAGAGAGGAGCTAGATAAATGAAATCTAACCAGAAGCACATCACGCAGTCATTGCGGGGACGTGCCAGTCAGGTCCATGTGGGTAAACACAGCAGCCTCCACGGGACCATCTGGGAGGGAGCGAGGGAGAAGAGAGGGCTGCCGGTGTCCTTTTTAAAGAAGCATCTAGAAGGGATGTGATGCCTAGAAAAATACTGGGTTTATTAGGGGAAATATGTTGTTTGGTAAAATGAGTATAGCTCATCCCTCCGTCAACGACCAAAGGACTCAAGGTGCCCTTCAGCACGGCTCTTAATCCTCAACTGCTCCAGTGGAGCCAGCAGTAGACGACTGTGGTGATACTGGGCAGCTCCCAGGTGTGACTGTATGGAGCTGGATGAATATGAAGCAGCTCCAAATAAAGCAACAGTTCACTGGGCTTCCTCATAAATACAAACAAAAAAACTGGGACTCCCAAATAGACTGCAGTGTGTTGAGGAAAGTGGCCAAACAACAGGAAGGATAAATCGATTGGATGGCTGTGGGTGGACGGATAGATGGGTAGATGAATTAATAGGATTAAAGGATGTAGGCGATGCAGGAAGGGAATGGTGGGTTGGTAGATGAAGTGATTGATTGCACGCTGATGCTTTAGACAATGAGCTCAGTATTCGCCCACTGTTTGTTTTGTTTACCATGGGAAATTGACTTTGACAAAACAAAACAACAATGTTAAGATGCTAACCAGCACATTTGGCTTTGTTAGCCCGCTCTAATTAATGTCAGCTTGAAGGAAGTGGTAGCTTCAATTTAGATCTTCCTTTAAGTCAGTGTTTATAGTGCATCTTTTCCACCAATACATCATAGTTGCATTTTTCTTGTTTGTATTTATACAGATTCAAGTTGACCCAGATAGCGGTGGACACGTCTGCGGGGCCATATAAGAACTACACGGTGGTTTTTCTGGGCTCAGACAATGGCCATGTGTTGAAGATCCTGGCCAGCACCGAGGGAGCCAACGCGTCCTTCAGCACCCAACTCCTGGAGGATATCGACGTCTACAACCCTAACAAGTCAGACAATCTGTCTTTTTAATTTACATGTTGATATTCGTGTGTGTTGGTTCTGTTTTAAAGGGCGGGTTCATCTGCGTTCTTTTCAGTTTTTTTCAAATGGAAACGCCCGCTCAGCCGTTAGCAAGAAGCAGCAACGTAGATTACCAAAGTAAGCTAGTCAATAAGGTTATGAATAATGTGAATGCTAGCATTAGCTGAGTTAACATTAGCTGTGCTAAGTTTGTAAATAACTGAAAGGGGTGGTTGGGTGGGGTTGTATGTATACTCTCGTGTAAAGTTACTGTTTTTGTGAATGGAGTTTGGTGGCTTTAACAGCCCTTTCTGACAAGGAACTGAAGCCGTTATATCGCTCTATTCAAAGCCACCGGACTCCATTCACAAAAACTAATTTTACCTTGCAGAACATGGGAGTTCCTGGTCTACCGCTGCATCGATCGGTAGTTTGTTTGTGTTGTTGTGTGACTTTCAGATCCGAACTATCATGGCGTCCACAGCAGTACATTGCTTAGCTTCAGTGCTTCTCCAAACCCGAAGCATGCTTACCGCCATCTAATGTGACGATAATAAGGATGTAAATATACTGTATATGTAGCACTACTGTACTGTATATGGACCCGCTCTTTAAGCCCTCCATGTTTGTTTCTGTCTTTGTCCTTTACTTAGTATCTTTCTTTCCCTTTTTCTCTGTTCTTTCCTCTCTCTCCTCTCTTCCTCTCTCCTCTCTCTGTGTTCTGCCTTGATCTGTCCTGCCCACCCACTCTTTGGTCTATTGTAACACTTTGCATCACCCTGTACAGCTAGAGGGGATGCTTTTTTTTCCTGTGTCTACTTTTGTTTTCTGACTGCACAGCTTGAAAAGTCTATCTGCATAGAGTTCGATTCACAGTTGGCTTTCTGTATAATTTCCAGACTGTGCCAGTCGTCTGCAACGAAAAAATGAAACAAAATCGAAAAATGTCTGATCATGACAGTTGGTGTTTTTCTGTGCTCCTAGATGTAACGTGCGGGGGGAGGACAGGAGGGTGCTGGGTCTGGAGCTGGATCGGGATCATCATGCGCTGTTTGTGGCGTTCTCTGGCTGTGTGATCCGAGTGCCGCTGAGCCGCTGCTGCGACTACAGCACCTGCAAGAAGTGAGTCACCTGTAGAGCGCAGCTTTACCTCTCAGACACAGTAAGGGGTTGTATACCATTGTGCTGAAACAATTAGTTGATTAATCAAGTACTTGATTAGCAAATAAACACCTCTGAGTCAGAGTGCAAGAACAGTGGATTGCAGGTTCAGGTTGGGAGTGAGTCAGTGAAAGAGTTCTTGGGGTCATGACCAACAGACACACTGTTGTGGTGAAGAGGGTAGCTGAGTTTGTAGGTGAAGCTCTAAATTTACCAGTCGATCGGTCATGAACTGTGATCGAAGGATGGCTGGCTGGTCTCACCTTTAGAGAATAGCATGAGGAACTCGTGAAGAAGCTCTAAGTAGAACCGCTGCTAATTACGGTTGAAATGAGTCACTTGCGGTAGCTTAGCATCTGATTCGGATTCCTCCTGGATGCTAGAGACCCCTGAGGCAGAACCAGAACACACTGGAGGTATTATACAGTACACACCATCTGGCCTGGGAATGACTCAAGATCCTCCAGGAGGAGCTGGAGGACGTTTCCGTTACCTTACATGGACCCAGATAAGCGTCAGTTCCCATGATTCTAGAAGTTGAGTAGGGAGGTTTTTTCTTAAACAATGAAATTATGAATAAGAAAAATGTATCAATAATGAAAATAATCATAAGTTACTGTCCTAAGCCAGGCAAATGTCTACCTTGTATTTCAAGGAGAGAGAAAAGTAAGATTGAAAGGGGGACAAAACCTCATCAAAAGCTAGAAAATTCATTCGATAGAGTCTTATAAAGAGTACACGTGTCTTGTCACATGTAAAATTCATGTGATCATGCACCTTCACCTTCAGTGGACCTGAGAATAAAATAAGCAAAGGTTGAACAAATAGAAAAAAATGGATCTTTGGAAAATGTGCAAAAGAAACAAAACAAGTCAAAGGTTTTTTTGGAATGTCTCAAAACCAGCGTGAGGACTGAGACCACACTCAGTGCTGCAGCCCAGAAGCACTGCATTAATTTAGGGTTTCCTCGCTGTCTACCGGGAAGAAAAAAGCACTAACACTGCCAGGTAACTCAAGTAAAGGAGGATCAATTTCCTCTGTAGCTACCAATTTAAGAAATGTGTGCACTCCTGATGCTGTTAGACGCTTTTGGACAAAAGCCTGTACCAAATAGCAGATGTTATGCTATTATCTGCCTGGTTCACAGAGTTGGTTGGGCCCATTTTCCCCTAAAAGCACTCTGAGGTTATTAGTGGTGTTGGCAGGTAAGTGAGAGTAAGATTAAACTGAGCAGCGGGGAAGTATGGTGCGGCTACCACGTAAGAAAGGCTATGATTAGTAGCAGGGTTGAATGTTTTTATAAGCCGATTCTGATCGGATTCATGCCTGAGCTTTATGTTTGAGCGCACGTGATCCTGTGTTCTTATACAGCTGCAATAAGAAGAAGCATTTTTAGTGTGCAATTGTGAGATAAATAGTTTCATATCCTTGGGATTTACAGTTAGCATGTTAACTGGTAAACTCTGGAATTAACAGAGTTGGTGGAATATTCTTGTAAAATTTAAAATGGCAAGCATAAACGCCCCAAATTTGTTGGTTCCTTCTTCTCAAATGTGAGAATGTGGTTACATTATATACATGCAGCAGGTCAGTAATCAGATTTCTCCCCTACCCCCGACCTTATTTTGAAACAATTGTTAACTTATTTTCTGGTTTGAGCCTGAACTTTTCCTTACAGCAAAAATGTGTCTGAATTTTAAAAATAGTGAAATGTTGAATGGTGGAGAACGACTTGTTATTATTATTAAATGACTTCTAATTAATTTCACTTTTAGTCGAACTTGGAATGGAAGTATTTTTTATTCAAGTACACATCGCTGCATGGAATTATCTTCTTTCGTCCAGCTGCTCCGCTGTTACAGCAATACAAGCTGTTAAAAGTCTTTCATGCACATGCATACATGCAACACATTCCCAACTCGTTTAATACGGTAGCTTGGTCAGTGGTCCTATGCTTCAAACTCTGACGCTCTAGGTTCCCCTCTAGTGTCAGTTTTGGATGTGTTAGGGACGCCGTGTCAGTTTCCGCTCGATACATGCATACAGTCTCTTTCCAAAATAAACTTCAAACGTAGGTTTACTTACGCAACAAAAGTACATGGTTAGGCTTAGGAAAGGATTGCGGTTTGGGTTAAAATAAGTATGTTTGTTACGTAAAATAACTATGTTTGTTACTGGCATTAATAAAGTATGGAAGTTACAAAACTATGGTACAATAAGTCAACGATGACTTGGTTTCACACGGGACACGAACAGCAGTTTCACTGGGTGAAAGTCTTTGAAAAAGTGTAAAAGTGAAGGTGTTTGTTTGACTTATCCCTACCCAGATTTGGGGAACTGGATCTCTCACTTCATCATCAACTTATCGCCCCATAAACACAGTGGCCATAGGTCACTGTCTGGTGTAAATTCTATAAATGGTACAAAACAGAACCTTGAAAGTGCTGCTGTCAAAAAGGCTGACGAAGTTTATGAGCAGAGCACAGCAAAGCCTTCAAGCGTCTCTCTTTGTCTACAGCCTTTTGTTTTGCCAGGCGTTGTTTTAGCCCCAGTTAATGTACTTGCTCCCCAGCTTTGGGATCTATTTTTGGGGCTGTGAGGAATGTTGGCCCCATGTATCTCCCCCATTTTCTCAACCCCTTCAACCCAGAGGAAGGATTTCTCCTCAACTCCACCAGGGAATACATATACCCCATAGCATGCTAAGCCCTCATTGCGAAGGCCTGGAGAAGCTCTCAACATCGTTTAGTCATAAATTGGATCCAGCTGATTGGCCGGGAGCCAGCGATGGTGGCCGCTGTTTTGTTTTTTTTCTGAGCGATGGAGAGGAGGAAAAGAAGGAACGGGGAGAAAATGGATAGGGCCTGTCTTACTTAAGCTTACGGACCGGCTACATCCCCAAATCCTTTCTAGAGACTAGAGCTGCAGCACACCTCATCCTGGGATTAGGGGCCCCGTAAGCCTCATCAGCACTGGCCAGGAGGTCAGGTTTCAGCCACCATAACCTCCTTTACCACACCAATGAATCTTTCTCCCTCCAGATGAGATTTACCCCATCGCTCTGTTTTCTGCCTCCATTTTTTTCTCCGTCTCTGCATTTCTCTCACACTTGGCTTGTTTCTCTCCCTCTCCCTCTCCCTCCGTGTAGCCTGCATCGTCAGGTTTCTTTTTTCACTCGAGGCCCTGCTGCCAATATTAGGTTTCAGAAAATGCTCTGTTTTCAGCAGCGGCTAGGAACTGTAGGAAATGGGAGTTTTAATAAAGAAATACAATAAAAGGGCAAAAGAGGCCCCAAACCCTGAAAATCTGTAGATCCAGGGATTTTCAACTCCTGTGGAGATTTCCTTTTTATATGAACAGTTTCAACATAGTGACTGCTCTTAGAGAAAAAACATTATATTATTCTCTTTGTTGCAATGTTGATAGACCATGATATTATTAGTCATACAAATGATGGCCAACCCATTTTATAACTTGTATGTGAATGAGAAAAGAGGCCTTGCTTTTATTTTCTGGAAAATATTATTGATAAAACCTCAGAGCTATATAATAAGGACCAGAAAGGGGTCAGCCCCTTGTTCCCTCAGCCTTATCTTCCCTCAGCACCTATGTTGTTTTTCCATCCAATCTATAGATGTATAAATCTGTCTACTTTTTGAGATATCGCGCTAACAATATCCGATAACCGACAAACAGTCTGGCTAGGACTCGTTGCATTCGTTGGTTGGGTTGGTTAGGTTGTTTAGGTTTAGGCATGAGGGGATTGATTAGGGTTGGGGTAAGAATATCAGGGTAAACCAATCAGAGGCACAGTAGAGCGGGTTAAGCCTTTGCCATAGTAAGAAAAAAAATACTGCAACCTGGACCTGGACTGACCTGAGGGCAATCTCAGAACCCATCGGCTATCGGTCCTATGACAGATGAGCTTCTGGGGTCAAGGGGCTATATTTCTGGGGTTCCTGTGTAGCCATCGGATATCCGGGCCAAGACTTCCTTTTCTGTGCTCTGCTCATTGTTTACAGACCGATGAGCAACTTGAGATGCGAGGCTGGAGTTTGAGTTGAGAGATGACGTGTACGACCGGATTGGTTCAGAAGTAGCCAGTTTGCAAGCGAATTGCAAAGCTAATTTTAAACCAATAAAAAGCTAAATCATCGTCAGACTATAGTCGCTGGGTTCCCAGATTGCATATCGGCCAATGCGTTCCGCCTCTTTTGCTCTCCGCATAGACTGTTTTCCTGCATTCAACCAAAGCCTGCTCCAATGTGATTGGTCAATACTACTCGGACAACCAACGGAAACCAGAACGCTTCTGATGCCAAAATCTCGTCAATATGCCTCCACATTTGAATGCAGAATCTTTTTATAGAGATTAATCTGAGGGAACATAAGGTTGAGGGACCATACACTAGGGCTGAGGTCACATAGAAACGCTCCCTGTAATAAATGTAGCACAGCAGTATTTAACCACCTATCTACTTCAATTAAATTTTACATTTCTCGGATAGCTTCTTTGTGTTTAGTTGTTCACCAGCAGCATCCTATTAGCTGAAACCATCTCCAGTAGGTCAGGACTGTTATTCCCAGGATGTTGGCTAAATGACAGCTGTAAGTTATGAGCCTCAGCCTCAGAGGCTGGATGAATCCCTTCTCCCCTCAGCAGCTAATGGATGTTCCTTACACACTGTGGCTGCAGGCGGACATCCACACCTATCTGTTCATCATAGCATGTCAGAATATGAGCAGAAAGAGAAGTCTGAAGTTTTAAAGAGTGACGAGGGACACACACAAACTCATGTCGTACTGTATATAAACTGCACATATGAGAACTTCAGCCAAAGAATAAATGACTTTGTCTCTTCCCAAAACCACAGCTGGACACGACTGACCTCTTTTCCCAGAGTGCTTTAGTGTGGAGGTTCTTTCCTGTCATGTATCTATAGAGGAACACGGTGATGGAGAGGAGAAGAGGCAGAATAGAGAGAGAGACGCATATATACAGTACGGCGAGTGTATGAATAACGTTGGCCAGAGTAATTTTAGGACCTCGGTACCCAGAGGTCCATGTGATGCTGTGAGAGACAGAAAGTTGTTTTTGCTGATGAAAAGAGAGTTTGTATTTCACTCTGAAGTTTAAATTTTACCACTTTATGTGCATGTTGAGGTGTCAATAATTTAGTTTGAGCAAAATACAGGGGGTGAAACCTAACAGAAACACCAGACACTACAGTAGTTCAGGAGTAAAAACAGTGAAGTGAAGCTCACAATAGCCGTGTTTTCATTCACATATTTGTGTGTGCATTTTGAAGTATCGCATTAGAAAAGCTGTATGGAAACGGCAGAATTCCATAAAACTTGCTCTTGAGGTGGTTTTTGCCTTTGTCGAAAAAGTTGATGCGCTAAATGAGTTATGGAAACACCTTTGCCAAATAAATTCTGACATAGCGAACATTTGACTCACATGACTGATCAGCTGTTTCCAGATAGATATTAATATTATCTTTGTTTCCAGACAACATGAAACATGGCCAATACTAGCTGACATGAGAGAACAGTTAAAACTTGACCAATTGAAACAAATTCCTGAAGACTCTCTCCATTTTTCTCTTGTAGATGATTAGATGGCCAAGGCGACTTGTTTTGTTTCCAATTTGTTTCCGATTCGCAACCTCTACCTCTTCTTCTACTCTGTCAACTGGCGGATTACAGCCATGCATAAAGCATAGCCCATAGCGCTAACTTCTGACCATACTCTTTGCGTAGCCAAGTTTATTCGTTACAAACCAGTTGATGGAAACGCTCCGTATTTGCATTTCTTTTTTGCGACATTTCAAAACTTTGCTTAAAATTCGCTTGACAATTGAATGGAAACACGGCTAGTTTTCAGTTTACTCATGGAGGTATCGATTCAACTCAGTTGTCATTTAAAAGCCTTTCTTTCTATTTATGTTGGGTAAAATCCCATTAAGTATCTTGTACCAGGACTTATGACTTCTGCTGTGTCTCTGATGCACTTGTGACTTGCATTTTTAAATACATTTTTAGTTGTTTATTGTTTTCTGTGCTCTCACAACAAATCGGTTACTTTGGGCAAATAATGAATCATCAATCAATCAGTCTATTGACAATTATGAAATTGGTGGAGAAAATGTTTCTTCACCAGGATGCTCATCATCAGAAAATCCTCACCAAACCACAAAGCCACTGTTGAGTTAACAAACACCTCTTGACAACAAAAAACAAACTTCATGAGCTTCAATACATCTGTATGGACTGCATTATTTTAGAGACTGTCCTCTTAAGAAAAACAATAGCATCAATTGTTTGTGGAAATGCTAAAGGGACATACATATGTTTACTTGCTTACTTGTCTTATTGACCAGGCGTGTGAATCATGTGTTGTTGGTATCAGCTGTGCCTTTAATATATGCACCCCTGTATGTTAGTCTGAATTTGTTTTCATATCTCTATGAGATCCCCAGATCAGGTGTTTGTGGGTGTTCTTATTATTGCTTTTCTTGTTATTTACATAAAAAACATTCAAAAAAATATTTGCATACATACAGTTTGTGTGAAAAGTACTTTGAGGACGCAGACAAATGCAAGCATTTATACCCAGCTGCAGGCGTAGGACAGGGAATAGGCTCTATTTTGATTTCCCTCTGTTCTGTAAGAGTGACACAGTAATGTGCTCTCAGTGGGATTTCTCTGTAATGTTTACAGACTGAGGGTGAAGGTGGTGTAACACATGCATGCTCAGTTTAGATGGTTGTGAATAATTTTAGATATTTAAAACAGGCCGCAGGAGTCCTCATTAAAACCTGCCGAAAAGGTTTTGGTTTGACGTGACGCTGCACCACCACCAGCCATATGCAGTTTCTTTTTTTGTTTGTTTAGTTTCACCTCCGATGGCGTTATTCAGCATAAAAACATCTCTAAAGTGACTGCAGATTGGCAGCAGGTAAACATTATTGTTGTTTGTTGTCAGTCTTTTGTCACTGTGGGCTTCGTGCTCATTATGTTGTTGCTGCTGGGTGAATACCACAGACCCGCAAAGAGTAAATTCTGCAGCTGTGAAAAAATATTGTTAATTGACACTGACACCCAGCGTTGTTTTGTAATTATACAGTGGCAGGATGAAGGCCAAAAGGATCATGCAACTCATTCTAGAGTGCAAGATGAAATACCGCAGAGTTGAACATGAGGCAGAGGGACTGACAGCAGATCAGTGGAAGAGTTGAATCAACAAAACTGACGTGTAAAGAAAAGTACCGAATGTTGTGATTCTGCTGGGATTTTAGAGAATGTGACTACTGATGATGGTTAATGCTGACTTAAATGGAAGAAGTAAACAGTTAAAGTACACCGAGCATGTTTTTAACTAAATCACAAAACAGACATACAGTACTGTAAGTAGGAGCAGGTGATTGACTCGTCTGCTGACTGCTAACATGAGACCGGAACAACACTGACTGTTCACTCAGAATAAGGTCATTCATGGCTCGTCAGTATGGACTGGGTGACCTGCAGTGATTCTGGCTTAAAGGTGCAGTCGAAATGTGAACCATAGACTGTATATAAGAAGAGGACGTAGTCACTGTGATGTCACCCATTGGTTTGTGGACTACGGTTTTGAAGCCTCGAGTTCAGCATTTTGGCCGTTGCCGTCTTGGTTTTTGGCCGTCGCCGTCTTGGATTTTGGCCGTCGCCGTCTTGGTTTTTGGCCGTCGCCGTCTTGGTTTGTGGCTGTCGCCATTTTGTTTTCACCCTCTTGATTTTTGCCCATCGCCGTATCGGTTTTTGCAGATCAACATCTTGGTTTTTGGCCGTCACCATCTTGAATCGTCATCTTGGATTTTGCCTGTCGCCATCTTGTTTTTTGGCCATCGCCGTATTGGTTTTTGGCTGTCGCCATCTTGGTTTTGGCCGTTGCCATCTTGGTTTTTGCCCATCACCATCTTGATTTTTGGCCATCACCATATTTGTTAAAGGCTGTCGCCATCTTGGTTTTGGCCGTCGCCATCTTGGTTTTGTCTTTCGCCATCTTGGTTTTTGGCCGTCACCATCTTGGTTTTTGGCCGTCGCCATCTTGGATTCGTCATCTTGGATTTTGCCTGTCACCATCTTGGTTTTTGGCCATCGCCGTATTGGTTCTTGGCTGTCGCCATCTTGGTTTTGGCCGTTGCCATCTTGGTTTTTGCCCATCACCATCTTTGTTTTTGGCCATCGCCATCTTGCTTTTTTGGCCCTCGCCATCTTGGTTTTGGCCGTCGCTATCTTGGTTTTGGCTGTCGCCATCTTGGTTTTTGGCCGTCGCCATCTTGGTTTTTGGGCGTCGCCATCTTCGTGTTTTGCAACCAGAAGTGAGACGAGAGGGTGGAGCTAAGTACAACCGAATGCTAAATAAGATATTTAGAACTCCCAGACCGGACAATGCCATTGTAGCGACCTGTCGATCACAAGGTTGCCACACCCTAAAGCATACCCTGCTTTATGGTCTATTTGACACTAAATGGGACCATAATTTACTAAATGAACATCATGCTGCATTGAAGAAGACTTGAAACTCGCATTTGAGACCATAAACTTATGTTTACAATGTTTACTGAGGTAATAAATCAAGTGAGAAGTAGGGTCATTTTCTCATAGACTTCTATACAATCTGACTTATTTTTGCAACCAGAGGAGTCGCCCCCTGCTGACCATTAGAAAGAATGTTTGAAGTTTGAAGTTTAAAGTTTAAGGCACTTCAACATTGGCTTCACTTTTTACACACCACCAAAAGTCAAAATACAAGATTGGAAACTTTTTAAAACCTTGATTGACACCACTCAACAACATATAAGTCAAAGTTACTATAATTGTTCAATTATAGTTCAAGGCAAAATCAGAGATTTTTCTTTGTCTTTTTTGTTTTTGTTCGTCTTTTATTTGGATAAGAGGGCAGAATCAATCAATTGTCTGTGGAAAGGACCTCCTGCTGCAATGAGGGCCAGAATCTTTCGATATTTTATGATAACGTTATTTGATATAGTTTTAAGTTGCTCTTTGATTTGTGTCTGTTGCTGTTGGTTTGTTTACAAGTAAAGCATTTTCATCTACAAGTTATTACATATCACTTATGTAGCAGTAAATACTTGTAATGTATATGATCAAAACAACTATGGATTGGGATTTTAAAGCCTGAAAGAGATGTAGAAAAGCACAAAACAAGCTCTGTTCTAGTCCACAGTCCCAACTAATCAAAAACTAATCTAATTGCGATCTTCCCTCTTTCATGTGATCGTCTGTAGTCATCTCTGTTATGGAGAAGGCAGTTGTGTTGAGATATTTGTTAGTGTAGTGTAGTTGTTAGTCATTGTATGAAACTGAATGTTAGCAGACAGCTAATTACATATTTTATTCACACTGTACATAAAAGCACTGTGGATACTGTAGTAAAATGCCAGCCATGTGTTATTATCATCTAGTCATAAAAAGATTTAGCTATACTATTTAGACCTGCACATCTCTGTGTATCAGCAGACTTTGTAAACAGATCAATTCATTTGCATAAGAACACAATGATGGGAGTTTTGTGAAGAGTCGCAGCTAAGACGAAAAGATTAATGCTGCTATAATGGTGCTTTTGTTTTGTCACTTAGAGATGCTAAATGATACCTATTTGTGCAACTTTTCACCACACTTAATGAAAATGGAACTGCAGCCATTTCATCTTCAATTTAATGATTTTTTTTTTCTTGGTTGTTTCCTTGACTTGTTTCTTTGCCTCGTGGGACACTACATTTTCAGTCACGTGGTTCATATGGAGCTACACATGGAGCTCACTTCTCTACTGGTTGTTAAGGCAGAGTTGAGGAAAGTGATTGCTGTTGGGCAGTGTAGTGCCTCATCACCCAGCTAACTGGGCTTCTTCACACACGCTGCTCTCCACAATTACTTCCATCGCTGACCGTCTGTCTGTCTGTGTCTCTTTTGCAGAAGCTGTCTGTCTTCACGGGACCCTTACTGTATTTGGCTCAAGTCAGGCAGCTGTGCCACGGTCTCACCTGGCTTCAAGTAAGTCACACACACAAACACACACACACAAACACACGGAGAGAGAGAGAGTCGCTAATGACACAGTTTATACTTATTATAGAGGAGATTGTACAAATGTCACCACAACCACGTCACAGCCATCAATGATGAATGAATATTGACTTTGAAATCGGTAAAAGCTGCTTCACTCCTGTGTTGTGTATCTTGTTCCTTTTGAGTGCATGCTCATGAATCACATTCATTCATCCTAATGTGGTGCACTGAAGTATTGATACGTTATTGTCTGTTTTAGTGTAAGTTAATGTTATGAGAAAATCTTGAGTGAATTGCAATTGATTTCAATTATTGTAAAATTGTCAAACATAATCCCAAGAAGTGTGCCAGTGTCTGTAGCTAGTGGCTGCACAGTAGTTTGTTTCGGCTGAGTTTGATTGTTTACATTTTTGTACATATTGGGGACAATAACAAAGTTTTACAGCCACGGTTCCTCCTGCTTGTCGTTTCAAAATAAAAGTGCTCTGTGGAGCAGCTAGAACAACACACTGACAGCCAAACAGCACAACATGTTTAGTGGGTTTTAAGGCTCAGTGAAAGGTAGTAAAGCCCAAATAAAGTAAGAAATAGTATCTGACAGCTGGCAGCGACACTCCCACTTTACAGAGTCACCGCTGCCAAAAGCTGTTTGCATTATACAAGGTAATGGTTTAGTGAAGGAATATTGGATGAACTGATTTAATGTGAAGGTGTCTAATATGGACAAGATTCAGGTGCAGAGAATGATTAATAATAAACCAATAATTTTACAAATGCCTTATTGAAAATGGTGATTTTTGTGTACATACTAAAGAGGTGGGTTTAGTTTACAGATGATTCTGTTTAGCCGTGACTTTTTTTGGGAGGGAAGTAAAACACTAACTCAACTGTCCTGCTGGTGGGCCAGTCATCACAATCTCAAATATTGTTAAATCCTACAAAACTTTATTTTAAATTATTGTGAAGATGCTTAAGCGTCCAAAGACAACCAATATGTCAAGCTAAAGTTTGGGAAATATGTATAAAATGATGGACAAGACATCTAGAATATTTTCACTGATGGAATGGAGCAGCCAAATGAAACTGGTTTGAATGAATATTTCACTGAACTCAAACATCTTTAAACACATGTAGTTTCAATGCAGAGTTGGAGCAAGAAGATACAGAAAGAATAGCAACGTATTCTCATACAACAGTTTGTATGATCATATTCCCATACAAGGTTTCATATGATATCTTACGAAAAAGTTATTCCTCCTTTTTTGTTCTTTTTCCTACGAATGTCCAGCAACACGTGTCAATTTACGCTTGTTACATGCATACAGTCTTTTTCAAAAGAAACCTCTGTCTTCACAGGAAACTACTTGGTTAGGTTTAGGCAATAAAAACTACTTGGTTAGGTTTCGGAAAATATTATGGTTTGGTTTAAAATAACTCCGGAAGTGGTGTTACTTCTGTACGTAAGTTACGTGACAAATAAATCAACATTGACTTCTGGTTTCACACGGGACACGAACGTTGGTCTCTTGGGCGAAAGTCTGGAATTTTTGGACTCACTCATCCACCCCGACCTCCTCCCTATGCGGCGTTCACCGCTCTTTATATTTCCTAATTCACAATTACATGTATAACACATGTATTGATTTCGATATATACAAATTACTTTTCGTTGGTATAGCTACGAACAGTGTATGAGACCAGCCTGAAAATATACATGTGATACTTTCAGACAGGATGGAATAAGATGAAATTTCCAAAGCCACTTCATGAGAAATAAACGAGGGAAACTGGATGTTAAGGAATGAACTATCTGGTATGGCCTCCAATCCCAAACTGTTAATCAACACAGCTCATGGAAAGAAACCTGTTTTAAAATCACTGGCTGGGGTGTGGCCTGAAGGGCAGCATGCTTTAGCAGTGCAGCAGCAGTTTTCTGCCTGATGTGATTCATTGTTGATTCCCCTCCTTTTAACAGAGAGGTCTCCAATCATGAACCATCGAGGGATAAAAGTGTGCAGATTTGTTTTCTAATCAAACACTCCAGCAGGAGGTTTCAACTGTTGCTTCTTCTCTGTACGAAGTTGTAACTAATTAGTGAGTTCAGTGGCCAGTCTGAAAGCACATGGGCGGTCACAGCTATATAAAGACATTATTAGTTCTCTGACTCACAGTCACGGCGGACATATTTGTAACCAAGTCAATAATGTGTAGCCAAGCAGCTGCAGAAGCAATAATTTTCATATCTCTTCCAGTGAGTTGTTCAGCATGCACCGCTTGGGCGACGTTCTCATGATAATCAATAGCTAATCTAGAGTCAGACAAGTGGTCAACATGATGAAAGTGTTTGCTTATCAGTGGTGTTGAAGAATGCATATCACAAAATTCAGCATCTAAACTGACCTGTCTTAACTTTTGCAGGCAGGTCATAATGTGATGCAGCTGAGCAGCTAATTAGCTACTGTGTGTAGCCTGTAAACTGACGTTATCAGTGTTATTTTTGTTTGGTCGCTCACTCAGCAAGGCGAGGTGCAGCACAAGACGTGTCCATGCTTGTAGAGAAGAGAGGCAAGAAGAAGAAGATGGAGGCATTATCGGAAAACAGTTAATTTGTGTTGCAGTTCAAACTCTGAGCCTCTTTTTAAACAGCTTAGCTGTTCAAGTCACCGTCAACCAATGATAAAACAGAGAGTTTTTTTAAAATAAACACATTATATACATATATATGGATATACATAGAGGGAGTATTTAAACAAATAATATTACAAGGAATGGTTCAGGTTAAAAAACCAAACCATATTTTATCGTAAAACAGTTTTTAAAGTCGATATGAAATGAAAAAAGCCTTTTTAACCCTTTTAGATCACATCCTCGGTCATATTGTGCACCTATTTAACAATATATGCAAAAGAAATGACATAAAATCAATTTCTTCATATTTTTACATCAAAATCCAATCATGTTTTCTTTCTGTAAAACAAAATATGACGTGTGCTTACAAAAGCTAGTACCAACCAATAATATCATCTACCATCAATCAATCTGCAAATTTTGGAGCCACAGTCCTCTGTAGCTCACCCACTTTTGAGCGGTCCAATCAAATGCAAAGGATTTGATTTAAATCCCTCTCGTAACTGTACACCGCTCAAATAATCTGTTTCAGTGGGGAATAGAGTGGTGCAGGAATGAGTCCTAAAACCTGGAAATGAGTTAGTGTTTTAGCACTTCCGGTTCCCTCGTCTGGAAGTCAATGGTTTTTTGAATGGGTTTTTAGTTAGATGCCTGAAATAAGGTCTGTGGTTAACATAAGCTGAAGAGATTTTATAGTTTTGTTCTAAGATATAAAATACATCAATAAATATCCCACTCGTGAGTTTTGAAGCCTTTATGTGTGTTAAAAAAGGCAGTTGCTAACAAGTGGCTAAATGAGACTACTAAACGTCATCACGCCGACTCGTCCGCCTTAACGGCCTAATTGTGTATACTCGCGCTCATGCGAGCTGTGTTGTAGTTCGTTTATAGCCTAATGTTAGCTTTTTACTTCTGGCGATTGCATTCATGCTTCAGAAATCATATAAATGGTGTTCATTTGTGAAGATTATCTTGCTGAACAAAACATGTAAGTATCAGAAACGTGTGTTTTCCACAGATCTTATTTTCTGCAATAATCCAAAACCCAATGGAAAAATCCCATTGTCTTTTTGTCGAGGGAACAAGGGTGATGCTAACTTCCAGGTTGGCCTACAAAAATACATCATCCCTGAACCACTCTGTACGTCATAGTACAGGAGCTAAAGACGCTCTAACTTCCGTTTCACTGAGACTTTAAATAGAAATAAGGGAAAACGAAAAGTTTAAAAAAAAAACAGTGACAGATACTGCTTTATGTAAATACACTGATTTGAGTGGCTATTTGCAACCAATTTCTCAGTCAGACACAGCATTTTGATTACTGCACAGAAATGGGGTCATGAAACCAAAAATTTAAATTAATAAACCAAATTTCTTTTCTTAAAGGTCCCATATCATGCTCATTTTCAGGTTCATACTTATGTTTTGTGTTTCTACTAGAACATGTTTACATGCTGTAATGTTCAAAAAACCCTTTATTTTCATCATACTGTCTGCCTGAATATACCTGTAATTACCCTTTGTCTGATACGCTCCGTTTTAGTGCATTTCAACGGAATTGCGTTGCTAGGCAACAGTTTGGGTCCATGTTTGCTTCCTGTCAGCTGATGTTATTTACATACACTGCAACAGGAAATAAACTGGGACACATTTAGAATGTTTACATTTAAAACCGTGTAATGGTCTAAATATTGTATATTTGTGACATAACAAATGGACAGAAATCCTAACGGCTTGTTTCAAACACACAATTTCTGAATATGGGCTGTGTGTTGTTTCTCTGTATATTGAGCGTTTTGATAGTTAAACAGTATTTATAAAGTACTTAAACCTGCTTTATAATATAAAAGACATGAAAATCTCACTTTTTACAATATGGTACCTTTAAAAGTAAGCACATTTCAAACAGCAGACCGCTCTTTTATATTTTCTTTCCCCTTCCTTTCTCTCTCAGTGCCATAAAATCAAAAGTGATGTCCGGCTGCATGTGTTTCGATCACGCAGCGGTGCGCCGCACTGTCTTGCAAAATGGGGAAAAAAGATGGATGGGTTGTTGGATGGACAGATGGATGGATGAATAGGTAGACAGATACATGGCTGCAGTAAAGGGTAGAGGAGGAGGAGGAGGAGGAGTAGAGGCAGTTAAAGGTACTATTTTCTCCTTCGATGTGTCTCCAAGGACTTTGCATGTCCCTGATGTACAACCTGTTCCTAAATCACCACGCTGGCTGTTTCCTCTCTTACCTCTATGTACATTGGTTGTAAAGTGTGTGTGTGGAGATTTCTGTAGACTGACATCCCACTACACTCACCTTCCCCCTCCATCAGAGCACCACTGCCACTGTTGAACGGCCTCCAATAGATTATTTTGACGGCTGAAAATGTGCAGAGCTGGAATTATTGCATATGCTCTGCCTGGCCACCCAGACATATTACTTTCCCTGCCCTCACACGGACAGAGGCTAATGGGATTTTTTTTTTGTCTTTTAGATGCATGTTTCTGTGTGCCCTCTTATATTTGTGTATTTGACAGTATAATATTTGGGTTCTTATACTTAAATCGACCATCGTTTTGTGGTGTTTTCAGGTTTTTGATTTCAAAGCAGCTGGATTCTTGGCATTCAGTGACTTCCTGGAGCAGTGTCTAACCAGCTGTTTCCAGCAGCTGGTTAACTTACCTTAGTATAAAGACTCGAAGCAGCTGGTTGCCTGGCAATCTCACGGTGACAAGACTCTATGAAATCATTGTGCCCGAAATAGTCACATGCAAAACCCCACTATTAATTAAACCACAACTTGTAGTGTTTAAAGTTTGGTTTTTGTACAGATTAAATAATGAAGATAGAAGGGATAAGTAAGTAGCCATGTAATAAGCAGGATAATGTACAGTGAGCCGGTCATTGTTGTGAAAGAAACCTGTTCAGGGCGATAAGGGACACCTCCGCACCGCGTCGAGATGCGGCATCGTCCTGTCGAGGTTTCTTTCACAACAGTGACCGGCTCGCTGTACATTATCCCGCTTATTACACGGCTACTTACTTAAGAAATCAATGATTTGACAATAAAACAGTCCGCTAGAGTCCGACATCAGAACTGCGGCCATAGCAACGGCCTGTTATACATAGCAACGGTCTGTTATACATAGCAACAGTCTGCTATAAAGAAATAACAGACCGTAGAACGCCGTGATTAACCAATCCGAATCGAGTATTCAACAAAGCCGTGTAATAGAACATGTTAATCGGTGAGCTTTGTGCTGGTAGGCAGTTTTTGTTACTTTCATACAGAGCTGGGCTAGCTGTTTTTGCTAAGCTAGCCTTACTTTAAGGTGCATTATCAACAGAATGTGAAGAGGTTACAGTGTTGACGTTATGTCAAATATGTCAATGTATAGAGTGCTACGGGAATGAGTCCTAAAACCCGGAAATGAGTCAGCATTTTAGCACTTACGGTTCTCTCGTCTGGAAGTCAATGGGTTTTTTTAATGAGTTTTTAGTTAGGTGCCTAAAATAAGGTCTGTGGTTAACACAAGCTGAAGAGATTTTAACATTGGATGGGGAGGTGGATGTGTACAACAAACACAGGGCTTTCAAGCGGGAAAATGGTGGTCGAAACAGGTGTTTTTTTATTTTTAAAGTTACGTTAGGGACGTTTGTGACATGTTTTGTAGTGACGATTGTCACATGTTTTCCGTGCCCATGTTACGTTGTTACATGTTTTACTTAGTTTACATACTTATTTAAGCCCAACCATGACATTTTCCCTTAAAGGACCCATATTGTAAGAAGTGATATTTTCATGTCTTTTATATCATAAAGCAGGTTTAAGTGCTATATAAATTCTGTTAAAGTATCAAAATGCTCAATCCATGGAGAAATACACACAGACCGTATTCAGAAACGGTGCTTTTGAAACAAGCTGTCAGGATTTCTGTCCATTTGTGATGTCACAAATCTACAATGTTTAGACCATTACTCAGTTTTAAACGTAAACATTCTAAATGTGTCCCAGGTTATTTCTGGTTGCAGTGTATGTGAATGACATCAGCAGACAGGAAGTAAACATGAACCCAAACTGTTACCTAGCAACGCAATTCCGTTGCACTTCCGTTGAAATTCACTAAAACGGAGCGTTTCAAACAGATGGTAAATGCAGACAGTATGAGGAAAATAACAGGGTTTTTTTTACATTTAAGTATGTAAACATGTTCTAGTAGAAACATAAAATACAAGTATGAACCTGAAAATTAGCATAATATGGGACCTTTAACCTAGCTAAGTGGTTTTGTTGCCTAATCCTAAATCAGTGGCTTTGTTTCCCCCTGCTGGTACTGCACGTTCATACAGGCGTGTAATATTCACGTCTCTGCGAGGCAACCTTGACACTGACACGCTGTCCCCTGGTGGAAATACGGGTCTATTACACGCTTTGGCGTGATATTGGGTTGGTATTATTATAATTAAATAGAGGCAAATATACTTTACGCTGCCTTTTGGCAGATGGTTTACAATGTTTGCTTCCATTGTTGTGACGTCAGACAACTGCTTCTTCATGGAGTCCGGGTATATGGATTTGCCCCAAGTTTACAAGTAGGAACTCCGACTTTGAGTGGCGTTGCATTGTACTTTTTCCAAGTAGGAGGTCGGAAATTTTCGAGTTTAGTTGTCTGTTCTTAACCAGGCACAGTGACTTGAAATCGTTTTACTCTCTAAAAAAACGTTTGCATCCAGAGGGTGGAGAGTGATTAATCTGATGATCTACTTCCTGTTGAGATGGATTATTGTGAAGAGAGAGGTCATTTCATTAGTTGAAAACAAGCAGGATATCCAGTAGTAAGACACTTTAATTTGAGAGAAATCTGTAAAAGTTTTATGGTTTGTAATTTGTGTTTATGCCTCCTGGTACACACTGAGGTAATTAAAGATGCACTGCTTTTGAGGAGGTAAAAGTAATGAGATTTTGATAGAAAATATGTTTTGGTTTATTAAAAATGTTTGTGTAATAAGGCATGGAGAGTTGGCAAGCAAGATGAAAAAGTATTTTTTGAGTGAGTTTAGATATTTGAATTAAGGTTGTAATTAAGATTAGGGTTAGATCTGTGGTTTGAGGTTAGGACTGGAAGGTCCTCACAAGTACAGTAAGACGTGCTTGCGACGGAGAGAGAGGAAGTGCAGATGTGGCTTCCCGCTGGCGAGGTGCTCCAAGCTGCTCGCTGAGGTTTGATTTATGAGTCGGTGTTTAGCGTGCAGGACGGAGCCGCACTGGAAACCAATGGACCAGAACGTGAGAGAGATCAGCCAAAATATCCTGTCCAGACTCAACTATCATCCCCCTGCCAGAGAGAAAGAGAAGTACGGACAGACAAAAGAACAAAGGAAACAAGAGGAGAAGAAGCAAAAAGGAGGAATGGAGGAGAAAAAAGATGGAAACTGGGAGAGAGGAGGAAGCTAAGGAGGAATAAGTGAAGGGAAAACAGGAGTGAATGAAGGAGAAAAAGTGGGAGAAAAGGGAGAGGGAGTTTTATCAGTTTGATTCCAAAGTACAGAACATCTGTTTCTCATTTAGGTTTTTCTCTTCAAGAAAAGAGTCTGCTCAGGCTGTCGATGAGGCCTTAAAGTAACATCAGATTTTAAACCTGCAGTAAGCGATATCTTTATTTATATATCATTGAAAAGAGGTGAGGAGTGATGGTGAAAGAGAGGAAAGGGAATGAGGATGATAAAGAGATGGTGATGGGTCGAGAGAAGGATGAACCGATGTGAATCCGGCAGCAGAAAGAGACCTGACCAGAGTTTTAAGATGAGGCAGCTCAAAAGTCATCCTCCTCCCGGGACTTCCTCCTCTCTCTGTCTCTTTCTCACCGTCTCTTCTCTCACATCAGTCTTTCATGGACGATCAGTCTCTTTTTTTCCCCTCATCCAGAGGTGGCATACATTTTAATGACTGATTTGAGGCTGATCCAGAGGATAGGAGAGGGAGAAGAGAGAGTATTCACAGCCCTCTTTCTCTTTCTGTCCCCTCGTCTCGCACATTGAAAGATTGTGTGGCCGGACGGCTCAACGTCATGCTGTTTCTGGGTCTTTTAGTTTACGTGTCATCCATAATGCATTTGACATAATCACTGTCACCAAAGCACAATGCCAAGAAAAGAAAAGGCCAAGGACAGAGGATGGATTAAGATCCTGGAACGGGATCTGCTGGGTAGTGCAGGTGAAACAGCTTAAGGCCCAGACACACCAAGCCGACATCAAAGAACTAGCGCCGATGAAGGCCGACCTTTGAGTCGCTTCACGTCATCTTTGACTCGACCAAAAAGTTGCACTTGAACACACTGCAAAGACTACAGCCAACTACTAGCTACCACATACGTTCTGCGCCGACGACGGGCGGCGCCACCGATTCAATATGCTGAATAGGCCGAAAAAACTAAGACACAGGCAGACACGGGCAGACTAGAGCCGACAGTGCAGGACATACCGCAAAAACTAGGCTGACTGACGCTCACCGATGGTCCCAAACTGTCCGACGGCCAACAGTCGGCTTGGTGCTTTAATGCACTGGTTCCCAACCTGGGGTCCCGACCCCCATGAGGGGTTGCCAAAGCTTCAAGGGGGGTCGGAGGTTTAAGACAACTTTTTTTAAAAATATAAAGTTGGCATTTCATTTATTTCTGTAAAAAAAAGAAACTAAATGAAAGTGGAAAAGGGGTCCCTTTAGGAAAAAGATTGGGAACCACTGCCTGAAAGGATATGGCTGGCAATATTCTATATTTTTGTTATTGCCAACAAATACTTTAAATGCAGCTTACACACTGTAAATACTGTTTCATTTTTTTTTAAAGTTTATAAGTGCTTTCCTAAAACAGCTGGGCTCTGCTTTTTTTGCAAATGCTGAGAGCCACTGTCATGTTTTTAGATTGAAAACAAATCTGTATTTATGCAGGTCTTCATGTTATGTAGGCTACTTGTGAAGTCATTATTTTTATGCTGCATTTTTATCTTGTTTATGGACTCTCATCTGCAGGTGTTAATTTTTTTGCAGATACTCTCCTTAAAGGGGACATACCATGAAAAACTCAGTTTTTCAGTGCTTGTGCTCATACATTTCGGTATCTGGAGTACCTACCAACCCACAAACTGTAAAATAAGACAACCAAGTCAGTTTTTTGTGGGCTGTCTAGATCAGAAAACATGTGATTCAACAAGCCATTCAGATTTGGCTCCCCTTCCTATGTCACATGCAGGCTCATTAGAATATACCGCCCTTGGCTTGAGAACTACCTTTGCAAAGGTGCACCATATTTTTCTTGTAAGCCAATCAGAGCAGACTGGGCTTTTTCTGGAGGGGGTCTTAAAGAGACAGGCATGTTTCAGAAAGAGGGTGAATACAGGTATATTCAGACAGACAGGATGAGAAGTATTATGTGTTTTTTGAACATTAAAGCATGTAAATATATTCTAGTAGAAACCCAAAATACAAGTATGAACCTGGAAATGAGCATAATATGTCCCCCATTTCCACACATTCCCCATTATAAGTGAATGCATCTATGTGGCGTGTTGTTTAAGGTTGAGTCAACACTGAATTCATTAAAATGAAAGGCCTGCCAGCCAAAAGATTTTTTTTTTCTCTGATTTGCTAAATTAAATCAACATTATGCCACTGAGTGCGAAGTTCATTTATTATCAATGCCAAAGATACAAATAATGATTACACACTAAAACTACCAAATCAGGTGGAAAGACATTCAGTTTGTTTTGTTTGGCCTTCAAGACTCAGATTGTAGCATTACAGCAACTGAAAATTCAACTATTTTTGTTCAGAGTGTAACTGAGCCAGCTACAGGACATGAACCCAGACTGAAAGGGTTTATTGGAAAAAAGCTGACAGATGTTGATATGTGACAGCCAGCAGCTCCTTGTGTTTGGAAATTCTTGCCTGATGGTCGCGTTCAACTGTTTATTCATGTGCATGAACACCAGAGAAGGTCAATTATGGTGAAGAGTGCCGACAAGCCTGGCAGGCTTTTTCAGACGTAAAGGTGACCTGTCAGCCTACTAGTTAACAAAACTCTGTTTACAACTCAGTAAAGCCCCCCCTCTGCTCAAAAATGTGTTTTGTTTTGTTGATTGAGAGTAGGTCCACGTTAGGCAGAAGCCACTGAGCATGCTCGAGCACATTCTTCAATGTTTACAGCACTTTGCTAGTTTGACAAGCAGAGAGACATGAACTTCAATCTCTGTGTTGATCACAGTGAAGGACTATGTCAGCCAGTGCAACAGAAGTAGTTTACATTAAGATGTTGTAGATGTTGTTGAAGTCAAATCCTGAGAATATGGTGAAATAATGTGTTGGATCAACTACCTCCTTTCAGACACAACGTGACAATGGCACCACTGCGCTCTGAAACCCATTATTTCCAACGGCTTGTGGTGTGCCACAATGGCTTTTCGCTGTGTTGAGCAAAGCGCGGTGACGAATACCCATGTGGCCAAGAAGCGATGCAGATAGCCAGGCCCGGAAGGCAAAATGGAGGAAAAACTAATATTGTGTTTGTGAATTCCATAGACTGTATATAAAAAGTGGACGTAGAGACCGAGACGTCACCCATTGGTTTGTGGACTGCCGTTTTGAAGCCTTGAGCTCAGTATTTTGGCCGTCGCCATCTTGGTTTTTGATGGCCATCTTGATTATTTGCAACCAGAAGTGACACGAGAGGGTCTTGATTTTTGCCAATCACCATCTTGGTTTTTGGGTATTGCCATCTTGGTTTTTGGACGTCGCCGTCTTGATTTTTGGTCGTCCCCATCTTGGTTTTTGCCCACTGCCATCTTGGTTTTTGCCCATCGACGTATTGTTTTTTGGCCGTCGCCATCTTGGTTTTTGGCCGTCGCCATCTTGGTTTTTGGCTGTCGCCATCTCCATTTTTTCAACCAGAAGTGACACGAGAGGGTGGAGCTAAGTACAACCGAATGCTGAATAAAACAATTTCAGGCGACCAAATGTTACAATTAACATTCATGAACTGAAAACACACTGTGAAAGGGTTAAAGTTGTAAGACCAAAACACGGACAACTCCCAGACCAGACAACGCCGTGGTAGCGACCTGTCAATTACAAGGTAGTCATGCACTAAAGCAGGGTCAGCAACCTTTACTATCAAAAGAGCCATTTTAGACAAAAAAAAAAAAAATAATCTGTCTGGAGCCGCAAAACATTTGAGCATTGTGATGAAGGTAACACAGTTTATAGTCTAAGTATATAAGTCTAATGCCGTGTGGGCCAAAGTGCAAATGTCATAACTTTACAAGAAAAAAAGTCATAATATTACGAGAATAAAGTCATAACTTAACAAGAAAAAAAGTCATAATATTACGAGAATAAAGTAATTACTTTACGTTAAAAAAAAGTCGTAATATTACGAGGAATAAAGTCATAACTTTATGAGAAAAAAAGAAAACAAGTAAATTTACTACTTTAAAATATTATGAATTTATTCTCATAATACTATGACTTTTTCTCTTAAACTTACGACTTTATTATCATAATATTACAACTTTTTTTCTCGTAAACTTATGACTTTATTATCATAATATTACGACTTTTTTTTCTCGTAAACTTATGACTTTATTATCATGATATTACGACTTTTTTTCTCATAAACTTATGACTTTATTATCATGATATTACGACTTTTTTTCTCGTAAACTTATGACTTTATTATCATAATATTACGACTTTTTTCTGATAAACTTATGACTTTATTCTCGTAATATTATGGCCTTATTCTCGAAATCTCAGATTTATTTATTTTTCCTCAATGTGGCCCTATTACTCCGTCGTACCGTTGTACCATAGACCTACAACAATGATAAATAAAAATGAAAATGTAAACAAAAAAAACAGTTATTATTTTCCATTTTTTTAAATCCACAGGGAGCCATCGGAGAGGGGCTAAAGAGCCGCATGTGGCTCCAGAGCCGCAGGTTGCTGACCCCTGCCCTAAAGCATACCCTGCTTTATGGTCTATTTGACTCTAAATGGGACCATAATTTACTAAATGAACATCATGCTGTATTGAAGAGGACTTGAAACTAGCGATTGACACCATAAACTCATGTTTACAATGTTTACTGAGGTAATAAATCAAGTGAGAAGTAGTGTCATTTTCTCATAGACAATACAATCTATAATCTATACAATCAGACTTCTTTTTGCAACCAGAGGAGTCGCCCCCTGCTGGCTATTGGAAAGAATGCAAGCCCCGTGTTTGAAAAATGTATCTAACCAATTGGTCACATCAGGTATGTCTCAACAGGTAGATGTTAATTTATAATCATAGCAAAATGACGTAGTCCCGCTAGAAGTTTTGAAAACTCAGCCTGCTTTGCTCTGTCCTCCGCGACTTCCCTGAACCCCTTGTCAGACGTGGGCTGAACCCAGCGGCAAGCACAACTCAAATTGTGTCACACTGTCTGAAAGGGCCATTTTGTGCCATTTCTAACCTACATACAGGTAGATAAAGGCATATCTACAGTGACTTTCTCATGTGTTTAATATAGTTTCTAAACGAGGAGATTTCTATGACATGAAATCATGGTCTACATCAGGCTTTGGCTACACAGACAATTTTATTATACTTAAAGCTGCAGTGCGCGATATTGGCGCAAATATGATTTAAAAAAGTGATTTTTAGAAAACGGCCGCTATATCGTGACAGTAGTACATGAAACAGGTAACCTGAAAAAAATCATGTTCCTCTGTGTCCTACTGTGCCCTCCGGTGCTCCTAACGGCATCTGAAGGATTTCACTTACCGGAGGAAAACAAGGTCTGCTGTCCAGCTGCTGTCTATGAGAGCCTGCTGTCAATCACTCACGATCTCCGACCAAACGGTCAAACTAGGCAGCGCTGATCAAATATGAATCAATATTCTGTTACTGTAATGCCTATTTCTTACCTCAAATGTTTTCAGAATCATCTTGGAGTTACTGTTTAGCTGTAAAATTAGAAAGTTTATGAGGCAGCCGCCATTGTAAAATCTGTTGAAGAAAGCCAAGTTCTGGTCACATGACCGGAGCACAGCCAATAGGAACGCTTTCTCTCTCTGAAATGACCTGTGATTGATCAAAATCTGCCGTCACGCGCTAGATTTTTCTAAAGCCTGAAAACAGAGCCATGAGGAGGAACAGATGTCTAGTTTCCCTCAGACCACTTGAATTACAATATGCTGAAAGGTTATTATGGAATTTTTGCCAAATTATGCCAAAAAATTGTTGCCTACTGCCACTTTAAAGGCCTTGTAAAGGACATTTAGAGATTTGTTTCTAAACACATTATAAATTTTGGAAAATAATTAGTGAAAACATGTGAAAAGACTGTGAACATTGTAGTACTGGATTGTGGAGTTAGACCATTAAACTTTTTTTCGCCAGTTTTGTGTTCAGGATTTTTTGGGCAGGGCTGAAACCATGGCTCAATGACGCAGTGGAGCCATCCTTAGCATGACCCCACCCATCTTCAGAAAGCCTGGTTTTTGAAAGGCAAAAGAGTAGCCCAGGAAAATGACAAAGTGTCAGAGTATAGAGTACCAGGGCCACGAATGTCTTTGAGACTACCAGGACTACAAAAGCAAAAACTTTGTCCACGGCCCTGGGAAGCTGCGAGGTCCGGGTGGAGGGGGCTGTAAAGCTCACGGCACGGCTCACGGAGCCACCTTCGCCCCGAGCCTTTCCAAGCCGACTTAGAGCCGATCGCGGCGCACCGCCTTGGAGGAAATGCGCCCGGCGGGGGCCAGCCAGCGCCGGGGAGAGGTCCCGCGAGGGGATCCTCCCACACCAAGCGGCCATCCCTAACCCGCCGAGTTGAATCCCCCGGACTGACTGCAGACTGCGCCGACCCCACCCGTTTACCTCTCAACAGTTTCACGCCCTCTTGAACTCTCTCTTCAAAGTTCTTTACAACTTTCCCTTAAGGTACTTGTCGACTATTGGTCTCGTGCCGGTATTTAGCCTTAGATTGAGTTTACCACCCGCTTTGGGCTGCATTCCCAAACAACCGGACTCTGAGAAGACCGGAAGCCGGTGCAACGGGGACCGTTACCGGCCTCACACCGTCCACGTGCTGAGCCTCGATCAGAAGGACTCAGGCCCCCGAGCGACACCGGGCAAGCGGTCTTCCGTACGCCACATTTCCACAATCCGCCCGTCGGACGGGGATTCGGCTCTGGGCTCTTCCCTCTTTGCTCGCCGCTACTGAGGGAATGCACCTTCCCCGCCTGTGGCCGTGGTTTCAGCTCCTTCAGCGGACACACCCCCAGTGTTTCAGAGTAGAGAATACTGCTTATTTTTCCATGATTTTGAAAGCTAATTTTATATACTTGCCGATTTTTTTAATTATTCAAATTTGGCTGGGTGGTTAGTAACACATTTTTCTGTGGTGTGACAAACCCAGAATGCATATTTATTATTGCTTTACAAGGCCTTTAATTATACTTTTAACCAGTGGTTTTCAACCTGGGGGGTCAGGATTATGCTTTATTTCAAGCTTCCTTCTAATCTATTTATTTGTGTGCGAATCATTGGATAACTTTGCCTCAAAAAAGTATTCGATAAAACAGTCTGAGAGGAAATAATCACTCTTTAGTTAATATGGTCACAACCTTTAGACTTGCAACTGTAGAGTAGACAAAGCTTTATTTTAAGGGGTCACAAGCCAAAAAGTTGGGATTAACAACTCAAATATAAACTGAAGAAAACTTTTCACTATGATTCATACCAAAAAAAAACAAAATGCTGTAGATATGATGCTTTCAAGCTGTAAAAATACATCCTCTAAAGATATATTTTCATATTTTGTTTGTTTGTTTTCTCCCAGACTACTTCATTCTTCACACAAACACTGAGCATCAGTCTGGCATTCTTTGATTTGATCATCACCTCCTGTCTTACAGCGTATCCCTCCTTCCTCAGGAAACGTAAAGGAACTTACAATAAGAGAGCCGGGGTTTTTACCGAGTAGGACAGGGTGTAATTTAGTGCACCAGGTGTGTATTTGTGCGCTAAGCGGCCTCCTCACAGCAGGTTTTGCAAACGCACATCCCTAAACCTGACAGTTGATGGCAGCGTAGCTGCTTTAACGCACACTGAAGAAATTGAGGTGATTAATTCTTTAAGCTGAATTTTTCTCCCTCCAGCTGAGCTCAGTGTTCTTGCTCTTTGACTGTTCACCAATTTAGACATCTGTTGTTTCTCTCAGGAGCTGAGAAGTATGTTTGTCTTGAGGTCTGTGAGTCTCTACAAAGAAATCTAAAAATGTATATACAAGATCATGTATTGTCTGAGTAGGACGTGTTTGTGTGTGTGAGAGTTTGCTTGCTAATTATAAATGTGTGCTGGAAGACTGAATGTAATCTGTGTGATATGATTTGTGTTGAGGTTATATAAGGAACTAATTGGTTTGTTATAGAGTAGGCGTGCATGCATGCTTGTACAAAGTGTTTCAGCGTGAATACCGGATCATTACACTTGTGCTTGTGCATTACATGTGCTCATGTCTATTTTATTTGGTTCATTACAACATGTAGGAAGATTGTTGGCGTCGATGCGACGCTCCGCTCGGCTAGAAGGGCTTCCGCCCGACCGTGTGTCGGCTCAATCTCATTACTCAACCGTCGAAGGGATGTGTCTGGATGAGCCTTTGATTTCTGATTGACTAGAAGGTGAAAGATGGTGCATCTGTTGGAGGGAGAACAGCGTATCAATTGTAGGCACATTTTCATCAGAGCAGCAGAAAATCAATGATTGCCAGATTGGGTTTCTTGTCAGTTCGGAGGATTGGTTCAAAAGAAGAAGATTTGGATTGCACAGTAGCAAGTTCAGAATGGCAGAAATTGCACATTTAAAACATTTTTGAAGGATTTATTTGACATGATTGAGTTTTTTTTTTTTTTCCTTTTTTCCTCAAATGTGCCTCAGTTTTCAAGTTTGATTTAAAGGAACAGTGTGTAAAATTTCGGGGGATCTATTAGCAGAAATGGAATATAATATTCATAACTATGTTTTCATTAGTGTATAATCACCTGATAATAAGAATTGTTGCGTTTTTGTTAGCTTAGAATGAGCCGTTTATATCTACATAGGGAGTGGGTCCTCTTCACAGAGTCCACCATGTTGCACCACAGCCCTGTCTCCTAAAAATTGCGTTCCCGTATAGCTAAATTGCATATTTACAATTACATATCACAAATACCTTTCTAAGTCTGCGGACGGCCGCAGCGAATGATTTTGTACAACAAGCGACACACAGAGCAGGTGACGTAGTATATCGAGCAACCATGAATGAAAATATGTTTAATAAAAACGTTTGTGAATAATAACAGGTATAACAAGCGAGAAAGTCCACTACTGGTGGGCGGGAGGGGAAGGGAGGTGGTTGGGTCCAACAAACACCGGACATTCCCCCAGGAGACCGGTGTTCATGTTCCGTGTGATACGTCTTCATTTGTTGCATTTTTGTTTTGTTTTTAAGTAATTTTAAGACAAAACCATGATGGTTTTTTTTTTTACTAAACCTAAGAGGCCAACGGTATTACCAGGGTTTTGCACTCGGCGGCTCATGTTACCGGAAAGGGAGGAGTGAGCGGAGGGGTACTCAGTCGGTTGCAATCTGCAACTACACCAAATCCTACACACTGTCCCTTTAATGAGATTTAATTACCAAGGGTGCTTTCACACCTAACCTGTTTGGTTCGGTTAAAACATACTCAGGTCCGTTTGCCCGGTTAGTACAGTTCGTTTGAGCTGGTGTGAAAGCTGTCAGTGAAACCCTGGTGCGGTCCAAACAACCGAACCAAAACCGCCTGAAAAGGTCGTCTGGTGCGGTTCGTTTGTGGTGTGAAAGCAAACGAACCAACCAAAGGCTTTTATAATAGCAAATATGTGATTTTAGCATGATTCCAAAATCTAAACTACTAATAAATCAATCTACTGATTGTGAAATCTTTTGAAGAAGCGATCTGTATTTAAGACCATGTATATATGCATGTCAGCGTGTATAATTTCCCTAATTAATGGGTCAAAAACTGTAAAACTGCTGTGCTTGTATCCGACTCTGTGTACTTTGTCAGTTCATTAACTCCATTAAAAAAGTGTGTGACAGCGATTCCACAGTATGCCGATCATACACGTGTCCGTGCGCTCCCCGACGTTTGGACTATGTGTTCGCACCAGTCATCTGGGAGCGTTAAAATGCTGCATAAACTTCTGTCACTCACCAGAATTAGATTTCCCCACGAGGGTCCTGATTATGCAGGATGACAATCGCCAAAACAGTCCAATCAGTGTGTTACCTGTCAGTCTGTATAACTTCATGTTTATCCCTCTGGTTCATTTGAAAAAAAGGCAGTGTGAACAGTTAGGCTGCACAATTTTGAAAAAATATCTAATTGCGATTGTTTTGACTGATATTGCAATTGTGATATGATTTGTAATATTAGAGGGAATGATACTTTTTACATCATTATTCAGATTTTCATGGAAAAAACAAAATTATTATGGTGTGATTTTGTGGGGATCTGTACCAAACAAAGATGTTTTTTTAAGTCTGTAGAGTACAATGTGAGTATGATGAGCAGCACATCTCTGCAGCACAAGTAGTGCAATGAAGTACAATGAATTTACACAGATGTGTTTAAAAAGGGCAACTCATCCACACTGTACATAAACTGTAGGGGCCAACAAAATCTACAAATCTATATTCATTCATTATTTAATCTCTATGCTCTTGCATGAGATAACAACAGGTAGTGAAAATTGTTTTCAATAAGATGAATCTGCACAACTTATCCTTCTTTTTCTCCCAAAAATCCACACAAAAACACAGCTTTTGACGATAACGCCTCCATCTCTAGGTTCATTTTTTTCCAGTGTATGTTTCTTACTCCTGCAGAACACTGGCCAAAATATAGATGTCTTGTGGATATATTTCCCTTGCCATTAACAATGTGGGAGGTTCAACAGAAGAAAGTGTTCCCATAAAAACATCAGCGGTAAATGACAGATTTTGCTGTCAGTCGCTGTGGATCAACACAGTTCCCTCCAGACTGCTTTTCACTGACATTCAACAATCATACAGTGAGACATTTATTGCAGAGCAGCCAAACCCGAGGTGCCAATTTCACCAGCAGTAGCCTCAGTTGACTAAAATACAGTGCAGCTACAGAAAGTGCTGTGTATGAAGAGAGGAGCACAGATCTAGATGACTAGCTGAAGTACAAGCAGAGGAGGCAGGTTGAGGTGTAACGGGGGGTTCTACTCTTCTGCTTACTTTCTATAAACAGTTCATGACTGCCCCGTTAACTTTCTATTGTCCCGCTGATAGCGGTGGCAGCCAACAGTCTCTGCGTTGTGTTTATTTGTAGACCAACGGCTGACGGTTAACGTTCACTCCAACGAACCACAGACAGCTCCGACGTCGATTCAACATATATATTTATTGCTCACAAGCACTTCGGGTCACACGTTCACCTGGGAGATACAAGCCCGGTCTCAAGATTATACATCATACAAAGACTATACATTAATATTTACAGATTCAAGTTTATACACACACACTCACCTGGGAGATACAAGCCCGGTCTGACTCGTTCCCACAGTGATGAGCTTTTATAGCTCCATCGTTACCATGGATACTCTATTGTAAAATTCCAAATATGAAAATAACACAAATATGTACACCAAACGATTATCAAATAAAAGGTAAATTACTAAAAATATTATTAACAGCAACAGTACAATTTATTAAAGATGAAATTGCGTATTTAATGTAACATGCAAGAAGCATATGTTACAGAGGGAAAGTGAGGACACACAACAAAGTAAATTACAACTTTACTAACTCCTGGAATCTGCTGAAGGCCGCAAAATTGATGATATACAACCTTGCTGAAGATCCAAGGGTGGATTTTCCCTTCAGGTCCGGCCACCACTGTGTCCCAACAACAAATGCGAGGCACAGACACTCTGACCTCAGCCAGACACAAAACAAATTAAATTTTGTTACGGTGCACTTACCTCCCCGTCTCCAAGCACTCCTCATCAGCAAAACCAATTTTGGGAAGACTCAAGAGGTGCTTTGTTAGAAATGGACAGTTAGGGAAATGGCTTGATGCAAATTTACTGATGTGCCTCTTTGTCTTTCTTTGTCTTGTTTCTGTGTGTGTGTGTGTGGGTGTGTGTCTTTCTTTTCAGAGGCGGCTTTGAACAGGATGTGGAGAACGGTTACCTTCAGCACCCTGATACCTGCCACGGTGAGATGGAAACATTTATTTAATCTCAGGGATTTACAGAAGCGATAAAGAATAACAGGAAAAAACCACACCTATTGACTTTTATCAGATCTTGATGGCAGAGCGACAGCAGGCACAAGTGATTGCGGATCTAACGAATTATGATGGTGCATTACGAAGTATTTATTTCAATGAGGGCAGCAATTCAACTCATGTTGAAGGAGTTTGAAGAGTTTGTCCGCCCCCGTTCACAATCCCTGCTGGAATACTGTTCTCAATCTTTCTATGTTAATTAAGCATTTGCTCATAGAAGTGGGTTGTTGTAGCTCTTATTCAACAATACATGTTTCCCATTAGAAATTAATGAATTGTAGTGCAGAAACCAGGACTCTTAAATTAATGGTAGGGCTGTCAAAGTTAACATGATAATAACGCGTTAACGCATATTTGTTTTAACGCCACTAATTTCTTTAACGCATTAACGAAATTCGCAATTTTTAGGTTGTAGCGGGTTCAGTTTTAAAGCCTGAGTGAAGATACTGGTATCATATGAACCTAGAAAACCTAACGAATCCATTGGACCAGAACCAATGGAAGGAGGCTAAATAACACTCTAAACTTGCACTAAATTTTGGCGAGGAAAAATTGGCATGGCCATTTTCAAAGAGGTCCCTTGACCTCTGACCTCAAGATATGTGAATGAAAATGGTTCTATGGGTACCCATGAGTCTCCCATTTACAGAAATGCCCACTTTATGATAATCACATGCAGTTTGGGGCAAGTCATAGTCAAGTCAGCACACTGACACACTGACAGCTGTTGTTGCCTGGTGGACTTCAGTTTCAATGTTATGATTTGAGCTGATTTTGTATGCTAAATGCAGTACCTGTGAGGGTTTCTGGACAATATTTGTCATTGTTTTGTGTTGTTAATTGATTTCAGTTAATAAATATATACATATATTTGCATAAAGCAGCATATTTGCCCTCTCCCATGTTGATAAGAGTATTAAATACTTGACAAATCTCCCTTTAATCTACATTTTGAACAGATAAAAATATGTGATTAATTTGCGATTAATCGTGATTGAAGCTGAAGTTTTTTATTTTTTATTTAACCTTTAAGTAGGCGAGATTGGAGCAAATATGATTAAAAAAAATTATTTTTATAAAACGGTCGCTATATAGTGACAGTAGTACATGAAATAGGTAACCTGAAAAAAATCATGTGCCTGAGATCTGCTGTCCATCTGCTGTTTAAGAGAGCCGGCTGTCAATCACTCGCGAACTCCGACCAAACGGTCAAACTAGGCAGCGCTGATCAAATATGAATCAATATTCTGTTACTGTAATGCCTATTACTCGCCTCAAATGTTTTCAGAATCATCTTGTAGTGCACGGTTTAGCTGTAAAATGAGAAGTTTGTGACCCAGCAGCCATGTTGGAAATCTCTTGAAGGAACGCCAAGTACCGGTCACATGACCGGAGCGCCGCCAATAGGAAAGCTCTCTCAATGAAATGACCTGTGATGGGTTAAAGTCTGCCGTCACGGGCTAGATTTTCTAAAGCCTGAAAACAGAGCCATGAGGAGGAGCAGAAGTCTAGTTATCTCTCAGAACACTTGAATTACAATATGCTGAAAGGTTATTATGGAATTTTTGCCCAATGATGCCAAAAATATACTGCCTACTGCCACTTTAACTATGCACAATCATGCGATTAATATTTAATCGTGATTAAATATTTTTAATCGATTGACTAAATCTAATTAATGGTCTTCATTTTTTTCCTTTGGCGAGTAGCCATGGTATAAGTGGGATAATGCCCTTCGAGGTGTCCATTATCAGGAATTAATGGACTTCGTGGAGGCAACCGCTGTGCATCGGACAGTTCTGGCCTCCATTTCGTCCATTAATTCCTGATAATGGACACCCCTGTCGGGCATTATCCCTTACATATAACCACACACGCTGATGTCATTTTGAATTTCTTTCTTTGTCTTTCTCCAGATGTCCTGGCGACCACTCGCAAGCAAAACACTGCGCTGGATTCAGCCTATGGTCAGTGAACATGTCTTTATCTATTTTTTTAGCTGGTCACCACTGAGCGCTAACAGACTAAAGGCTAGGAAACTGAACTCAGTTCAGTTGTTTTTTTCCCAATGCATTTGGTAAAATTGGAGGTTTGTTTATAACCTGTCTGATTATTTGTGTTCCAGCCCGGTTTTGATTCTGTTCTTATGTTGGCGAAGTTGGTGCGTAAAACGTCACAATAAAAGTGATAACCAAAACTAGATTCTTTAGATACACATTAGCCATCTTTCCATTCACATATTTTAATTATATTTTATTATTTTGAAGTATCACATCCGATAAGCTGTATGGAAGTGGCAAAATTCAATAAAACGTCCTCAATTGCGTAAAAAAGATTTTACGCACACTTGAGGTGTTTTTTTCTTTCGAAAAAGAGTTTATGCGCTAGATGGATTATGGAAACACCTTTGCCGAATCAATTCTGACATAGCGAACATTTAAATCACACTGACTGACTGATCAGCTGTTTCTGCTGTCGGCGTCTTCTTGGATATATATTTATCTTGTCTTCGTCGCTGGACAACATGAAACATGGCCAATACCAGCTGACATGAAAGACCAATTAAAACTTTGAAACAAATTCCTGAAGACCTCTCTCCATTTTCCTTTCATAGATGGCCAAGCCGACTTGTTTTGTTTCCGGTTCGCAACCTCTACTTCTTCTTCTACTCTGTTTACTGGCGGATTACAGCCATACGTAGCCTATAGCGCCAACTTCTGAGTTTATGCGCTCCAAACCAGTTGATAGAAATAAGCCTAATTAGCATTTCTTTTTTGCGACATCCCAAAAGTTCGCTTAAAATTTGCTTGAAGATTGAATGGAAACACATCTACTGAACCTACTCACTCACTGTTACTTTATCTGTATCTCCAGTTATATGCCTACCAAGCAAATGTTTTCTACACTTTCTACAACCTGGGAGGTTACAGAGTATTTTATTGCGGCAGCTGAATGGCCAGTGCCACCTCTCCTCCTCAGCCAGTCTGACAGCTTAAACATTGAAGCCATTGTCTGAAGCATCAGTCCTTTGATGGACCAGGAGCTCCGCTGGCTAGGCTGCCTAATGCCCTGTATCAGGAAGGATCATCATCCCTGTCACGTCCCATTACTCCCCCGCTGGCAACACCGCGCAGCCCCTGGCATGGCCAGAATAGAAATAGAAATGCCAGCAAGCTGGCTACCTCTCAGATAAGATTGAGGGGGTGGTGTTCAGACAATTTTCTAACACTGCATCATTCAAAACTAGTCATTTTCAATCCGAAAGCTGTTGGCCAGCCTTGTTCACTTTTATCTACACAACTGAAGCACCCGCCTCAACTTTATGAGGAGTTTTTAGGACTTGCTCAAAGTCAGATCCTTTTGTCACTGGACGAATTGGGACACTAATGGTGGTGGTTGATCAAAAACACTGTGATTAGTATCAGCAATCATGCTGGGAGATGTCGGCCATTACGGCTCAGCAGAACCATCCATCCTCGGTCTCTGTCTCAGAACAGAGGCCACTTTGTCTGCCAGAGGCTTCGGCCCAGACCTCCACAGTCCCACAGAGTCTCAGTAGCCTGCAAAGCCTCCCTGCTGGAGGAATTACCACTCAGTCGGCAGCAAGTCGTGATGAGCAACCCTCCTGCTTAATCATACGGGGCTCTCATCACCCAGATGCTTCACTGCACCGTTTGAAGTTCTCAACGCGCAGTCAGATTCTGTCTCCGTTGTTTTTTGGTGTCTATATTTTTTTTTCTAGCTGATTCACACCAAAAGCCTTTTAAGTCTCTGCACTGAAGATCAATTATCAGCTTTCCTAGACAATAAAACACCCCATATGCCAAAACAAAGCTGTTGTCACACAGGGGCTCCGTTCCCTGTTCGAAAGCACACCAAAGACAGGGACGTTTTCTTTCTTCCACTTCCCTGTCAGCCAAACAATCGCAGCCTGCAGAGGGAAGGGCGTAAGATAAACACCTGCCTGTGTAGGTATTCAAATGTTCCTCTGTTGTATAATGTGCTTTTTTTGTACTTTATCAACAGTAAAAGGGGGAAAAAATCATGCGCACTCAGAATAACACAATTGTTATAAATTGAAGTAATGAAGTCCTGGAGCTATTGTCCGATGTGCCAGGGCCAAATACCCCCTGGTGTACAGTTTTAATTTGCCCGGCGCAGATGGCGAACCGGCGGGGCACCTCATTGAGAGTGAACGCTGTCAACTGGCTCACAGTGAGAGAGCGAACAAGCCTTTTTCCTCCAGTCTGGGTGTGAGCTCTGCAGAATGCTAACATTATGGCTGGCTTATTAGTGCAGGAGCCCGAGCCAATAGCAGCATGCTGCTTGCTGGACCTCAAGGACAACAGAGAGCTAATAATGCAATCAAGATGTGGAGTGTGTCATCAAGATAAATATGTTTGATAATACAAGACCTGTGGCAGCGAATGCTCAGAAGTTTCTTGGCATATGTTTGAAATGATTCCAAATGTGGCCGACATTATGTTTGCTAGTCTGCCTCAAGGTGACGGAGTTTCCTGTGAAACAGCTCAGCTGGAGTGAGGTAGTGGAAAAAAACCATCACCTAGCCAGCCAACAGTATCTATTTCAACTTATCTGTGAAAACGCTTAGCAGAGCGGACACAGAGGAGTTTTAAGTGGGGTAAGAGGTCAAGGCCATGTTAAAATATGGGAGAATTGGGCGCCTCGATTGCTCAGTTGGTAGAGCGGGCGCCCATATAACCAGGCTGAGTCCTGCCCGCGGCGGCCCAGGTTCGAATCCAACCTGTGGCCATTTCCGCATGTCTCCCCCTCTCTCTCTCCCCCTTTCTAGACTATCCACTGTCCTATAAATAAAGGCTTGAAAAATGCCAAAAACAAATTCTGTAAAATAAGCTGGAGAACCATGATTAAATGATTACTGAGTGGTTTAGTGGAGTTTAACAGCTGAAAGACTTGTCATTGACCTGTCATTCTGTCGACTAAGATGGTATATTTAAATAGTATAAAAGTGCCCAAAACCCTTTGTTGCAGTTTGTAAAAATTCAAAAGCCATTCAAGAATGTTAATATCCTTTATCAGTTTAAATTCGCAACAGATAACTTTTCAACTTCTCCCTCATAGCGTTTCTAAGCGGTATTATTGTTGGCGCCGCTGTCGCAAAGACAACAGGATCGGATATAACAGAATACAGCCTAGTGTCACCAATGCTCATTTTATAAAGGCCACTGCAAAAAAACAGACGGACAATGAATCATAGATGTTTGTTTCTGGCTGCTAGTGTTAGCGTTAGCATTAGCTAGCGTTAGCAACATGTCCAGCCAGAAACAAACAGAGTTTTTTGCTTCTTTTGTTTACCTCTGGCTTCCTTGTAGCTCCTGGTTTATTTCCTGGCTGCTAGCGTTAGTTAGCAACATGGCTACCGCTAGCAGCCTGCCTACTATATTTTAACTAGAAACTTCGATCTCAGTGCTATAAGGCAGAGTAAAAAATAATAAAAAATTGAGCCTTCATTTCCCTAGGAGATCGTACCCGGTGGCAGATAGAATTGCATAGTGAAAGCGAGGCTTATAGGGAACCAATCTAAATGCCGATGGTGTCATGATTCTGTAGCCATTACAGTGTGCCATCAATATCTACTTCATAATGATAAGTTAAAGCAAAAAACTTGTCTATTGCCAATTTAAACTTTTGCTAAGCTGAGTTTCTTCTGACAAAACTTCCAGATAGCTGTGTTATGATGTTTAAAGAGTCACAAAATGTGCTAATGATATATTTCTTTAAAGGACCAGTGTGTAGGCCTTAGGGGCATAGTGGTGAGGTTGCAGATTGCAACCAACTGAATACTAGTGATGTGTCGGTCGCGAACGAGCCGGCTCTTTTAAGTGAACGATGGGAGCCGGCTCCCGTCCGAGAGCCGTTTTTCTTTTTTTTCATTTGTAAATTAATTCAAAGCAGAATGATAGGATGATCTTCTTCGCGCCACGGGCACTCCACGCACTGAGAGCTAAGGATCATACCATCAAGCACGGAGGGGCAGGGGGTGAGCGGCTCGCTGACGGTCTACAGGTACAGAGCAGGAGGGAGAGGAGGAGAAAAAGAGAGAGAGGAGTGCGGTGCGGTGCGGTGCGGTGCGGTGCGGTGCGCGAATAGCAGACAAGATGAGTCACAGCCGGAAACGAAGCAGCATGTAAAATTATGGTATTCTGGAAATTATAAGGTTTAGTATAATTATATTGAATAATTTAAATGATTTATGTGTATACATACTAATCATAGGTCAAAACAGCGCTAAATTTGGCTGAATTATAAAAGGCAGAAGTGATAAAACGGAGAGCCGTTTTGGAGCCGAAAGAGCCGGCTCTTCTTGGTGAGCTGAGCCAAATGATCTGGCTCACTAAAAAGAGCCGGAATTCCCATCACTACTGAATACCCCTCGGCTATATTCTTTTAACCTTTAGCGAGCCACTCAGAAACAGAAGCTACTTGTAGCTCGCAAGCTACTTGTTGGAGACCCCAGAGCACGATCATCACTGAAAAAGTCCTGAAAAACAATCTCTAGAAAAGAGTGGGAACCCTGCTAGAGCCAGTGTTTGGTTTGTCTGTTCTGGGCTACTGTAGAAACATGGTAGAGCAACATGGAGGACTCCGTGAAGATGACCCGGCTCCCTATGTAGATATAAAGGGCTCATTCTAAGCTAAAGAAAACACGATTCTTAGTTTCAGGTGATTATACACTAATGAAAACATAGTTATTAATATTATATTCCATTTCTGCCAATGCATACCCCTGAATCCTACACCTGCTCTTTTAAAGATATGATTTTGAGTGTGATAATAGCAGCACAGCAGGAAATATTCTGGAGAATCGTTGATTGCGACTATTGGAATGCCAAAATCATCGGCGAGATTGAATTGTGGGTATTAAGCAGCTGGTAAAGTGCACTGCAGCCAACACTCATTGTGTATCTGTGATGGATGAATTAACTTGTAGTCTGTGTGCTCATCTCACTATCATCACTGGGTCTTTATGTTAACGGGTGACGGTTCTCTTTCCACTCAGGACTCACCCTCATTTCTCTGAAGTTGATTCTCCAGGCTGATTCACATTTTCACTAATCACTCACTCTGTTGCCCCCTTCCTCCTCCTCCTCTTCCTCCTCCTCCTCCCCCCCTTCGTTACAACCACAGGGAAGACCACACCCACAAGCGCCAGCACAACCTATCATGGGGCGGCATTCCCAAAGGAGGCAGGTGACCCTGAAAGAGGTACAGGTCCTGATGGCCCTCCCCCCGTGGGGGAGCAAGGGTCACCTGACTCGGAGCCAATCAGTGTGGAGATGGAGGGTAAGGGGGAGGGATGTCTGTCCTCAGTGAACCTGCAGGGGGATTGCACTGCTGGGCCCCGAACGCCTCAATGTACGCTTCTAACCAGACTGAACACTAACAAAAAACTGTTTCACTCTGGTAGAACAGCACGCATGCCTGCACTGTATCAGTCCAATCATCCAATCTGTGTTTCCATAGCGATGGCACTCATTTCAAACAGATAATGGAGACAAACTCTATTATAATGTTTACAAATAATACATTTTCTTCGCAATTTGTGGTGCTTTTGAATAGTCGATGAGAAAACGAGTCCTGACCAGTAAAAGCAGGAAGCAGCTCCTGTTCAAGAATGTGCTGGTACGCATGCTAATACGTGTAAATGTTCTCCCAGGGTGAAATATCGCTTTCATTAGCTGACTAACACTTAACTCACTACTTAAACCAATCTCTTAGTGAGAGGCAGTAAGCATTGCTAATTGATTTTCTTGATCCATACACTTCATTAGGCTCAGCGTTACATGACGTGATGCTTCACTTAATGGCTCCACTGACTTACAGCCCTGTGTAAGGGATGATAAGTGTTCGATATAGCACAGCGTACATATTCACTAAATATGGTTTGGATAGGGCGTGAAGAATATCAGAGGAGGACCTTCTTGTCCCGTTATGTTCAGCCGTATATCTCGGTGTGCTCAACTCAGCAGCCACGAATGTGAAAGATTTAATGACTTGTAATAAATACTGCATCGGCTCTAATTAACTCCTCAAATCAAGTCGAGAACCTGAGTCTAACAACACCGCTCCCTCACGGCCTGTCCTCATCTTTTATTTAATTCGTCAGCCCTCACAAATATTCCCTCAATGTTTTTCAACACGTTGAAAAAATTTCAAAACACAAGTCAGGTAGCATCTCTCTCTATGTGACCATTCATTTACATTTATAATTTATGTGCAGCTAACACAGACTTTGAAAGTATAGAGAGCCAAAGTCCTGACTTCAACTTCCAGACTAGCTGCTGTTCCACTAGCTGCTATAACTTAACCAAATCTCTCATTGAGGGTTTCTCTGATCTGTCTCTCTAAAAAAGTGAGATGTGTTCCCTGAGGTCACTATCACTGTAGGGGCGTTTTCGAGCCCCTTAAACGGAGACGTTTGAAAATGCTGCTGACCCCGTTTTAGTTTTAAAAGTCTGGGTTGCGTTTTAGTCTGGACGGACAGAAACGGAGACCTTTGAAAACAATGATGCAGACGCCCATGTTTGCTTCGTGATTGGGCGTCATCAATCACGACATGTCCTTCCCTGATTCATCACATCACTTGAACCTTTTCCGGAAGAAAACAAACGACAACAGCCTCGACCACCAGTGGTCCATTTCAACATGGATAATAAGTTACAAGTGTTGCTGACCTTGTTGTCTATGCTAGCAGCTGTTAAATTAATTTAATTTTATCGTCTGGACGGAGATCGTTTTAGAAATCGTATTAGTGTGGATGTAGCCTAAGATGAATGAGTAATTGAACAATTCTTGATTTCAAGTTAAACAACAGTTATCCACAAAAACAGGAATGGATTCCACCAAAAAATTCAATGCACACTGCTTCATTAAAGTAAAAAAAAAGTGTAAAAGTCTTTTGTTGAAGGCACAGTGAGTAGGATTTGTTGGTTGCGGTTTGTAAACACAACATTTAAAGTTGGGTTACGGTGCTCGCCAGCGGGTAAAAGCCAACCCCAGACTCACTCTCGTTTTGGAACGCGCTTTTTCCGGCATATTCGTAGCTTCCTCTTGGATGTGTGCTTTTTTTGTAGAGGTTGACGCCCGGAAACATCCCAAACACAGCAGAATAAGAAAATACAGTCAGAGGGCAGGGTGTCTGCAGATACATACAGCACCACACACTTCTAGTGGGTCATAAGTGATGATTGAGAGGGATTATTTTTGTATCAGTCTGTACATTGTTTTTTTAGGAAAATCCTACTCATTGTGCTTTTAAATTAATGGCTACATAACATGAAAACGAGAACAACAACTATCGACTCCACGGCAAGTCTTCCTCAGGGTCAGTTACTCACACAGACTGATTACTATAAGATTTAATCACACACTTGTGCAGCCACATTCGGCTCCCTCAACCCAGGGCGGTTTAAAGGCCTTTACACAGCGGGGGCGTTTTTTCCCTCCGTGCAGTTAATTCTCACGTCAATATAGTTGCTTGAACTGTTGTTTTAGTCATGAGTACTTCACAAAGAATGCGAAAAAGTGACGTAATTTTTTTTCCAAACAAGGTTGATTTTTCTGAGCTTTTGAACCAGGAATAAGGGCATCAACCAATCAGGTTGTGCGGAACGGACGTGCACTATATTGTAAAACAACAATGAGACTCCGTAATCTGAACCAAGACGGCAAACTTTCAACCTTGACAAACGCAGCGCAAACCAGATCCACTCCTTCCATTCTTACCTTTCACAATAAAAGCCCTAGACATATACACTGTGTAACTGTTTACCAGAGGCAAATTAACTCAGAGGATTTTGCTAGAAGGAAACTCAATAAAATAGCTTATAGTAGTTTAGGCTACATAATAATTTAGCTCAGACAGACTGCCAGATGCTGCTTTGAGTCAATAGGATCCCGATAGTTGGTCTTCTGCCTGTGCAAATTGTAAAGTGTTGCAACTGTCGCAAATTCGCATCGCTGCCAGTATGAATAGATTTGATGCAAAATATTCCCAGGCAAGTATTTCGCAATGTTGTGTTGTTTAGTCGTCACGCCCCCGATGTGTAAAGGCCTTAAGGTTGAAATTATTCAAACAAGGCCACTAACAACGTACTGTACTGTATGTATCAAAGAAGCAACAATGTTTGATGTTGCTTTTCAAAGATTTACCGTTCCTGTCTGGACATATGTTGTAATCTGCTCCACATATTGACAGTTACTTTAGATAACATAAGATAAGATGTACTTTATTTTCCTCGCAAGGTCATTTGTCTTGGGCTCCAGGCCACTGCATCACACAACATACCAAAGTAACAATGTACATACACGCATAAACATGGATCATGCATACACTCATGCATGAACATGATTCACATGTTGAGTGTGAGACATTAGTTCTTTAAAATAATAAAAGTAATAAAAGACAATAGTTTCTAATACTAAAACCAGTAGTTCTTTAAAATAATAAAATGTAATAAAAGACAATAGTTTTAAATACTAAAACCAGATATAATCATACTAGATAATAAATAATCAATTTAGAATATATTAGTTCTCAATAAAATCATATCACTTTGTCAATGATTCTTTTGGTCTGTAAAACATCAGAGGAATATTGAAAAAAGTCCATCGTGCCTTATTCAGATTGCTTGTTTTATCTGACCAACAGTCTGAAACCCAAAGATAGTTAATTTTCTATCATGTCAGACAAAGAAAAGCAGCAAAACCTCATATTTCAGAAGGTGTAATCATCAAATGTTTGGCTTTTTGGCTTGAAAAAATTACAATTAATTGACTAATCATTTCAGCTCTCAAGGTTATATTGTGGGTCTGGATGTTCGTGTTTTGCGTAATTACAAATGTCATTGAATTGAGAGTTCTGTTTTCACTTTAACTCTCTATTCCCACATTGTTAAAGGCGTCAAACCTGTAATCTTGCAGTGACAGACTCAATTACACCACCCAGCTAACCCAATAAATGACAAGACCTATAAAACTCCAGCCAGTTCTTGAATATTTAATTACATCTTGATCTTTATAGGCTCGAGTTTCATTATTTCTTAAAAATTTAATTTGACAGTTCGCTCTCAGACTGATCAATATACCCATGGCAGGAAGTGTAACAAACAAAACGTCTCTGTGACCATCAAATGATCACGTAAAGAAACAAGAGCTGCAGAGCAGAAGAGAGACAGTTTGGGGGTTTATTCCCTTCTAAAGACTAGTTCATATTCCTGCAGGTTTAGGAAGAAGATATGGTTCATTTGGATGTGATTCAGGGAGGACAAGGCGGCATGAAGCGTTTTTTGTCCTCTCCTTGCTGTTTGCTCGCACAGGCACCATGTCAGAAGTCCATAAATCGTCAGCGAGGGAAAGAAGCTTCCATTCACGCAGACAGACTCTCTAGCTGCAATGATGAGCTACTCAGGCTCAAATGAGAAAAGCCCACAACAAATAAATAACCAGCAGGGGTCTGAGCCAGGGAGTCGGACAACAGTGGGGAGGGGGTGCAGGATGTAATAGAAACAGCAACGCAATCTATTTCAGACAGAGACTGTGATGCTGTTGGTTCAATCAGAGAAGCCGGGCGGGCGGGGTTGATAAGGAAGGAGAGGAGCCGGTGTGGAAGTAACAGCATCACAGTTCCAAGAGGGCCTCCAATCTCCCTCCCTCCCTGTCCATTCCTCACCAGATATCTGCCTTTCTGTCTGTACCTTCTGTAGACGCTCTGCAGCCCTGTCACAAATCTCTCAGCAGCCACAAGGTGGGCCAGGAGACAACCGCACACAAATAGTGGCCCAATATAGAACAGCTGGTCAAGAGAGACAAAGATACATGAACACAAGTTACAAAACACAATAGATAGATGTGTATCCAAATTGTAGTAAAGAACATTGTCTTGTCTTTGCTCCCAAAAACACTAAGTTAGCTCGCCAACTAGCTATCAGGCTAAAGCCTTGGTTATACTCCTGAACAGCCACGTACAAGGATAGCTGCGGTACGCGAACATCCATACAGAGCCTGCAAGCGGTCTCGGACAGTTTGTTTTGTTCCGCACCAGAGTACGATAACTGCATTTACAACTGCCCAAACGAACCGCACCAGAGTTTGATTAAAACTGATTAAATGTTGGCTTGGGAAGCGCCCTTATAAAAAGATCTGCTAATCTTTTAAAGAATCTTTTGAAGTTTTAGCAGCAGTTAGCTCCCCAACTAGCCATCAGGCTACCTAACCAGCAAGCGCTAATGTAAACATGCAGCCACTCGGCTTTGAATGCCTTTTTAACGGCAGACAATTTGACTTTTCATAGCAGGAAAAGCACAGGTGTTACTAATAACATTAGCAATGTCTAATGTGATACCAGGACCATCAAACTGAGGCAGCTAAATGGAATTCAGCCATCATTAATTTTATTATTTACACCTGTGCTTTTTCTGCAGTGACATGTCAAAATGTCTTCTGTAAAAAAGGCCTATTAACACAAGCTTTCCCTAGACGACAGTGTTAGTTAGCTGACTAAATGATATGGTGAGCAATCACCTGTCAGTTTAATTCTCTTAAAGAGGACCTTAAAGAGGCCAAACTAGTGGTTATGCAAATGTGTTACTTGGTGACATCACCACGTTACGGAAGAAAAGGCTTCAAGCGATGCATTTCAGGCTGTTCAGGAACAGTGTTTCTGTGGGGGAGAGTTAGTCCCTTTTGGCCTGAACTTTGGGCTTTGTAACTTTACAGACCTTTTATATGAACAAAAAACTATATTACACACTAAAGGAAAGGGAAAAAGCACACAAGTATAATAGGTTCTCTTTAATTAAACCAACAATTTCCTTTTATGAGTGAAATTGTGTCAGCAATCCAAAATTATCCTTTAAAACAAGGATAGTTGGTAAGCCAGTGACTATTGTCACCATTTTTTCGACGCTGTGGAAGAACTGTTCACCTTTAATATGTGTGACAGCTGAGACAGATATGACGTCTCAGGAAAGTTTCCCAAGTTCCAAAAGTTCCCCTTCCAGCAAACATCTCTTACAGAACATATGAGTCGAAGTAAACCATCTGTGAATCCACTTCATCCGTAAATGTCAGCGAGATAGAAACTCTAGAAGAAAAAAGTACAAAGGCAGTCACTCACTTAACACACGCAGCCCTGTTAATCCTAACCACATTTGTTATTTTGTTTTATGTAGCTCAGTTATTGGACAGAGCTGAGATATTGGCTCAGATGTGGGTAGCCGCACTACATTATGTAAACACCAGGGAAGACTAAAAGCCAGGGGCAGGAACCTGTTGACCTGCAGCTATTTAGAAATATACCAGCAGTCAGGTTGCGCTTGCTGGCTGGGGAACGCCCACCTCCCAGAAAACTGTGTGTTAGCAAAACTGTGGAGCACAAGACTCCTGGTTCTAGACCTGCTTGTTTTCTCCCCCTCTATTGTTATTCAACCTTTTCCGTGACTCTTCTGCACATTTAGATGAACTGGCGTGGGTTGGACTAAAAAGCCAGGCTAGCAGCTAATTTAGCTGACAAGCACATGGGAGATGGCTCAATAATAGAATCAAGTGAAGCGGGCGTTTTCAAGCCCATTAAAGCACTACAGGAGGAGAGCAGAGAGTGAACTCCGGCTGAACCTTTCCATGAAGAAGAGCTGGCGTCCTGGGGGGTGACATCGATGCCAGTTCGGTTTCTAAAGAGTTATTTATACTTCTGAAGACCATGGCAACAGACACCACCTGTATCATCCACTGATAGGGCTCTGACTGTGTGTCCCCTCGAACCGCCGTCACAATATCTGCTCCTCAGAAAGGCTTCAGTCCACATCAGTATTTTTCATGATTAATGTTTTTACCTCTTAAAAATAAAATCAAGCAAAAAAGAAACCGATATATAAGGTTTAATATTAAACATAACTCTTCTCAGCAATAACCTTTGCAAAGAACCAAGCAAAAATCAAGAAAAGTAGAAATTCACATTGTAATAATATAACATATCTTCATAAAATGTATATCATACGAAAAGTTACCCTTCATTTTTCGTGCGTTTTCCTACGAATGTCCAGCAACACGTGTCAAATTCCATTCGTTACATGCATACAGTCTATTCAAAATAAACTTCCGTCTTAACAGGAAACAACTTGGTTAGGTTTAAGAAAAGATGATGGTTTGGGTTAAAATAACTACACACACATTGATTTCTTGGGATATACACAATTTACAGTGCATTACTTTTCGTAGGTATAGCTACGAACAGTGTATGAGAACAGCCTGCCCCTCTAACTGCCTTCACAATATCTGCTCCTCAGAAAGGTTTCGGTCCACATCCGTATTTTTCATCATTAATATTTTAATGTATTTTACCTCTTAAAAATAAAACCAATCAAAAAAGAAACAGATGTAGGAGAGAGATAGCTGGTAGCTCAAAACGTGCTCTTGGAAAATACAGGAGAAACAAAGGCAATCTAGGCACTCCAAAATCTTAGAACCAGTCATAACGAGGAAGGATTAAAAAGCTTTTATTATAGTGGCTAAATCATTAAAAACTGTAGGTCTTCATCAGGGCATTCAACAAACAGACAAAACGGATGTGGCCTCACCTATATAGATAGATAATATGTAGGGTTTGATATTAAACATAACTCTCCTTGGCCATGATCTTTGCAAAGAACCAAGCAGAAATCAAGAAAAGTCACAACACATATCAAAAAAGTGTCAGCTTTCAATTCTTAGAAGTGCTCAGTTTCATCAGTCATTAGTTAAAAAATAAACACCATCTACCACATTGCAGCAGTGTTATAAAATATAATAATAAATATTAAATACATTTTTTAGATCTTTACGGGTCAGATTGAGGCTGCATATCCAGAACGTGTTCATTACGAAGGTTAAATAGAACCGCCGGCTGTCGAACTTCATTCAGCCCGTTCACCTATGTTGACCCTGCTGGCTACTCTTACATGATTCATCACAACTATGATGTCCACACACACACACACATACACACACACACACACACATTTACTTCACTTTTTTGAAGCGTTACTGCCAATTTGGACTCCCTGAGTCATAGTCATAGCGTAATGGCACTCATTAAAGGTCACACAGAACTAGGCCATTTTTCCCTCCTCTCAGCACACCGGCGCTTTATGGCGATTATAAGTGACATCATGTTTTACTACAAAAACACACTCTGCACTGTGCTGTAAAAACTAACCTTAAAGGCATTATACATAAACCGAATACTTCACTTTCCATAACCGCCACTTTTAATGGCTTTTTATTCCATATCGGCTATTAAAGCTCAGCTAGTGTCAGGATGGAGAGCCGTCAGCTCACAGCGATCCACGGGGCCCACAGTGATCTAATCCACCCACGCAGTTGTCCCGGCTCCTAGCCCTGACCCTTTACCCTTTAATCTGCCTCATTGACTTCTGGGGAGAATTTCTCCCATTTTACCTGCCTGTTTTTTCTTTCTTCTTTTCTTTCTTCAGTTGGACTAACCCTTTAGCTGCACCTGCCTCCTTTGTTGAATTCTCTCTGTCACTGACCCTCTTCACCGTCTCTTTATGATCTGCCTTTCCGGTTTTACAGCCGATGGCTGAAACTGTGCGCAGGTGTTTGAGTGGACCTGCATCCAGTTTCTCCATCTCTTAAAGCAGCAGTTCACTCCAAAGACAGCGCTACGTTACACAAAGACAACGATTTTATGGAAATTAAATTTTACTCTTGTGAGCAGTGAGGTACTTAAAGGGATAGTCCGGGTGTTTTGAAGTGGGGTTGTATGAGGTACTTATCCATCGTAGGTGTATTACTTAAAGTAGATGAGGGGCGTGCCCCCAGCATCAAGAAACAGACAGTACTGACACCAGAGTACCAACACCAGAGCAAAGCAATTCAGTGCTGTAGTTCGGGATGACAGAAAAACGTATTTTAGCTACATAAAAGAAAGGCTCACCTAAAAAAGTCGATATCCGTTTAAGTGTGTAAGTCTATTTTCAGACGGCGAACTGAACTGAAAGTGAAACGCATCTATATTATTTTTGTCATCTGAGCCTGCTGGCTTTGGAGAGAGCATAGATAAGTTTCACTTTCAGTTCAGTTCCCCGTCGAAAAGGAGAAGGAAAGTGCTGTCTGACAGCAAGATAAAGCTGTGAAAATATTCTAAATATAGCGTACACTTAAACGGATATCAATTTTTTTAGGTGAGTCTTTCTTTTAGGTGGTTAAAATACGTGTTTCTACCATCCATAGCACTGTATTGCTTTGCTCCGGTGTCATTACTCCTGTCTGTTTCTCCAAGCTGGTGGCACACCAACCGTCATCTGCTGTAAGTAATACACGTGCTATGGATAAGTACCTCGTACAAACCCACTTCAGACCACCTAAACTATCCCTTTAAGATAAGTGTCTACTATATGGCCTTTGTTATTAAGGGTCAGAGTTAACTCACCTTTTTGTTTGGTGCAAGTTCCTTATATATTACCAATTATTAAGCATCACGTTTTACCGTATCTGCGAAAACTGACTTTGGTGTGGACTGTCTCTTTAAGTTTGTTGGTATAGCCAAGATTCTTCCAGTGCCGCCTTTCCCTCTTCAGTGTGAATCATCACAGCAACAGTGTGAAGTTTGCATTGGAACCATTTTTGCTTTACCAGCCACTGAATGGCAAATAAACATACTCTATTTTTAAGTTTCTGATGCAACTGCATGTAAAGAAAAACAATGGACATAACTCGATGCATGTGCTCTGCCTGGTTTAATGACTTGTGGTAAGTTAATCTGATATTAAAGGGTCAGTTCACCCAAATTACTAAATACCATATTTTCTTATTTAACCCTGCTGGTATCTAGCCATTCAGATAGTTCAGATTTTACACTAATTTGAGATGTAATTTTGCCTCCACCCTAATACAGTAAAGGTGACTTGGACTTTGTTTGTGCTGGTCAAAGTAGTGAAAAGTTACATTTGAAAAATTCAACTGGAAAGTATTCATTGGGACCATTTGTTCAGTAGGAAGTATTTCCAATGAAAAGTGTTCATAGTGAGGTCTTGTTTCTAGAAAGACGCACTGCTTTTTTTAAAGGGGACGTATCATGAAAAATGCCCACAAACTGTGAAATAAGACAACCAGTCAGTTTTTTTGTGGGCTGCCTAGATCAGAAAAGATGTGATTCAACAAGCCATTCAGATTTGGCTCCCCTTCCTATGTCACATGCAGGTTCATTAGAATCACCCACAGCTTGAGAACTACCTCTGCGTTCCAATAGCCATACTACCATACTATTTAATATGCCAGAGAAAGATTTAGTATGTCTCAATACATAGTATGCAAAAAATACGAGGATGTCCTACTACATCCGGTCGCATTTTGCAGTATTACGCCAGCATTCTGACCCACAATCCTCTGCACAGAAGATACAGTATATGAGCAAGAGGGTCATAGTTCAAGGCGCAATGTTATGAGGAAGTAATACGTCCCAACTGTATGCATACTGCATGCAACAGTACGTACTTTGTAAGGGCAGCTGCAGTATGTACTAAAAGTAAAAAGAAAAAGTATGTGATTTGGAATGTAGCCTACCTTTGCAAAGGTGCACCGTATTTTTCTCGCGAGCCAGTCAGAGCAGACTGGTCTTTTTTGGGAGGGGGTCTTAAAGAGACAGGTGCTAAAACAGTGTGTTTCAGACAGAGGGTGAATACAGGTATATATTCAAACAGACAGTATCAGAAAAATAATGTGTTTTTTTTTACTTTAAAGCCTGTATACATGTTCTAGTAGAAACCCAAAAGTATGAACCTTGAAATGAGCATGATGTGTCCCCTTTAATGCTTTATTCAGTACCAAAAAAAACTCCATTCACCTCCTTTTGTCCTGGAGTGGCAGCAGAGATGTGAGAAGTAATGTTTTTTTGTAATTTGAATGAACCACCCCTTTAACCAACCACGATGTTGTTTGAGTGTTTGAAACTAAATGTGTACTGCTGCTTTAAAAACTTGACTTTCCCTTCAAAGCACAGGTGTAAATATTGAAGGACTTCATACAGACAGTATGGTTCTGATTGCCAGATGCCCCAGCACGCCCAATTTACCAGTATTCAATCAAAACTGTAATGAAATCTATGCTCTCTATGCATCAGCACACCTGGAATGAAATGCACTGCTCATTACCACTACTTTCAATTGGAATGGATCTGTTACATTACACCATATCACCTTAGCTCGTGTGCATATATTAAACTGCATCCAATTGGCTGAGCACTGAGGTGGAATATTATGCAAATTTCTAATAACAAGTGTACATGATTGAATTCACTCAGTCAACAGCCAGAACCCTGCACACATACAGCACATATACTCAGTGTGTGTGTGCTCAGTGACACACACGATTATGCTCTGTTTGCTAACCATGTCTGTCAGTGCACAGACATCAGGTATTAAAACTGTCAAATTACAAAAGCTCGCAGCAACGGGGCAGAGCTGCTCTGCTTTTCACTCGGATTTGAAAAAGGAAAATAATTGTTCCAATCTTCAACCTCAGGGTTTCTTTCATGAGTTAAATTGTTATTTTTAGTGTGGAAGAAATAAATCTCCAGCATTAGTGGGACTGTGTTGGAGGAGGGGGGGTTGGGTTAATGTTCGCCTATGAAGCCTGGGGCCATTTTGTCTGGTTGGCTTCTCATTGGGATGGAGTAGCCATTAAGGGAACAATTACATGCACTTGTAAGCTTGCAGAAGCAGAAACTAATTAGGGCTATTTTGGAACGTCTTCACTTGATGCACAAAAATAGAACACAAGTTGTTCTCCAGGTTACAAAGTGTTTAATCGCACCCTTGAGAAAAGCCTGATTCAATAGAAAAGTTAGGTGCAAAAGAAAAAAAGTTGTTCTGCTGTTTAAATTATTTCGTATCTAACCTTGAAAGTGTCGCCTAAAATGAAAGTAGCCGCTTCCTTCCTGGCAATATTTTTAAATGAAAGTTTTGTAGAGTTCTGATGTTTTAATGTCCTGCAAGAGATGCGAAAATAATTCTTTCACAATTGAGCAAGTGTGAAACTTAAAAGTGTTCAGATTACCGGTAATTGGTGTCATGGAAACCCTTATGGGTGCTGTATTGTTAATGAAGTCGGTTTAAGATGTCTGCGAGAGCATGCACAGACAGCAGCCATTTACTTAATCGCTCACATGCTTTAAGATAAGTTGTAACTTCCATTGTAATTCGTTCACCTACAGGAAAAAAAAAACTTCACACACAACAACAGCCAGACCTCCTCGCTTTATTTCCCTTAAGCAAAAACCATTGCCAATTAGTAAGATGCGGCACCGGCAATGCTGTGTAAAACCTGCCTGTTTACATAACCTACCGCGCCATCTATTTTTAACGCTATGGATGCAATCACAGAGTGCTTCTCTTCCTACGGCGCTGTGGAGGAGTGCGAGGGTTGTTCTCCAACCATATCACAGCTGCCGCAGAGCACCAGGCTTCAAAACCCAGCAGAGTGACGGTCTGTCACTCACTCCATCACGTCTGTCTGCCTCTCTCCCCATCATCCTCCTCCTTCAAATCTGCTCCTCGCGCATACATTCACTCGTTCTCTCCATCGCTTTTTTTTTTCGTAGCTCTCTGGCTTTCATCTCCACTCTCTTCCTTTGCTCTTGCTCCCTTGTCTCTTGGATCTCTGAGTCCTCTCACATTCACTCCCCTCTTCATCGCCAGTTTGTCACCAAGGTTGAATTTCATCCCTTCATCTTCCTCTTCTTCTTTTTTTCCCCCCCTGGCTGTCACCATCCCTCTCTACCATTCCCTCCCTTGCCTCCACTCATGCAGCCCATCTGTCTTTTTTACCTTTTGGCAGACTTGGGTATCTCTATATTAAGCCTTTGCTGAGCCGAGACCATGTTGCGTTGACACAGAAATATAATGTGACAATGTTAGAGAGGAACACTTACTCTGAAGCTATGTAAACATTGAAGGGAAGTTGTGAAATGAGTGTAAAGCGGCATTAATTATCGCCTCTACTTGAGGTGATGATTTCCCCTCCATAAACAGACTTGTTTAAAAATTAAAAAAAAATATTTTAAACCTCAGTCTTTAGCTTCAGCTCGTGAAGCATTGCAAGAAGTCGGCGCGTACAGTTGGCCAGCACCTCCTGTGCGCCACCTAGCCGCTTCCAAGGCTGTCGCTATGATTCACAGTGTATTAATTTCACTGTGACCGGTGGCACCATATGTCCCACATACCCAGTGATTGAGTCATCCGGTCTGCACATGAAACATGTTGTGACAGGTCGTTCATAGGCTCTGGATTTGTTTACCTCAGCTGCGCGTTTCACCCCCTGCCGCGGCACTTGACTCATACCCCTCAACCAGGAGGAGCCCCTCAGTAGGCCTGTAGCCACAGCCGGGGAGGTCCAGAGGGAGCGGATGACTCACCAGTACCCGGGAGCCACGGGGGTGACAGGAGGCAGAAACCACAGCGAGATGAGAGCAGCCTTTCACCACTCATTACAAAAGCTGCACGTCGGGACACTGATCAGTTAGAACCACAAACTTAGACCCACGACGAGCTGACTGGCGGCCTGTGTAATGAGTCCAAAAAAAAAGTGTCCAAGATTAAAAGAATAAGTATTAACAGGCTCACTGCAGCATCACTTTTGATTGCCTCCCCCATTGGTATTGCAATTATGATTTATGACTTTTTAATGTGGCCATAAGTCGAGGCAATCATAAGAATAAATGGCTAAAAATTTAGTATTTTTTAATTGGAAGCTCTATTCAAAGCGTTATTTTCAGAAAGATGATAGTGCACCACAGTATCTCCCTCTGTAGGGAAAATGGTAGCAAAGCACCGCTCTAAAATGAATGTAGTGATACATGTCGATGAGATAATAAGCCTTTCCAAGCACACCTGCTCAAAAGTCTACGTCCAGATAATGAAGAGCAAAAAGAAATCTCACAGTAACTTCATGACCTAAATAATAAACTCCTTTTAAAACTGTTGGCCGGAAACTGTGTACATACAGATCTGTTAAAACAAGAGATAAACCTTGTTTGACTCTAATTTTGCAGCGTCCTACTCCGCAATAATATTCTGTCAAATTAAAGCTGTAATGACGACAGGAGGGAAATGACTTGTCTATTCCATATCATGCATTGTGTAGTTACCATGATGCCAGGTGCCTGCTTTTGAGGCTCAAGAAAATAAGTTAAGAAATCTAGCAAGTCTCTGATTAGATTTCCCACCTCTGTAGGATCCCCTAACACTTGCCTCTAATCATATACACACAGTGAGGAAGACCCTTTTGGCCCTTTTACCACACACTCATTACCTTTAATAAAGTTCACCCAGGCCTCACGGTCTCAGGAGTTCATGTAGGAGGCTTTATTCACACCCTCTATTTGGGGCTGGTTATGGTTCAAAAAATTGCGATGCCAGTACCTGACGCCCACCCTCCAGTCTGTCAGCACAGTTCCCATTGTTAGTGCTGTTAGCTCCGTTAGCTGCTAGCTGCCGGCTCAGTGACGTGTGTAGGCAGGCAATCCCGGCTGTAGCTGTTGCGGTAGTGGGCCAATCTAGCCCGTTCTCATTCCCAGAGTGTCAAATACCGACACTTTGTCATGTCCGTCGGCATCTGATACCACCAAGGCACCCTTTCGCGGTGGTAGGAAACGTGCCAGGCTTTCCATTAACTATAATGTACAATACTACAATGTACAATACGTACAATGTGGTGGATGGATCCAATAAATGCAAGGCTTTCATCCAGGAGTCCACTGTTTGTGTCCCGTGCGTTGCGTTTCACTTTCACTTTACAATCAGCTGTCAGTTTGTGTCCCGTGTGTCCCGTCCCGAACGTGTCAACATTCAGTCACATTTTCACTGTAAAAAAGTAGTAATTTTAAGCCCAACCATGTTGTTTTTGCCTAAACCTAACTAGGTGGTTTTGTTGCTTAAACCTAAGCAAGTGTTTTTGTTTAATTCACAACACTAAGCACGTGTTAACTGCGACCGAAAATTGACATTGAGGGGTCTGACAAAGCGTCAGTATTTGACGGGTTAGGATGAGAACGTGTTGGCCAATCACACGTCACATTAAATCGAAGAACATTTGAACAGTGATTGGCTGCAAGAAAACCATAGAAATAGTTATTTTTCTATCTAGATTCGGGCACAAATAGATCAATTGCAGGTATCGTTTGACTGGAGAAGTTTCAATACTACTTGGTTTATTTCAGTTGATACCTTAAAGGTACCGATGCCCAGACCTACCAATACCAATGGAGGCTCCATTCCACCAAAATGAAATCCCTTTGTTAGTCTCAAAAGGACTGTAGATTCATCAGTTTTGGAGGATTCAGGTTGTGCTCACAGCTTCATCACATAGCTAACACCTCTATGATGATACTGTACATCCCTTGAAACGATAGGGATTTTCCGACCAGTCGAGATCTTTCTATATGGTTTCTACCGGGGCAGCTCTCCCTGAAATCTGAAGCCTTTGCGTACCATGTCAGTTTGGTTAAGTGCCATCATTTTTCCAGTTAATTGGACCAGCCAAAAACACATTCCCATTTGGTTATTTTATCTATAATCAGTATCTCAATTTACCAGACCAGACCAGGATATACTGTATATCTCTACTGCATTATAAAATTATACACTATACCCTATCGCCCACGTCATAACTCATTCAGCTGAGAATATCAGTGAATTTATTCATCAGAATTTTCTGGAAAAAAAGAGCCTTCATTCTGTCAAGTCTGGGTCACTTAATCCAGAGAAAAGATTCAAATTAGCTCTAATGCAGACTTAATGATCTCCCTTATACTCCTCCACCAATCATCATCATTCTGAACATCTCATAAACTATCATCAAGCCTGCTTTAGACATCATCATTTTCCATTTCCATTCCTCAACGAAGCTTTCATTAGCTGTTGAGTTTAGCTTGTTTGGAACACCTGCATATCCTCCCTCCTCTGTGCAGCTCAGCCGTCCCCCTCCTCAGACTAATCAATTTCACAGAAACTGTCATTAAGGGCAGAGAGAAGGGTCTGACACCACAGATGGCGGCAGCCTCTTGCAAATGAGCTCTGATTACAAGAGGTGGCAGGTTTCACTCTTCTTATCGCCGTTGCCTTTCACGCCATTAGGCATACACAGTGCTAGGGTCACATCACCCAAGGACGTTTACACGGTAGATTTACCTCAGCAAAGTAACCTTGTGTTTTTGGTGCACAGACTGTCCCCTCGGCTACGTTTCGAAAGAATTTGACAACCTCATTTGAGTCTGTGTTGGCAAAGGCGCCACACTCGCTGAGCTATTGGATAGACCTGTTATTCTTGGCTCGTTCATCATACCAGGTGCTCTCGCCCCTGATCCTCGCTTTGGAAAGCAGAGTCTGTGAAAATGACATCAGGTTCCTGCTGCTGTGCTCCCATCAATATTTAAAGCTCTAACTCATTTCAGAGTTGATTTCTCACTGACTGGGGAGCTCTTGGCCTCTGTCAGTCTGAGGGGAAAGCACAGGTCCTAGAAAGAAAGGCTGTATTGATCTAGTAACATTGGAGGGAAAGGAAGCCAAGAGCTTAGTTCAAACACCTCTCCCATGCTGTTTACCACATAGTGAAGCCCCTGTAAACACAACCTGTCTGCCCCAGCTGCTACTTGACCTATATTAGCTCTTGGAGATGTGTGTGTGTCTTTTTTTTTTGTGTAGCTCAGTCAGAAACGCTCTAACTGAAGTACCTTTTTCTGTTTTGAAGGTGTGAGGCGGCCGCCAGAGCTGGAGAAGACCAATCACAGTGTCCATTATACTCTCCTGATCGCTTGTGTTTTGGTGGCCTTCGTCCTTGGCGCCTTCCTCTCTGGCTTCCTGGTGTCCTGCTACTGTAACCACACGGGCCACAAGACCAAGAAGTTGTCGAAAGATCCTGAGGCCCCGATCCCACACGCCCTGTCCCTCCGTAGCCTGGCCAAGCTCAATGGCCTCCTGGACAGCCAGAGCAAGGACGACAAGCTAGAGGTGTCATCTCCAAAGATCTACAACTCTTTCTTTGCCAACACTAAGGAGCATCATCCACCAAGGAGAAACGGCCATCACGCAATGACAATGGGAGACCTGGTCCACCCCCACCACCACCACCACCTCCACCATTCCTCAGAGCTGTCTGGTCTGCCTACACCAGACTCGACCCCAGAACTGCCCATCAAGAGCATGAAAGCCTTCAAGAACCAGTGGGAGAAGAACCAGAATTGCAACAACGCCAAGGAACCAAAGTCCCACAACAGTGGCTCCAGGCCCAGCTCAGCCTTGCTTCCCCAACAGGTCTTCCCATACTCCCATGGCCTGTCCAATGGGCAGCCATTAGTTGGAGGTCACCTTTATCCAGAAGAACGCAAAATCCACAATGTTGAGCGTGTGCTATCTCAGCAACCTTACCCTGGTTACTCCCAGAAGGTGATGGAGGTAACCTCGCTGGATGAGCTCCTAAAGCACATCCACGAGGCAAGCAGCAGCAAGAACTCCCAGTTAATGAGCCCATCGGGTCTGATGGCCTGCGGCGGTGGAGGTCAGCTAGCGTTCGCAAACCGCATCCAACCTCAGATTCCTGAGACAGAATCAGCACCCTACTACAGCTCATCCACTTTACCTCGAGATAGCCTCACCCGACGCATGGATGTTCCTCCAGACATTCCCCCACACCACCAGTCCACCCTGGAGAGGAGGCACTCCTCCCAGAGGCACTCGCTGATTGCTGCAGCCACCAAGATGCCGAATGGAGTAGGAGGGGGAGGAGGAGGAATGATACCTCGCCAACACAGCTTCAGCCAACGAAACGGTGGGCCCCACCAGCCTCCTCCGCTCCTGGCACGGATGAACTCGACGGGCAGCGCCTGCGAGGTTCACTACCCCCTCATCCCTAATGGGTACCTGACACGCCAGCACAGCTACAATGGAGAGCAGCAGGAGGTCCAACACAGGGGCGCTATCATCCGCCGGGCCTCCTCTCTCAAACCAGACGTCCCTCCCAAGCCCCTGTTCATACCTGCTACGTCCCCTGTCAACCAACAGGGAAAGTTCAACTACTGAGGAGGTACACTCCTGGACTAGAGAGGGAGTCTCCCTCATTGTGTCTTCTTTAAGGAACTTCCCTTTGAAGAAATGCAGTGGGTTCGAGGTTGCAGACCTTCACAAGAAAACCAATCGCGTGGCAGCCAGTGTCACTGTGGACGAAAGCCTCAACCAAACTTGTTTTTTCCCCTCTTCTTTTTGTCCAACAAATATCTTTGTACCATATTGGTATTGCTCAGCTACTTGCTTATTATAGAACCGCTGACTCAGGTGACGTGACGCCACCTCCTTATATTAGGCTGCCAATGTCCTCAGTGTGGATTTACAATGCAACTTAGTTTTTGGACGTGTTGATGTTGGAAGAACTTTACACATCAGTCATCTTGAAGACTTAAAAGCCGGAGGCTCCTGCGATGCTTAGATTCATGCTTTTGCTTAACCTTTTCTGATGTAGTGTTGGTAACCAGTCCCCACCCGCCCCACCCTCGAATGTGTTTATATTATGCATGTGTGTGTATATATATGTGTGTTTATATCCACACCGTATATGTATACATATACATATGCAGTATATGTAACCTGTGGTGAAAAGTCAGCAAAATCCCCTGAAAGTAGTTATGTCTTTGCCTTACTATACTCTTTCATCTTTGGGCATATCAAACGATCCCCCCACCCCCTAGGAATTATCTTAGGGACACCAAATCATGTACTTCATCGATACATTGTCAGTTGGCTAAAAACACTGAACCAAATTTGTTCGTGTTGATAAGAGAAAGGAGATACTTCAACAAAGCAGCTATTCTCGTCTTTTCTCTCTTTTCATTTCCCGTCCCAGCAGACGTCAGGTCAGAAGTGACGTAATCGGGTCCATTTAAGTTCCTCGAGAATGTTTCTATAAGATTGGTGCTCCAAACATCTAGTGGGTCGAACATCCTCTGAAATGGAAATAAACAAAACTGAATAAATATTTTGGACCCAAAGAGGACAAGTAAAAAATGCCATGCCATCTGGCATTATGACCATAAAACATAAAACGGACTGCAGTTATTATAATTATTAACTTTGTGGCTATTGGTTGTAAATAAAGGAATAATTACTAGCCAAATTTTAACTGTATGTGTAAATGTGTGCCTTATTTAATAATAGTGTGTGACATGGGGGTAGGGGTAAATGCAAGGGGCTCAGATGGCTACTATGCTACAGTATATTGTAGGTGTTTCATTTTCTATGGTCGTCAGTATGTGTCATACAGTATCTATTGTAAATATGAAGAGTTTCATTCCAGAATGAGATATTTGTCACCTGTTCTAATAACTGCAAGAATGATTGTAACACTCACTAATGAATCATGTGTTATTATATCTTGAGTATATTGAGCCCTTTTTTTTTTTTTTTACAAAGTAATATTTTACAAATTATCATCTGTTATTTTGAAAATGATTAAACACCAGATATATATATATTTTTTGGATGGATACAGTGTTTTGGAATGAAACCCTTCATTTCTCTTTTTGTTTTTTTAATCCCAGAAGTGTGAGCCTGCAGATTTCTTTTGGGAGAGTTTGGCAAAGCAAGTACACACAGGCTGAGACTGCAGACATTTAGGTTTGACTGCTTCCGTATTATGTCACTTTCCACTGGGTGTCACTTTCCCTATAGGTGCCATTGTTCACTTTTTGTTTTTCTTTTAGCAGTAGCATTAGCATCACTTTGGGTTTCTAAAGGAGCAGCTCACAGTTCCTCTTAAGTTATCTCCTACAGACCTGTAGCCATTGTAGAAGTCAATCGTAGAAGGCTGATTGATGGAGCAGATACTGTATGTTGCATTTGGCTTAAAAGGTAACTTCTGTATTTTTCAAGCTAAACCCTATTTTCCCATGTTTTTGTGTCCAAGTGACTAATGAGGCCAACAATTTTTTAAATTGGTCCAGTATTGAGGGATAACACTGTAACCGGCAGCAGCGAAACAAGCTGCAAGGGCAGTGAGCAGCGTCAATGTAACGTTGCATTCACAAAAAGTGCTTGTTTTTGCAACTGACTCAGGCTCAGATTATTATAAGTTATATAAATGTCTGACAACATTATGGAAAGGACCCTACGTTTTTCTTACCTTTCACTTAGGGTTTTCAAGTCAACGTGATAATAATGTGTTAACACAAATTTGTTTTAACGCCACTAATTTCTTTAACGCATTAACGCAACTTGCAATTTTTAGGTTGCAGCGGGCTCAGTTTTAAAGCTAGTGAAGATACTGGCATCAAATGAAACTAGAAAACCTAAGGAATCCATTGGTACCAACCATGTCATACTAGTCGTGAAGTAGGCTAAATAATGCTCCAAACATAGACTAAATTTTGGTGAGAAAAAACTGGCATAGCCATTTTCAAAGGGGTCCCTTGACCTCTGACCTCAAGATATGTGAATGAAAATGGGTTCTATGGGTACCCACGAGTCTCCCCTTTACAGACATGCCCACTTTATGATAATCACATGCAGTTTGAGGCAAGTCATAGTCAAGTCAGCACACTGACACACTGACAGCTGTTGTTGCCTGTTGGGCTTGAGTTTGCCATGTTTGATTGGAGCATATTTTTAATGATAAATGCAGTACCTGTGAGGGTTTCTAGACAATATTTGTCATTGATTTGTGTTGTTAATTGATTTCCAATAATAAATATATACATACATTTGCATTAAACAAGCATATTTGCCCACTCCCATGTTGATAAGACTATTAAATACTTGACAAATCTCCCTTTCAGGTACATTTAGAACAGATAAATTAAAGAAAAACGTGTGATTAATTTGCGAATTAATCGCGATTACTATGGACAATCACACGATTAATCACGATTCAATATTTTAATCGACTGACAGCCCTTCTTTCTCTTGATCCGGTCTGTTTGTTATTGAGTCCAAGACCCGCTCAAGGAGAAGTCTCATTGTGAAATCTGAATACCCATATACTCTGGCTAAAATAAATACGGGCAAAGACCTCATCCATATTGTCGAAATCATCCAAATATTCAGCCATGACATTGAAAATCTTTTAGATAACACTAAGCTACGCTTTCTGTACTCCAACACAACAAACTCTGCCCGGCTGGCACTTGCAGCGTTTCCACCTTGGATGTATTCCACTATTCCACCGTTGTCTTCCGGGAACACGTCCCCTCACCAGATTTCAGAACGAGACTTCTGCTTGAGCAAGACTCTTTCCATAATGTCAGACACTTATTATAACAATCTGAGTCTGTCATGGCAAAAACAAGCACTTTTATTGGACGTAAATGATGGTGCCAGTTTGCCCCAATAGCACCATATTGCAGCCCGCGAGCAGCTCCTTATTAGTCGGACACAAAAACATGGGAAAATAGGGTCCAGGTTGAAAAATACCGAAGTTACCCTTTAATGTTAAAAAAATATGTTTTTAGTTCTTATTCAGAAGAAATAGTTGCGAAAAAGAATGTGTTAAACTATATTGCTAAAAAATCGGAGAATAGATCTAGGGTGCTGGCATGAAACTGGACTTCTACAATGGCTACTGCTGTAGATTTTGACTTACCTGTGTCACCAGGTGTCAACTTCAACAATGCAGGAAGCAAATAGACGGGAGTGGAGATTTAGGAAACATGTTTAAACATGGAGAAGTGCAATGACCTCTGATCCGACGAGCTGCGATTGTCTCTTGGATCGATACAGTGGTGGAACCGGTTCCCAGGTGGCCACGCTGCCAAAACAGCTTTTCCCTCAGGGCAGGTGATGCCAGTCGGCTCTGCCTCGGAAATATCATGGCTTCAAGACTCTCCGCTGTTGCACTTTTCAGAGTCACTTTGGCCACGGTTGACTGGAACCGTGATCAATCCTGTGAAAACAGCACTACGCTATTTACTGTATCTGGTGTTTTATTGATCGTAATATCCCAAAGCTCATTTGACCCAATATAAAGTTTACTACTCATACGCCAACTCCAGTAAATGAAGGAAAATACGGCCGACCACAACGTTTGTTGAAAGGAAAAAAGGTTGATTTGGATATTAACGGGCAGCAGAGCATTAAATAGCTTTCGAACAACAAATACAAAACATCCAACTTGATTTAAGGTTGTGACTTTAATGTTTCAGAAGAGGAATTGTGGCAGCTACAGTGTTTGATGAGTGGAAGTGTGTTGTTTTTTATCTGCCGGTGACCGATTGTAGGGGAGAGGGAGCGGTCTCCCCTCTAATGGCTCTATCAGTATTTGATTTGGTGTAAATACATTCTATCTGGGCGCGGTCTCATTGATTCAGTATTATGTTTTTTTCTGTTTGATTTCCAGGCTATGCCTCTTGCATTACTATGAATTTGGTCTCACAAAATACCATTGTATGTCTCTTATACTAGGAATAAAATGAAAATATGATGCAAGTGTCTCACTGGTGAATGTGTTAAAAGAATCAGATCACGATGGGTGATGCACGAAACACAACTATGTAATGGACTGCAGTTCAATACAGTAGCCCCATACTAGCTTTCTGAAGATTGTTATGTACAGATTTTTTTGTCAGGTGTTGATTCAAATCTGTGATCCAGTGTTTGTGTCCTCCACCAAGGACGTTATGTCTTTGGGTCCACTTGTTTGTCTGTCAGGAAGTCTCAAAAACAATAGATTGCTGGAAAGTTTGGACCAAGTGATTTATTTCTTGATGCAGTTCCAGGAATTCTTTTGAAAAGGTATCTTAAAGGAATTCTCCAACATTTTTGGGAAATACACTACTTTGCTGTCTCACTGGGGGCTGCATTAAAACATCAGTATTTATTAAATCTGTGTGTTTAGTACAGAGAGATCCAAGAAGTGTTTAGCCTACAGCTTGTACAGTGGGGAAAAAGCACCACTTACAACTGTCTTCACAGGTGGAAACAATGAGCCCGTTACAGCTTGGCAAAGCAGCACGAGGTGAAAAAGACGGCATACTCCAAACCACCTCTTAACATACTTGGACAAGCCACAAAAAGGTGAGTTTTATGCTTTATTAGATGTATTTACACTAATTGTTTCTCTTTTTAAAAAGGCTTTAAGTGAGTTTATTAAAGATCCTCCACAAAGAGCAGTACCATTCACTTTGCCATAGTACAGAAAGCTTCCAGGACTGGTTCCCATACAGTGGGAGAGCCAATTCTGTTCTGTCCTAACCATTGATAAGCGGGAAAAACACGTCATTTCCCAAAATGTTGGAACTATTCCTTTAACATTGGGTACATTTCTACCCTCCTTTTTAATACACATTTTCGATTTGTGCCCATAGACTATATAAAATATGGACCTAGTCTCCGTGACGTCACCTATTGCTTTCTAAAGAGCCGTTGTAAAGCTTAAAGTGGGTGGTTAACTCCTGGCTGATCCTTAAATGGGTAAAGAGGTGGATCATCAGTGGAGCTGAGGCGGGCCCAGGTGACGCAGCAGAGCAGACAGCTAATGTAATACACCCACCTGACCACCAGAGGATAACGTGTCAGTGTCACATTTTGCCTGGTCGTGTCTAGAAGGGAGCCCGCAAATTGCAAAATCAGACATGAACAGCGGTCTCCTGGTAAAAGTCTTGTGTTTGTTTGACCCTCTTCCCTACATGGTCTTCCGCGGAGCATGATTATTTGTGATACGCTAAAAACAAATGTAATCCGGGAGAAAATACATTTCCCTCGAAATTTAACGGACAATGCCGTTTCACTGGATAGGTTTTTAGTTTTAGTTTAGTTTATTAGCACAAAGGAAGTGATAAAAAAACAAAAGTACAGTAACAACAAACTGCATAGATTGTGCAGGAGAGGTAAGAAACGCCAAAGTGCTTATGGTAAAACCTCCCCTCTACAATGGAGGATTGTTACCTTAAAGGGGACATATCATGAAAAACTTACTTTTTCAGTGCTTGTGCACATACATTTATCTATGTATCTGTGTAGGTATCTGGAGTGCCGACCAACCCACAAACTGTGAAATAAGACAACCCAGTCAGTTTTTTATGGGCTGTCTAGATCAGAAAACATGTGTTTCAACAAGCCATTCAGATCTGGCTCCCCTTCCTATGTCACATGCAGGCTTATTATAATACACCGCCCACAGCTTGAGAACTACCTTTGCAAAAGTGCACCATAATCGAACGTAATTTTTAGGAGACAGGCTGCATTTTTCACAATTTGCTGTTAATTTACAGGAAAGAACGAAATTTGGAGACATAGAGATAGTGTTCAACATGGGTCACTTCAAATAGAATTATTACAATTAATTGCTGAGCTAGAGTCTTTTAGTCGGTGCCCAGCAGGTCAGCTCAATATCCAATGCCAATTGTCAATTTGGCAATTCAACATTAAGAAGAATAGAGTTTCCAATAATATATGAATGATTAATAAATATTGGGTTTAAATAAAGTAGTTCTCGCAGAACTGTGAAACATATAAATGATTAGGGAGTTATTAGGGAGCCTGTATAATAACATGTGGAGAGGATTGAGCAGCCTTGGTGGAGGTACACGCTCTCTGAGTGCTTTCCACTGTTGGACAGGTGTTTTTTTTTATTTTGTCCGCCCACTATACAACCTGCAGCGAGTTGTCAAGGAAAGACACGTCATCCAGTAATTACCTGCACATAATGTTCCTCCAGCACAGCACAGCACATGGTATATAATAATGCTATGTGAACAACATATGTGGACTGATAGAAAACTCCTTGTTCCCCTCACATGTTCTCTCTATATTTGAACACCTTGCTGCATAAATTGTTCATATTTGTTGTTTATTTATAACAGCAACCATGTGAAGGTGAGTATGCTGATGCAGAATTATTCAATGCATGAGAGAGATGGTAACGTGTTTGTGCATAGAGAGAGCTTTTAAAATGTTTGTGTGGCAAATACATGCAGTAGCGTTAAAACTTTGTTTGCTTTGAGGTTTTACACCGCCTCATTACTCCAGGAACATGTCAGAATTTATCTGGAGTTAAAAAGGTTCGACGGGGCTTCTGAGGAAGACAGATGGACTCAAAAGCAGTTCAGTTGTTGGACAAAGTTTGGTTAATTGGAAGATTCGTGATTCAAATGTTTCATTCCACCGCAGAGCGATTTGTGGCGTTCTGAACAAACAAAGCTCGGCAGTGTTTACAAGAGTAAATCTGAATCGCATTGACTAATAGACTCCCAGCAAGCTATTACATAAGAGATAATAAACAATCATGGTGTGAACGCACCCAATAGGTGGTACAGGGTCATGTTGAGAGACATTTGTGCAGGGCTTATGTCTGCTGGAAACACTATCTGAGAATGTTTAGTTCAGGGTTAGTCATTCTAATCACTCATCAGTCTGACTAACTATCACAAGACTTTAAAGGCTTTGAGAATCTTGGACTATGTATTTATTAGAAAGTAGATCAGATAATTTTTTTTATGTCATCTGTCAACCCAGTTGGCAGGAAAAAATGTTGCTATTGTACGTTTCTGCAAACCACGGATTCAAGTGACTACAATATAAACCAATCCGCGGCTACAGTAAACGCTCAAAGATAATGATCGGGGGGTGTGGTGATGAAGTGTAAAGAGCAAAAAAACACATACAGGGCGGGAGGGGAGTTGGATGGGTGTAACAAACACAAGGCTTTCATCCAGTCAGCCCAGTCACACAGTAAAGCGTGTAATAGACCCGCCTGTCCACCAGAAGAAAGTGTGTCAGTGTCACGTTTTGTGTCGCCGAGACGTGAATATTACACGGCTGCATGAAGGTGCAGTGTTTTGTAGTGACGGTTGTCACGTGTTGTGTAGTGACGGAAGTCTAACTTCAGAGCTAGTTATGTAGTATATAAAGTGAGAAAGAACACAGTTACGTTAGTGATGTTTGTCACGTGTTTTGTAGAGTCAGTTGTCATGTGACGGTTGTCATGTGTTTTCCGTACTAACGTTACGTTGTTTCCGTACGGATCTTACTGAGCTTACGTACTTATTGTAAGCCCCACCATGACATTTTCCCTTAACCTAACTGATTTTGTTGCCTAAACCTAAGTGAGGGGCTTTGTTGCCCCCTGCTGGTACTGCGCGTTCATACAGGCGTGTAATATTCACATCTCTGCAAGGCAAAACGTAACACTGTGAGGTTGTCCTCTGGTGGATAGGCGGGTCTATTACACGCTTTGGCGTGATATCGGGTTGATCCAGGAGACCATTATTCGCGTCCCATGTGTTAAGTTTCATTTTCACTAACAAACTTTGTTATTTTAAGCCAAACCATGATGGTTTTTTTCCTGAACCTAACAGTGATTTTCTTGCCTAAATCTAAGTAAGTGTTTTAGTTTGAATTCACAATGTTACCCACATGTTAACTGCGACCATAAAGTGATGCCAAGGGGTCTGTAAAAAGCGTCAGTATGTGACGAGTTGGGATGAGAATGTGTTGGATAATAAGGAGTTACATTACATAAGGTACAATAAGGAGTTACAATAAGGTGTTACATTACGTTGTTACGTTATTGTTTTAACACAAACCATGATCTTTTTTCTAACCTTAACCAAGTAGTTTTGTTGCCTAAACCTAACCAATCATTTCACAACATTAACCATGGGGCATTGTGCGTTTCTGCAGGCATGATATGAGGCTGATATGAAGCATATTCATGAAACGTATTTTGGGGTTCAAAAATGTCGACATTCAACATATCTCGTGGTTTACAGAAACTTACAATGCCAAGATTTTTTCTGGCAAATGGGTTGCATCACGAACAAAATTCCTTTTAATCCCCATTGTATTACAGAGTAGACAGAAATCTCAGATCTAGATGTTTTAAAAGATGAGCAGATATAACCAAAAGTACCTGCATGGCTACAAGTAAATGAAAAAAATATTCTGTAATTTCTGGGTGAAGCGACCCTTAACTTTAAGAAACTCATTTCAGGGAGATTTGCATTGAAACACTGCTAGAAAAGCACATATTTTCAATCAGCCTCATATTGTGTCTCCAGCTGTACTCTCCACAGGTTCCTCCAGTCTGAATGTAGAGTTTGTGCAGGTTGATTATAAATGTAATGGGCCTGCAGCGGCATCCAAACGGAGCCACCAGAGCAGCTTTACTGCCATTTCAAGGAAGTTAGTGAGCCAGACTTTACTGTAATGTCCCTTAATTTGATGTCTTGTCCTCCCGTAAATGCATTACTGCTGAGGTGTTCTTGGATAAACCTATTTTGGCATTCAAGCAAAATGATGTTTTCCTCTTAATATATACAGTGAAAGGACTGTGATGGGTGACGAGATTGACCTTTTAGCCGAAACAGTTCTCTTAATGAGGTGGTATCGATTAGTTTATGCAATTATCCTCCCCGCAGTCTATTAGATAATCATGTCTGTGTTTGTGTGTGTGCTCCCTGGCTGTGTATCACGAGGAAGAGAGGTGACAGAGAGATGGAGGTGTTTGTTGCAGTTAGAGATTGAACCCCGGCTGGATAATGGACAGCGATTAGCCACAGCATAATTATTGGATTCTAACAAAACGCCAGTCGATGGCCCGCAGTCCCACCAAGGTCTGCATGTTTCCATTCACATGACTGATGATGATGAATGAGTGCTGATGGAAATAAGCCTCTGCTGAAGTCATTATTTAACTCTTGTCAATAAGCCTGATCACTGCACAAGGAAATGTCGCCACACTGGTGTGATGATGCTTACGTAATTCTTCTAATTAAAGCAGAAGCAAATTCTACTTTATATAGCTATATGCTCCGTTCAACACATTCTGTTTATCAAGTTACTCACTGTTAACTTGACAGCTGCTTGCTTGTCTTGATTAATTTAATCTTCAATTCGCAGTTGAGGTTTATGACTCTTGCAGTCTTTCCATCTGAATCGGGTAAAAACGCCTGTGTAGTAAATGCTTCTTTTACTTTAGGAATTTATAGTTAAGGCAGCTATTCAGCCACTAGGGGGTGCTGCTCCTCCTTTTCTCCTATTCTTTTTAAATCAAAACGAAAAAGGAATGGCGCTAACACAAGTTTGAATTCTTAAAACAAATTTTATCCACTAGAGTGTCACGGAAAGATTTTGAGTCAGGTTGTTGGGCGAAAAACTGTTATGGTTTTAGTGTATCCTGTCCTTGTAATAGACTGCAGCAGGGATGACATATTTTTGTAGGCCAACCAGGAAGTTAGCATAGCCCTGGTTTCCTCTACAAAAAGCCAATGGGATTTTTCCATTGTTTTGTTTTTTTTGTTTGTTTTTTTGGTGGGGTTATTGTAGAAAATAAATTCTGTGGGAAAAAAAACCTTTATGATACTTACACGTTTTGTTCAGCAAGATAATCCTCACAAATTAACACCACTTTTATGACTTTTTGAAGTGTTAATGCAATCGCCAGAAGTAAAAAGCTAACAGGCTATAAACAAACTACACCACGGTCGCATGGGCGCGAGTATACACAACGAGGCTGTAAAGGCGGACGAGTCGGCTTAATGACGTTTATATATCTCATTTAGCCACTTGTTAGCAACCGCCTTTTTAAGACCCATAAAAGCTTCAAAATTCATGAGTGGGTTATACAGATGGATTTTATATCATAGAACAAAACGTTAAAATCTCTTCAGTTTATGTTAACCACAGACCTTATTTCAGGCATCTAACTAAAAACCCATTCAAAAAACCCATAGTTCTGGGTTTTAGGACTCATTCCTGCAGCACTCTATAAACTCGATTCCTTTCCTTGCCTCCTCTCCTCATGTCTAAGTCCCTCCCACCTGAGATGCAAGGAGTCAACAGACATTTAACAAAATGAGACATCCTTGCTTCAGACCCATCATTTTAAACAGACGTCAATTAAATATGACGTATGGCACAGCTGCATCATCTGTCTTGTTTATAGCCTGCCGCTGTATTTTATTATCTCTATCAGATGAGCATAACAGTGTTCATGACAACTTATATATTTACTTTAAATTCAATTCACAAAGTGGCATAATGTGATAAGAATGTGGCACGCCTCTTTTATACGTCACAGGTGCTGAGAAAACGTCCGCAATGGATACACCTGTGCATCCTCGCTCATATCTCCTGAAGCCTCTTCTCTCCTCTCTCCTCACTCCTCACTCCTCGAAATGCATTTTAGGAATTGAGAGATCCTTTAGATGCAATGCTGAGATCGATTTCCAGGTCACAGGCCTGAGAATAGAGAAACAGAGAAATGAGAAGAGTAGAATGAGTTCCCTTTCTCATTGCTAGACAGCTGACAGGGTGAATTCCTCCACTAAAAAGGTGGTGTGACTTCTCTTGAATATTTAATGAGCTTTCATTACAGTAAAATGTACGGCCCAAACTTTAGGACAGTCATATGGCAAGCCGTGCTAACTACTAGCTAACAGAGATGTTAGCCAATAGACTCAAATTTGGTTAAAACAAAATACTTAAGCACAAATAGAGTCCGAGGCAACAGAGAGTGATTGAACAGATTGAATTCAAATGGGTTTTTAAGAGGCAGCACAATTGCATTCAGATAATTACAAGTCTTAAAAGTCAAAGGTTCCCACGTTTTGACTACCGGTAGTTAAAATTTTGAATAAACTCGAATTACCACCTCCCAGTTATATGCCTCCGCCAACCAGTCCCAATAAGCCACATAACCGCAACATTGCAGGTTTAATTCCAGCCGGTGTGAAATTGTCATAATTAGGATATGAATTCTTGAGTTATTGGTAAAAATGTGTTTTGTGAGGTCACAGTGACCTTTGACAATCAAAATCTAATCAGTTCATCCTTAGACGTTTGTGCCAAATTTGAAGAATTTCAAGAGAATATGACAAACGTAAGGTCAGAGTGACCTTGACCTTTGACCACCAAAATCTAATCAGTTGATCTTTGAGTCCAAGTGGACGTTTGTGCCGAATTTCAAGAAATGGTTTTCCTGAGATATCGTGTTCACAAGAATGGACCGTACGTATGTACATAGAGAGGGACGGATGGACGTACAACCTGAAAACATAATGCCTCGGGCCACGGCTGTCGCCGGCACGGAGGCATAAAAAGTGGCAATTGTATTAGCTACAGCTAACATACTGTATTTAAAGCCATAGGCTGGGGGCAGTGCAGTAAAATTCTATCAGATATTCAGTATAATCTTAAAAGCACTTAAACAGAGCTGAACATAGTGTTGGTTTTTATGAGCACCTGCTGGAACACCATGAATACATAATTACTAAAAACACACATTTTTCCAGCAAGTAAGCAAAGGATTTTTTATATTGATATTGATTTGAAAACAAAGGGGGAAAATGCATTTGGAATGCATCAAGAAGAAAAAGATGTTCATTTTGTCATTGTGATTTTCATCTTTTCCCAGGAGCTTCCTACATCGTCAGCTGAAACCTAGAAACGTTCTCGGTCTAGCCTGGAGCCATGTTCAAAACCCTGATTCAAGATTTCGCAACTTGTAAGTAAGGCTGACATGTTTACCTCTTTTGTTTCTGTGGGGTTTTTTTGTGAAAATGAACATGGTGAAATCCCCCCCCCCCCCCCAAGACGTTTTGCTACAAAATATTTTGATCTCTAATCCAATTATTGGCTTTGACCTCGTGTGCACTTTAGATGTCCAGAAAAAAAAAAGAAAACATGGTAAGAAAATATCTTGGTGTGATTGACGGGGTAAAAACATTTTCCAATTACAGTACACGGTCCCTTACCTCCCGTAATCTGTCTGACTGGTGACTCTGTGGATTTTTTACCCCTGTAAATGGGTTTTTGTGTTGTCAGCCATTCCAGCATGACCTCCTGCACCTTCGCCACAACCCCTCGGCCTTCCAAAAAAAATACATCTACAGTGGAATCATGCTATGCACCTCAAAATGACTTTCTATTCCCAACGTCTGCAGCCTGGCAGCAGCACACTGACAGCTGGCATCACAATTCATTATGTCTCTGCCGGAAAAGGCTGCAAAGGGCCAGAGAGAAGCTCGAACCATATTTCACTATCGAGACCTGTCAGTGAAATAATCACCGGCACTGACAGGTTGCCAGGCAGTTATTTTTATTTTTTTATTTTACTCTCTTCTATAAAACAGGCAGATGTTTGGAGAACATTGATCCTGGTTTCAGGACACGTGTAGCCTACAGCTCCTTGTCCCTAACTTGAAGTCACGCTCCTGGCCTCCGTCAGCATTTCGTGGGTTTTTCCAAGGCCCCTCTTCTTATTCTCTCATTCATCACTGTCACCAGCTTCAAAGTAAAAATTCTTACAGTCCCTTTCACCATCCAGCAAAACATGGAAGCTGTGCTGAACCCAGAACAAGCATGTTCACATTCCCTAATGTAGCTGTGTCTTTAAAGTTTTTATTTATTATTTTAGTGGGACAGCTGGTTACATTGATTTAAAGCTTATTTCACTGGAGAGAGAAAAAAAATGGGGTAACATTTTACAGGTCCACAAATTTCATGGTAATTAGGTGATAATTAGCAAGAAACCTATTTGAAATTTCTTTGGAATTACTGCCAAATTACCCCAATATTTACCTCAAAATCTATTGAAAATGACTTTATTATAAACAATATTTAATAATTATATGCTAAAATAGCATATAATCGTTAAAATAGGAACCTTAGGCTTGAGAAGCGGCTATGCGCTGCTCTTCATCGGAGTTGGAAAACCAAAACTAATAGAGGACACTTCTGATCAGGCACAAATCTCACCATTGTGTGACTTATTGTCAACACAAATGTAACCTGGTAGCTAATGTAATGATTCAGGAAGTTTTTTAAGAAATTTCAAAGAAGTTATTTGATAATTATTATCTATTTTTCAGCAGACATGGAAATAAAGCATATCAATTAACTTTGTATTCTTTTCCTGGAAATGTATTAAATAAATGACCAGCTATTGGGAAATAGCGGAATATAACTATTAAATAATGTTTATAATAAAGTAATTTTCAATATATATTTGAGGTAAAAATTGGGTAAATTTGGGAGTAATTCCAAAGAAATTTCAAATAGGTTACTTGCTAATTATCACCTAATTACCATGAAATTTGCGGACCTGTAAAATGAAGTGTTACCAAAAATAGATGAAAGGTTAAAAATTGACAGCTATGGACAACGGTTTTGTTACTAATCAAAAGGGTTTTCAGTATGTGGTGTTCATGTGGGATGAAGATAGTGATGCATGTTCACTTTACAGTTTTAAAGCGGCAGTAGGCAGAATATTTTTGGCATCATTGGGCAAAAATTCCTCTGTTTTCAGACTTTAAAAAATCTAGCCCGTGATGAGAGACTTTGGCCAATCACAGGTCATTTCAGGGAGAGAGCGTTCCTATTGGCTGTTCATTCAACGAAGGCAGCTGTCAATCATTCACGAACTCCGATCAAACGGTCAAACTAGGCAGCACTGATCAAATATGAATCAATATTCTGTTATTGTAATGCCTATTTCTCACTTAAAATGTTTTCAGAAACATCTTGTAGTGTACTGTTAACTGGAAAATGAGAAAGTTTGCTCTGGCTGGTGGGCAGTGCTTGGTATTTCCTCAGCTGATCTCAACATGGCAGCCGGGTCACAAACTTCCTCCAAAATTTCTTTGCAAAAGATCTGATAGCTGTTGAGATAAAATGTCAGGCCGATCCAAGTGTGTCTCTGATGACTGTCAGCTTTGTCATCATCCAATCATCCAACATGTCATCTCGAATCAGAGGACAGTTTCTGTGTATTTAATTTGATCTTTTAACTGGAGTCTTTGGTGGGCTACCTCAGTGCTCTGTGCCTTCTCAGGATCATATGCAAAGGCTGCATTCCCGCTCGTCCCCAAGACTCGATTGAAAAGATCTGAGAAAGTGCCTCATTAAAGCGGGCATTAATTTGAGCTTGTTAAACACCCCGGCACGACTTTCATCTCATTTTGTGACAGAAACATCTTGCTGAAGTTGACAGTAAAGGAAGTTTTCAGTTTAAAGTCGGCAGCTGGATCTCTCCCTGTCAGGATGGATTGTGAAAGCGGGGTGAAGGAGTCGGGCAGAACTTTTCAGAAGTCCCTTTTCTAATTAACTTTCCGAGGCTTTGAAGCACCGCGTGTGAAGTGTGTGTCCACGTCTGAGAGAAGGAGGAGGGGTATTAAGATGTCTACAGTTGCCCTGTAAGATGGGTCATCATGGTGTCTTTTACCAAGGTTGCATGTCCCAGGGTCATTGTGGTTAGTATCAGTAGTCGAATGTAACAGAAGTACGGAGCCCCCCTAGACCCCCAGGAGAAAATTTTATTAACTTGTTCCCTCAAGTTAGTAAGTCGTTCCCTCAAGTTAGAAAGTCGTTCCCTCCAGTTAGTAACTCGAGGGAACGAGTTACCTCATAGAGCCCTTCCTCCAATCATTCCTGACAGTCAAGTCATTGACAACTTGGTAAAGTTGGAAAGATATTGACAGATTCAAACTTCCTGGATCAATAACTCATAACCGAAACGTTGTTAAAACACAAACAACGGCTCTTTCTAACCGTAGTAAGATAGACAACGAGCTACAACCTCATTTTAATCAAAACGAGCCGTCCTCCGAGCTGGACACATAACATTGGTCTCTATGCGCAGCCGCCTGTGAGAGGAGTGGTCAGGGACGTCTACAAAGTGCAACGTCGAAAAGTGAAAAATATTCAATAACTTCACTGAACTTCACAAAATACGCTTTTGCATAATTTTGGGGATTTTTTTAATAGGAAAAATATTCAATAACTTCAGTATTGTACAGTGTAGCACCATCAAAATTACTTCACACATCAGTGATCTCCTCATGGTTGTACTACAACATTTGGTTTGGAAAAATAGGATTTTTGCATAATTTTGGTGGAAATACACTTTATAACAGTGAAGTTATTGAATATTTTTCCCAATAAAAATAAACCAAAATTATACAAAATCATTTTTTTCCAAAATAAGCTTTGTAGTATAACCAGAATGTGACCATTGATGTTTGAAGACATTTTGATGGCACTACACTTTATAAAAGTGAGGTAATTGAATATTTTTCCATTAGAAATTCACTAAAATTATGCAAAAGCATATTTTTCCAAACAAAGTGTTGTAGTACAACTATGAGGAGACCATTGATGTGTGAAGTAATTTTGGTGGTACTACACTGTATAATAGTGATATTATTGAATATTTTTGTAGCAGCTCTTTTCGGCGTTGCACTTTGTAGACGGTCCCTGACGACTCGTCTCAAAGCCGGCTGCGCATAAAGACCAATGTTCTGTGTCCAGCTCAGAGGACGGCTCATTTTGATTAAAATGAGGTTGTAGCTCGTTGTTTACCTTACTATGGTTAGAAAGAGCCGTTGTTTGTGTTTTAACAATGTTTCGGTTATGAGTTATTGATCCAGGAAGTTTGAATCCGTCAATATCTTTCCAACTTTACCGAAGTCAATGACTTGACTGTCAGGAATGATTGGAGGAAGGGATCTATGAGGTAACTCGTTCCCTCGAGCTACTAACTTGAGGGAAAGACTTATTAACTTGAGGGAACGACTTACTAACTTGAGGGAACGAGTTACTAACTTGAGGGAATGAGTTATTAACTTCAGGGAACGACCTATTAACTTGAGGGAACGAGTTACTAACTTGAGGGAATGAGTTACTAACTTGAGGGAACGACTTATTAACTTGAGGGAACGAGTTAATAACGCGAGGGAACGAGTTACTAACTCGAAGGAACGAGTTACTAACTCGAGGGAACGAGTTACTAACTCGAGGGAACGACTTATTAACTTGAGGGAACGAGTTACTAACTCGAGGAAACGACTTACTAACTTGAGGGAACGACTTACTAACTTGAGGGAATGAGTTAATAAATGTTTTTCCTGGGGGTCTAGGGGGGCTCCGTACAAAAGTACTTTACTTAAGTAGAAATCTGAGGTACTTTTTCTCTGTACTTTACAATTCAGAGGGAAATATTTATTCGCTAGATAAAAATATGGTGTATTGTTATAAATGTAACTACCAAAGTATATAAAATAGTAAAAAATGTGGTCACCTTGACCGGATACAACAGTAAAATGCTACACAATAATCAGCAAAATAATAATCAAATAATATAATGCACAATAGGGACTATTTATCTGCGTTAGATACTTTAATTTCTGACACCTCGAACCTGAATTGACTTTGAGGCAGCAACATTGACATATTATCACCTTACAAAGATGATATGGCCAATGTGTTAGCAAACAGTGGCTTATTTACACACCGAGCAGACACAGAGCAACATTAGCATTCATTTGGAGTTGTGTTTTTGGCCACCTGACGAATATAAATAGCCTGATAATCAGACTGAATTGCCATTTTGTCTTACTGCAGTCTGACATTGTGTTCATGTTAGCCAAGTTTCTTGTTGGGAGGGGTGTTATTTTGTCTTGTCCTAACCAATCAGTAGCGAGTGATGCATCCATCCCCCCGACTCCAATTTCAGATGACACAGAAGCTGCCGTATAGCAGTTGCTAGGAGCAGTTAACATTTTTCACATTAATCAAAGAAATATATCCAATGAAAAGTTCTCATCCACACTTGCCGCCATTTTTCTGTCCCTGCTTTTCATGAATGAAGATGACATCATTCTAAATCCTGTCGACTATGCTCTGATTTATCAATTATTTCTCTAAACGGGTTCGTCGGTAGGCACAACTTAACAAATCTGAGATATGATCGGTGATTCAGAGGTCTGGAATCAAGCTACAATATAAGTCTAATTTTCACTCTTCTTTTAGCTCAGTTTTGCTCTTCACCCACCAGCTCCTCCATATCTGTCTCTTTAGCTGCGAAAGCTCCTCTAGCTTCAACTTTGTCTGTCAGCTGTTTGGTAAATGAACTGCATTTACATAGCACTTTTATTCAAACCAGCTGTGTTCGGCAATTTCTGCGACTTTCCGAAACTTTCAATCCGGCATTAAAGGAAAACTTCACCCTTAAAATGACCATTTGTACATCAATTACTCCCCGCCTGTTACCTTGAATTTGTGAAGAAAACTTTGTTTTTATCTCATGCCTCCACGGTGAATGAAGGATCCGAAAATGGCCAAAAACAAATCCTTGATGAATTGAAGTAAATGGAGGCCTGGTTTAACAACAGCAAAACTATATCAAAATATTGTTTACAAACTCTCACACAACTCGTGCAGTATAATCCAAGTCTCATTTATCCATTCGTATGCTTACCACTTCCCAAACACATGCATCTTCGCTAAAATCATACTTTTTAAAGGAACATTGTGAATCATTGTGTTTTTGTTAGGTTAGAATGAGCCCTTCATATCTACATAGGGAGACTCTTCACAGAGTCCTCCGTGTTGCACCGCCATGTTTCTACAGTAGCCCAGACCGGACAAACCAAACAGTTTTTACGTTACGTGAAGGACCGTAGTTCTCCGACACACTTGTGAAACTGCGGTAACGTGAGCTGCAGAGTGCAAAACCGTCGTACTGCCGGCTGCCGTCTGACTTCCGTTGCTACTAAAGTAGTTTTATTATGGTAAAGATGGCCTCTGAGTGAGGCAAACCATGGTGGGCGGAGGGGTACTCAGTTGGTTGCAATCTGCAACCAAACCTCTAGATGCTGCCAAATCCTACACACTGTACCTTTATAACACTTGAGCCACTACTGTCTCATGCACGGACTCACAAGTAGATAAATGAGACTTGGATTATACTGCACGACTTGTGTGAGAGTTTGTAAACAGATGTTTTGATACAGTTTTGCTGTTGTTAAACTTCATTTAGCTCTATCTTCCATTTAGTTTATTTTATCAAGTTTTTATTCCGTTTTCGGATTCTCTGTTCACCGTGGAGGCATGCAAGACAGACAAAGTTTTTGTTCAAGAATTCAAGTTAAAGTGTCAGTAGGCAACAATTTTTTGGCATAATTTGGCTAAAATTCCATAATAATCTTTCAGCATATTGTAATTCAAGTGGTCTGAGAGAAAACTAGACTTCTGCTCCTCCTCATTTCTCTGTTTTCAAGCTTTAGAAAAATCTAGCCCGTGACGGCAGATTTTGACTAATCACAGGTCATTTCAGAGAGAGAGAGCGTTCCTATTAGCTGTGCTCCGGTCATGTGACCAGAACTTGGCTTCCTTCAACAGATTTTACAATGGCGGCTGCGTCACAAACTTTCTCATTTTACAGCTAAACAGTACACTACAAGATGATTCTGAAAACATTTGAGGCGAGAAATAGGCATTACAGTAACAGAATATTGATTCATATTTGATCAGCGCTGCCTAGTTTGACCGTTTGGTCGGAGTTCGCGAGTGATTGACTCTCATAGACGGCAGATGGACAGCAGACCTTGTTTTCCTTTGGTAAGTGAAATCCTTCAGATGCCGTTAGGAGCCCCGGAGGACACAGTAGGACACAAAGGAACATGATTTTTTTCAGTTTACCTGTTTCATGTACTACTGTCACGATATAGCGGCTGTTTTCTAAAAATACCTTTTTTAAATCATATTTGCGCCAATCTCGCATACTGCAGCTTTAACACGGGGTGAGTAATTGATATACAAATTGCCATTTTTTGGGTGAAGTGTTCCTTTAACACCCTCATTAAGCCATGATTGGCTTGAAGCTGTGTGGAGGTGAGGGTGTAAACAGGGTGGGAACTTGTCTCTCTTTTTTCTTTTGTTACACAACTATTTCTGGCACTTTTCGCTTGTACATCCGAGTGCAGCACTATGAATGCCTTCCAGGAGAGACTGTCTGAAAATGTGTGCCGTTATCACCATATTCAGCGATTATCAAATCTCCCACTGGAGCAGTGGAGCTCTGTGGCACAGAAGGAATAAGATGTATTAGGCTTTGGAAACATAGACAGTACCTGCTAGTAGGATACATTCATTGTTGGCTTGGGTCTTTTCTTAAGATTCGTTGACAAATTATTAAGAATACTAAACAGTAATCCTTTAAAATGTTCATATTTAAAATTCAGTCCCTGTCCTAAACTAACTCTCATACTGCATGCTGTCCAGTATTTGCATCATGCTGTCATGATACTGAAATCTGTCCAATCAGGCCAGTTTCCAGTGTTTGAACTGAAAAGTGTCCATTCAGCAGGTTTACTTCTTTCAATTAGAGAAGTGGCGGCTGTCGAAAAGTCAGGGTCGACCATTGTGAGGGCTTTGCTTTCGAATTCATCCAATAAATACTCTTTTAATTAAAAGAAACCTTCTTGCAAACATCGAGCCAAAGTACAGTTAAAAACAAACTCTTTTACTTCAATAGAGACCATATGAAGGGTCCGGGGACACATACTGGTCAAACAGAACTTCAGGTTAAGACCTAAAGTATTGCAAAAATATCTCACTTATGTCACGCATACTTGGTTAGGTTTAGTAAGAAGACATCATGGTTTGGCTTAAAATGACTGCGTAAGTGAATGTTGACTTTTAACACGGGTCATGAACAGCGGTCTCCTGGGGGAAAGTCTTGTGTTTGTTTGACCCACCCTCCAACCTCAGCTCCCACCCACCCTTAAAGGTACTGTTTGTAACTTCTTACACGTATAAATCATTGCGGGTTGGTGTCCCATGCACGCTCGCGTGTAACTACGCTGGTCAGACTCAGACTCCAACACAAACTACATGGAAGCACCAAAACCGCAAAGTTATATCTAGTGTTAACTCTTCCTGCTTCAGCCTCCCGACTGTGGTCAGAAGACACAGGGGAGACCGTAGCTTTGGTCTCCAGGGCCGGAGTCGATGCTGTACTCTGCTCCTCTGCCTGCCTGCTTGCCTTCACTCACACACCGCGCTCGTTCTCACTCGTTCTCTCGCTCCATCTCTCACGTGCATGTGCGCACACTACACACTCCAGAAGAGGTAGTTTAACTCTGAGAATATATAGTGAATGTACAGTGGAAGTTTGTGCAGAAAGAAATGCTACAGCTCCTCCAGACCACCAGGTTTCCCGTGTCTTGTTTCCTGCTGCTGAGTGAAGTGACGGGGCTCCGGAGTGAGTAACGTTATCGTCTCCGACCAAAACTCCGGTGTCTCCCCTGTTCCTTCTGACCACGGTCGGGAGGCTGAAGCAGGAAAAGTTAACACTAGGATCAGCATTGATTCATGGAGAGACCTTTGTCTGGTCAGCTAACATTACTGCCAAGCAGGTGAAATATAGAGTGATATTGTGGTTCTAGCTGACGTGTGTCGCCTCACTATTTTGACCGATGCTCGTTCATGTCTATGTAGAGCGAGCACAAGCGTGAGCGCAAGCAACAGGATGCTGACTTTCGTTGACTTAACGGCCACAGGTGTCACTGTTAACAAGCAATTTCCGATTCTTACATAGAGTTCCTTTAATGTAATAATAGTGTAATGTTAATTTATCGCTTGTTATACTCGTCATTATACCACGTCACGTTCTTTGATGTTATTATTCCACGTAACATTCATACAGTGGTTCGGGAGTCCTAAAACCCAAATGAGTTCGCATTTTAGCTCTTCCGGTCGCCTCGTCTCGAAGTCAATGGGTTTTTTAAATGGGTTTTTAGCTAAATGCCTGAAATAAGGTCTGTGGTTAACACAAGCTTAAGAGATTTTAACATTGTGTTCTACGATCTAGAATATGTCAGTATATATCCCACTTGTTAATTTTGAAGACTTTATGTGTCTTAAAAAAGGCAGTTGCTAACAAGTCGCTAAATGAGACTACTAAACGTCATCACGCCGACTCGTCCACCTTTACAGCCTTGTTGTGTATGATTGCGTTCTTGCGAGCGTGGTGTAGTTTGTTTATAGCGATTGCATTCACACTGATCACAAAATTTCACAAAAAAATCATAAAAGTGGTGTTCATTTGTGGAGATAAACGTGTAAGTATCATAAACAAGTTTATTTTCTGCAATAATCCAAAGCCCAATGGAAAAATCCCATTGGCTTTTTGTCGAGGGAACCAGGGCGATGCTAACTTCCTGGTTGGCGCTCAAAAATCCATCATCCCTTCAGCACTCTTGCTGCGGACTATTACGATACGTAGACAAACGTAATCCGCAACAAAATACATTTCTTTCCAAACGTAATTGAGAATGCAGTTTAGTTCTATGGGTAATTCAGTTTTGGGGGACAGGGCTGAGAAGACGCATCAAATTTACCATTTGGGTTATGTGCGTAACCATAAAAAAACTAAAAAACTGTACAGCTTTTGCCTCTATACAATTAAGATAAATATGCGGAACATTGGGTTCAAGTTGTGAAATCATCATAATCATTAATTAATATAAAAAAGATTTAAAAGAATGTTGCTGCATGAGGCCCGGTGATAGACTAATGTCAGACTAAATGTTGAACCCCGACCAATTATAGCATGCACGTTGTCAAATCAGATGAGAGAAGGGAAAAAGTATTGGTTGTCTTCCACTATGACACACTACACAAGAATGTCTTTAACATCTGCCCACTATTGGGCTGATATCTGATCCCAGCATTAGTCTGACATCTATAACATTCTTATGTAGAAAATGTACAGAGTACTGATATACAGTAATTACAAAGTGGAATTTGAACCATTAGGATAGCAACAAGATGTGAACAACACAAATTGCTATTCATGATCTGCCAATTTAAAAGGGCTCATTAAAGCTTGTACAAATACACAGACGGTAAATTAAAGGATCACAATTTGATCCCTTTTAATTTTGCGCGTACAGCTCCGTAAGTGGAGGCTAAATAAGGATTTGCAAGCCTTGAAACACATTTAGGAGGTGGTCCTAACATCCACATGGAAATACAACCAATGAAAACTGCTTAGATTGCCCACATAGTCTTTATCAGTCAGATAAAAAATAAAATAGTGGAAGAAGTATGGTTATTTTACAAGCCAAGAAAAAAAATCAGCAACTCACTCTCTCCTGCAAAAGAACCCATAACTCTCACTCCACTGTGTCTGTGCTGTTTATTTTAACTGTAAGCCCGCGTTGGCAGCTCGCCCGGAGGGTCTGGGGAGGACTTGTAGGCCACAAACCGCAGCACATTTGGAGGCTTTTAAATGCTCCATAAACACTGGTGGAGAAAACTCACGGAGCTGCAGCACACAGTGACAAGGCGTCCGTCCGCTTCCTCTCCCCCCCCCCCACTGAGCAAAATACGACTCCTTTTTCCCGAAAATGGCTTCAGTGAAAACTATTACATTTCTCAATCTGATACGCCTTTGCTGCCTTTTCATAAGCATTTCCATGAAAGAGCCTTTTATGCTGAGGCGAATGAGAGGAAAATTACAGTTGTTATACGATGTCTGGGCTGCCAGGAACATCACAGGGCTCTGTCCTTCTTATGAAACCCTTCCTAACTGATCTAATGGCGCAGACCGAGCCAGAACCGATAAATGGTTAAAAAACCTTCTGGCTATGGAGTCTCAGAAGTAGCTGATTAAAGCTCTGCTTGTTAGTTTAGTCAGTTGTTTTACTGAGTCATACTGGAGCTCAGCATTGATTCTCAGTTGACCTACATATCAGTCTGGCAGATTCTGCCCTCTGTCCTACCTCCATACAGCAGTAAGTGACACTAACATTTGGTTTACCGCCTCTTTTTCAGCACATTTTATAGAGGATCGTGAGGCTGGCTCAATAAGGAGCCGTCTTTGCGGTGTTTGGCTCAGCAGGCTTGATCCTCTTTAGCCCCTTTCCCACTGGACGAAAAAACCACCAACATCCACTAACATCTGGCTTTTGTCTTCAGTGGGAAAGGTTCGACATTCATTCCTGGGACAAATGACTCTGCAGTCGTCACAGGTATTTATTGGCTCCAGCTCTGAGCCAACACCCGGATGGACACGCTAATATCCAGCCCAGTCGCACAGCAGTTCATGAAATAGTCACAAAATTGAATGTATTGATTCGTGTATAGACACAAATTTCGAATTTTTTTCGTGATGTTCAGTACGAAATCAATTCGTATGTAATCCACGTAATTGTGAACTGGAAAGTATAGATGTGGTGAACGCCACTCAGGGAAGAAGTCGGGGTGGATGGTTGGGTGAAAGAACACAGGAAACCGTGTGAAAACACAAGTCAATGTTGATTTATTTGGCACGTAACTTCCGTACTTAAGTTGTAGCACTTCCGGTGTTATTTAAACCCAAACCATGATATTTTTCCTAAACCTAGAAGTGTTGTTGCCTAAGCCTAACCAAGTCGATCTAATCCCAAACCTAACTAAGTAATTTTATTTTGAAAAGACTGGAGCGGAAATTGAGACACGATCACGTGTTGCTGGACATTCGTAGGAAAAAGAACAAAATAAAATACATTATTGAAAGTCATGCTGAGTGTCACGGAAAAACGGGAAAAACTGTAAATTCGTGTCTATGTACACGAATCGTGACTATTTCACGAACTGCCGTGAGACTTTTTTCTTTGCACCGAGTTTGAAGAGAGACTGAATAAGTAACGGATATAAATAATAAGTAACCACCACAACATTTTCACTGGCCTCCATGCTGCTTTCTACTGTTTACTAACTCTGTTTTTCAGCGTCTTCTTGATGTCTAACGTGACACAACAGAAAAAAAATCCAGAAAGAAATACTAATCTACTGGCAATTGGAAAAGTGTCTATGGCCTACTTTTAGCGTGTTTTCCCGCGTTCAGAAAACCTGCATATATGTGCTAATTTTGTTGGAAAAAGAATTTGTCTAACCGGACCCACCATATGTTTTTTTACACAGAACCATCTAAGAAGCCGTCATTGGAAACTATTTGGAAAAGGGCAGGCACTTTCAAAAAATGCTTGGCAGGTGATTGGATGAACCATCTGTCAATGAAACTCATGCTGAAGCCAGTCGGGAGAAGAGCAAAAGCATCTTTTCTATGGAGAAAACCCTTCAGTGCCGTTCTTTGCTCTTCTTTCAATGAAGAAATACTCTATAACTGATGCTATTGCAGCATCAACGCTAACCTCCTTAGGAACCGCCATTGTTGTTTTGAACAGTCGCCTCTCCGTGTCGTCTCACACACCTAAACCACGCCTGTAGCTCCTCACAGGACGCTGATTGGTCCGGTCACTGGCTGGCTAGACACAAACACATTACTTAAAGCCTGACAAGATGAATTTTTGTATGAGATGTGACACTCATGACATCACAAGAATCCAGCTGCCTTGCAAGATAGGTATTTGTCTGCTTTAGGATTGAAACCCTCTGTTATAGCAAAATGTATACGTTGTACACCTGTTTAGTGATTTTTATCACTTTTTCCCCCCATGATTATGTTTTTTGTGTTCTTTGTCTGTGTCTTTTGTATAAATGGTATTTGGACTTGCATTTATATAGCGCCTTTCTTGTCTTCCGACCACTCAAAGCGCTTTACACTACATGTCAGCATTCACCCATTCACACACACATTCATACACTGATGACAGAGGCTGCCATGCAAGGTGCCAACCTGCCCATCAGGATCTGATCTAAATACTCATTCACACAACGATGGCACAGCCTTCAGGAGCTATTTGGCGTTAAGTATCTTGCTCAAGGACACTTCGACATGTGACATCCAGTCAAAAGTTGATGCTTCTTTCTAAGCCAGGTCTCACTATAAAGTCACAGAGAAATGGCAGTTAGAGCCTCTTCATTTTCTGTGATGGGATGTATTTCTGAGTGATACTCCAAATGAAACATTAAAGTTATGAGAGGGATTCAAATCAAAATCCTTCAGATTTGAACCCTGATTCGTGGGCGTCGACTTGTGAATATGGAGCTGTAGAGGACTGTTGGCCTCCACCCACACCTCCGTAACCTGATCTGTTACATTTATGTGTGGAAGATGAGGGAGAAATTGATAAATTACACCTCAACATTCTTTGGAAATGTACACAAAGTTTTTGCTGACTTGTGTCCAAACACACACCACCAACCCCTGATATCTCTCTGCTAGCTAGTATGACCACGAGCTAACTGTCAAATGAAATTTTATGTGATATATGATGGGGTTAGCTTGTCATCCCAAATAACATTCGTTTGGACACATTTATGTATGTGCCCTTGAGTGCAGAGTGGTTGTACAGAAGAGGAATTTTGATCAAACTAGTCTCAGAATTATTTTTAGTCATGCTAGCAGCGTGGCTTTAGGGATGGCAATGTTGGTCTGTTGGCCCAGACTGAAATGTTTGCATGTGCAAAACTAATGACATCCCCATCAGCCTCAGCTGTACTTTGTGTGTCTTGAAAGGCCCCATACAAATAAACTTGCCTTGCCTTAAGTGCTAATTAGCAAATGTTACCATGTTAGCTCAAAGCACCACTGTGCCTAAATACAGCCTTACGAAGCTTCATCTAGTATGTCTGTAGACTCTTGTTTTTACATATACTGGGTATATCAACCCACTCTCATTCCTAACTCTTCACATACGGACGCTTGGTGCCACTTTTTAACGTACTGGGTACCCCTGGGCATCACTTAGGTTTAGCCAACACAACTACTTGGTTAGGTTTAGTAAAAGATCATCGTTTGGGTTCAAATAAGTATTCTTCTTATGTAACTTAAGTTATGAACACAAGCTAAGTAAGTAAGTTAAACCTGCAGTAGGCAGAAAGTTTTTGGCATCATTGGGAAAAAATTTCAGCATATTATAATTGTAAAGTGTTATACTTCTGCACCTCCTCATGGCTCTGTTTTCAGGCTTTAAAAAATCTAGCCCATGACAGGAGACTTTGGCCAATCACAGGTCATTTCAGAGAGAGCGTTCCTATTGAGCGTTTCCTATTGATTTTTTGCAGATTACCTGTCTCATGCACTACTGTCAGGATATAGTGACCGTTTTATAAAAATAACTTTTATTAATCACATTTGCTGCTTTAACTTATGTACGTAACTTAAAATAAGTCAACATTGAGTTTTGGTTTCACATATGGGTCACTAACAACAGCCTCCTGGTTGAAAGTCCTGTGTTTGTTTGACCCATCCATACCGACCTCCTTCCTACGTGGTTGGAGTGAATGGACGGCCAGAGCAGTCGCTCTGAGCATCTAATGTTGCCACGGATGGGTTTACGTTTGTGTTGCTTGAAAGCCTGTTGCGTCTCATACAGACGCTAAAGGGCGCCTTGTGCGTCTGTGACAAAGCGGCGGTATTTGACGACCTAGGAATGAGACCGGGCTGCATATATAGCAAACATAACTGAACAATAAACACAGGGACACAGGATTAGACTTACTTAAAATATATTCTTTATTCCATTTTGTCTTTTAGGGTCATTTCAATCTCAGTAAAGCAGCCTGGCAAAATATGTTGTTAAAGTAACAATCTGCTTCGTACTATGAGCTGTGGGGTCATACATGAACATTTTCAACCTAAATTTGAACAGTATTGGTTATTTCACATGACAGATTTTCTATATTTGTCTTTTACTCTGAGCTCTTCCTACTGGTGATTGGATTCAAAGGTGAAAAAGGTGAAGTAATGCATTGCTGTGCACCAAAAAAGATTTTAGCAACAATGCCTTCGGATGTTTTAAATCTCTGAATGCTGATTGTTGCACATTTAGTGATGATTATTTAATGTTGTGGAGAAATACTTCAGATGTTTGACTGACATCATGTTTTCAGCGACTTTAAGAAAAGAAATGAATAACCACAAAGTGTTTTCATAGTCTGGGGTGTACCCTGCCTTCGCCCAATGTCAGCTGGGATCGACTCAAGCCCCCCCGCAACCCTGAATAGGATAAGCGATTACAGATGGGGGATGGATGGATGGACAATGTTTTCATACCTTGATAACAACATTTCCTTTTCACAAATTGGATGCATTGCAAGGATGTTAAGTCTTTTCTTTTCAGTCTCTTCAAATCTGTTCAAGTGTCATTTATTTTCACAGGTAGTAAGAAGAGGAGAGATCAGCAGAAGACCCTGCCAATGCTTCACTACCGGTATGTTACATTTGCTACTGTTCAGCTGTTTTACTCTGATTGGCTTCACTTTGTGTTGATTTGACTTAATTTATTAAAGTCACAAACTGCCCATCTGGTGGCTTTGAGGCCCATATCCACATTATGTTGTTTTCTGTGTCTGATATTTTCACTCTTTTTTTCAGGTTGAGACACACCTTGGAAATGATGCTAACAGGTAAGTAAAGTGCAAGTTACACAGCACATCAATCAAAGTGTAAAACTAAGATAATTGTCAATGTGATTGTCAATATATCTAATATAATGACATCTGATCTGGGTCTTGCATTTACACCTGGTGGCTAGTGAAAGTGTGCAGTACTTGCAAGTGTGTTATTATAAATCAATAAAAATTAACCATACAACAGAAAAAGGAGAAATACAAAAAAATATAGCCAACAATTTATAAATTTCCACAAAGTTTCTGAATAGATCCATCTGATGAACGGTTCTTAAAAAAATAAAGGAAAAGGAAACTAGTGGCAAAAACAATCCATAGAATTCAAATATAAAATTGTCATATGAAGAGTAAAAACCAACAAGAAACCATAAGTACCTTGTACTCTTGAACATAATCTTACAATTCAGTATTCAAACAAAACCCTTTTTTGTGTGTGATTTGGGTGGACCGACCCTTTATACTCACAGAGTATGCCAGGTTATTAACCAGAAGTAGCCGTTGGTCTCACATTATCCCTGTTCTGGCATCCCTCCATTGGCCTCCTGTAAAATTCAGAATAAACTATAAGATCTTGCTAATTACATATAAGGCACTGCATGACCTCGCCATCAGTTACATTTCTGATCTCCTAGTTCCTTATTCTACCTGTCGACCACTTCGATCCACAAATCTCTGCCTTTTATCCATCCCCCGCTAAACAAAAGGTCATCGGGCCTTTTCTGTCTTAGCCCCAACCCTGTGGAATCACCTCCCACAATCTATTAGAGCTGCTGAATCTCTGGACTGCTTTAAGCGGCTTCTAAAAACCAATCTTTACCTTTACAGTCAAGCCTTTTGGCCTCATCCACATATGTTTTTGTCAGTTTTAGTTTGGTCTGTCTCTCATTGTTTCTGTGTTTCATATTGAAATTATTCTTTGGTTTCTATCATTGTTCTATGTTTTATTTGTGTGTGAAGCACTTTGTAACAGTGTGTTTTAAAAGGTGCTATATAAATAAATCTTTACTTACTTACTTACTTACTTACTTACTTACAGAAACTTAAAAACAAAATCAAATTGATAACCCCCATTAAAGTGCAGTGTTACCAACAGAAAACTTTAATTATAAATAGTGTATGTTGCAGCTCATGTGTGTTTTTTTCTGCAGGCCGTCTTATATTTTGTGGCGTTGCCCTTCGCCACAATAAGAGCTGAGGTCAGTAGGCAGTTATGCGGTATGGCCGGTATGGTTGGCATGCCTGGTACGCCTGGCACTCATGGCCCGATGCCTGACACACCCCCGGTCTATGCGTGTGTGTCTTACCGGTTCAATCCAGAACGGTCAGGCGAAGCAGAGGTCTCGACTCAGCAGTTGAGACACTTTCACCCGGAGACAAGGACCCACCTGTGCTTGTCTGTTTCATGAGGACTCTGGTTTCACATCTGTGCTCACTCTCTCCTCAGCCTGCCATAACCTGTTCACCCTGCACCTGTCCTCATCGGGACATCTCGCCCCAGTCACCCCCCCCCCCCCCCACTCCCCCACCTCATCTCACCACCACCACCGCCACCACCGCCACCTCCCCCTCTGCAGGTCTGGACTCCATCACTGGCCTGTTGGAGCCAGCTGGAAATCCCCCAGCACAACCGGTTCTGGGCGCTCCCTGCCAGTCCACAGTGATAACCATCATCCAACAGCTCAGTCTGCACAAATGTGTCCTGCCAGACCAACTATGTCCATTTTAAAACAGAAAACAGGACTATCTAAGGTCAAAAGTGTTCAAAAGTACTGCAGTGAATAATGTAATCATAGCATTTATAAGTACATTATTTCTGAGTGCCAAATCTAAACTCTTCCTCTGATGTTTGACCTTTTAAAAAACAAAATCTAACTGTAACTGTTTATCATTATGGTCCAGGGCAGCCCCTTTTTGCTGTATTTTTAGAATAGTGTCCCCAGACAAACAGAGAGCTTCTCTCTTTCTCTCTCCGATGGCCGAAGGAGACACGATCGATGAGCAGACACTGATGCCGGCGGATCAACTTTCCACGAGAGGAAAGCTCAGGGTGTTTCACCGTCTTGTAAACAGCTCTCGCTTGTGTGAGCTGACAGTGTGATGGTAGTTTGTGTGATTGGATCTGCCATTTAAGAGTCATCGCCCAGAGCTTGAAGAGTCAGAGGAAACAAAATGGCAGGCAGGGATTTCCACTCATGATCGGCCTTAATTTATATAGACATTTTCAAACTTGGCAACATAAACATTCTAAATGGGCCCCTTTGTGCTTCCTATTGCAATGTTGGTTGATGCAGTAGCTGACAGGAAGTAAACTTGGACCAAAGCTGTTGCACTAGCAACAGAATGGCAATGAAAAGGTCTAAAGGCACGGTCACACAAATGAGTGAATGCAGGTTATTCGCGCTGAACGCATCGAATGGAGGTGAATGGGAGGCGAATATTTGCCAATGTTAATTCAACCCGGTCTCACAGGAATGCATATAAATACCACGACATTACACATTATGCTTTTCGCGCGTGATTTGTACGCCATGCAAATGTAAGCAGTTAAGTTTAGGCAAGAAAACCACAAACTTTGGTTCAGGCAAGAAAACCACCTAGGGTAAGGAAAAACGTCATGTTTGGGCTTAAAATAAGTACGTGAACTAAGTAAAACACATATGGAAACAACGTCACACAACTACGGAAAACACGTCAAAAACGTCAATGAAAAACATGTGACAATCGTCACGTGACAAACGTAACTTACAAAAAAGAAAACACCGGTCAACAACGGTCTCAAACACGGGTCTGCTGGTTAAAAGTCCAGTGTTTGTTGGACCCATCCACTTCCTCACCCACCCACCCATCATATGCTCTTTCTCATTTTTTTATACTACGTCACTAACTCTTAATGTAGCATATATACGCGGATGCGTTTACATTGTAGTCAGTACAGGATACAAGGCGTACAAATGACACACGGAAATCAATAAAGACGTAGTTATTGCACGCTTAACACCTGGTGCATTATCGTGGCATTTATACACCTTCTCGTGCGAACTGGCTGGTTAATTTTGCACGTGTCCATAGAACATAGGTTCTGTACAAATATAAATACGCTTTTGTGTAAACACACATAATGAATACCTCAGATTGTGGCTGAGTATGCAAATTAATGAGATAGGTTTGTTATGATTTCTGATCTTTTTTCAGATAATTGACAACCATAACCGTTTTCTCTTCCATTCTCCAGTAAACGTGCGGTGGAGACGCGCTTTTATTTCAGGCTGGTGCACGCCAAGGGTAGAGAACGAGCAGGGAGGCAGGGAGGCATCTGATTGGTTCTTTCCAAGCTGACCTCGAGGCAGTGATTGGTAGACATTTTTAAAGGATTACAGCAGCTACAGATGACGGCTCTTTTACGGTCCTTTTTCAGAGCTCATAAGTAATGGATCGCTGTCGGGGTGTAAAGACCATTTCAACCAATATAACAAATAGTGTATACTGGATAACATCATCAACCCTGCCTTTAAGTACGGAAGTTACGTAAGAAAACTTTGGTAAAATAAGTCAACTTCTGGTTTCACATGGGACATGAACAGCTGTCTCCTGGGTTTGTTTGACCCATATAATCTCCCCACCCGCCTGCCCTACGCACTTTCTCTCTCTTTATACTACCTCAGTTGCTCTGACCATCTAATAAGGATGTGGATGGGTTTACGCGGGGAACGCACTGGACGCGTCGTGGCTGCGTGGCGGCTGCGTTACCTGTTGTTTTTTATTTCGGCGTCCGTGTTAACAGGTTAGAGCATCCGCACTGCCCGCGTGAGACGCGCGTCTCAGCTGCGTGTCAGCTGCATGTCAGCTGCGTCTCTTCTAGAGCTCAGAGGTCTCACCTATTTTTGACGCGAGCCGCGCGCGTTTCACAGCAGCAACAGACAGAGAAAGTGATCTATTGACAATATATTGACATCATATCAGCAAGATTACTACAGTTTCAATGTCTATACATCTGTAGAATATGTCACAGACATCGAAGGTGATCTATTGGCTGCATATTAACATCATACCATCAAGATTACTACAGTTTACACGTCTCTATCTGTAGAAAATGTTACGGAGATGAAAAAAAGTAAAGACTTGTTTTTAAATCAACACTTCCTGCTTTGATTTCAAAATAAAAGCCCTCAAGCGTTTTTTCTGTGGACAGAATTCCTTCATTTGTTAACACAAGGCTTTTATTCTGAAATATGTGCAGACAGTGCTGTGGAACAGGCAGTGACTTGGAGAGCTCCATGAATGAATAAAGTACGGGGTTTTAATTGTGGTTTATTACTATTATTTACAAATTACCACACGTTTCTTAACCTTTCTCTGTCTAAAATAAATATAAATGATATTTATAATGAAATGAAATGGCTATTATGAAAGGCAAACTCTATGTAGAAAGAAAGGGCTGGCAGCAGCAGAAACGCAGCAGACACGCAGCTGACACGCAGCTGACAGGCAGCTGAAACGCAGCTGGTGTGGATGACCGACGCCTCAATGACGCAGCCACCACACGACGCAGACGCCACGCGGCCACAATGCGTCCAGTGCGTTCACGGCGTTACATCGGAGTTAGATGAAAGCCTGGTGCGCCTCATACAGACGCTAAAGGGCGCCTCCGTGCGTCGGTATCAGATGACGAGGAGCACTGACCAACCTGCGGTATTTAACAAGTTGAGAGTGAGAAAAGGTTGTCACCTCTGCAAGCGTTTTTGGTAAAAACAGCTACCTGCTGCTACTGCTGCTGCTGCTGCTGGGAACAAGGCTGATGAGAGTGCTGAACCAAACTGTAAATGCGCCATGAAAGCAAAACTAAAAGAGGCTAAAAAGCTCCATAGAGCTGCAGGTTTGGTGAAGATTCTCTGTGGAGTTGTTACCACAAACAGCACATTTTTATAGTGCATGAAACATAGTAATTTGACGGACTGTTGATATAGAAATTTTCGATTAATGGAGCTTTTAACATAATCTTGTGCTATTGTTTCACCTGTTGACTAGACTGACCACACTGAAAAAAAAAGTCCTTTGGATTTACTTGATTTTAATGTGGACATCGGTCCCACACCATCAGAATGTGGCCAACTGACACGATTTTCCTCTTCTTCTCAATTAATTGTTGCACGTCAAACCAAAATATTTCATTCACATTAGATTGTTTAAAAGAATCATGTTGATTCAACACATTATTTTTCAGTTACAGTAATACCAATTTATTGTGTAATGTTAAAGTAATTTCATCATGTACAGGGTACATGATTTTCAACTGTAACTCAAACTTGATTTCTTAATGCTGATATTATTCAAAGGTATTGTGTAATTTTAAAACAATTCCATTATGTTCCTGGTACCCGAGTTAAGTCTGTAAATCTAACTTGATTTGTTAAAGTTAACTCTATCCAAACATATTGTAGATCGGTTCCATGTTCCGGTTAAGTGTGTGCAAATACAAAATCATAAATGTAAAAAAGCTGATTTGCTTTGACAAAAAAAGGCAGAGTCAGAGTTCTGTACCAACATTTTAGCCAGTGTCAAACATCGGATGTTGCTCTTTTTGGGGAGGACGATAGACCAACCAGTGCAGCGAGCATGCTGTCATTTTTTATAGGACATCATACAAACCTGTTTTAACACTTACTCACTGTATATTTATACTGATTGGACACCCATATAAGCACGCTTGGAGTAGTTTATTTGAACTCTGGAGTGTTTATTCCTTTAATTCTACAATTTGTACCCAGATGACACCAAAGAGCCACACAGAGAAAGTCAAAATGTTAGTACAGTATCTGCGAGCTAACAGGATAACTGCAGTGTGACCTCTGGTTGAAGCAGTAAAAGAGTGAGAAGATAATCCTGAACAAATACAGAAAACAACCCAAAACTCAAGGGTTTATGGGTACGAGGAGACAGATGTTGGCGTCTGATATCAAGCCATTCCTCATGCTTGGAAAGCTGAGCGTAACAAAAATGAAGTGAAGGAAAACATGGAGCCAAGATGAGGTGAAATTCTTCCTATAGGGCCAAGGAGCACATTTCTCAACTCCTTAAAAGAAGGAAAGTCAAAGAGTGCAGATGAGTCCATTATGATTAGTTAAAGTTCAGTAGATCCAGATTGAATTGTACATAACAAAGTGTAAATCATTTTTGATGAGAACTTCAGCCCCGCACACACACATATATAAAGTAATTAAGTTTGACTTTGTGCTAAACAAAACCTCTATGAAGGTTGCACCTCATCCAAAGTGACTTTGAATGGATTTTTGACTCACAATCAATGAGACGCTGATTGTGTGTCATTGGATTTTCATTTATTGCTGCTCTGAGAACAGCGTTGTCCTGAGACCAAATTCGTAGTTGAAGACGTCAAACCTAAGAAAATAATGCTGATATCAGACACTAGTATGTTATTATGCTGACAGTATTTATTTTCCTGTGCGTATTCTGACAGATAATTAAGGCTGGGGCGATTCGTCGGCGTAGTCGACGTAATCGATTACGTAAATACGTCGATTTATGTAACGTGCGTCGACGCTTCGGATGACGTAATGAAAATGGCTGCGCCCGGTCCAAGCATGGATTCTGCTTCACCCAGAGAGCAAGAAGCCTCAAAAACACCTCGCCCACGTTCATCACAAGTTTGGGAATATTTCAAACAGAGACCCAACAATGTACAAGTGCAATGCACGAGCACCTGAAAAGAAGGCATCCCGGAGCGCTAAGTCAAGACGACTGCAGCAAGATACCACCGTAAGTCCTGTTTACTTTTTCCCCACCCAGTCATGATCTATTAAGATTGTCAAAACGCGGTCGTGTTTCTGTTAGCAGTAGTCATTTAAAGTTGTTTTTTAAAATGTTTCTTCATCGCCACCATGTTAAAAGTATTTTATGGACCACTGTTATAGAAACGTAACGTAACGTTACACCATGCGTCATCTAACGTTGTTATTCGGCCGTGTTATATTTTCTGTTTACTTTAACGGCGATGTATGAGTGAGAAATGGCTTAAAGTAACGTTACATATTGTTCTACAGTCTGTGACTGTTGTTAGTCTGTAAATAGTTTCAATTATTTCTCTTGCTCCACACTGATGCAAAAGTACATTTGCTAGTGATGATCTTAACTGCATATTATTACAGTGGTGAAATAAATCCATGTCTAAACTATTTTAAGTTTAAAGTTAAGTACTTAAGTAAAAATACTGATGGTGATTATTATTATTAGTAGAATTATTAGTATTATTATTAGCCTAATGTCATAACACAACAGTGATGTGAAAATTAGACCGATTTTAAAATGTGCAACTATTAGCATTATTCTAATGGGCTTTCTATGTCTCTTTTTCAGGATGAGACAAAGCAATGTGGAGGACTTTTTCAAAAGAAAGGACCCAACTCAATGCACACCAAAGATGGCTGTTGAGCTTACTGACAGCATCTTACAGATGATTGTCAAGGACATGAGACCCGTTGCTATTGTGGAGGGTCAAGGCTTCGGAGAGATGATCAACACTTTACCAGTGAAGACTGGGCTATTTTTTGTTGTGAAATAAATGCCCTGCAGTGCATATTTTATTCTTGTTTTATGTATATGTTTATAAGAGAAGATGTTTGAATAAAGTATTGAAATAATAATGAGACAAGTTTTGATATTTATTTTGGGTAAATTAATTAAAACATTTTAAAAATATTTTTTTTTTTTTTTTTCGAATAATCTATGAAATTAGTCGTTAGATTAACCGACTGATCGAAAAAATAATCGTTAGATTAATCGATAAAAAAATAATCGTTAGTTGCAGCCCTACAGATAATTCACCAGATTGTGTCGCTGTCACAGTTCACCTCATGAAATATTACAGGCACAGCCTTAAATTAAGTCTAGATATTTTTCCCGTCATGATCACACTCTTATTTTCTGACTATATTGAGGTTATAGCTGCTCGCATAAACTCTTCATTTCCCTTTCAACTCTTTTTCTAATCACTGAGTGAAGATTAGAGGCCAGTTTCTGCTGCCTTCCTTGCAGGGGGAAGAAAATTGTCTCTCTCAGTATTCTGCCTCTCCTGAGTTGTGGTAGCAGAGCTGATTACTCTGCAGGTCATAAGTTAATTGTTTATGTGACTCGCATGTCAGTGAGAAATATGTCATCTGCATCCTTGAGAGAGGAATAAAAACCTTGACACTGCATTGACTTTAGAGTGCACAGACGGCAAAAAGTAAGTGGGAAAAAAAGCATAATTGGATCTTGATAACAAACTCAGTTTTTGGTGCTTGTGCAAATAGAGTCAGAGATTAACCCACAGATCACAGTATCACCAGCAATACGGAACAGCCCTTATCATCTTGTTATGGACGGGTAACTGCACATCACAAAAAAACTAAACCTTTCAACTGATACCATATTACAGTCTGTACATCATCTCCTGTATTTCTACATGTTTACAGATCATTTTAGTATTTTAAAGGTGAAAAGAATCAGAAAAAAGTATCGGTAACACTTTCTATGACGCCCATATCTATAATGCATTATAATCTGTTTATAGCACTGTATAATTATAGTTATAAGCTCTCAGAAATATTTAAAATGCTTTATAACAATAATCATAACACATTATAAAGCATTTTATAATGACTTCTAAGGTCAAGCATCATAATAATTAATAATTGCTGAGTAAATTATAATTCCCATTGTTATGAATATTAGAATATTTTATAATGAATTATAATAACTATTATAATGCTTTATGATGTGATTATAAATCACTACAAGTGGTCATAAGTAAAGTGAAAAATATTAAATCTATGCAAGATCAACGTAAAATTAATTTTTACTTTTACTTAAAGCAAACATTGACCACTTAGAGTAACTTATAATGACATTATAATGTTTTGTAACAGTGATTATGATGCATTTTAAAAATATTATACTGTATTACAACAATGGGAATTATAATGCACTATGATCCTTGCAAAAAAAATGTCAGTGAGTGACCAGTGTTATGATACTTGACCTTATAAGTCATTATAAAATGCTTTATGATGTGCTATGATGATTGTTGTATAGCATTACAAATATGTATGAGTCCTTCTAACTATAGTTATACAGTTATATAAGCAGATTGTAATGCATTATACGTATGAATAGAATGCATTATAAACATGGGCTTCATAGAAAGTGTTACCAAGTTATCAAATGTGCTCCAACCTTTCACCATTTTTCACCAGTCTTTGAAAGAGTCAGATGCAGAGTTGTGTGCAAAAGAAAAGTTTTAATAAGTTTGTACTAAAGGATGAAAATTGCTTTGCTAAAGAATAATTCAATTTGATGTGAACACCAAATAACATACTATTAATTTTGAAAGGAATAGTTCAACGTTTAAGGAAATATCCTTATTTGATGTTAGATGAGAAGGTCAACACCACTCTCTGTCTATACACTAAATATTGTGCTAGAGTCTGCAGGCAGTTAGCTCAGGGGGACCATATTTTCAAACCCCCAAACCGGGACTCTTAAAGGGCCAGTGTGTAACATTTTGGGGGATCTTTTAGCAGAAATGGAATATAATATTCATAACTATGTTTTCATTAGTGTATAATCACCTGAAAATAAGAATCATTGTGTTCTCGTTAGCTTAGAATGAGCCCTTCATATCTACATAGGGAGTGGGTCCTCTTCACAGAGTCCGCCATGTTGCTCCGCCATGTTTCTACAGTAGCCCAGAACGGACCAACCAAACACTGGCTCTAGAGAGAGCCTTTCACGTTTTTACGCTACCTGAAGGCCACCGTAGTTCTCCGACACGCTTGTGAAACTGCGGTAACATGAGCCGCAGAGTGCAAAACCGTGGCACCGCCAGCCGGCGTCTGACTTCCGTTGCTCCTAAAGTAGTGTTATTATGGTAAGGATGGCCTCTGAGCGAGGCCAACGGCGTTACCACAGTTTTGCACTCGGCGGCGAGTGAGCGGAGGGGTACCACGTTGGTTGCAATTTGCAACCACACTACAAGATGACGCCAAATCATACACACTGTAACTTTAAGTGTACCGCACGTTTATTCATACACACACTTATGCGTTTATCGGCTTTTCCACTGTGCATGGCCGAAAATGTACTCTTGCAATGTGTGTAGAACGCAGCATTTTCGTTGCAGAGTACTTTACAAAGGAAGGAGTAAGACTCACAGGCGTCATAGCAACAGCCTTGACAACAACACATTGATTTATTGACACACATACTGTACAGACAAATCAGTGTTAAATTCAGACGTGTGGTGCATTGTTTATGTTTTTATATTGGGTTAGGTAGTAATGAGTGGGACAGAACATGATAAACTTATATGTAAGAAAACAACAATACTGTATTATTATTATTTTAATTGTGGTGAAAAGCGGGACAATTTGGTAGTGACTGTTGAAAGCTGGGACATTTTAGTGTTTTACAGATATTTGTCGGGCCTCGGGAAACCCAGCTTGAAACTGGGACAATCCTGGACAAAACCAAGGCCGTTGAAAGAGGCTGGGACACGGTGAGCTACGGGGGTATGACACATGCGCAGTGTAACTGGAGCTGCGGTCATGCGTTGCTATTGGCTCAATTTCGGCGAGTGCAGATTGCGCATGTGTTGTACCCCAATAATATGATGCAATGATGACGCATGGCGTCACCTCTTTTGACCCTCTTTGGGACAAATAAGAACATCTGGTGACCATAGTTTAGCTTAGCTTAGCATTAAAACTGGAAGGGAACTGGAGGGAAACTCCTATTACTCCTATTACCGTACTCCAGAGACGGAGGGGCAGAATGCTGGAAGCTGTCCCTCTGATGTGAAATTTTCAAACTTTTTTCAGATGTTTGTGCATCATTAATTTTGAAAGATAGATGCAGATGTTTAACTTTCCACATTCGGAGCCTTTCTGTAGCTTCCACCAGCTAAACTTGAGGGATTCCCGTATGGCTCCATTTTTGCTAGCTTCACCTCTCTAAGCCGCCCACCTGCTCGTGCTGACGACAGCAGCTCTGAGGCTGACCCGCCCATGGCTCACGCTGATACTCAATTAGTCCTGGAACAGCGGCGCTCCCATTGAACTAATGATTCAGAGCGAAACCCCCTCACTCTCCCCTCCCTCTCGCTTTGATTCTCTCACTCCTCTCCTCACTCTGAGAATCTCTTCTTCCCCTCAAACTCATTTTTCTCAAAATGGCTGATCATTACTGTCGACGTTAGATTGAAGAGATGACAATTTTGAGGAATGTAGATTTCTCTGTGAAGGCGGTAACATGTTTAGTCTTTGTCAGCCTAAATGAGTTTGGGGTCATGTGGAGCGTGTGTTGTGTGTGTGTGTGTGTGTGTGTGTGTGCGTGTGCGTGTGGTGTGTGTGTGTGTGTGTGTGTGTGTGTGTGTGTGTGTGAGTGAGGAGAAAATGGAAGCCAGGAGCGCAGCCACAGGATTGATCTCAAGGACTCACCTCATTGATTTCCGTCTTCGCCAACCATTTGTTTTCTTGTTCGGTGAATCAACAAACATGCATCATATGAGTCATGTCGCTATCACATGGGGAAGAGATGAAAAGTGTTTGGTTTATGAATATGTGATTAATCCTTTTAGTGTGCACACATGCAGCACAGTTGGCCTCTTTTTGCTTTTTTTACTGCTTTGTGACATTTTCATGGTTACACAAGAGGTACACGTGAAAGATGTTGAGAAGAAAAGTGAATCACAGATTTTTGGCAAAGCAGAACACCAACCTTGATGCACCCACAGTGGGCTCCTTTGCTTTCATAAGGTAAAGCTCCACTATTAAGAATCAATCAAATAAGCATGTGTAATATGAAAGGCTTTGATCACCCCATTCTGCCCCTCTACGAAGCTTATAGCCTCTTAACTCGTTGTTTTGCAGCACATTTACAATTCTGCATGGTTCTGTCTCACTGCTCTCATCAACTTTGTTTCTCGCAGCTGTTTTCAGCAAAAAAAAAAGCTGTGATTACAGCCGCAAGCGGCAGTTCCCGGGTTCTAGCCTTTTTTCGCTCAAGGTACTCTTGTGGACATATCTTGCAAGTTTCGAGATGATGGGCCAAATGGTTGTTGTCTTAAGTCTGTTTATGTGTTGAGCTACGCTCTTTTGCAATTCATTGGTCATTATCTTCGAAATGCAATGATATATCAACAAGCTTTCTGCAGCTTTTAAAAAGCTTGGTCCAATAATGATCCACAGAAAATTTGGTAGAAATTGGATTCGTGGTTTAGGAGAAGATGTCAAAAATGTGTTATTCAAAAAATTCAAAATGGTGGAAAATGTAGTTCGCGGACGTTAGCGGTCCAAGAGGCTTTTTTGTAGAGCACATTCAGTTGGACAAGTGTGTCGAATTTCAAGTCAATCGGACCTTAGGTGTGAGGGGGCCGGCCTTTAAACTTTTCACTCTTTTGGCTGTCATTGATAGTGCCACCATGTGGCCAATTGAGATCATATTTTACGTTAAGCAGTAGGACATCATGGCCAGTTATGGTACCAAGTTTCATGACTCTAGCTCGTTACAGCTCAAAGCAAATTGAACAAAGGCATAATATAGCATAAAATGCTAAATAGGCCACGCCCACATGCACCAATCAATATGGCTGTATTCGAAACCGCATACTATACTACTAGTATGTACTGATTTGGCGAAAATGTAGTATGTAGTTTGCAGTATGCGAACAAAAGCAAAATCTACAGAATGCCAAAGATACCCGAATGTCATACTGATTCGGAAAAAATGTCCAGTATGCATCGGACCAGTCTATCTCGCCAACTGTATCCCACAATGCAAAGCGCTGGACCACTACAGGCTACGTTACAACAACAGCAGCCAAAAACGGCTCGTTTTTTACATATTTCATAGCTATTTCATCACTAAATTCACTTCTGAAAAATTTTGAGGCGAGAAATCAACTGTGTAGATTTAGAATATTGACAGTTTTACGATGTTAGATGACGAATCGAACATTTGCTCCACTGTTGACGGAGTTTAGAAGCTCCACAAACTGCCGGCACAGCTAGCTAGCTCATGCCGGGATCGCCACCTCTCCAGCCGGGCAGTCACTCTCACAGACCCCGCTATGACCTGGCTGGAGCTCTCTCAAGAGACCGGTCTCGTGGACGAGGGGCTTTTATTTCCATGTTGACGGATAGTTTGTTTAAATGTCACAACACAAATGTCCATTATTAATTAACAGGAACATGTGTTTATCTGCCTTTATGGAGTTGGAAAGCTCCACAATCGCCCGCGGGTGTAGCTCGCTGGAGAGCCGGCCACAGAACAGCAGAGAGGCGAGGGAAAGCGCAGCCTCTGACGGGGCAGAGAGATACCTGCTGAGACAACACGACTCTTTAACATTACTCTAATATCTGTAGGGAGGTCAGTCCACTCTTTTGTTTCTGTAACTGAAAAAGCAGTTTGAGTAACGTAAATTTTGTCGAGCAATGTTTTATATTTCCCGTCTCCCTTGTTGATGATCATGTTTGTCTCACTATGAACTGTTAGAATAAATAGTTTAAACCTGCAGTATCTTATAAAGTAAACAAACATAACATAAACAACTAATTCAAAGTTGTATTTTTTCGATTATATTGTAATACTGGTACGAGTTTGTGCTCGTTTTCCAGTGCTTTAAGAGCTGGTTTAGAGGCTACAGCCTGGTCTAGCATACTGCAAATACATCGCTTTAACTGTTGCATACTGCATACTACTGAGGAACGCAGTATGCAGTATGTACTGTATACTGCATACTGGTTCGTCAGTAGTATGTACTAGGCGGTTTCGAATACAGCCTATGACACTTCAGATCTTGATTAACACTTGCCCCCAGAGCATGTGCACCAAATTTGGTGAAACTCTGTAAACCAAGTTTTGAGGTACAAGTTTTTGATATTTGTGGCGCCCCCTGAAGGACTTGGCAATATTAGCTTTAGCAGGTTAGTAGGAATGCAGAGGTATGGGGGGGTTTTCAAGACTGACTCAGACACGATCAGTCGTTTCAGCAAATGCCCCAAAACGACAAATCGCCATTTAGCTTTTTTGGAACCAAAAGTGACAGAACAAGGTACCGAGAAAATGACTCACACCCTGGCCTTGCCCTTCCCGCCACCGGAAGGCTGCTTCGCCGGGAGTAGAGCGTGCAGCAGCTCTGGGAGACAGACCCTCACTTAGCAGTTAGCAGTTAGCTGGAATTCAGCCAGTGCAAACCCCAGCACCGGGGGTCTGATCCCGGGGGACCGCCCTGACTCCCCGCAGGATCAACAAACTTTCTGCTGCTTTCTGTGTCTGCCGTTACACGTTAGACCCAGCGCTCCACCAACCCGCTGTGACTCCCGGCGCTGGGGTTTGCGCTGGGGTTTGCGCTGGCTGAATTTGAGTTGCTGCGACCGTTGACTGGGGATCCGTCTCCCGGAAGTAATATAATAGCCGAGTGCCGACCGCTCTCCTCCCGGCGGGCTGGTCTGCTGAACACGGGGAGAACGTGATAAAGGTGAGGGTCGTTTTCTTGTTTCTGTCACTTTGTATTTAGTCCAATAAACAAACGATCAAAACGTACACGAACCATACAGCCCCCGGTTAGTGTCACAGTAAAAACACAGATGACTAACGTAAACTATAGGCCGACGCCCCACATGAAGACTATAAGATAGCAAGGTTATTTTGACCGGCTCTCAGAGTTTCAGCAGTTTGGTCGAATTTTGTGTAGGCTATACTTGCCCTGCTGTTAGATAATTGTTGTTGTTGTTTTTTTAATAACTGATGGCTGTAAATTTAGATTGTATGGACCCAATAGTAGAGGTGAAATACTGCCTCATATTTGATTGGAGCATGTGGCTAGACATTACACATTGCACCTTTGATGCTAAATTCAAAATGAGGAGAAAATAGCATTAACACAGCAGCAAACAACTATTGTTTATGTAAAGATATAGAGGAGTAATGTCTACCTGAGCAGAGAATGAAGTCACTCTTCCTCTGTGTGTGTTATAATCCAAGCTTCTCTGTGCTTTGTTTACATAGCCGGGTCGGCCGCTTGTGCATGTCTGTGCGTGTGAGCGTGCCCCACCGGCTAGCTTACAGCCGCCGCTCTGCACTGCTCTCATATGGCGGTTACAGCTGATAATGCCGTCCCAACCGACAGTGTTGTTGAATAAGCTTAGCACTCACTCTCTGGTTCCCCCCCAGGTTAACACTGTTAGCTCTGTCAGCACTTTTGGCGTTCTTTCCACTGTTAGCGCTGTTAGCACCGTTAGCTGCTAGCTGCCGGCTCAGTCGTCGCCATGTTGAGAGTCGCTGAGAGGCAATAGATATGCTGCCAATCTTGCCTTTAGCACCTTTAATAGAGAAGATGCAGTCCCTGAACAGAGTCGCATGAAAACAATTTACATGTATTTTGATTTTATTGTCAGTGCAGTGGGAAAAGTCAAGCTCTCAGCCAGATTGACAGGACTGCAAAATGTCTCCCTGACTCACTGTGTCTGTACGCCAAATTGTAACTGCAAGTTCCTGTAAATTTATAGAGATTTTGACAAACCCCCGCCATCCAGCAGACAGTAAACACTGAAGGGAAATGAGGCATGTTCATCACTCTGCTGCGAGGGAATCGTCCCTTTTCGCTCCAGTTTCGTCATTTCAGGTTTCTCATCAGCTTGCCTCATTAATTCAAATGATGCGACACGACAAAACCTTGTTGTGGCACTCAGAAGGTTAGTTAATCCAGCTAATTGGCCTCCAAGTGGTCGTGGACCGATCGCCGACTTTGAAAGGGCCACTGATCCATTCCATTTGCACCGTAAACAACCGGATGAAGACAAAGGCATTGAGCTGTTTTATGAGCTAAACTATGATTTCTTCTCACAGGAGCAGAGGTCAGGAATGATGTTATATCCCAGAAACACAAAGGGATGTGGACTAGACAGCTTCAGATGGAGTATATAGTTGATTTTTCTGCAGTGTCCTGTAGTTGAAGGGCCCACAATTCTTCCAGACAGTCACTTTAGTAAATTAACCACTTGTCCAGTTGGCCAAAGCTCGTCAAGGCCGGTATTCTCAATGTACAGTGTACTATCAGTTTGTACTGACCGCCCCCAGACTCCCATCCAAACAGTGTTTAACTGCAGCCATTAATTCCTCAAACACACTGGACGTCTGTATGGAAAGATGCTGGTTGAAGATGGTTGTCTCTCCTGAAGCTGGTTTGTAGCTACATACTGACACCATGTGGCCACTGACCGATGGTGCAGGAAGTCATCCAAAGTCTGATGTGCTTTATCAACACATAAATCCTAATTTTTAGCTCCTACCATGACATCAGTGTTAAGGACATGCTTTTAATACAGCATTTTTACTCCCTTTTAGCACAGTTTGGCACTATTAGGAAAGCTGTTCTTGAAAATCAGACATTTGTGTGACTGGTGTTAGAGTTAATTTGCTGTCTTGAATAATAATGGGGGTTATTCACAATGTTTATTAGAATGTTCAGGACTTTGTATCGATGACACGGACACATATCAACAACTTGCACAGTAATAGCTGACATACAGTGCATGATATGTACAGTTGTGTAAGATGCATCTATTACTGAACTATTTAATTTTCTATATGTAAATCTATGACGTATTTAGACGTAGCTTAAGACTTTGCTGTTATATTTCTCGGCTCTTTTTATTCTTTATATTTCAGGCTTACTGGTGAAGAGGATGCATCTAACAGTGAGTGGCAGCGTGACGTGAATGCTTTGTCTACCCCAGAACAAGCAGAAGGTACCACAACTTTAACCTTTCCACCACAACAAACTTTTGTTGCAATATTCCATCTTTCTCCACTAAGGTTATTACTCTAATGCTAATAGAAAATGTGCATTAAAGTAGGTGAACACATATTGAGTTAACATAATGCAATGCATAATGCACGTAAGATGTAGCTTAGCCAACGTGGAGTTGAAGGTGCTTCAGTATGTTGCACATCAGTAATTCAGGCGTTCATGCATAGCCTAATAGACAGTCTGAACATCTTCATCTTCCTTTATGTTCCAGTTAAGAGCTTACATTTTTTTAGGAGTTTGTATAAGCATTTAGCTTCCCTCCTGCCTCTCCTGCACATGCTTTTGTTTACTTTAAATTAACCTAAATCTGAGTATACAGTATGTAGGTAAAATTGTGTTTGTATATAATGTCTTTGTGTACATATCACATCTTTTATAATGATTGTATTTTTACTAGCCAAGACAACGACACTGGTATTGTTTCACCTTGTGAGTCTGTGTGTGTGTGCGTGTGTGTGTGTGTGTGTGTGTGTGTGTGTGTGTGTGTGTGTGTGTGTGTGTGTGTGTGTGTGTGTGTGCGGCGTGCGTGTGTGCACGTGCGTGTGTCATCATGGCAAAATGTGGTACTGGAGACATCTACTGTAGTGGGAACTACAACAGAAGTGGTTTTGAATACCTTGCCAGGTGTTTATATGTCTGTCTGTCGGTCTGTGGACAGATTTTGTCGATACCTCAATAGCGTCACAATCGTGCAAGATGCAGTCCCGAAACTTTACAGGTGTTTAGTCGAGATCAAAATGAAGCTAGAAGATTGGTGTGGTCCGAGCAAGGGCGCCGGAAGTCTGATTTGGCATCGCGGCTGGTGTGATCACAAGATGGTCTCTAGATTTATGTGTAAACAAATAAAATAGAAGACAAGACATAGATAAAATATTACCACATTTATATTAATCAAGTACTGATGTGTAAGTGTGACCATTGTTGAGAGGACTTTGCAGCTTCCAACAGCCTTTACTGTGGACTTAACAGATGAAACTGCTGTGTTGGATTTGGGAGGAAATCTCATTTTGTTATGTTAAAATACTGTATGTTTTAAATTTTCAAAAAGTACACTGAACGTACAGAATGACTATTAGTAACAGGCAGCAACCTCTGGTTGTGAAAAGTGAAGCCAATGCAGAAGTGCTTTAAACATCCATTCTTTCTAATGGCTAGCAGGGGGCGACTCCTCTGGTTGCAAGATGAAGTCTGCTTGTATAGAAGTCTATGAGAAAATGACCCTACTTCTCACTCAGCCCAGTCTCACAGCAAAGCGTGAAATAGACCCTCCTGTCCACCGGAAGAAAGCGTGTCAGTGTCATGGTTTGTGTCGCTGAGACGTGAATATTACACGCCTGCATGAAGGTGCAGTGTTTTGAAGTGACGGTTGTCATGTGTTGTGTAGTGACGGAAGTCTAACTTCAGAGCTAGTTACGTAGTATATAAAGTGAGAAAGACCACATATGATGGGCAGGTGGGGAGGTCGTTGGGTCCAACAAACACAGGACTTGCCTGTGTTCAAGACCGGTGTTTTGTTTTGCAAGTTACGTTAGTGACGTTTGTCACTTGTTTTGTAGTGATGGTTGTCACGTGACGTTTGTCACGTGTTTTCCATACTGATATTACGTTGTTTGTGTACGTGTTTTAATTATTTACATACTGCACGTTTATACAGTCGTGTAATATTCCAGTGTCTGTGAGGCAAAACGTGACACTGACATGCTGTCCTCTGGTGGAGAGGCGGGTCTATACACGCTTTGGCATGATATTGGGTTGTTTCACTTGATTTATTACCTCAGTAAACATTGTAAACATGAGTTTATGGTCTCAATCGCAAGTTTGAAGTCTTCTTCCATACAGCATGATGTTCATTTAGTAAATTATGGTCCCATTTAGAGTCAAATAGAACATAAAGCAGGTTATGCTTTATGGCGTGGTTACCTTGTGATTGACAGTTTGTTACCGGGGCGTTGTCCGGTCTGGGAGTTGTCCGTGTTTTCGTCTTACAACTTTAACCCTTTCACAGTGTGTTTTCAGTTTATGAAAGTTAATTATAACATTTTGGTTGCCTAAAAATGTCTTATTCAGCATTCGGTTGTACTTCTGGTTCCAAAAACCAAGATGGTGACAGCCAAAATGCCGACCCAGAAGCTTCAAAATGGCAGTCAACAAACCAATGGGTAATGTCGTGGTGACTACGTTCACTTCTTATATACAGTCAATGTCAGTAACACACATACCTCACATACAGTCCATTCAGTCAGCTTGATAATGAGGATAACAGCCCTAAAAAGAGGATATCCTTCTCCGATAAATGAAATACGCACACAGTAGCCATTAGACCCGCAGGTTCCCACAAATACTCAATAAAGCTTGAGACGCTCCTGGAGATTATTCAGAGCTCCAAATTGGATTAGCAGAGATGCTTCTACCAGCAATTAGTCTGAGGAAATAGATGAGCTGAAGGAAGCACAAAGCTATTAATTAAAGCTGGGGGGGAGAGATGTGCCACTGAGTTCATACAGCAGCGATGAAGATGAGCTGCTGTGGGAGAAGAGGTGTCAAGCAAAGTAGCCCATCAGAGGATGAAATCAATAACGCCCTGAGCTGTGCTTTTAGTACCCTTGATGGCTGACTTGGACGCTTGCAGAAGATCCTTTATAAAATTTGTAAAGTGTATGGTTGACATGTTTTCTCACAGTTAGCAGCCTCATTAGAATTTTTTTTTTAGATCTCTAAGCCAAACATGCAGGCATCATGAAAGGCGCCTGTCAGGGAGATAGGGCCGGACCACAGTCTCCAAGAAATGTCTCATCAGTCCACAAATGCAGCTCCCCAGAGTCAAGTGCACTTGAGTTGAATGTGTTGGACAGAGCTTTTTAAATGCAAATAGGGTGTGTTGCATAACTTTGTTGCTTGAGCTCAAGTGATCTGGTCAACTGACTTTTACTCTCTGGAAATACTTGACATAAAAGAGAGCTTTTAGATGAGAATTATTCCTGCAGAAGCTTGACATCTGCAAATGCCTTTTAGAAAACCCTTGTCAGCACTTGTGTTTTTCATGAAAGACCAAATACCATGTGTTGACTTTATAACACAAAATGAACTCATTAGTGAGTTGTTTCTTGGGCTTTGTGTAAGAGCCGAACAGGCAACATGAAAGGCGTCTGTCAGGGGGAATAAGCGGAGATTTTGGAGAGTAAAGAAATGGTTTCATTTGTGCATTTCCAGCACATTGAATACTACAATTGGCGTGCATTTAAAGTAGCATAGCAAACAAGTCTTCTCTCACTGCAAACTGTACTAACAGGGATTAAATGTGCCAGTCATATTTTTTTTTTAGCTCAAGTAGAGTAAGCACTATTAGTCACTCTTATAGTTCAATTTCCTCTGTATTGATTTTGCTGCTGGCAAAATACATTCACTTATAAAGTAATCCTGTTTCTGACCACCCTGAAGTTATTCAGTATTATATTCATAAACAACTACATTTATAAATTGAATAGCACATACAGGAATGAATTAACTTCTTTATTTACTCTCAGGTCAGTTGCTCAAATCCTTTGGTAATTTCTGACTCAGTTTGACTTTTCCCTGCAAAAATGCAAGATAGAAGAGGACAGCAGGTTGATGTTGGTGGGAAGATAAAAGAGGGTGGAAATGTACCTTTACTTTCAGTTGGAAAGTGAAATGAAAATATATCTTAAGACAAATGTCAGTCAAAAATTGTCAAGTACTTAAAGTTGGTGTGGAATGTCTGATCCATAGACTGTATATATAAATGGACGACGTGTCTCCGGGAACCATCACCTTAACGTGGTGGAGAGGTTTGGGTGTCCCTATGAACCTGAGAGCTATGTTGTCTGGAGCCTGGTGCTCCTGGTAGGGTCTCCAATGGCAAATTGGTTTCAGGCGAGGGGCCAGACTAAGAATGGTTCAAAGCACCCCAATGAATAATCGAGGTGGAGGACATGTGACCCGGCCCGGAGGAAGCCCGGGGCCCACGTCTGGAGCCAGGCCCAGACGGAGGGCCCGTCAGCGAGCGTCTGGTGACGGGCTTGCCACGGAGCCCGGCCGGGGATACCCCGAAGAAGCAACGTGGCACCCCCCTCCTCTCCATCCTCTTGGCTCACCACCTGCGGGAGGAACCGCTGGGGTCGGATGCGCAGCCACATGGGTGGCAGCGAAGGTCAGGGACCTCGACGGACCAGACCTGGGCGGCAGAGGCTGGCTCTGGGGACGTGGAACGTCACCTCTCTGTGGGGGAAGGAGCCTGAGCTTGTGCGGGAGGTGGAGCGCTACCAGTTAGATCTGGTGGAGCTTACCTCTACGCACAGCCTCGGTTCTGGAACCGTACTCCTGGATAGGGGTTGGACTTTATTCTTTTCTGGAGTTGCCCAAGGTGCGAGGCGCCGGGCGGGTGTGGGGATACTCACAAATCCCCGGCTGAGTGCCGCTACGTTGGAGTTTACCCCGGTGGACGAGAGGGTCGCCTCCCTACGCCTTCGGGTTATGGGGGGGAAAACTCTGACTGTTGTGTGTGCGTATGCACCGAACAGCAGTTCAGAGTATTCGGCCTTCTTGGAGACCCTGAATGGAGTCCTGCATGGGGCTCCAGTAGGGGACTCCATAGTTCTCCTGGGAGACTTCAACGCGCACGTGGGCAACGATGGAGACACCTGGAGAGGCGTGATTGGGAGGAATAGCCCCCCTGATCTAAACCCGAGTGGTCGGTTGTTATTGGACTTCTGTGCTAGTCATGGACTGTCCATAACAAACACCATGTTCGAACATTAGGATGCTCATAAGTGTACGTGGTACCAGAGCACCCTAGGCCGAAGGTCGATGATCGATTTTGTTATCGTATCGTCTGATCTGAAGCCGCATGTTTTGGACACTCGGGTGAAGAGAGGGGCGGAGCTGTCAACTGATCCCCATCTGGTGGTGAGTTGGGTCAGATGGTGGGGGAAGACTCTGGACACACCTGGTAAGCCCAAACGGGTAGTGCGGGTGAACTGGGAACGTCTGGAGGAGGCCCCTGTCCGAGAGACCTTCAACTCACACCTCCGGCGGAGCTTTTCTGGCATCCCTGTGGAGGTTGGGGAATTGAACCCGAGTGGGCGATGTTCAAAGCTTCCATTGCTGAAGCTGCGGCAGTGAGCTGTAGTCTAAAGGTCTTAGGTGCCTCAAGGGGCGGCAACCCTCGAACACCGTGGTGGACACCGGTGGTCAGGGAAGCCGTCCGACTGAAGGAGGAGGCCTTCCGGGATATGTTATCTCGGAGGACTCCGGAGGCGGTTGCAAGGTACCGACAGGCCCGACGGGCAGCAGCCACTGCGGGAGGAGTTCGGAGCAGCCATGGAGATGGACTTTCGGTCGGCACCAAGGTGCTTCTGGAAAACCGTCCGGAACCTCAGGAGGGGGAAATGGGGAACCATCCAAGCTGTGTCCAGTAAGGATGGGACGCTGTTGACCTCAACTGAGGAGGTAATCGGGCGGTGGAAAGAGCACTTTGAGGAACTCCTGAATCCGACTAATACGCCCTCTTTTTTAGAGGCAGAGCTGGAAGCTGATGGGGGATCATCATCAATTTCCCTGGTGGAAGTCACTGAGGTAGTCAAACAACTCTACAGTGGCAAAGCCCCGGGGATTGATGAGATCCGGCCAGAAATGCTGAAAGCTTTGGGTGTGGAGGGGCTGTCTTGGATGACACTTCTCTTCAACATTGCGTGGAAGTCGGTGACAGTGCCTACGGAGTGGCAGACAGGGGTGGTGGTTCCCCTCTTCAAAAAGGGGAACTAGAGAGTGTGTGCCAATTACAGGGGTATCACACTACTCAGCCTCCCTGGTAAAGTCTACTCCAAGGTGCTGGAAAGGAGGGTTCGGCCGATAGTCAAACCTGGGATTGAAGAGGAACAATGCGGATTCCGTCCTGGCCGTGGAACAACGGACCAGCTCTTCACTCTCGCAAGGATCCTGGAGGGGGCCTGGGAGTATGCCTATCCAGTCTACATGTGTTTTGTGGACTTGGAGAAGGCGTATGACCGGGTCTCCCGGGAGATATTGTGGGGGGTGCTGCGGGAGTACGGGGTGAGGGGGTCCCTTCTTAGGGCCATCCAATCTCTGTACGCCCAAAGCGAGAGCTGTGTCCGGATCCTCGGCAGTAAGTCGGACTCGTTTCCGGTGGGGGTTGGCCTCCGCCAGGGCTGCACTATGTCACCAATCCTGTTCGTGATATTCATGGACAGGATATCGAGGCGTAGTCGGGGGGAGGAGGGTTTGCAGTTCGGTGTGCTGAGGATCTCATCGCTGCTTTTTGCAGATGATGTGGTCCTGTTGGCATCATCGGTCTGTGACCTCCAGCACTCACTGGATCGGTTCGCAGCCGAGTGTGAAGCGGCTGGGATGAGGATCAGCACCTCTAAATCTGAGGCCATGGTTCGGAAACCGATGGATTGCCTACTCCGGGTAGGGAATGAGTCCTTACCCCAAGTGAAGGACTTCAAGTACCTCGGGGTCTTGTTCGCGAGTGAGGGGACAATGGAACATGAGATTGGCCGGAGAATCGGAGCAGCGGGGCGGTACTGCATTCGCTTTACCGCACCGTTGTGAAGAAAAGAGAGCAGAGCCGGAAGGCAAAGCTCTCGATTTACCGGTCAATCTTCGTTCCTACTCTCACCTATGGTCATGAGGGGTGGGTCATGACCGAAAGAACTAGATCAAGCGGCCGAAATGGGTTTCCTCAGGAGGGTGGCTCGCGTCTCCCTTAGAGATAGGGTGAAAAGCTCAGTCATCCGTGAGGGACTCGGAGTAGAGCCGCTGCGCCTTTGCGTTGAAAGGAGCCAGTTGAGGTGGTTCGGGCATCTAGTAAGGATGCCCCCTGGGCGCCTCCCTAGGGAGGTGTTCCAGGCACGACCAGCTGGGAGGAGGCCACGGGGAAGACCCAGGACTAGGTGGAGAGATTATATCTCCACAATGGCCTGGGAACGCCTCAGTATCCCCCAGTCAGAGCTGGTTAATGTGGCCCGGGAAAGGGAGTTTGGGGTCCCCTGCTGGAGCTGTTGCCCCCGCGACCCGACCCCGGATAAGCGGTTGAAAATGAGTGAGTGAGTGAGTGTCTCCACTTCCTGCCACTGTACTAAAATTAAACCGAAATATCCCGGATACAGGAGCTGCCATCTTGAGATTTTGACATCATTTGGAGCCAGAGTCTGCGCAGTAGTGATCGGGCGGTGGAGCCATGGTATCAAGGTCCCGCCCACACGCCCAAGCCAATCACGTGCCGAGCATGTCTGCAGCTTGTTAGCATGAGTCACCTAGCTGCTGCGTTAGCACCACGGTAGCTGTTTGGCTAGAAAGACAGAATAACTAACCATAGTATGGTTAAATAACTACATTTACGATCAAATTAATGCATTTTCTATTACACAGTGTTTCAGAAACTTCATATGTGTGTGGATATGAACACATACGATTGTCCGGCAGCGCTGGCTAGCTTCACCCCATCAGTGGAAATGTTGCTAAGCTAGCTATGGTCAGTGATTGTATGAACCATAGACTGTACATAAAGATCTTTACAGTCTATGTTTGAAAGAGACAATCATGGTTATGGAAAGTTGAAGTTACTCTCCTCTCCACGTTCCTACTCTACGTACAATTCCCGAGCCTCCAGCTCTGGGACTACTTCACTCAGAGCAGCTGTCAATCATGACGTCACACCCCTTTTTTATTGCATTAAATAACTAATTGTGCAATAAGAACTACCTAAAAGAAACCATCATTGGTAAAAAAAAAATCGGCCTGTATTTTGACTATTTAGTTTGGCCCATGTCCCATCCGCTAACATGGAGGGGGCGGGCTTTATGACCTATACTGCAGCCAGGGGGCGATCCAGTTGTTTTGGCTTCACTTTGGGGGAGCTGTCATGTCATCCATCTTTATATACAGTCTGGTCTCATCAAATTTTGGATCTTGTTCACTTATTCTTTTATCAAATATAGTTCCTGATTTAAATGATTATTTTGACAATTTTAGGGTATTTTGGCAAAGTCCCTGTGCAGCTGTTTGTGTTAAGATAACTTAGTAACATTTGAGACATTTGGTTTGGTTTATTTTGTTGAAAGAAAAAAATGGTTTTATGGCTTTGGTACTGAGACTTCAAGTATCATTTTGGCACTAGTATCAAAACATTGCATGTTGCACAGCCCCACTGGGGGGTTTAGTGGGATAAATACAACACATTGTTCTTATATTCTTATATATTTCAATTCAGTAGGAGATCCATTCTCCGTATCAGCAGGTATTATTCGTGGAATCTCTGCTTGTCGTCTTCCAGGGTTCACATCAAATCAGCCTCCCTGCGGGTCCCAGCCTGTTCCCTGTGGTTCTCGGGGCACATTTTCTGCTGTGTAGCACTTCAGATCCTCTGCTGCCGGCCACCCCCGGAGTTATCCACTCAGTCAGCTCCTCTTCTCCCCAGTCAGTTGTTCACCCCCCTCATTAGCCAGCCTTTCTGCTCCCTGGTCAGGAATTCTCTTTTCTGTCTGTCTACCAGCTTATTTAATTCACTGCAACATATTCTCTTATAAAAATGCTCATCTCCTGCCTTTCCACCAGCTAGTCTGTCAGTCAACTAACCTTCCTTATATCTGCCAGTCTGAGCATCCTCCTCCAGTACCCCTAATCTTTTAGTTCCCCGGTTTCCCAGTTATCCAGGTCACTGGTTTTACAGTGTCCCCATTTCTGCCTCTCTGTCTGAGCCTGAAATTGTCTCTTTGAACTCGTCTTTCTCTGTGAGATGGAGTCTGAACCAGATTCAGCTCCAGCCTCATCATCAGGTCCATGTCATGTTTTCCCAACCAGATCCTGTTTCTATTTCTCTTCTAGAGCCTGTATCTGTTCATCTTTTCATTCCCGAGCTTCACTTTGTTTCTGCTGTTTCTATATTTTCAGCCTGAGCCCGATCGTCAGTCACCACCCAGGCAGGGGGGATGTCGGACTGAGTCCCTGGAGGGGGCAGCCTTTAGGGTCAGGGCTCTCTTCATCCTCAGACTCCTACTGTGTCTGATCAGAGCCCTTTGAACTTGTGTGCCTGATTTGACTGCCTGCCCACAGCCAACTCTAAGTCTGTTGTTGTTGTTTTTTTAATTAAGTAAGATGCCGAAAAGCATGTCTACAGGGTCTGCAGTTACCGGTTGCATGGTCCAGAAGTGTGACAGAAAGAATCGGATAGTGGTTTTAGTGTTCATCGGGTGTGTTTGGCCACATGACCTGATTTAAGCCTCTAGATTATTCACACATCACCTAATAATACTTTTACCTGGATTTAGATAAAGTAGAGGAGGTGATGACCTTTTTCATGCATGAAATTTGTTTATTTTATTTTACATGTAGAGCTGTCAATCGATTAAACTATTTAATCGCGATTAATCACATGATTGTCCATAATTAAATCATGATTAATTGCAAATTAATCGCACACTTTTTATCTGTTCAATATGTACCTTAAAGCTGGAGTGGGTAGAAATGGAGCAAATATGATTTAAAAAAAAGTATATGCTGACAGTAGAGCATGAGACAGGTAATCTGAAAAAAAATCATGTGCCTCTGTGTCCTCCGGTACTCCTAATGGTATCTGCAAGATTTCACAGACCGGAGGAAAACAACCAGTCAGAGCTTATCTGAAGTCTGCTGTCCAGCTTCCGTCTATGAGAGCCATGAGTCAATCACTCACGAACTCCAACCAAACGGTCAAACTGGGCAGCGCTGATCAAATATAAATCAATATTCTGTTACCGTAATGCCTATTTCTCACCTCAAATGTTTTCAGAATCATCTTGTAGTGTACGGTTTAGCTGTAAAATGAGAAAGTTTGTGACCCGGCAGCCATGGTGAGACCAGTTGAGGAAATACCAAGCACCGCTCACCAGCCATAGCACAGCCAATAGGAACACTCAATAGGAACGCTCTCTCTGAAATGACCTGAGATTGGTCAAAGTCTTACGTCACGAGCTAGATTTTTTAAAGCTTGAAAACAGAGCCATGAGGAGGTGCAGAAGTATAGTTTTCTCTCAGAACACTTGAATTACAATATGCTAAAAGGTTATTATGGAATTTTTCAATTTTTCCCCAATGATGCCAAAAACTTGTTGCCTACAGAAGCTTTAAAGGGAGATTTGTCAAGTATTTAATACTCTCATCACCATGGGTGTGAACGTATGCTTGCTTTATGCAATTAATTAACAACACAAAACAATAACAAATATTGTCCAGAAACCCTCACAGGTACTGCATTTAGCATAAAAAATATGCTCTAATCATAACATGGCAAACTCAAGCCCAACAGGCAACAACAGCTGTCAGTGTGTCAGTGTGCTGACTTGACTATGACTTGCTCCAAACTGCATGTGATTATCATAAAGTGGGCATGTCTGTAAAGGGGAAACTTGAGGGTACCCATAGAACCCATTTTCATTCACATATCTTGAGGTCAGAGGTCAAGGGACCCCTTTGAAAATAGCCATGCCAGTTTTTCTTCGACAAAATTTAGCTTAAGTTTGGAGCATTATTTTTGTCAGGAGCTGCCTCCTTCCCGACAAGCTCGTGTGACATGGTTGGTACCAAGTTTCATATGATGCTAGTATCTTCACTCTATCTTTAAAAATGAGCCCTACAACCTAAAAATCACAAGTTGCATTAAAGCGTTAAAGAAATGAATGGCGTTAAAACGAATTTACTTTAAGGCGTTATTATCTTGTTAACTTTGACAGCCCTACTTACATGACAAGAAAAAAAGATAATCATCAACCTATGATGTTAGGGGTCAGAAACCTGCAGCTCCGGAGCCACGTGCGGCCTTTCAGCCCCTCTCCAGTGGCTCCCCTTAACTTTGACAAAAAACGATATAGTAATGAACAACAATTAAACTTGGAAAAAAAAGTTTGAAAATTTGTGTTTGGTCGATTATTTCTCTGTTGTTACAATGCTAATTGGCATTGTAATTTACATCGTTGGAAAGCCTGTTTATTTACCTTCACAATAATGTCCAACTTGTAAGGATCATGCATTTGTGGGATGAGCAGCACAGCTGATTATGTGGGTAGCGCCCAAGTAAAATTTGCCAAAATTCTCTGCCAGTGCTAAACAGTGTATTCTCCTGTTGGTATTGACTCTTGTTTTGAGTTGTTTGGTGGATTGGATGATTGAACTCTCTGTCAGTAACAAGGAACAAACAAGACATATTGGCAATTTTACACTTTATTCATTTAATACACCGTCAGGAGCCTCAGTAGCGGGTGGAAGATCCATACGCAGCCACAATAGCCTGGCATCTCCTTCTCATGCTGGTCACGAACCTGGTCACACGTTGCCGTGGGATGGCATTCCATTTCTCAACCAGGATTCGTTGCAGGTCAGCCAGCGTGGTTGTGTTGGTCATTCTAACACGTACAGCACGCCAAAGCTGATCCCACAAGTGTTCAATTGTGTTGAGGTCTGGACTCTTGGCAGGCCGTTCCATTCTCTCTACTCCCACATTGTGGAGGTAGTCTGTGATAACCCTGGCTCTGTGGGGGCGAGCGTTGTCATCTTGGAGGATGAAGTTAGGTCCCAGATTGTGGAGGTATGGGATTGCCACTGGCTGCAGAATCTCATCCCGATATCTCACTGCATTGAGATGGCCTTCAATTATGACAAGCCTTGTCTTGCCAGTGAGGGAGATGCCGCCCCACACCATGACACTGCCCCCACCAAAAGCTGTTACTTGATCGGTGCAACAATCAGCATAGCAGGAGAATACACTGATTAGCATTGGCAGAGAATTTTGGCAAATTTCACTTAGGCGCTACCCATATAATCAGCTGTGCTGCTCATCCCACAAATGCATGATCCTTACAAGTTGGACATCATTGTGAAGGTAAATAAACCTTTCCAACGATGTAAAATACAATGCCAATTAGCATTGTAACAACAGAGAAAAAATCGACCAAACACAAATTTCCAAACTTTTTTTTCCGAGTTTGTTTCTTAACATTTTAATTTTCATTTATCATTGTTGTAGGCCTTAAATGATTCTTGCATTCTCCAATTGTAAATATGTGTAGCCTATACACCGAATAAAGAAAATGTTTTAAACATTTTAGTCAACTAAAATGTACGTCATGGCCTTGGTACGTTTATGGCCCGCCGCCTTAAGTCAGGTTTATGCTCATGCCAGGCACTGTGGCACAGACTTCCACAGATGACACGCGCACTATGAGCATGCACAAAGGTGTTCAATTTGATTTGGCTGGCAAAATATTTACTCGCATGTAGATCCCTAATATCTCCTGCTTTAAATACTTTAAAGCAGGAGTGTGCCCGCACACAGCGGGCACCTAGTTACAAAATTTCAGAAATGCAAGATTCAAGATTCAAGATGTTTATTGTCACGCCGGTTATACAGGTACAATCGTGTGAAACACTTTTTGCTGGGAAGCTCCATTAAGAAAGAAACAGTAAGTTAAGTAGCAAGAAACAGTAAGTTAAGTAGCAAAAGAATAGCATAATAAAATAAAGTAAAAATAAAATAAAATAATAGTGTATTTACAATAATATACAGTATAATAATAAAGGAAATATGGTGTATGGTAAATATATACAAGTATTGCACAGGCATTTTTGTTTTTATATTGCACAGAGGTATGTATTGAGTATTGCACTTTTTAATTGTACTTATTTATTGCACATAGTGGGAGAGAGGGTGTTTGGGGGTGTGATTTATCGGTTCAACAGTCTGATGGCCTGGGGGAAGAAACTGTTCCTCATCCTGCTGGTGTGAGTCCTGGGGGTCCTGTATCTTCTGCCAGAGGGCAGGAGGGAGAACAGGCTGTTGTGGGGGTGTGTGGTGTCCTTAATGACCCTCAGGGACTTCCTGAGGCACCGCTGGGTGTACAGCTCCTGCAGGCTGGGCAGCTCGCAACTGGTGATGTGCTGGGCCGAGCGCACCACCCTTCCCAGCGCCTTGCGGTCCACGTTGGTGCAGCTGCCGTACCAGGTGGTGAAGCAGCCTGTCAGGAGGCTCTCTATGGTGCCTCGGTAGAAGTCCCTGAGGATTCGTGGTTTCAGTCCAAATGTCCTGAGGCGCCTCAGAGCGTACAGTCTCTGTTGGGCCTTCCTGACTACAGCGGTGGTGTTGGTGGCCCATGTCAAGTCCTTGTGGATGTTGACACCCAGGTATTTAAAGGTGTCCACCCTCTCCACCGCTGTGCCGTTGATGGTGACTGGGGGGGTGAGTGCGACCCCCCCTCCTGTAGTCCACAATGACCTCCTTAGTCTTAGAGACGTTCAGGGAGAGGTGGTTGTTCTGACACCACCGTTCCAGGGTGGTCACCTCCTCCCTGTAGGCCGTCTCATCGCCACGGGAGATCAACCCCACGACTGCTGTGTCATCCGCGAACTTCACGATGGTGTTTGAAGCTCTTGTTGCCACACAGTCGTGGGTGTAGAGGGAATACAGGAGGGGGCTGAGGACACAGCCCTGTGGTGCTCCCGTGCTGAGGGTCAATGAAGTGGAGGTGAGGTTGCCCATTCTCACCACCTGGGGCGTTCCGTCAGAAAGTCCAGGATCCAGTCACACAGTGTTGTGTTCAGGCACAGATCCTTCAGCTTAATGACGAGCCGGGAGGGCACTATGGTGTTGAATGCTGAGCTGTAGTCCAAGAACTACAGCTCAGCATTCAACACCATAGTGCCCTCCCGGCACATCCAAGCACTGCGACAGCTTGCAGAGAATTTGTGCTTTACGCACAATACGTGATGATGTAATGTTTGTCTCGTGCACCCTCACGCCGGGGACACTACAGCGAGCATAAACCCGGCTTTATCCTATGACTTTGCTGAACCTCAATAGCGCCGTGGCTAGTCTTGTGTTTCCACTGAAAATAACGTCTCAGGATATTTGACTGGAAGCTCCTGCTGGCTTTTCAGCCAATGCAGTGTGCTTGTTCTGGAAATGTCTTTCAATGTTACTTTTTTAGATGTTTGGTAATTTCTCCCCGCAGATCAAGCCAGCAGCGTTGGTGTGGCACAATAAGTCATGTGTAGGTTATAAAACAGAACCATTTCTTGGGTGTAATGCAAGTGAAGAGAGTTTGTCATGCTTCATATGTGTTTATGAGAAGAAAGTGTTCAATGTGGTTAGGATTTAGAACAAAGTGTTATTTATTGCCAGTGCCATTGTTAGAGAGTTATCAGTGGATCGGCAGTAGGTGTCAGTGTCGCTACAGAAGCCGTGTATTTGAAGGGAGCGTCACAGGGAAGTCTCCAGTGAATAAGTGAGATAATGAGAATCTCTGTGTACAAGATGGAAGCAGAATACGCTGTGTAGCGATTGTCAACCTAAAGCATTTCTTTTACATTTTGCAGGTAAGCTGGTGATGTTATTTAGCAATTCTGGCTTTGGGCAATGTTCAAACTGTACTTCTGTGTCACTGTGTTCAGTTCTTTGAGTGAATAGCGTGTGTTAGCGACTGTATTCCTGCTTCAATTTAGCCAGTTAGCAGCTAATACGAGGGTTACAGCAGCCATGGTGGTAATGTAGTTGTAGCGTGGGGCGCTGGGAGCTTTGACAATGAGCCCTCACGTGAGGGAGCCCTCCCGTCGCTCATATTGGCCTTTTGTATGACTATTGATTATGTTGTTTTTTACTGTTCATTAAGGAATATGGTGTTTTGCTGCTGAGATAAGATAATCTGTACAGGAAGTATTGAGACTTATTACCCTCTAAAGAGTTGAGAGGTGGTGTAATCTTTGATTTTGTGCATTTCTGGCATTTTGGTACTGTTATTGTGAATAAGTGAGATAATGAGAATCTCTGTGTACAAGATGGAAGCAGAATACGCTGTGTAGCGATTGTCAACCTAAAGCATTATCTTTACATTTTGCAAAACATCTTAAATATATGTGTAGCACCAGACTGAGCCTTTGGGACATCATTCTGTGCACCGCTACATTGGCAGTGAAAGCAAACGAATCTGTCCATGCACTATTAACTTCTCTATTTTCCTCCAAGACTTTTCTTTTTTTGGACTTAGAATTCATAGCTAGCCTCACCTCTCATTTGCACTTGCATTCTCACTGCATTAGACTTAATAAAAGGCTTACCTTCATTATAAGGCTCAAATATGTTTTGCGGCTCCAGACAGATTTCTTTTTTTGGCCAAACATTGCTCTTTTTATAGTAAAGGTTGCTGTCCTCTGTCTTAGATTTAGAAAAAGAAATGTTGCAAAATCTGATATGAAAACAACCGGAAAGGAAATGGTGAAAGTGAAGCAGCATGGATGTCATGTATTTTATTTTGTACTTGTTCTGAGGCAGTCAGACACATTATTAGGCCCTGGTGTGTTGTGGGTCAACATCAGGCAGCCGAGCCAGGGTCGATCAGGGCTTGTGTACTTACTGGATTTCTCCTCTTGATTCACAGCCATCTTGACACAAGCCAGGTAGGATTTACAAAATAAAAGGACCACTGAGCTGCTGAGAGGTATCAAGTGGTGATGAGCAGGTTTGAGCCGGCAGCTGCCAAGTCGCTGGCATCACATCATGCAGCATGTGTTGGCTGCGAGTTTTGGTAATGTGTTAGGTGGGTGTATGTATTGAGGTTACAGCAATGTTATCAGTTTGCTGATGCCAATATTGGTCTCGCTGTTAAATCCAGATGTTGGACAGATAGTGGTGTCTGCTGCCAATATGACAGGGGTAAATATCTGATTTCACTCAACCAGAGTCGGTAGCATCAGTCTGTAAAACCTGCAGTGAAACCTGCTTTAAGGATCTGCTCACATGGCTGATAGAGATACGCATTACTTTTTCACTGCCTTTCTGAAGGAATTATATTAATCAGGGCTGCAACTAACTTTAATTACCATTATCGATTAATCTGCTGATTATTTTCTCCATTAATCGATTAAGCGTTTTTCACTTAAAAAGTTCAGTAAATAGAGAAATATCATTATAATTTCTCAGAGCCCAAGGTGACGTCTTCATATGTCTCGTTTTGTCTGATCAACAGTCCAAAACCCCAAAACATTCACTTCACTATCATGTATGACAAAGCAAAGCAGCAAATCCTTACATTTGAGAGGCTGGAACCATTTGCCATTTTGCTTGAAAAATGACTGAAACAATGAATCGTTTATCAAAATAGCTCAGATCAAATGTGATGAATGGGAAAATGTGGTGTGTGTCTCTCTCTCTCTCTCTCTCTCTCTCTCTCTCTCTCTCTCTCTCTCTCTCTCTCTCTTTCAAAGACAGTGGCCTACATGAAACTATCAAGACATGAGATAGGATTTCCCCCTTCCCTCTCACAGTCCAAAAGCTAACTAGCTAGCTAGCCCTACCACATCTACCAGCATCACAACAGGAAGGAAGTGGTAAAGTAGTAAAGCCCGCCTCTTGCTCGATTTGATTGGCTGCCTGGGCCAAGTGTGACATTGACAAGTGGTGCGACTCCCCCCTGGCACTGAAAAGTTGAGAGAGCTTAACTTCTAAAAAAGATAGAAAAACGCAACACGCAGCACCAGAGTAGCACACGCCAGGCGCGCCGTACCATACGAAAACAATGGTTTTGCTGGAGATGCGTTTCTAGCGTTGTGTCTTGGTGTGATCCCAAATTGATTGATCCAATTAGTTAAAGTTCCCATATTGTAGAAAGTGAGATTTCCACATCTTTTTTTTTTATTATTACACAGGTCTAAGTGATATATCAATACTGTGAAACTATCAAAATGCTCAAACCACGGAGAAATTCACACTGCCAGTATTCAGAAACTGTACTTTTAAATGAACCGTCAGGACTTATGATGTCACAACTATACAGTCAACTTTGTGTAGTTGACACAGACACACAGTGGCCCAATTCCAATCCACCCCTACACCCTCTCCCTACCCACTTCCACTCCGTTTGCGCGTTCGCGTGGAGGGTCCACCATATTAAGTGCCATTCCAAACCAATTAGAGGGGAGTGGAAGTGGCTTATAAAACCCTCCAACAGCGAGCCTGCATCGATGCCGACTTAACCAGCTGCCCTTACTGACGACGTGCAACGCCGTTTTATGTTCGTCATGGAACACGATACAATGTCAGTTCCATGCGACTACCGGTACAAACATTTACTGTAAACTGCTCAAACTAAGATGGACATTTAATTTATTGTACTTTATTGTCATACAGACGTCAACAACATAAAGTAAATAGATTGTATTTAGGATCAAATATACCCTTTTCTAGTCTAGAAAACGGTAGATATGTTCTTTAGATTGTAAATTGTTGTGTGTGTATATATATATATATACACAACATATAATTTAATATAATTTATAATACAACAGTACAATCTGGTTTACTTCGGCATTCACACTGCATTTATTTACACAGAACATTTAAACTAATCTTCTTATTTTACACTATTCTTGTATATTTATAAATGCATGCATTTATATTATTTGCATAGATCCTATTTTTCAGCATTATTATTTTCACTGTGAATCAAATCAAAATCAAATCAATTTTATTTGTATAGCCCAAAATCACAAATCACAAATTTGCCTCGGGGGGCTTTACAATCTGTACATGATACAACACCCTCTGTCCTTGACAGTGCAACCCTCACATCGGCTAAGGAAAAACTTAACCACAAAAAAAACCTTTTAACAGGGAGAAAAAATGGAAGAAACCTCAGGAAGAGCGGCAGAGGAGGGATCCCCCTTCCAGGATGGACAGACGTGCAATAGATGTTGTGTGTACAGAGTAACAACATAATGAAAACACAACATAGACAATTCATGACAAAAATGAATACATATAATGTGAATATATGTGAGAAGGTGGATCCAGGAGGATGTCAAGTAGCTTCCAGGCGACGCCAAACAGATAGAGCCAGAGCAACACGACCTCCTCTCGACGTCAAAACCGGTAGAGCCAGAGCAGCACGACCTCCTCTCCACGCCAATCAGATAGAGCCTTAGCTACGTAACCTCCTCTCAACGCCATATAGGTAGAACCTGAGCAACACAACCTCCTCTCCACGCCAGATCAATAGAGCCAGAGCAACACGACCTCCTCTCCACATCACGATAGATAGAGCCCGAGCAACACGACCTCCTCTCTACCATGAACCACCAGAGAGTCAGAGCAACGTCACAGAGCAACTGATGGTCCATCACGGAGAAGCCTGATTCAAAGGAGAGAGAGGGGAGAGAGAGAGCGAGGCACACAACAGTGCTTGTGGGACATAAACAACAGAGGGTTATAGAGAGGCAGCGGCTTAAAATAAATAATGTTCTCGTCGGCAGGACTGCTAGGCTGAAATTATAAATTTCTGTGGTTATATATATATTTCTTATTTATATTTTCGAATGATTTCTCTGTTTTTATATATCTGTATTTATATTCTAGAATGGGAGCAAAACGGAAAACGTAACTCAATATCTCCCCGGGGATCAATAAAGTATTTCTGATTCTGATATTTATTTCCTTGCCGGAGAGAGGGAAGTTCGTCCCGAAGTGGCACCTTAAAGAAGGAGCTTCATTGAGCTGTGAGTGTGACTACAAACAGAGTGTTCTCTAGATGGCGGCGCGCACTGGTGCAGCGGCTCAAGGCTCTCTAACTCAGTACTTTTGTTTGTTGTTTTTGTCGGCGATTTTGTCCTTGTTTTCGGAGTTGTGTTATGCAACATATGTCTACAGTCACCAAGACCTACATAATATCGGATTACAATACAACACAGCCATTACAAGCGATTTCCAACGGACCCACAACATACCCAGGGACATAGCGAGACCACCGGGCTCTCCGTGGATTATAATCGGGCCCGACGGGCTGCGCAGACGGCGGAGGGAGCGGAAGCAGAAGCGGGGATGCAGAGCGGGCCTACTAGCTAGGCTAAAGAAACAACCGGCCAGACCTCCGCTACCAAGCATCTTCCTCACAAACGCCAGATCCATTATCCACAAAATGGATGAGTTGGAGCTACAGGTAGCTGCAAACTAGTGATGTTACGTGCTGTGCTGAGGCTTCGGAGCGTGTGTCGATTAATCCAGGAAGTTTTCCGCGATGCGCGTATCGAGGCTTGTATCGTTTTCAGACCAATGACGTCATTGATGACGTCCGAAGCCTCGCTGCCCGGCCATACCGCGTGACTGGTTCAAGAAGTGGTTCAGATCTTGGCACACATAAGATGCATTACTCACAAAACAATTACAGTCTATTATACATGTATGTTATTTACTTCCTAGAAAATATACATCATGCTATATATTATATAGATATAAATGGATTACATGGTAATAGATTTTTTTTCATTGTTTATAGTCATTCCCAACAGCCTTTACTGGCGCAAAATACAGATCACATGGTTAAGATCATATCTGCCTGTTTTACACTCTTTGGCCACCAGGTGGTTGCGTGTGCACATGAAGCCTCGAGTAATGAACCCTTTTCCGAACCAATTTGATGGAAAGCTTCAATGCTTCATGAAGCTTCAACTCGCCATCACTACTGCAAACAGCTTCATAAGGAACTGCTGTGTGATGATCATCACAGAGACCTGGCTTCATCGGCTAATCCCAGACGCAGCAGTACAGCTAACGGGCCGTACGATACATCGCTCCGACAGGAACAGTGACTCCGGTAAGAGCAGAGGGGGTGGACTCTGCCTCTATGTTAACAACGACTGGTGTTCCAACAGTAGGATTACAGACTGTTATTGTTCCCCGGACCTAGAAGTCATGTCAGTCACATGCAGACCGTTTTATCTGCCACGGGAGCTAACAGTAGTCATCATCATGGCTGTTTACATCCCACCTGATGCTAACATTAGCAGCGCTCTCGCCCACCTTCTCAGTACTGTAAACAAACAGCAGCGGGCCCATCCTGACGGCGTTTTTATTATTGCCGGTGATTTCAATCAGGCATCCTTAAAGACAGTACTTCCCACCTTCACTCAATATGTGAAGTGTAAAACAAGGGGGGAAAATACACTCGACCACGTATACTCCAACATAAAGCTTGCTTACAGAGCCACACCCCTCCCCCACCTTGGCCGGTCACAGACCACCTCTCTCTGCTCCTCATCCCAGCATACATCCCCCTCAGAAGGAGATCCAAGCCAACCACAAAGATCATAAGGACTTGGCCTGAGGGGGCACTGTCCCAGCTACAGGACTGCTTTGCTCAGACAGAGTGGAGCATGTTTGAACATCAGGACTTGGAGGAGCACACTGTGACTGTACTCTCCTACATCAGGTACTGTGCTGATAACGTCACTCTGGAAAAGTGCATACGGGTCTTCCCCAACCAGAAACCCTGGATGACGGGGGCAGTCCGGTCACTTATTGAAGACCGCAACACCGCCTTCAGGTCAGGTGACAGGGCACAGTACAGCACAGCCAGAACAGACCTGAGGAGAGGCATCATAGCTGCAAAGGTGGCCTACACAAAGAAAATAGAGGACCACTTCTCAGACGGCGACCCTCGGCAAGCTTGGCAGGGAATTAAGAAGATCACCAACTACAAGGGCAGCAACACCACAACTGTTGACGCGGACACCTCGCTGGCAGAGGAGCTAAACAGCTTCTTTGCTCGCTTTGAGGTAAACGGGCCAACCACAGTCACACTACACTCACCACACTCACCCACCTCCAGCACCCACACACTCACACTGCAGGAACACCAAGTGAGACGTGTACTTGGGTCGGTGAACCCAAGGAAAACTGCTGGTCCGGATGGGGTCCCTGGGAAAGTGCTAAAAGCATGTGCCTACCAGCTCTCAGGGGTCCTTACCAACATCTTCAATCTTTCCCTAAGCCAAGCCACCATCCCACCCTGCCTAAAGTCTGCCACCATCATCCCGGTTCCCAAAAAAACAGCCATAAACTGTCTCAATGACTACAGGCCGATCGCACTCACATCAGTAGTCATGAAGTGTTTTGAGAGGCTGGTTTCACAACACATCAAGGCCAGCCTTCCTCCCTCCATCGACCCACACCAGTTTGCTTACAGAACAAACCGGTCCACGGAAGATGCCATTTCCATAGCCCTCCACACTGCGCTGAGCCACCTCGAACACACAGGTAGCTATGTTAGAATGCTGTTCATAGACTACAGCTCAGCATTTAACACTATCATCCCGGACATACTGGTCAGGAAACTGCTGGACCTTCACCTCCCCCCACCCACATGCGCCTGGATTAAGGACTTTCTTTCTAACCGACCGCAGACAGTGAAACTTGGCCCCCACCGATCCACCTCCCTCTCACTCAGCACCAGTTCTCCTCAAGGCTGTGTGCTGAGCCCGCTACTCTACTCACTCTACACCCATGACTGCACTCCATCCCACCCCTCAAACACTGTCATCAAATTTGCGGACGACAACACTGTGGTCGGGCTCATCCTGAAAGGAGACGAGACGGCCTACAGAGATGAGGTCCAGCGACTGACGACATGGTGTGTGGACAATAACCTGGCTCTCAACACAGCAAAAACACAGGAGATCATCATTGACTTCAGGAAACACAGTGCGGACCCTTCCCCGCTCCAAATCCACGGAGACTGCGTGGAAAGGGTCCCGACCTTCAAGTTCCTGGGCATACACATCGCGGAGGAGCTCTCCTGGTCCACCAACACCACAGCGACAGTGAAGAAGGCACAGCAGCGTCTACACTTCCTGAGGCTACTCAGGAAAAACAAACTGAGACAAAAGCTGATGGTGTCCTTCTATCGCTCTGCCATTGAGAGCATACTGGCGTATGGTATCACAGTGTGGTACGCCGGGTGCTCAGCTGCAGACAGGAGAGCTCTCCAGAGGGTCATAAACTCTGCCCAGAAGATCGTTGGCTGCCCTCTGCCCTCCCTGGAGGACATTTCCAGTTCCCGCTGCCTCAACAGAGCCAGGAACATTATCAAGGACTCCTCCCACCCAGCACATCACCTATTCAACCTGTTGCCCTCTGGCAGGCGCTACAGGTCCATCAGAGCTCGCACCACCAGACTCACAAACAGTTTCTTCCCCTGGGCCTTAAGAACTCTAAATACTGTCAAACAGTAAACACCCCACACTGTGCAATATTTATTATTTTAGTGAAATAGCGACACTATTTATAAACAGTTTCAATATGCACTGATCTGGAGTAGCACTCCAATATATCTGTATTATGTAGGGAACGAATGGGTACTGTGAATGTTATGTGTATAATGTGGAATGAATGCGTATTGTAGCTGTCTGTTTCTTTTTATTTATTATTTTTTAACTGTACTGTTCAGGAGAAGCCCTCCAATTTCGTTGTACCATGTACAATGACAATAAAGCTTTCTATTCTATTCTATTCTATTCTCCACCACAGAGTGGGAGGGTGTAGGGTCCGGATTGGAATTGGGCCAGTGAGTCCCCGGCTGCAGTGACGCTGTGAAGACGGCAACAGCACAGATGCAGAAGAACGGAAACGCTGACCAATCAGAGCAGGCTGGGCTCTTTCGGGAGGGGGGTCTTAAAGAGACAGGCATTAAAATGGAGCATTTCAGCCGGAGGGTGAATCCAAGTATATTCAGAGACAGTATGAGAAAAAGAATGTGTTTTTTAAAAGCATGTAAACATGTTCTAGTAGAAACCAAAAACACAAGTATGAACCTGAAAATGAGCTTGATAAGTCCCCTTTAATTTCAGTGATCTGGGTTTTAGTGGACAGTTAACTGGTAAACTGGTTAGTTTAGAATTTCTTTCTACCGCAATGACAGTAAAATTTGGGAGGATACAATATTTTCAAAAATATATTTATTTATTGCATAAAAAAATTTATTTGCACAAAATATGCTGATCTAGTTCATAAGATTTTGGTACCCTTTTCTGCCTTAAACACACATATTGAATATGTATGTACTCAACATTCACTGCCACCTGTAACCGATCATGTACCTCCTGCTGGTTTTGGCAGCCGATCAGTATTCGCTTCCCTCTCATCCACTTCCTCTGGTTTGTCTGTGTAGCTGCATCCAAACATTTAGCAGTCAGACAAAGGGAATTGATTCCTAGTACCAGGAGGTATTAGGGCTGACAAGGTCAGGTAAAGCTCCTCTGCAAGATTTCTTTTTTTATGGAAAACTGACAGCAGAGACCAGAGAACATGTTTGCCTGGCAGGGGCTGCAAGATGAGCTGGACCCGCCTCGGTCCTCAGTGACTAATGCATGACGGAAGATCAAAAACTCATCAGAATGATTCAACTGCATATTTACTGGATATTCAGTTGTGAGGTTCAGTAGGGGCAGATTGTGGTGATGCAGTGTGTTAATACTGCCAGTATGTTAAACATTGCACCATGCAGCAAGTGTTGTCAGTTGTTATCACTACAAGATGTTTCTGAAAACATTTAAGGCGAGAAATAGGCATTACAGTAACAGAATATTGATTCACATTTGATCAGTGCTGCCTAGTTTGACCGTTTGATTGGAGTTTGCCCTTGTCACAACAGGTCTTTGAGTTCAAGCCATTGCAAGACATGTCTTCACCTCAGCATGAGTTTTCCCAGATGCTTCGTCCATTTCTAAAAATGTTTGATTTTCCTCGTACTGCAAAAATTGGCATACTCATGTAGTTGGAGCACCGAGGAGATGAGTATGAGATGGAAGAAAAGCAGTATCCAATGGAAACACAACAGGGAACCAAAGGCAGGGATGGAGGCAGCACACACACACACACACGGTGCAGCACACAGCCACTAATTATATTGTTAATGTAATAGGAGTCATTAAACTAGCTCAATTAATAATTCCCTCTAAGAATCATTTAACCTCTTCCCCTCCTTGATGGCGCCGGTGCCCTCGGCCGACTACTTTTTTCAGAGGTTGTAGCAGGCTCAGTTTTAGATCTAGAGTGAAGGCACTGATATCATATGAAACAAGAAAACCTAAATAATCCTTTGGTACCAACCAATGCTAGCATGTCGGGAAGAACGCTAAATAATGCTTCAAAGTTACGCTAAATTTTTGCAATGAAAATCTTGCATGGCGATTTTCAAAGGGGTCCCTTGACCTCTGACCTCAAGGTAAGTTGGATGAAAATGGGTTCTATGGGTACCCACGAGTCTCCTCTTTACAGACATGCTCACTTTATGATAATCACATGCAGTTTGGGGCAAAATCTTGCAGTTTTTGCATGCAGTACAAATGTGTACAAAATTATTTTTGCCTATTCTAAAATGGTGTGTTTGAATATTTCTGCATACTGGGGTCCCCAAACAGTCTTGGAATTACATAAATTGGGTTTGACGTGAAAGCTGAGACTCCTTTGGATCCAAGGAGCCCAACTGTATTCATGTGTAATGATGTTAGTCCCTATAGTAGCCCTTTCATTGTAGTGAGACCTTTTTTTTTTTTTTTAATTTTGACCTCACTGTATAAAATGACCTGTTGTGACCTCTAGGATAATCACAGCCTCATGAAACTTTACAACCACAAACTAGAGACCTAGAACATTCAGAGGATGAATGGCTTTTCTATAGGTAGTTTGATAATAAGGGGTTTCTGAGCAGTTTACACAACAGAAGTGCTCACCATCTAATCGGCTAAGAATGAAATTCTTGCAGAAATCTCCAAATGTCAAATGTTTTTGAAACCAAATCACAGCATGTTTTTTTTCTATGGTGTTCCTCGAGGTCTTGGTGTCTTAATGTGGTATTTTGGAGGGATTATTGATAATTGTTATCAATTCTCGAGTGGTAAAAAAAGGTTAAATTTAGCACCAAATCTGTGTAACAAATGGTATCAACCCAGAAATTGCTGCAACAATTTATGAGACATAATAGAGCATGGGAATGACCGTCATATACTTCTATCATAATGTTCTAAGCCCATACACTTTTACAATTCATTTTAAATAATTAGTTGATTATTTTTTTATTTCTGATTTATGACCAACAATTTGACACACAGTGCTGAGCTGCATCTCAAATTAATCTTCAGGTTCCCAGCTTTCAGATGATGTACACCACTTCTATGTGACATATATTGCTGACCTGCTATCTCCCCCTAAAGACCCCCTATACCCCCCTTAAAAAAAAGACAAAAATGGGTCTATGAAACAGAGAGGTGGAGTGGAAAAGGTTAATTTATTTTATTAGTTGACAGTTTCTTTTTCGTTATTAACTCTGTTGGTCTCTGCATGTCAGTGAGATTTCTGTAGTTCAAAGGTTCATTCATGTTTCTTTTCTCCACCACCATCTCCCTTATGGCTTGTGTAAATCCATCTGTGCCATCTGTACTCCTGCTCTTTAATTTGATACAAACACTGCATTTGTCAGAGGCAGAATACATCAAATCTGCTACTGAAAAACTGCCACATGACTTTTGTTGAATATCGTGATCATTTTATCCAATCAGGCATTTCTCTAAGTGGAATAATCTTGTAATCAGTGCACCTCATCTGAGATCAGCTGTGTAGTTTTTGCATCTTCTACTCATTGACTCTTGTGATGTGAGCCAACACAGTCTCATGGCAGTTCGTGAAATAGTCACAAAATTTTATTTTTTTCATTCGTGTACATAGACACAAATTTCCTCTTTTTTTCTCGTGACGCTCAGCACGACTTTCAACAATGTATTTGCTTGCGTTTCCTATGTATGTCCAACATCAAGTGACGCACATGTATTTCGGCTCCAGTCCTTTCAAAATAAAACGACTTAGATAGGTTTAGGAAAAGATCAACTTGGTTAGGCTTAGGCAACAAAACTACATAGTTAGCTTTAGGAAAAGATCGTGTTTAGGGTTAAAAATGACTCAGGAAGTGCTATAACTTAAAGGGACTATTTGTAACTTATCACGCGCATAAATCTTAACGGGTCGGTATCCCATGCGCGCTCGCGTGTGGGTACGCGAGCGCGCAGCAGCTCTGCTCCTGCCTGTTTGCACACCGCGCTCGTTCTCACCCGTCCGGCTCGCTCCACCTCCACGTGAACGCGCGCACACTACACACTGCAGAAGAGTTAGTTTAGCTCTGAGAATATCTGGTGAATGTGCTGTGGACGTTTTTGCAGAAATAACTGCTGCAGCTCCTCCAGACCAACAGAGGTTTCCCGTGTCTTGTGAAGTGACGGGGCTCCGCAGAGAGTTACCTTATCGTCTCGACCGGGTGTCGGTGTCCCCCCCCCCCCGACCGGGTGTCGCTGTCTCCCCCCCCCCCCCCCGACCGTCTCCCCCCCCCCGTTTCCTCCGTGTCGGCGGGCCGAGAAAGGAAAAGCCAGCACTAGAATCAGCATTGATTCATGGAGAGACCCTCGTCTGGTCAGCTAACATTACTGCCAAGCAGGGGAAATATAGAGTGATATTGTGGTTTTAGCTGACGTGTGTCGTCTCACTGTTTTGACGGACGCTCGCTCACATTCAGGTAGCGCGTTCACACGGGCGAGCGCGAGCAACAGGACGCTGACTTTCGTTGACATTGCGGCCACAGGTGTCGCTGTGAACAAGCAATTTCTGATTCTAACATATAGCCCCTCTAAGTACAGAAGTTACATGACAAATAAATCAACTTTGACTTGTGGTTTCACATGAGACACGAACAGCGGTCTCCTGGGCGAAAGTCCTGTGTTTTTTGACCCACCTATCCACGCCGACCTCCTCCCTATGTGGTTTTTGTCACTCTTTATATTCCCAGTTCACAGTTACGTGGATTAGATAAGAATTTATTTCGAAAAAACTAAAATTTAATTTGTGTCTATGTTAACAAATCAATACATTAAATTTTGTGACTATTTGACTCTGCTTTAGACTGACATGCCGAAATCACATTAAATGTCAAATTGTATTTTTAAGTGATCAAGGTTCCCTTCCCTTTACATTCTGTAAATTGAAAGTTAATTTTTGCAGATAGTTCATAGTCCAGTTCAGTCTGTTTTTCACCTAAATGATAACAGACACTTAAAGTGAAATTAATTCTTATAGTAATAGTAACCTGGTGGGCATGCAAGATTCAGCAAATTAGTTTAAAAAAGGTTCAGAGAGAAATGCAGTACATCAAACTGCTTTGTTTGTTAGTGCAGGGGAGAAACAAATGCATTCATATCACATAGTATAGTTCTTTAATGCCACTGATCTGCTCTAGCAACCTGATATTAATGGTGAAATTCTACAAAAGTCTGCTCTCATATTTCTCTGATCTTTGTCTTCTGAAGTGTGAGCTGAGGGCTGAGAGACTGACACAGCAGCAGCAACAACCAATCGGCTACCCCTGCTGTCCCAGCTGTCCAATCGGCAACTCGCCACCCAGGCTTTCATAACCATGTTGTGTGTACAGTGTATTATTTTTATACTGGGGGTGTGAAATACATTTTTAGCAACAGTCTGGTCTTGAATTATTAGAATGTCATGATAAAGTGAGAGTAACTCACATACTTTTCTAAAAAGCAAAAGATAACCTAAAACAGGGTTTCTTAAACTTATCAGACCTCATTTATAGGGTCAGAAATTCCCATTAATGCAGCTATTAAACAGATGTGAAGTTTTCATGTGAAATAGAGAAGGGCATTCTTGTTGTAATTCAAGTGCATGGTGCATCTAGTTTTGCATTTAATATTTGTTTTTATGCTAGCCAAATAACAAGATATGAGTCTGTGAAATCACCCATGACTGCATTTAAAACCACCCAAAATGAGCTCCAGACCCCAAAACTGAGAAATGCTCACCTATAGAAATATGTTTTATGAGAAACTAGTGATTGTTTATTGGTACCCATATTGTTCACACTCCTCACGATGGAACAGAATCCGTAGTTACGTGGTAGAGAGGAGGTCGTGTTGCTCAGGCTCTATTTGTTTGGCGACGCCTGGAAGCTGCTTGACATCCTCCTGGATCCAAATTTGTGATTTGCGATATTGGGCTATACAAATAAAATTGACTTGGCTTGAATCCCCTAATTTAATACTTTAAAGTTTCAGTAGGCAGAAAGTTGTTGGCATCAATGGGCAAAAATTCCATAATAACCTTTCAGCATATTGTAATTCAAGTGTTCTGAGAGTTAACTAGACTTCTGCACCTCCTCATGACTCTGTCTTCAGGTTTTAAAAAATCTAGCCCGTGATGGGAGACTTTGGCCAATCACAGGTCATTTCAGAGAGAGCGTTCCTATTGGCTGTACTCCGGCCATGTGAGCGGTGCTTGGTATTTTCTCAAGAGATCTCAACTTGGCTGCCGGGTCACAAATTTTCTCATTTTACAGCTAAACAGTAACAACAAGATGTTTCTGAAAACATTCGAGGCAAGAAATAGGCATTACAGTAACAGAATATGGATTCATATTTGATCAGCGCTGCGTAGTTATACCGTTTGGACGGAGTTTGCATGTGATTGACTCGTGGCTCTCATAGACGGCGGCTGGACGGCAGACTCAAGATCAGCTCTGATTGGTTGTTTTCCTCCGGTCTGTGAAATCTTGCAGATGCCATTAGGAGCACCGGAGGACACAGAAGCACTATTTTTTTCAGATTACCCGTCTCATGCACTACTGTCAGGATATAGCGACAGTTTTATAAAAAATAACTTTTTTTAAATCATATTCACTCCAATCTCGCCTACTTCAGCTTTAATCGGCCAAAAAAACTCAGACACGGGCAGTCTAGAACTGACAGTACGGGACACAACGCAAAAACTAGGCCGACAGACGCTCACCGACGGCCCCAAACTGTCCAATGGTCCGACCGTCGGCTTGGTGTGTCAGGGCCTTTAAAGGTGCTGGTAGGCGAATTTTGTCACATACATCCATCCCTTATGTTAGTCAGGCCTTAAACCATAATCAAGATGAATTCCGCTGAGGATCAAATTCATATTGTTTTACTCCTCAAATTTCCTTATTCCATGCACATATCACCTTCATCTTAATATAAATAATTATGTTTAAAAGGGGCCTTAAAGTATACAATTGGGGGATTTCTGTTCCACCATGGTTGTTCTTTCAAGTATTTGTGCTTAACTAAGCTAACTCTCTCTTGGCTAAAGCTTCATATTTACGGTACAGATGTGAGAATTGTTTCAATCTTCTCATCAAACTCTTGGCAAGAAAGCGAATAAGCTCATTTCCCAAAAATAAAGAGCTCAAAATAGTTGAGCTTCGGAGACTATTCACCATAATGTATTCCTCTGAGAAGTATGACAGTAGAAACACATCTCATTAAAGATTAAAATGTAGGTAAATGGAGAGTTCACTAAATCTGTCTCAGCGCCTGCAGTCATCACTGACCTCCACCAGGTGGCGACGCTGCTCAGCATTTGGACGCTTACAGTTGACTGTGGACATTATGTAACCTGAGATTTCCCCAAAGTGCTCCCTGCACAGTCACTCTCTGACCTCTTCACTTCATGGACTGTCACGTCCTCCCGGGGCTCTAAGGGGAGTTATTTGCATCCGTCAGAGTGAGACAGCAAAGACTCTGAAGCTTGTCACCCCCCCCCAGAATATGCTATAAATTTAGCATCATGACAATGTGTCTTCATAACAAATTTAAAGCAGCAGAGGGTAGAAATGGAGCAAATATGATTAAAACAAGTTATATAGTCACTATATCCTGACAGTAGTGCAAGATACAGGTAATCTGAAAAAATCATGTGCCTCTGTGTCCTCCGGTGCTCCTAATGGCATCTGCAGGATTACACAGACCAGAGGAAAACAACCAATCAGAGCCGAGCTGGAGCCTGCCATCTCTGAGCAGCTGTCAATCACTCGCGAAATCCGATAAAACGATCAAACTGGGCATCGCTGATCAAATATGAATCCATATTCTGTTGCTGTAATATCTATTTCTTGCATAAAATGTTTTCAGTATCATCTTGTAGTGAACTGTTTAGCTGTAAAATGAGAAAGTTTTTGACCCGGCAGCCATGTTGAGATCAGTTGAGGCAATACCAAGCACCGCCCACCAGCCGGAGCACAGACAATAGGAACGCTCTCTCTGAAATGACCTGTGATTGGCCAAAGTCTCCCATCACGGGCTAGATTTTCTAAAGCCTGAAAACAGAGCCATGAGTAGGTGCAGAAATTATCTCTCAGAACACTTGAATTCAATATGCTGAAAGGTTATTATAGAATTTTTGCCCAATGATGCCAAAAACTTTCTCCCTACTGAAGCTTTAAAGGATTGTAATAAGATAATAAAATATCATAAAGGTCACTATAAACTCACCATTGACCTCCATTGATATACTGATAAAATGCACTTTAACGAGCATGTTTAAATTTAATATTTTATAGTCTAATATCAATCTGATCTAATGTTTTTTTTATGTTATAATTGTGATTATGACTCAATTTACAGATAGCATGAGGGCCACACCTTTCCTCCTCATCCGCTTGCAACTCGCCTACCTGGAGGATTGCTATGGCAACAGGTTGCCAGTAGCGACGGGGTACCACTACATCCCTGCCGCCTGTGTGTCTGCGGGGATGAGCGGCGCGTCAGAAGACAAAAACAAGCGGAGCAGCACATCGAGGGTGAGGTCTGCCCGGCTCAGTCAGCACACACACACAACAATAACCACCCGTTGTGTTTTTTGTTCTGTCGTGAAGTGAGGATACCCTGCGGTCTGCAAGGACGTCCGTGCGTCGTTGTTGTTGTTTCTTCGGTGAAAGAAAACAGAAACGTCGGATCTGCCAGAATGGAGAGCTACTGCTGACGGAGATTCCCGAGCTCCCCTCAGAACAACAGGTTAGTGTTTACAGACTCGGTCACTTCTACCCGACCACATTCACCTCCAGCTGGGCGCCTTTTTCCCCAAAAATGTGTTCATTTTATGATTTGATTGTTTGTGAAAGGGGTCGTCAGACGCACCGGAGAGGAAAATGATCGTCTATGAACGCGTTTTGATGCATCCACGTGTGCAGCGCGGAGTCCGGCTGCATGTGGCTCATACCGGCTCATTAAATCTAACAACGTACTGCCGCTTCAGGACCAGTTTCCAACAGAAAATAAGCAGGTTTTATACGTTAATTTAAATGGCGGCTCTTCATTTTGCGTTGAATTGTTGATGAGCTTTTCCTGCGTTGAAGCTGCGGGTGTGTCTACCTTTGATCACAATGAGATTACATGCGTTTGGATGGATCAGGCAAAATAAACCAGACTATATCAGTATGAGGATTCATATTCTTATCTGCACTGTTTTGCATTTATATATTTATTACATGCATACTTTTGCATACTAATCTAGAATGGCGTCATTTAGTATTTTTGTAATGTTTACCCCCCTTATAGATAGATAGATAGATAGATAGATAGATAGATAGATAGATAGATAAATAGATAAATAGATAGATAGATGTACTTTATTCATCCCAAATTGGGAAATTATTGTGTTACAGCAGCAGGTTATCCAGGCAATCCACGGGAACAGTAAATAAAATGTACATATCAACACTAGAGATAAATATCTATAGAATACACAATATAAAGAATATATTAGAATACACTATAAATATACCAGACTACTACAACTACCATAGAAAGTATGAACATAGAATAACCTATTATATACATTACATTGTGCAATAACATACTATATACATTTTCCTCTTTTGCTTGCATTTCTTTACATAAAAATATGCAACTCTTGTGAAAATTATAGAAATTTAGAGTTATTGTTAAAAATGTTTAATTCTAGAATAAATATGAGCCTAAAATGATTTTTAAATGATTATTTAGATTCTTTTTATTATTACAATTTTCATTATTTTTGCTGTTTCAGTGGGTTTGTCATTGGAAGGTGTTCATGTGTTGGTTTGTTTGTCACACACACGAACAGTATATGTGTAATGAAAAGCAATGTTCTCTGAAGACGAAGAGTAAAAATTAGAAAGAAAAAAAATATGGAATTCAAGTTAAAAACAATTATGTTAAAATGTACATTTCTAGATTTATTTAATAATTATTTGTATTTATTTTTTGTATTATTCTGTATTAGTAAATTGTACGACTCATAGTGGCTGTTCAACAGTTGCCTTTGCAGTCTTTTAATAACACGGGACATTTTATATCGTGAAGTGATTGACAACCTGCTGGAAAATGAAGTCCAATAATTCCCCTAAACCATTTAATTTCACCTCCTCTGATGCATTTTGAATTCTTCATTAGTCATAGTCATCTCTTTCTCTCTCTCTCTCTCTCTCTCTCACACACACACACACACGCGCGCACACACACGCACACACAGGCCTGCAGCCGGTTAAATCAACTTTTCAACATAATCTGCTTCATTTCTAAATATGGCTCGATGTCCCTGTCACACTCACTTCCTTGTCAATTTTACTCTCAGTGCCTGACATTGTTTCATCTCCTAACCAGCATCCTTCACTGATGCTACACAGTTGGACTAAAATAACTTGTGCACTTATATATGTAATTCTGGTCACTTTCTCAAATCAGACATATCTGTATTTCTGTCAGCTGGGGGCTATTTTCGGGGCTACAGAAGTAATTATTTTTTCATGAAATGTAGCTGCTGATGATCAAAGCAGACAGATAACATGACCTTCTTCAAACGGTGGAGATCTCATTTTGAAATGGGAACATCTCTTTCCAAACTTGTCAAGTGAAGCTTAAATGTTTAGCACATCTCTGTATAAGACTGTCAAGAAAAGCTCTAAACTCACTAAGTCATATAGAGCTACTGATGATTTTAATGTTGGGAGTCTTTGAAGTGCATTACATAACCTGCTAACAAATAGCAGAGTGGTTTCTGGCCCAAAGTGCTAATACTCAGTTAACCTCACTGTGTCTTTGGAGGACAAGAAGACGAGATTATGATTTGACATGATGGAAAAGCGGCAGACAAAGAAAAACAGCCCGTTCCTTATCGTTCCTCGCAGCGAGGGCAATGAATCACTGCTGTGAAATATCATTTTTGAGTTTTAAGTGTGATGGATTACAGGCTGCTGATCAGCGAGGCAGGGCTGCTTTCTCTCTGTCTCTCTCCTGAGAGAGGCCTACAGACATTTTTTTTTATTTCTTTAGGCAGAAAGACAGCTCCCCTGCCCGTCATGTCACTTCAAGCAGCCTCATAACATCCACCAGCCCTCCCAAGTGATTGTCAGTCTCTTTGACGGATCGTCATGCTTACAGGAGCGTGACCGAAGGATACAACCCGAAAAAGATTGGAGTTTGGGTATATGCAAACATTTCTTATGGGCATTGGTAATGATCTAATTACTTAAAGGTGCAGTGTGTAGGATTTGGCGGCATCTAGCGGTGAGGTTGCAGATTGAAACCAACTGAAACTTCTCCCGTGTGCCAAGCGTGTAAGAGAACTATGGTGGCAGATGCAAAAACGTGAATGGCCCTATCTAGAGCCAGTGTTTGGTCAACCCGTTCTCACACCAACTCGTCAAATATCGCCGCTTGGTAAGTGCCCCTCGGCGTCGGAAACCAACGCACAGAGGCACCATTTAGCAAAAGTATGTGACGAACCGTGCTTTCATCTAACTACAATGTAAACCCACCCGTGGTGTTATTCGACGGTCGGAGCAAGTGATGTAGTAGTAATAATGTGAGAGTCTGTTCGGGGCGGATAACGTTGCCTTATTTTGTCACATCAGTCGTCAGTCATGTGACTCATCTGTATCGTCAGTCCCGTGAATCCCGTGAGTTGGTAGTCACGTGAGTCGTTAGCATCGTCAGCCCGGTGAGTTACGTAAGTTGCTAGTCAGTGAAGATAACGTCAACCACGACCGTATCCTAACCCTACCTAAGTGGTTGTGTTGCCTGAAGCTAACTTCCTGTGAAAACGGCAGTTTATTTTGAAAGGACAATATGTATGTAACGAGCGTATATTGACACACCGTCACCACGCAAGAGGGGTACCCCGTGTGTTGGTCTCCGATGCCAAGGGGCACTTTGGTGTGTGTTGGTTTGTCAGTTCTTTGCTTCTTTAGAAACATGGCGGTGCAACATGGCGGACTCCGTGAAGAGGACCCGATCCTAATGTAGATATAAACGGCTAACGAAAACTGATTCTTATTTTTAGTTGATTATACACTAAAGAAAACATACTTATTAATATTATATTCCATATCTACAAATAGATCCTCCTAAATTCACTCACACTTTTCCTTTAATTGGCTCCACCGATCATTTTCTGATCAAAGTTTTTCAGCGTGCAAATAAAACCAGGGCTACGCTACACCATATTTCCTTTTTGGTTATAAAATTTTACTCGTCAAAAAGGCTCAAGATCTGTTGATGCAGCAGCATGGCGACAGTAGCATCCATTAAGACAAGCAACACAAGAAGTCAGCCAACCAGAGTTGTTTTCAATAGACTCCCTTTTGGAAAACTTTGCAAAACTTTTTCTGCAACAACCACAATCTCTGTAAATTATTCAGATGTTCCTCTAATCATTGCTTTTCTTTTCTTGTTAATTTGTTGGATTACCTCCGCCAAGGAGATTAAGTTTTTGGTTGGTTTGTTTGTCTGTTTGTCAGCATGAGTACGGAAAAACTACTGGCTCAATTTTCATGAAACCTAGTGCAAGTGTGTATGGGCCAAGGAAGAACCCGTTAAATTTTAGAGAGGATCTGAAACACGAGGCGGATACACACATTATTTTTCACTTATGGAAACGGCCTTGGCAGAGGTCTGCGTTCTCCGGGTTCCCTTCTAGTTTGGATTGTTTCAGATCTTTTAAAAAATATTCAAATGAGTCAAGGAAAAGAAACTCCTTTGGTTGAACTGGACACTATTAGTAGTAGACATGCAACCGTTTGGGAAAATTTGTTAACTGACTGCTCATGTTTCTTGATCTGATAGATTTAATGTATGTCCTCAGCAATTAAGTTGGTGAACAAATAGGATTTATGTCCAAAGCTACAGAAATAACATGCAAAAAATCCCTTTAAGCAGGAAAAACAACCTGAGCAATCTGAGCAGTCTCACATATATAAGGTTTAAATAAACAATTTTGTGTGTAGTGCTGTTGTACTGTAAGAAAAGAAAAAGACAAATTGCAAAAACCGGTATGCAGCAATCACTCTGGGAGTTTGCTCAGCAGGAGAAAAGACATAAAACGATGAACAGTCCTTCTGGCTGTTTTTGGATTGATGAATTTACCGCCAATTCTCTTTATAGAACAGACGAGCCAACGGTCTTCTCCAAATTGAATGTATTGGGCCTCTTTTTGCCAGAACAAATGATCCACACGGAAAGCTGCAAGCTGTTCTTCCTGATCAAATTCATTCATGAGAAATTGTGTCTAATGCTGATGAGTAAGCCTAGGCACCTAAAGCTGACTTAAGCACCTGTAGGGTCTTTGCTGTGGGAGTAATTACTGTCAACCTCAATCTCTGTATCTTAACCAAACTAAGTTTAACATATTAGAAATCTGCATGCTAAGTGCTTAGAATTGAACTCAAGTTGTTTGGTTTAAAGGTGAATTTTTCTGCATTTTTGCCCAATGTGACCAGTAGCAAACTCATACTAGAATTCAGCTATCTCAGGAGTGTAGCGTTATGTAGTGTTATTGCATAGAGCAGATTAATAATCAATCATTAATTGATATCAAAATATGTATTTATAATTATAACCCAAAATTATTAATCATAAACCCACGAATTGTCATAAAATGTGAAGGAGAGTGGTGACACTCAGCTTCAAATATCACACAATTAGTTTCAATACCAGACTTTACCCAGGCGCCACCCAGTTTTATAAAAACAGGGAAAAATTCACAATTTGATATTAATCAATTGATTCTCTTAATCTCAGGGTTGCTACGGAGTTCTTGGGCATGGTGAACAGTGATTTGAATTGTTTATATACACACACAAAATCAAGTAACCAAGTTCTTTATAAAATGAAGTGTTTATTTGACTAACTAGAATATAATTGAATAAATGAGAAGACAAAAGGAAAAAGGAATAAAATGAATAAAGGATAATTAAAGGAATACAGGGAATACAATGATGAACATTCATGGATAGAAACAAATTAAATGTGACCAGGTCAATTCAGTGACTAATATCTCTCTTATTGGATTTGACATTTTCCTATCAACTAAATTTAGTTTTGATATTAATGTACCATTTAGCAGCAGAGAGTTTAAGAAGCACCAGGGAAGACTGAAAAGCAGAAGCAGTAAATTTAAGTGTGATCTAAATGAAGTTTAGAATTTATAGATGAATTTCCTAATTCTTCTTGCGTTGAACATTGATTATCCATTTTTGTAAACTGACCTTATTTATTAATTGACTTTAAATTTGTTTCTTAGTCTAGTCATCAAACTCTTTCTCTTCTAAAAATGCATCTATACATCACCCTCGCTGAGTAGGCTGGTTTGGAAGGAGGTTGTGCTGTTTGGAGTAGAGTTGTAGCAGATTCTGTCTGGGACACGGCATTTTGGATCTTTTGGATCCAGTTGGTTCGACCCGGATCGAGTCGTTTCTCTTCCTCAGTGGCTCTCTTTGGCTTCCTCGGGCATCCTCGGATATGGTCGACTGGCATGTCACCTCGATGCATTTTTCCATCTCCGTCTCTATCTGTCTGGTGCAGCATCTCTGTGCCATTTCTTCAGACCCCCCCCCTTCGTAGCTGGAGGGGTCACTCAATTCAAAATGCTCTTGACTTAAAGTTTTCCTTTAAAGTCTCTTTTCTTCACACTGGCTGGTACCACCAGCACGTCGTGGATACAGTAGGGCTGTCTCAGGGCATAGCGGCAAGGCGACAGAGTAGCAAAAGAGATGGTTTGGCATGGCAGGTTCTTTAGCCATATTCAGGTAGGCTGGATGATGATCTCAGCCTGGCGTGAGGTGCAGGGCCTCCGGTCCTCTTGACAGCGAGCAGCCTGTGTCCCCGGTCATTTTCTTTCTCATTCCCCTCCCTTTCCCTGGTTTTGCGGGAGAGAAAGGGGGGGGAAGCAAAGGGACCAGCTCCAAAAGCAGAAAAACCACACAGTCTAGCTGACTTCTTCTTCTTATCAGTTGAGAAAGGGGTGCGGCGTTTAGTTTGCGGGAAACAGCATTCTCCTCCCATCTGACAACTATACTGATTCTTTCAGTTAAACTTCTTTTGCAGGATTAATACTAGTTAATTTGTTTCACATAATCAATTCTTCCATATTTGAAGTCTGGGCTTCATCTGCTTCAAATAGATATCAGACACTCAGGACATAAATCACTGAATAAAACTTGATCAATTGAATTAAAATGGATACACAAATTACACGACACAGATAAACCTTGTTATCGAAACATGTAGGTATTCAAACATCACACAGACAGGCGTATACATGTTGATATAGAAGTGCGCTATTACACGGTCAATGAAGGGATAAGATATCAAACAATCACCAAGTGTGGATGAGAGCAATGAAGCAGACAAGCAGTGAGTGTGTCTGTGACCACAACGGAATGTGGTGCATGTCACAAATCAAGAAGGCCTGGTGTCTTCATCGCTCCTCTGAGTCTGACCTTTGACCCGTAACTCAGAGAAAAACAGGGCTTAGGTCATAAATTGAGTTTGCCAACTCCATTAGCGTTCTAAGGGTCATATAAGCAGTTTCTGGAAAAAGTTTGAGAATTAGGCTATAGATGGTCATTGTTTTCATTATCACATTTCATATTCGCCATCTTTCAGTCATCATTCGCTACAGGACTGACCACCCCCCATTTCCAGTCCATCTCTCAAAACTTACCGACTTCCTAACCCTGTCTGTGGCTCTCATCCCGAAGGTATCCGGTTCACTGTTAGCTCTGTCAGCACTGCTGCCGTTGTTTGCACTGTTAGCGCTGTTAGCGCTGTTAGCACCATTACCTGCTAGCCACCAGCTCAGTCGTCGCCATATTGAGAGCCATATGGAAGCAATCCCTCGATCATAGATACTCTGAATTTTGAATTTAGCACCTTTAAAGGACCAGTGTGTAACAATTAGGGGGATCTATTGGCAGAAATGGAATATGATATTAATAAGTATGTTCTCTTTAGTGTGTAATCACCCGAAAATAAGAATTGTGTTTTCGTTACCTTAGAGTGAGCCGTTTATAGGGAGCGGGTCCTCTTCACCGAGTCCACCATGTTGCACCACCTTGTTTCAACAGTAGCCCAGAACAGACAAACCAAACTCTGTTCACTTTTCCTGCTTGGGCCGGAGTCGATAACGTTACTCGCTTCTGTCTCCGCCACTCTCTCTCTCTTGCTTCACCACTCACTTCCTACATACACACACTCTAAGCACTGGCTCTGCTCCAGATGACCTACACTACTCTTACAACAACTGGCTCTAGAGAAGGCCATTTGCGTTTTCGCGTCGGCAACTGTAGCTCTCCAACACGCTTGGCACATGGGAGAGTCTTCAGTTGATGGCAATCTCCTCACCGATTTTACCTGGTTGTTAATCCAGCCTTCATGAACCTGTTTGTGCATGCCTCATTGGTGTAGTCTTGTCTGAGAGGACACGCATGACATTGTTTAAAACTAAATGGTGCCACTGAATATGAATTGATGCAGATTGGTTGCATAGGAATATAATTAATTGGAGACAGGATTGGAAATTTCAGAATCGCAGGCTGTGGATCCAAAGTGCCAATTCAAAACCCCCTGAGCTGCAGAAACTCAATGCCAAAGGAGTCCCCTGAGCCTTCTTCACTCACAGAGCGGGCTCTTCGCCTGGAGTTCCAAAAATAGAGAGCCACTTTGTTCTGGCCTGAGTCACATTTCTGTTTTTTTTCCTCTCGTATCTTTAAAGTCTCTAGATTTGAGACTTTTTCTGTTTCTACAATTACATTGTGTTGATATATTTGTTTGCTGTTTCATCTGTCAAACCACAGAGGGCACAATCTCCAGTATAATCCATCTGTTTGGATTCTCTCACAGGTCTTGTCCACTGAGCCCATCTTCCCTTCCAAAATCTTTACGCAACCGACAAAGAGCTGGAGCCGAGACGATCAAGCATGGATGTGCCCAGGATGGCTGAGGGCCTCTTCAGCAGCACGCTGTCCTCGTCAGGCGGCGGCCATCACGTGCCGTCCTACCTGACGCTGGAGCAGAAGGCGGCCTTCGTCTTCGTGCTACTGCTCTTCATCTTCCTGGCCCTGCTTATCGTGCGCTGTTTCCGCATCTTGCTGGACCCCTACCGCAGCATGCCCTCGTCCAACTGGACAGACCACACCGAGAAGGACACGTTCGATTACCGCATCGTCTGAGGAGCCTTGAGAGTGCATTAGATTTGCACAAATTAGAAAAGAATTAAAATAAAAGACTGATTTGATGCTTAAAGAACAAATGACTGCTGATTCACCAGGAAGATGACAGCTTTCAGAAAATCTTCTGAAAATTTGAAAAGAATTTCGATGGCGGATTGTCGTCGAAATGAGCGTTAACCAGAGTTCAACAGCTTCTCCCTGCCAAATCTGAAAATTCTCAACTAAGACAACCAGAACTATGCTATGAAGATTATTGATCAAACCCTCCGTCCAAGCGATTCACCAGAGCCTGTTTGGATTACTCATAACTTCCATTCCCTGCCATCACTTGTTCTCCTGTGGACTACCTCGTTCCTCCTCCATCTCATATGTGGAAGACTTGGTGTTTTCTCACATCTCACACAGGGTCGAATACTTTTGTCGTCCCAGCCAGGCAGTTGGATAATAACAGTGTTTACATCTTATCATGTTTACGTCCTTAGATTTTTATTGATAATGTAGACAATCAGTGTTTAAAATAGTTAAAAACGAGTGAATAGTTGAGGTTGTTGAGGTCTTTTGTTTTTTGTCTTAATTTGTGGATGGACATGAGAGCTCCAAAAGACTTAGTGTGACTGATATGATTCAGGCGAAGAGGGATTTAACGCCTTATGTCTTTGTAAGATATTCTGTGGTGGTTGTTACCTTCTAAACAGTTGGTTAAGACTGGTATCAAGGCCCTAAAGCAGGTTAAATAATCACAAAGAAGGAAACTGTCGTGGAAAAGTTCTCCCTTTAATGTTTTGGAAAGCTTTGGACAGATAGCTGCCAGCAGTGAGTAAAGCCCAATCCCAATGTCCACACTCACAGACCTTGAGGCGCGGTCCCGCAAAGTCTGAGGGTTTAGTATAGGGCTTTCCCACTGTCAAATTGTCAAGCCCTTTATGAACACTTTTCTTAAGTCCGCATTTCTGCAGACTTTGCCTAAGGGAATTACCCACAATTCATAACATTGTGACGTTAAACACAGGGTTACCACGGTTACCAGGGGAAGCCTGGAGGCATAAAGGTAAACAAAGAGGGGTGTTCAACATGCGTGTTCAGCCAGGCATATTTAAATATACACAGAAACATTAACATTAAGGATTTAAGATGGTAGATAAAAAACACATGAAATCAGAGGAAAGCAAGCATTAGACTATAGGTGCCTTCAAATGGGGTTGTGTTTACCGTGTTTACGAGATGAGTCCAGATGAACGCCCCCCTCATGTTATTTTAACGACTTCATAAGTGGAAACTTTCTGAAAACTCAGAGTTCACGAGTTGTGACGTGTATGTTGATGTTGTCAGGAATTGCGGCGGCCATGGAAATTCATTTTTTGGTGCTTGATAAGTTAATATATTGTAATTTTAGTCGTATATTGTTTTTCTTCATAAATTTATAATAAGTCTGAGGAAAATGTTGATATTCCCAACGGCCTCATATTTTTCGTCTGTCATTATGCCTTTGCATTTACTACATTATTTTACCCACTTGCTAGCTTGCTAAATTGTTAGCCTCTTTGGCTTCTAGACACTGACGGTAAGGTTAATATTGCCGTTGCGTAGCAGCGGTGTTCTCACAACTTAAACACTTGAACGCCGAGCATATTGTGTACACGACTTCCCATGTTGTAAACACGAGTTCACAAGTTTCATTTGAAGGCACCAAAAATTACACACCTGGTTTATTCATCAACCACTTCTTTTAATTTTTCTTAACGAAATTTGACAAAAAAAAGTAAATTAATTTTTTGACAGTTACCTCTCATTTCGTAAGGCAAGAGCCTGGAAGATGTTCAAATAGGCAGTAAAAAATTTAAAATAAAAACACACAATTGGCGTCGTCAAGGTAACGTGATATGTCGCCGCAAAGTGCAGTCCCATTCATATTTATACCATTTCAAGCCCTTGCGACCTCTCACACTCAACCATTTACCCGGTGACGTCAGTCAAGTCCCTGAGGGTTCAGGGTTTAAGGCCTTAGGGGGAACATTGGGATTGGGTCCAAGTACAAGTGTTCTGTGAGTGCGATAAAAAACAATTTGTCCTTTCAGTCCTGGAGGGCCCCTCGGTGTCCACGTCATTTCGATGTCAACAACGAAAAGAGGTATTGAAGAAAAAAACGTTTACTCTGCTGTACCGTGTGCCTAATTTGAAAAAAAAGAAGTTTAGATTGATGTTTTAGGAAAAAGAAAGAAAATGGGTTTCATATTTTTGTCATTAAATTGTGTAGTGCCCATTTAAAGAACCTTAAACAGCATTTTACTGCCTGCAGTTGGTATATTGACAGTTGGTATGCCAGAACTGCAGAGTGTTGATGATGAAATTGACGATGCATTTTCACATCAAACCCTCTACGAACTGATGTTGTGGCTCTTTCGTTGGGCAATTTTTCAACTGTGCGCCTTATAGTGTAGATTGTTTACAGTATCGTAGGTAGCGGAGACGCTGGAAATCAGCCAGTCACTGATGCGACTGTGTCTTTGCACTTCACGGAGATGTCATACATAAAAGAAAAAGAAAAAATGCGTTCCCTGCTCTTGTTCCTGCCGGGACAGGAAGTGAACTCTGACCGTTTCGACGACATGTGATGTTCTTGTGATCTGCTGTGGCCTTTTCCTACCTATCGCAGATGTTGCGATGTTGTGCTGAGGTAATGTGTTTTTTCCCCCCCGCATGTATTTCTTGCAGAGTATCCTCTCCATGCATGATAAATGTTGAAGTGCTTTAATCCTGATGTTGTAGCTGTGGGTCAGTTGCTCAAGCAGCTATTTCCTGTCTGTATACTGAAGCCTTTTGTTTCAATCTGTTTTTCGCCCGGAGCCACCTTTCTTTTTCTAATAAAAATGATCAGAGTGCACAACTGCCTTTTAATGTGTTTTATTTTTAGGTAAAAGTGGCAGGTGTTAAAGACAAACAAAAAATGGATGAGAAAAACGTTCTATCCAAGCCAGCCTGCCCTTTTCAAGGTATATGTGCCTGAGGCCCAATACAGTCTTTTTCCCATTTTATCAGCGACTGGCAGTTGTAGCCGACAGGTGTCTCGATTGGTTTTCTGTGAACCCAGACATTTTGTCTGGCTGCACATACACACACACACACACACACACCCACACTAGTCTCCAGGCTCCAGGCCCAGGCTGCTCTTTGAGCCGAGACCCTCCAGAACGCCATGCAGAATAACAATCTTCTCTCTGAGACCAACACTGAATATGTTGATATGCAATCATCTGCTGCACACCTCCCTGAAAAACCTGCATCCTTTCTCACATTCAAGCAACACGTGGATATATCGACTTTGTTTGCGAGTGAATATGTGCATCTGTTCTGTCTGTGTTGCTTAACAATTCTGCTGATATCACACATCCACAGGTTTTATTTTTATTTTTTTTAGGGAGGGCCGGGGAGCTGAAGCGGATCAGAATTTTAAATGCGAGCTGATCCCACAGAGGAGAAATGTGCAGTCTCTGCTCTTTGGATTATTATGTAAGAGACAACCTACGTCTTTACTGAAGCCCTTTCACTGTTTGCTCATTTTTTAAAGTCAAAATAGTGCCATCCTTGGCTGATTACAGCTGTAATTTGAAAGCAGAACTATATGTGCATCTTTTTTTCATACAGAAACCTACTCTTGCTTAATGTATGCTGGCAGGAGGAAGAAGCCAGTTTGTTACACAAGCAGCTGTATGTAGTGATGACAATTTGCTGGGATGTAGGAAACATCTGAGAATTAGGTAGGTTGATATCTATCATTTAAAGAGGACCTATTATGCTTATGCACTTTTCAGGTGCATACTTGTATTTTGGCTTTCTATTAGAACATGTTTACATGCTTTAGGGTTCAAAAAAGGCTTTACTAATGCTTTACTATTGCAGCATATATGCAGCACCTCTTTTCACCCTCTGTCTGAAACAACTCTGTTTGAGCTCCTGCCCCTCCCAAAAAGCCCAGTCTGCTCTGATTGGTCAGCTGGCCCACTGTTGTGATTGGTCAACCGAAAACAAACTCTTCGGACACCACTCCAGCTCCGCTCTAACTAGCTTTGTTTGAAGGGGTGCCAAACTAGCTGCTAGGCAGGTATTATGCAATTGTGTTACTTGGTGACATCACCAGGTTGCGGAAGAAAAGGCGGGACTTCAAGTGAGGTGTTTCAGGCAGTTCAGGAGCATTGTTTCTGTGGGGGAGAGTAACTCCCTTTGGCGTGGGCTTTATAACTATGTAGACCTTTTACATGGGATAATGTGCAGCGAGCCAGTCATTGTTGTGAAATAAACTTGCATTGCCCTGAAGGGATTTATTTCACAACAATGACCCGCTAGCTGTACATTATCCCGCTTATTACACGGCTACTTACTCAAGAAATCAATAGTTTGACAAAAAAACGGTCCGCCAGAGTCCGACATCAGAACTGCCTCCATAGCAACGATCTGTTATACATAGCAACGGTCTGCTACAAAGAAATAACAGACCATGGAACGCCGTCATTGACCAATCAGAATCAAGTATTCAACAAAGCTGTGTAATAAAACTATATAACACACTAAAGGAAAGGGAAAAAGCACAAAAGCACAATAGGTCCTCTTTAAAAAAAAGTGATACCTTCACTCAAGAATGATTCTGACATGAAAGAAAAAACACCTTGAAAGTTTTCAGTCCTCCTGAAACCTTTGCTTATCCCAAAAATACTTTTTGTTTTCCTAGGAGTGTCATCCAAGGGGTTGCATGCTGATCATTCTGAGCAATACCAAAAATAGAAACAAATCATTTTGGATTGAATGCCTTCATTTTCTGTCTCTGAAATCTCATTAGCTCATGCCAAACAAAGATTATAATTCAATCTAAACAGCCTTTACACAGCAAGTGGGAGCGGCGGCAGAAAACATCAACCATTATGGATCAATATCACAGTCATGCTTTATGCAACATGACTCATATTAAAGAAAGCCTCTGATAATTGAATTATTTTCAGTCTCTGCTGTGCGCGCTCAGACGCCTTACGCTGAATTTATTCCCTTCCCAAGCACCACATTTCACTATTCAGCCTCCAGTTAATTTTATGGTCTCTGAACAGGTTGGAAGGGACTGTTCCCCTGTGAATGTGAATGGCTGTGCAAGAGGACATAAGGAAGGGGACTACTGATATTGTATAATTGATTTTGCAGCAATTCCTCTTATTCCCGAGAGCGGTGACGTTCACAATAGTCTGTCACCTATTTCACTGAATAGTGTGAGGCTTCAGGGAACATTATCGCCAAAGAAAAGATGATCGCCAGCATTATTCAAAAATGCTTCAGGTCTGCACCTTTCAGAGGAATGTTGGAAAAATAGTTAGATCTAAGCCATAGTCAAAGTCTATCTTCCTCAAACCGACCCCTGATTGTAGCACTATATGGAAAGTTGAGGGATCAGCAAAGTGATTACAATTCATCCTGAGTGGAACAGGAGTTTTGTGGCAATCCATCCGGTATCATCGAGCTGCAGAGCCAGAGAGTCCCAGCAGACCAACAGTTGTAGACATACGCATTAGAGGTGTAACAGTATGTGTATTCGTATTGAATCGTTTGGTACAGGGCATTCGGCTCAGTTTGCAACATCCTTTCAGTACGCCCTGGTACCCAAACAGGTGTTTATGTCTACTACTCGCACACGTGGAACAGAAATTCTGGAGCGCAAGTTTTACCCCCAAAATTTTGGCAGTGCACCAGCTGTAGCTTGCTAGTTGGTTTAGCCTGGTTAGCCGGGTTAATCAAGCTCAATGGTCAACAATGTGTGTCAAACTCAGTGATGCTGAGTCTAGGTGAACTAGGACACAGTCTAGAACTATGGACACAGTCTTGCCAGATCAGATTGTCAGTTTTGAGCCCAATCACAACTTGAAATTCGCCCAATTTAATAAAAAACAGCCCAAATCATAACCTTGCCAGAAACCCGTGTAAAACTGTAAGACCATTACATGCGCTATAGAAAACACATCATAAGCATACAAAGTTTCATATCTGCTTCAAATAACCAAAGATAAAATGTTCGATGAATAGGTTATCGCAACCCATAAAAAGTGCAGTCAGACTACCAGATACACAAATTACAATGGTAATGTCAATGATGATGACGTTAAGGTAAGTAGGTAAGCTTGTTTGGTAATATCGTTTACACAATATTTTCAAAACCCCGTCAAATGTTGACAAAAACAGCCCAAATTTCATCTACCAGCCCAACCCTTTTTTCCCCATCCACCTTAATCAAAAGTAGACCAATTTGGAGGAAACCAGCCAAATCTGCCAACACTGATAGGGCAGCACTTTGGCAAGAGCAGCGAAATGTTTCTGAGAAAAAGGTACTATAATTTTCCAATGGTCCATTACTCTTTTGTTGTTTAATAAATTGAGTGATTTGAGTAGAAAATTTGATTATAAAAGAAAAGGTAAAAAGTTAGGTAGCGATTTAGAAAATGTCTGCTTGTGAAAATTCATGAACAAAATCAGCAACTGCAGTCTTGCTCATAGACATATACTGTATATGTCTATGGTCTCGCTAGGTTACACGTTCTGTAGTACATGATTTGCTGAGGAATGTGTCAATCATGATGCACCTGCAGCTGCCTCCCTCCCCCAGCTCTCATGAGCCAATGGTAGGCTGGTCTACTGACAACAAGTCTGATTGTCTTTGAGAAAACCCAAAACAAATGCCATGTGAGGATAAGGACATAACGTTACTGCAGCATGTCTCTTCTTTATCTGAATAGAAAAATAGGAGTCTATTGAAGGAGTGAGTACTCCAAAAACAGAGGGATTCGTTGTTAAGGTATATTGATGCTGGGAGTGTTTGCAAGGATGACAGCACGCCAGGCCTGTACTACGAAGCAGGATTTGGCGTTAGCGAGGTAACTTCAGGGTTAACCCTGGGTTTTCCGTCCTACGAAGGTGGATCCCTTCTTACCGGGGTAGATCGCCATGGTAACTTATGCTGAACAGCTAACCTGCTCCGGAGCAGGTTATGTTCCAGATAAGAGATCAACTCGTATAAAAGCACCGCCTACTGACCAATCAAAGCTCAGTGCGCGGATCGTATGGTAATATTACACAAATACGAAGAAGTTTAAGTCATAATCCAGACTAAAAGCAACACAGTTTAAACTGACAAATGCATGAAGGACAGCTGGATTTATGCTGTGGGTGTTTACCGCTTTGAATTATATGTTTATACTTATTTTTTTACTTGGTCTTGAGTCCGTTTCACACCGCCGGAGACGGGGACGCACCTGAAAGAAAGTTGAAATAGTTATACACGCCCCATATATAATAATGGGCATAATGAGGTGTAACCCATCCATCCAGAATATTTCCTATAGCTATTTATATCCAGACAACTTTTTCCGACTTTTGAGTGTTCCGTTAAATTAAAAAGTCTGTTAATTTACGCATTCACACATCGGGAGTTTTTGGCAGCTTCAACTGTGTTACTTTTAGTCTGGATTATGTGTTTAACTTCTTCGTATTTGTCTAATATAGCTTACTCTTCCTTTGTAAAATGTGCCGCTCTGTCTGTCTGTTTGTCTGTCTGCAAGTCTGTGGACTTGTCCATGTTAGTGATTGGTCATATGTTGCAAACACCGCCCCGTTCATGTGAATGCGCTCACAGCCAGACTGAGAAACCCTGGGTTGATTTACCGAGTTGATAACCACCTTCGTAGGACCGCTTAGCGTGATCTCGTTTGTTAGGGTTAGTTAAGCCAGATAACGAGAAGATACCCTGGTTATGTTGAACTTGCTTCGTAGTACAGGCCTCTGGTACCACCGGGTTACCACCTAACCAAGAGACTGTTAGCGCCGCTTGCATCATATGATAGCACAGCTAACGTTACCCCCGTTGCTCCTAAAGAGAAGAGAAGAGAAGAGAAGAGAAGAGAAGAGAAGAGAAGAGAAGAGAAGAGAAGAGAAGAGAAGAGGCAGCAGGTGCTAGCACTCAGATGTCCGGTGTGAAAACGTAAGATTTATTTGCTCTCCAGTCGTTTAAATTGCTGATGAAACTTGCTTTGTGCACATTTAATGTGTGTGTGTGTGTGTGTGTGTGTGTGTGTGTGTGTGTGTGTGTGTGTGTGTGTGCATTAGAGGAGAGATTTGCACTGATATTATTTCGTTTTAGGAGCTGAAATTGGGTTATTTGGTAAACAACTTTATACATGATGCTGTCATGACTCTGCTGTAAAGAATTTGGAACCAGGTATTAGAGTTATTATGTAGACCTGTTTGGTGCGTTATTTTTTTATGGATCAGTGAAATGCCTGCATACTTTAATATTAACACTGTGAGCACACTGAGTTTGTACTGAGTATTTGCGTTATCTGAATGGAATATTGGCCTTTGTATGTTGTTGCTGGTATAGCATGTTAACTGTTAAAGTAAGAATCATGGCCAATGAGCTACTGCTGAATGTTTCTGTCAAGTCAAGATGGCGCCGCTCTAGTGGCAGCTTGTTACAGCAGCTATCGCTCACTGTTGAGCTTTTTCAGTTTTACTTTTGTGAATTTGACTTCTTTTATAATCAACACCAAGGAGGCATACACCTCATCACCCGTCCCTCCCCTGGGAACTTCTGACCACAACCTGGTTCATCTCCTGCCTGTGTACAAGTCTCTTGTACACAAACAACCAGCTGTCTCCCGCACAGTGAGGAGATGGTCCGACGAGGCTGAGATGAGGCCCTGAAGGACTGTTTCAACACAACTGTGTGGGGGGAACTTTGTGACTCTCATGGGGAGGACAAAGACAGTCTCACTGACTGTGTCACGGACTACATCAATTTTTGTGTGGAAAACACTGTACACACCAGGACTGTAAGGTGTTTTTCTAACAATATACCCTGGATTAATCCTGATATAAAGGCTCTCCTTAAGAACAAGAAGAGGGCCTTTAAATCAGGGAATAAGGAGGAACTGAAGGCTGTGCAGAAGGAGCTGAGGAGGAAGATCAGGGAGGGGAAAAACAACTACAGGAGGAAGATGGAGGAACAGCTGCAGCAGAATAACTTCAGCGGAGTCTGAAGAGGCCTGAAAACCATCTCTGGCCACAAGGAACCCGACTCCCAGGATATGGGGGACCAAAAGTGGGTGAATGACCTGAATTTGTTTTTCAATAGATTTGATCAGTCACCTGCCCCTCCCCCAGCCCAGTCCTCACTGCTGCAACCCCCCTCGTCTGCAACCCCAGTACACTGCCCCACCCCCTCCCCCACCACCACCTCCACCTCCACTTCAACAACACTGACCCCACAGCCACCCCCCATTGATCTTCTGATCAGCCAAACCACCCCATCCACACCACCACCCTCCAATACACAGCCCCCCTGCTCTAACCTGTTACTCACAACACTCCAGGTGAGGAATCAGCTCAGGAAGATGAAGGCAAGGAAGGCTACGGGTCCTGATGGCATCAGCTCCAGGCTCCCGAAATCCTGCGCAGACCAGCTGTGTTGGATTGTTGAACACACGTTCAACCTGAGCCTGAGGCTGGGGAGAGTACCACAGCTGTGGAAGACCTCCTGCGTGGTACCAGTGCCCAAGACCCCGCACCCAAAGGACCTCAGCACTTACATCCCACCTGATGAAGACCCTGGAGCGGCTGGTCCTTGCCCATCTCCACCCCGAGTGAGCCCATCGATGGACCCACTACAGTTTGCCTACCAACCTGGCATCGGGTTGGATGACGCTGTCATCTTCCTCCAGCACGAGCTCTCTCTCACCTGGAGAAGCCTGGGAGCACTGTGAGAATCATGTTCTTTGATTTTTCCAGTGCTTTCAACGCCATACAGCCTCGCTTCTGGGGGACAAGCTGGAGAACACAGGTGTGGACCTTCACCTCACATCCTGGATACTGGACTACCTCACCAACCGTCCACAGTATGTGAGGACTTAGGACTGTGTGTCCGACATGGTCGTCTGCAGTACGGGGCCCCGCAGGGAACGGTCCTGGCTCCGTTCCTCTTCACCCTCTACACTGCAGACTTCTCCCACAACTCACCAACCTGTCACCTGCAGAAGTTCTCTGACGAATCTGCAATCGTCGGCCTCATCACAGATGGGGACGACAGGGAGTACAGAGAACTGACTCAGGACTTTGTGGACTGGTGCCAGCGGAACCGCCTCCAGCTCAACGCGGGGAAAACAGAAGAGCTGGTGGTGGATTTCCGCAGACGCACACACTCCCCTCCGACACCGGTGAACATCCAGAGAATGGACATTTAGATGGTGACATCTTACAAGTACCTGGGTGTTCACCTGAACAATAAACTGGACTGGACTGACAACTCAACTGCACTTTACAAGAAAGGCCAGAGCAGACTCTATCTGCTCAGGAGACTGAGGTCTTTTGGAGTGCAGGGGGCACTCCTAAAGACCTTCTATGAGACTGTGGTGGCATCAGCCATTTTTTATGGAGTGGTCTGCTGGGGCAGCAGCATCTCGGCTGCGGACAGGAAGAGACTCGACAGAGTGATCAGGAAGGCCAGCTCTGTCCTGGGATGCCCCCTCGACGCAGTGGAGGTGGTGGGAGAGAGGAGGATGATGGCTAAGCTGTCATCCATGATGGGGAATGACTCCCACCCCATGCAGGACACCATCCCAGCACTGGAGAGCTCCTTCAGCGACAGGCTGCTCGACCTGAAGTGTGTGAAGGAGCGCTATCACAGGTCCTTCCTTCCTGCAGCTGTCAGACTCCACAACCAGCACTGCTCCCAGTAGACCACATACACACCAAAAACTGACAATAACTGCACTATACTGTACACCGACTGTACAATATCATTACTACTCAGGTGTAATCAATAAATTATGTGCAATATTCAGGTGGAATTTCATTTCATTCCCACTGTGCAATATAATTTTTCCACTTGTGCAATTTTTTAATATTCTGTTTATTGTCAATACTGTATATACTGCTCCTATTTTTATACTTCCTTCTATTTAAATGGTTCATATTTTGTTTCACTTTGTTTAGCTCTTTTTTTACTGTGTTAGCTGATGCTTCTTGTTTTTTGCACTATCCCCTTTGCTGCTGTACACTGCAAATTTCCCCTTGTGGGACTAATAAAGGAATATCTTATCTTATCTTATCTTATATTTTTCAAAATAAATGAAAAAAGGTTATTTTCTGCATTTTCTTTGTTTTCCCTATTGTACTGAAAATGTACCGAACCGTGACCCCAAAACCGAGGTACATACCGAACCGTGAATTTTGGTTACTGTTACACTCCTAGTACCAGTTCCAGACCCACAGTTTTAGACCATATACTGTATATTAAAAAAAAGTGAAGCCAAAACATCTGGATCGCCCCCTGGTGGCTGGCTGCAGTATAGGTCATAAAGCCCACCATGTCAGTGGATGGGACATGGGCCAAACTAAAGTCAAAGTACACATCAAATAAATTTTTCCCAAAGATGGTTTCTGTCATTTTAGGTGGTTCTTGTCATGCTGATGCATGTTCAAGTGTTAATTTTTCTGATAAGTTTGGTTTTAATTAGTTATTCGATGCTATAAAAAGGGGGTGATACGTCATGATCGGCAGATGTGATTCTCTCTTGCTATCAAGCTGCGTCCGTGCGTGATTGGTTCGGGCGGGTGTGTGGGTGGGACCTCGATGCCTTTTGTACAGTGGGAGGAAGGGGAGACGCGTCGGCCATCTATACATACAGTCTATGTTTTAGACGTGCGCATGCTTAAGTTTTAGAGTTATGGGCGGAGATTGCTAAACTCTATCAAGGCTGCCAACATTACTAAAATAATAGTCCTTGTTTCTAGTCTTCTATTAAATAAAATCTGTATATATTGTATTCAATGAAGGCTTTTTCCCAATACAAACATTTATTAATTGACTGAATATAGGCCAAAGACACACTGCACACATGAAAATCTGTGGATCTGAAACTCTGGATCTGCATACGTTTAAAACTGCGGGTCTGCGGGGGCTCTATGGCTCTGCAGGTCGATGAATCTCAATTAGGGATGTTAATAATTAACCGTTTAACCATTAACCGACCACCTTAAGACAGTCTGAGCTGGAGTTACAGATACAGGAAGTTGGTTCAGGTCTTGAGCTTGCTTGAGCGGAGTAGTAGTAGCCTCGTAGCATTTATTCACCGGCAAATAAACTGTACACACATTGTCCTCTACACCTACATTCACACCTATAACGCCACTGACAACACACACACGCTGAAGTTTCGCTGCGCTGACAGACCGTATGTGTGTGACTACGGGGAGCACGAAGCTACCAGCAGAGCTACAGATGCTAATTTAGCACAAAAACACACACTGTTTGTTGTCTGTTGTCGTACAATCGCTATCGTTAATCCGGGCAGACAGAGTATCGTTACGCCGGGCAGATACCCAGCGGACAACCTGCTAAACTAAACTAAATGTGCGGTGGAGACTTTTACTGGGAAAGTGGCTGCAAGTCTGCAACACTACACGCAGCATCTAAGTTATCTATCTGCTAAGTTAATGCTCCTGGACGGTGGACTGGAGACAGTGAACGCAGCATATGCTTCCGTACGGGTGAACTGGGGACTCGCACTGCAGCTGGTGCACTGCTGCATGTGAGGCACAAATCTTGTCGGTTAACGGTTAATAATCGGTTAACGAGGGTCGGTTATCGGTTAAGAACATTTTTCAAAATTAGCATCCCTAATCTCAATCCATCCAACAGTTGTCGAGACATTTCACTCAAAACCACTAATGTCAACCTTGTGGTGATGCTACAGGAAAAGTTCAGGGGGATCACCAAAGTCAACATGATTCATCCTCCGAGGACAATGAATGTCTAAACAAAAATTTCATGGCAATCCATCCTGCAGTTTTTGAGATACTTCAATGGTGGACTGACGGCTCAACATTGCCATCCCTGGAGCCATGCTGCTAGCATGGCTAAAAATAGAAATCACCACAGTCTCAACGAAAGCTTAACAGTGTTAGTCTCACAATGGAGTCTTTTGTTTTAAGTCTAGTGGACTGGATTGTATAAGGTCTTTTTTTTAAAGCCCTCCAATAAAACCGAAACAAGGAAGAAAAAAAAAAACAGCAATCAGGTGCGACTGCATTTTAAAAGGTGATTCTAAACATGACTGATTATACAATAGCCATTCTCCTCAGGCAGGTCGTTCTGAGCCTCGGGGCCCTGACAGATGAGGTGCTGTCACTCCTGGTCTCTCTTCTGGGATAGCCTGAGGGCCGCTGTCAGGTGACCTCAGGCTGTGTGAGTGCTCATACAGCCTTCAAAGCTCTATAATATAGCAACGACCCAGGACATGAAGCGCATTTAAGGCTAAAATTTGAGATCTGTTCTGAAAATTCCAGTCAGCCTGTATGAGGAGGATCAAACAGGGCGGCGTGATCCCGTCTCCTACGTCTTGTTTTAAGTCTGGATCTTGTCTGTCAGATTCATGTCAGCCACAATCTGCTTTAGCCATTAAAGTACATTAGAGGAAAACAGCTGTTCATGAACTCACATCAAATACAGCCACTCGCTCCCCACTTAGCCATTTTGTGCCCACATTTAAAGGGTTTTACTTAGAGAGCTGAGTGCAACGATATTGTTCACCACAGTGTCCGCATGTTGGCCACTGGGAGCTGCCCAGTATAATGACAGTCATTACTGGTAACCACTGGAGAGCTTCACTATGAGCAGCTGGAGGATAAATACTTCCACTGGCTGCGGTACAAAAACAAAATGGAACATTTACATAAATTATAATTTCAAATGCACATAATAACTAGTAAGTGTTGGGATCTTTATATACATGAAGATCTAATGCCAACTGGAAATAAATCGAGCTTTTTTATTGAAATGTAAAAGACAACATTTTCTTTTTAAAATATTCCAGATGTAAAACTATTCAGTGTTATTGAATACTATTTTTTATATTTTATTTCCCAAACATGTTGTCTTTCTCTAATCATAACTACCACAAAACCAATCAACAAAACTTAATGAGTACACACATACACACTGTCTTTAATTTGTATATGTTATTTTTGGGGATTGTTTTGCACTGGAATTACAGAAGAAATATTTTTTGGGTGCCTTTTATTGTCTCAGTTGCAAGAAATAACACAGGATAAAAAATACAAAATTATGTTTTCACAAACTCATGATGAATAAAGCCCTTAAGTGCAAACATGTAATTTAATGTCCCCTGACAGTTTCAATACTGAGAAGATGGGCTGTATAATTAATGGGAAAAAACAATCAAATTCATGTTATTGATGACTTTCTCTATAGTGGACAAAGACTTGCTTTGCTCAAAAATCCCCAAACCGGCTTCTTAATTAGTTCTAGTGGAGAATGGCACTAATGCTGCCACATTTAAAGTGTTAATACCCCATGTACCACTCATGATTTTGGTGCCCAGAGTGAGAGCATCTCCCAAAAGACATGGAGACAAAGAATTAACATTAAAACAAAATTTTGAATCCCCTTTTTGTTTTTTTTCCTTCAGATGTTGTAACTCATATTAAACCCATAATATTACACAGTAAAACAATGGCTGAGTAGTTAAAGACGCTGCTCTAAAAATATAAAGGTCACAAGTTTGATTCCCAGAAAAGATAAGGTGTGTCCATCAACTGCCGTGCAGTCTGTTGAAGTGTCCTTGAGCCCAACACCGATAACCTATCTGCTCACTGTAGGTCACCCTGGATAAGAGAGTATGAAGTGCTCTTACTGTAATTGCTTCATGATTATCTTTGACCGTACTGTGCACCTCCACTGAGGCACATTCACCACAGTCTGAGGGCCCTCGTCACAAATCCGGTCATAGATAATAATGCAAACACAAAAATACTTAGAACTTAAAGGTGCAAAGTGTAATACCTGGACAGAATTTTGGTAGCTAACATTATAAACAGAATGTGAAGAGGTTACAGTGTTGACGTTATGTCAAACACGTCTGTGTATTGTGTTGCAGAGATATCTACTGAAATGAGCATGCTAACCAGCTAGCCCCGGCCCGTCCTGTTTTGTTATACCACTTCAGTCACTGTAGCATCCAGTCTGCCCTCAGTCCAGAAAACAAAGAATTAGAGCAGCCCCGAGGGCTTATCAATACTGTTGAAGGTGCAGTACATATCCATATACGTTTTGATAGTTTGTTTATTCTCCCGGAGCTGCCGCCCGCCCTTCGCAGAGAGGACATAACGAAAATACTAGGGCTGTCAAAGTTAACATGATAACGTGTTAACACAAATTTGTTTTAACGCCCCTAATTTCTTTAACGCATTAACGCAATTTGCGATTTTTAGGCTGAAGTGGGCTCAGTTTTAAAGCTAGAGTGAAGATACTGGCATCATATGAAACTGGAATCCATTGGCGCCAACCATGTTATACTAAGGCTAATACTGAGGCTAAATTACGCTCCAAACTTTGCAGGAATTTTGCATGCATTTTGGTGAGGAAAAACTGGCATGGCCATTTTAAATGGGGTCCCTTGACCTCTGACCTTAAGATATGTGAATGAAAATCACATGCAGTTTGGAGCAAGTCATAGTCAAGTCAGCACACTGACACATTGACAGCTGTTGTTGCCTGTTGGGCTTGAGTTTGCCAGGTTCTGATTTTAGTATATGTTTATGCTAAATGCAGTTCCTGTGAGGGTTTCTGGACAATATTTGTCATTGTTTTGTGTTGTTAATTGATTTCCAGTAATAAATATATACATACATTTGCATTAATCAAGCATATTTTCCCACTCCCATGTTGATAAGAGTATTAAATACTTGACTAATCTCCCTTTACGGTACATTTTGAACAGATAAAAGATGTGTGATTAATTTGCGATTCACACAATCGCCATTAAATATTTTAAAAGATTGACAGCCCTAGAAAATATTAGTTGTTTTCTCGTTTCTGCCACTTTGGATTTAATCTAATAAACTAATTATCACAACGTTCACGGACCGCACAGCCCCCAGTTAGTGCACAGTAAACACAGATGGCTAACGTAAACTATAGGCAGACACCACACGTGAAGATCATAAAATAGCGTTATCTAATCTAACTTAATCTAAAGTCCTCATGATATTTGTGCTGCATGAAAATGTTGACATATTTACAAAAGTCTAAAGTTCAAAATTTTTTACAAAAGGTTATAATATCAAATAAATAGATTATCACAAACAATGTCAGCTACTGTCTGCGTCCCCCTCTGCCTCTCCTTCTACCTTGGCCTTGCCGACAGGGGGAAGACTCGTGTGTTTCCCCTGCACCATCGACCTCCACATCCAGCTCGCGCTCATTCACAAGAATAGCATCTTGTTGTAGTTCACGGATGACCTCTCCCTCGTCCTTTGCGTCTTCCCTCTCGTTTTCTATCATCTCTTTAGTTGCAGCCTCCTCCGTCATCTCTAGCTGCTCCTCTACAATCATCTCAACCTCCTCCGGCTTCACTTTAGCGCTGTTGTTTAAGGTAACCGTCATCGCAGTGATGGCGTTGTTGATTCTGTTGTTACTGGTGGCTATGGCCTGCTCCAGTTTGAGGCGATACTGCTCGGCCTCCTGCTCCTTCTGCAGGAGCTGCTGCTGGTACTCCTGGGCTTTAAGATTGGCTTCCTGCAGCTGCCGCTCCAGCCGCTCACGACTTTCTTTGAACTTCTGGAAATAAAACAAACAGATTAGTGGTTAAAGCATCAAATTATCTTACTTTGAGTAGATTTTGGTGTCTCATGGTCATTATTCAGAGTTTTTCCAGAGTCAAATGAACTGATTGAAATTCGTTCATGTTTTACAACAAACAAAAGGTAAACAAGTAGTGGTCCACAGTGGCTCTGTGTAGGTGCATGCTATTAAATAGCGCTATGTTTTGCTGTGTATACATATGTATATAAAAAAGGTTTAAACAATAGATATGTACCTCAGTACTCCTGGTTTACCTTGTCTTTTAGGCTGATGTGATTGGCTGCGGGGTCTGTCTTCCTTTTGTGTGTGGGCGTGGCCTGCTGAGGCTCCTCGACCACCACCTCCTCTGCGATTGTGCTGGCTGGCAAAGCCACCACTGCACCCGCAAAACAGAAAAGTGTCAGAGAAGGGTCTTACGAACAGTCAGTTCAGAGCTGTGAACTTTTAAAAATATTTTCTTGTTTACTTTTCTTTCGGTCTCGGACTGTATGTGTGTGTACTGGTAGTTCTGCAAGATCTATTTCATCTATGTATGCACAATTTTATTGTGTGGTTCCTTGTCTGTGATTGTGTTTTTTATTTCGGATAGGCGAGTTTATTTTCCATTTTTCTTTGTTTCAGACAGAAAGATTAGATCCTTTAAAAACTGAATTAGGAGTCCTCTTTTTGTTTTATTTCTGTCTTTGATTTGGCAACACCCACCTACCTGTTCTTACAATAAATAAATTAAAGGGATAGTTCGGACTGTTTGAAGTGGGGTATGAGGTACTTATCCATAGTAAGGGTATTACTTACAGTAGATGGCGAGAAATAGGCAGGAGTAAAAATAAACCTAGAATAATCAATATTAGCTTAAGTGTATATTTAGAATATTTTAACCGCTTTACGTTGCCGGAACTGAAGCCGCAGTATCCATCTATGCTCTCTTCAAAGCCACGAGACTCCATTGACAAAAACAGTAATTTTACTTCGCAGAACACGGGAATTGCTGGTCTACCGCTGCCTCGATGGGTTAGTTTGTTTGTGTTACTGTGTGACTTTGGTGTTTTAAAAGATTAATTCGGATTCATTAAAGTCACACAATATCACAAACAAACTAATCAACTGAGGCAGCGGTACACCAGCAACCTCCGAGTCCTGCAAGGTAAAATTACTGTTTTTCTCAAAGGAGTCTACACCTAAACTGCTGCTTGCTTTGCTCCCGTGCCGGTACTCCTATCTGCTTCTCAAAACTGGGGGCATGCCAACCTCCACCTACTGTAGGTAATATACTGACTATGACTATGGATAAGTACCTCATACAATCCCACTTCAAAACTCCAAACTATCCCTCTAACTGGTTTTAAGTTGCTTCTTTTTCCCCTACTTGCAATATGGTATTTGTCATAGTTAAACATGATTTCTGAATAGACAGTCCTCCACTAGACATTCAAGATTTCAAATAGTCTCAAGACGCTGATTTTCCTATTTTGTATTTTCTCCCATCACATATAAATCCATTTAAAAAGCAGCTATTTGCCACTTATAGTAATATGTATTCAGGATTTGTTCTAGAGTTTTACATGGCTCATGTTTGAATTGAAGATGCAAGTAACCACAAACTGCAATATCGTGAATGTCTTGAATTCTCCACAGCGTGTGCAGAATTGTAATACTCTAACTAGCTAATGCTAATGTGTGTATTTTCCTTATTGTCGTTATATTGCTGTTTTTTTTTTTTCTAACTACTTTTTATTTCCTTTCAACAGATACAGTCGTACGGCACAATCACATGTTTTGACATAGCACAGCGGGGTTGAGTGTCCTTAAAAGGCAATCCGCGAGCCTCGGCCTCCCCGAAATGTCCATACAATGTTACACCAAGAGGGAATGAGCACCTTTTGTCCATGGGCCCAGAGAGTACACAGAGGTACAGGGAGGAAAATAACATGCCCATCCATATTTACATTAGGGGAGAAGAGAAGACAAGCATAAACAAAGTAAATAGAGACAACAACTCACAACGAGAAAAATAAATAAATAAATAAATATCAACAAAGACGAAGAGAAGACCAAAAAAAACAGAAATCCCCAGGTTGTTACATAATCATCTAGTTCACATGCACCAAGAAAAACGAAGTTATTGGGGACCACCTAGTCAAGAAAACATCTGTCCCTAGTTGCAACCTTGCAGTGATGCCCTCCATGTAATACACCTCTTTAACCTTCTCCCTCCATTGTGTTACTGAGGGGGGCTGCGGCCTCAACCAGGAGACTGTAATCATCTTCTTAGCAATTAAAAGTAGGACTCTGAGTAGTAAGAGACGATTATTGTCTTCTATATCCTCTGGTATTATTCCCAGTATAAAGTAAGATGGTTTTAAGGGCAGTTCTATATCCAAACAGTTTTTAATTTCTTTTTGTATATTTTGCCAATATTCTAATAGTTTTGGACAGTCCCAGAAGATGTGCGTGTGGTCTCCTATTAGTCCACAGCCCCTCCAGCATTGATCGGAGGTACCATCGAATTTTGATGTGACAAGGGGGGTCCTGAAAAACCTCATCCTGACTTTCCAGTCAAATTCCTTCCACGTGGGGCTATTTGTTATTTTATGTCCCTTTCTGCATGAAAGCTCCCAATTTTTATCCGAAATTATAGTGTTCATCTCCAGTTCCCACTTTTCTTTAATGTCTAAGCTGTTATCCATTAGTTCTTCTTGTAATATCTTGTATATATATGATATGATCTTCTTTTTAATAGTCCCTTTAATTGCTAACATAAAGAAATGTTCTATGTTAGATGGTGATGTACATAGTTTGTCCCATTCTTTATGTTTCTGTAAATAATGTCGTAACTGTAGATATTTAAAGAAATCATGGGCTGGGAGGTTGTGTTTATGCTGAAGCTGTTGAAAAGACCTCAGAACTCCTCCCTCAAATAACTGCTCCAGCATGATTAAGCCTTTTTCTTCCCACTTTTTAAATCCTGCCTCTAATTTAGATGGAGAAAAGTCAATGTTGTGTGCAATCTTCACTGCTCTAGATATAAATATAGGGAGTCCTAGCTTTTTTCTAACAGTTGACCATATTTTTAAAGTGTTTTTTACCCATTGATTACTAATTTTATTTGCCCTCCAGATAGCTTGGTTCAAGAATGGAATTGTGTCTAAGGGCATATTTGGGCAGTCACTCTGCTCCATACTGACCCATATGGTATCTTTATCTTGGGATAACCAAGCCACCATTGATCTGAGCTGGGCTGCCCAGTAATATTTTTCCAGATTAGGTAAATCCAGGCCCCCATTTTCCTTTGAGCATAAAAGTCTTTTAAATTTAATTCTGGGTCTTTTGTTTTGCCAAATGAATTTAGATAGCCATTTGTTAATTATTTTAAATGTAGAAATGGGGACCTCTAGCGGTAAGGATTGGAACATAAAAAGCAGCCTTGGCAGAATGTTCATTCATATCGTTTCCACTCGTCCTATTAGGGATAGGGGAAGGACTTCCCATCTTACAAGGTCAGTTTTTATTTCATCCATCAGTTTCCCATAGTTGGCCTTAAATAATTGTGATGTATCAGCAGTTATGACATCTTCTAGGTATCTAAACCCTAGGTTAGACCAGTGGAATTGGAATCCTCCTACTAATTGTGGAGGCCATTGTCCCACCAACATCATTGCCTCAGATTTTGATTGGTTAATTTGATAACCTGAATATTTTCCATATTCTCTCAAGTTTCTTATCAGCGCTGGGACAGAGGAAACTGGGTCACTGAGACTGGTTAATACATCGTCCGCGTAGAGCGAGATTTTATGTTCTATTTGACCTGCGTCTTTTATACCCTTAATGTTATCGTTTTGCCTTATTAATGCTGCTAGGGGTTCAATATTTATAGCCAAAAACAGGGGACTGAGGCAATCTCCCTGACGTACCCCTCTCTCAAGGCAGAAGAAATCCGAACAACATCCATTTACTCGAACACGCGACTTTGGGTTTGTATATATAACCATTATCCACTCGATAAATCTTGGGTGGAATCCCATAGCAGCCAGTGTTCCAGTCAGGAATTGCCAATTCACAGTATCGAATGCCTTCTGTGCATCTAAACTAATTAGCATAGAGTTTTGCACGCTTTTCTTGGCGCATGTTATGATATTTAGAGTTCTCCTTATATTATTAGCTCCTCGTCGGCCGGGGATAAAGCCTGTCTGATCCGGATTAATCAATTTTGCTATAATTTTCTGCATCCTCTTCGCCAGGATATTGGTCAATAACTTTAAATCGTTAAGAGCAGGCTGATGGGTCTATACCCCTCACATAATGTTGGGTCTTTACCGTCTTTGTGGATCACTGATATAATGGCCTCTGACCATGTATTTGGAGGTTCACCTTTAGAGAGCGCATGGTTGAAAACTTTTGTTAAGATCGGTGCTAAATCATCTATGAAGCATTTATAAAATTCTCCAGGAAGTCCATCTGTCCTTGGGGATTTGTTGTTTTTTAGTATTTTTATGGCTTCCCGTATTTCAGTTTCCGTGATATCTGATGTCATCTGCAATGCTTCATCTTCTAATAGTGAGGGTAAATTTAAACTAGTAAGAAAAGCTTCGGATTTATCATGTAGTGTGTTTAATTTTGGTTCTTCGTATAGCTTGTTATAGAATGATGCAAAGGCATCAGCTATTTCCTTTGGATGAGAAACTAGTTTTTTATGTATGGGATGTACAATTTTAGGAACCAATCGATTAGCCTGAGCTTTACGAAGTTGAAAAGCAAACAGGCGGCTGGCTCTGTTCCCCATCTCATAGAATCTCTGTTTAGAAAACCTCAAAGCACCTTCTGCTTTATATGTGAGGAGCTTGTCTAGAGTCTTCCTGGTTTCTTTTAATTCAGGCAGAATTGTATGTGCTCCTGTGGTTTTATGTTTCTAATTGTTTTATTTTATTTTCTAATTTTGTGTGTTCAGCCAGTCAAGTTTTTTTTAGCCTTGATGCAATCTGGATCATTTTTCCCCTTATAACGGCTTTAGCTCCCCCCCATAGGATTGATGGTGTCACCTCCCCATTATCGTTGTCTCAAAATATTCTTTCAGATTCTGTTTTAAATCCTGCACTACTGTTACATTAGTCAGTAATGAGACATTTAGTTTCCAATATCTTGGAAATAATCTTTACATAAATCAATATTTAATATTGCTGCTTTTTAAGAAACTCTGCATTTACAGTATGCAGGATACTAGGCATCCCTATTCTCAGTTAGATCCTGATCAGTATTCAAGAGCACTGTGTGCTGCCCACTCACTCTGCTGCCCCTGCAGGGTGAAGATGAACTGCTGGCCCATAGTCGCTGGCTGCAGGTTGCCGTGTTGGTCCGTCACTATGGTAATGACCCTCTGCCCACCGTCGCCCACCACATGCTGAATGGTTGTTTCCACCGACTCCGCAGCCATGACGTCCTCTGACTTGCCTGAAGACAACAGTTGGCTTGTATTGTTAGATAACAGCCGCCGTCTAGGACTACTCCAACATTATGATGCTGTACTAAAATGAACCAAGGCCAGAATGTTACACAACCACAAAGAAGGAAAAAAAGATGATGTTTTATATATTTTCAGACACTCGGTGGATGGTTAAAGAACTGTCCAAATGAACACTGTTGCTACTAAGAAGCTGATGTTTGTTGTTTTATTCTGACATGAATAAGAGAAACATGGATGAAATGAAACGACTGAATGGGTGGATAAATAATTTTGATGTGCTTCCTTCTTTGTCTTTTTTCCAGTTTCGTTTACATTGTTGATGTAAATGTAATGCTGTCTGCCATTTTGTTTCTGTTCTGGATCGTTGTGTCCAGTCCAGATGTTTCACATATGATTATATTTCTCTCAAGACAACACAGTAAGTCTTTTGAGGTTTCTTCTTTCCCACCTGCACAAGTTTGAATTTCACATCCGTCCTATCTGCTGTTAATTCATCACTTTTGTCACTTAATTTCTGTACTTTATCACTGCACCTAAACACAACTGATGGATGCATGTAGGGCGACTGAATACATTCAGTATTCAGTCGCCCTACTGAATGAAGTTCGAAGCATCATTTATAACGTTGACATTCAAATTCTAAATCAACATTCGAATGCTGCGCATCTTTTTCTTTCTTTTTTTTTGCATTTCTATTCATTGTGTTTAACACGGTATTTCTGCACAGTTGCAGATAAAGATCAGGCTACGCTAATATTATTAGTATTATACTATTTGTAGAATTAGATTCCAGTGGTAGCTGCGTAGGATTGCATCTGACTCGTGTGATCCAAACATTCCAATAGCTCCAGAGCATTGTAAAGTCCAAAAGCCCACATTTATTGAAAAAAGATAGATATAAAATAGATTATCCAACCAAATATTCTGCTTCAATCCATATTTGTTGGCGTTTAGCCTTTCAAAAACAACATTTTCACTGCGATGAAAAAACTTTGCTCTCTTGCTCGCTGCACACAAAGGGAGGCTCACACTGACAAATTGTATTCATTAAAGCAAGTTGATTTAATAAAAAAAAAAGACTCATTTAATCCGATGAATCCCTTTATTTAAATTGAGGATTTTGTTCGAGATTTTTTTTCTTCAGGTGATGACGTCATTAATTATGACGATAGAAGCTTTGAATGAAAAAAAAGTCATTCGGTACAGCCCTAGATGAACGTGTGCTGCCTACCTGCGGGGGTCTTGGTGGGGGTGACCAGCTCTGAGAGGTTGACCAGCCCACCAGCACGGATGATGTAGTGGGACTCTGGGTCGATGTTTACCTGGTTCTGCATGCCGTCCTGTGCACACACACACACAACAGGGGCTGTGGTTATATTAAAATCTGTTGCAGTTAAAGGGACTATTTGCACTTATCACGCGCATAAATCTTAACGGGTCGGTATCCCATGCGCGCTCGCGTGTGGGTACGCGAGCGCGCAGCAGCTCTGCTCCTGCCTGTTTGCACACCGCGCTCGTTCTCACCCGTCCGGCTCGCTCCACCTCCACGTGAACGCGCGCACACTACACACTGCAGAAGAGTTAGTTTAGCTCTGAGAATATCTGGTGAATGTGCAGTGGACGTTTTTGCAGAAATAACTGCTGCAGCTCCTCCAGACCAACAGAGGTTTCCCGTGTCTTGTGAAGTGACGGGGCTCCGCAGAGAGTTACCTTATCGTCTCGACCGGGTGTCGGTGTCCCCCCCCCCCGACCGGGTGTCGCTGTCTCCCCCCCCCCCGACCGTCTCCCCCCCCCCGTTTCCTCCGTGTCGGCGGGCCGAGACAGGAAAAGCCAGCACTAGAATCAGCATTGATTCATGGAGAGACCCTCGTCTGGTCAGCTAACATTACTGCCAAGCAGGGGAAATATAGAGTGATATTGTGGTTTTAGCTGACGTGTGTCGTCTCACTGTTTTGACGGACGCTCGCTCACATTCAGGTAGCGCGTTCACACGGGCGAGCGCGAGCAACAGGACGCTGACTTTCGTTGACATTGCGGCCACAGGTGTCGCTGTGAACAAGCAATTTCTGATTCTTACATATAGCCCCTTTAATGATAAATTAAAAATTGATCTTTTGAACAAGAGAGTGAGAACATTTCAAATGAAATCATATGTGATTATATTCAAGAAATCGGAAGTGTGGCAAATTCTGCATTAACCCAAAACAGTAAAGTTGACCTAAGTGTTTAAACCTGCAATAACTGATTTTTTGGCTATTTGGGGGCAACGGAAACAAGCTGTAAACACAACCCTTATATATTACCAACTTCTAATGGCTAGAGCTGCAACGATTGATCGATTAGTTGTCAACTATTAAATTAATCGCCAACCATTTTGATAATCGATTAATTAGTCTGAGTAATATTTTAAGGTAAAAAGTCAAAATTCTCCAAATTCCAGCTTCTTAAATGTGAATATTTTCTGGTTTCTTTACTCCTCTATGACAGTAAACTGAATATCTTTGAGTTGTGGACAAAACAAGACATTTGAGGATGTCATCTTGGGCTTTGGTAAACACTGATCGACATTTTTCACCATTTTTTGACATTTTATTGACCAAACAACTAATCGATAAATCGAGAAAATAATCGACAGGTTAATCGACAATGAAAATAATAGTTAGTTGCAGCCTTAGATATGGTGATTTTTTTAGCATACAAATGCTTATTTACACTCCAGTAGTTATGAAGCCACATTAGCATTCATTTGGAGATGCTCTTTTAGCTCTGCTTTTCTCTGAAAGTCTGGGGGCATCATATCAACCCAGAGGGTATTTTGAAATTTTAATAACTGATATCTAAATCCTAATTTCTGATTATTTTAATTGATATTTACATGCCCTTTTGGGGGAGAAAGGGTTATATAATACAATGTCTGATCTCTTTTTTAGATTAATGTGTAATCCAATAACAAAAATTACAGGCATAAAATGAAATGAAACACTGAAACACTTTGATGTATAAAACTGGATCCTACCAACTGTTTCATCTGTCTGAAGATAAAAGGTTTAACAAAAGATAAGAAAGTAGATAGCATCTGTATTCTGTTATTGAAACTGACAATTTCAGCCACTTGTTTCATTCTATTAGAAAGAGTCACAGCGAAACAGTTTTTTGGGTTCAAATGCCCTGAAGAAGGTGAAACTGATCTGTGCTGCTGAAAGTGAGAAATCATTTTGAGAATCATTTCATTGATGGTATGACATTCTCTTTTTTTGAATTGGCCCATTTTCTGAGCAAAGGTAATCATGCGGTTAATGGTGGATCAAATAGGATGGCCGCGATAGGTGTAGGCTGAGGTTTAAACCCAATAGTTTGTTTGATTGTTTATCCACTGATGATTCATTTTCAGTGTAGCGGTGATGTGATTTCATCTGAAGGAGACATTTTATCTGTACAGACTTGATAAGAAAAAGAAAGAATATCATTATTTTATGTCCGTCTCAATCTAAAATGTCCAACAGTTTAAATTTTTTCTTGGCAGCTAAAGTGCTTTACTTCATAAGAGCACAGCAGTAAGATTAATGAATAGTTTGGGTGTTTTGAAATGGCGTTGTATGAGGTACTTCTCCATAGTCAATGTATTACCTACAGTAGATGGCGGTCGACACGGCCCCAGTTTGGGGAAGCGGACAGGAGTATCAGCACGGGAGCAAAGCAATGTGCTTTGTGGACGGGGGCAGCAGCAAAATGTATTTTAGCCATCTAAAAAAAAACAATATCAGATCAAGTGCATGCTATATTTAGAATATTTTCACCGCTTTACCTCGCTGTGATACAGCCCTTTCTGACGGGGAACTGAAGGCATTATCTATGCTCTCTTCAAAGTCACCAGACTCCTTTGACAAAACCTGTAATTTTACTTCTCAGAACACGGGAGTTGCTGGTCTACACGTGCCTCAATCTGTTAGTTTGTTTGTGTTGTGTGACTTTGGTGAATCCAAACTAACCCTTTAAAACTGATCGAGGCAGTGGTAGACAAGCAACTCCCGTGTTCTGTGAGGTAAAATTACTGGTTTTGTCAAAGGAGTCTGCTTTGAAGAGAGCATAGATGGATATAACGGTTTTTGGTGTTTTTCTGTGATTTTTTTAGGTGGCTAAAATACATTTTGCTGCTGCCCCCCTTCCACAGCAGTACATTGCTTTGCTCCCGTGCTGCTACTCCTGTCTGCTCCTCCAAACTGGGGGCCTGCCAACCGCCATCTACTGTAGGTAAGCAGGCTGTTCTCATACAGCGGTCGTAGCTATACCTATGAAAAGTAAATACACTGTAATTCATATATATCCCACGAAATCAATTTGTATGGAAGTATAATTAGCAGCGAACGCCGCATAGGGAGAAGGTCAGGGTGGATGGGTTGTTCAAAAAATACCAGACTTTCGCCCAGACCGGTGTTAAACCACCAGTTAATGTTGATTTATTTTTGTCTCATAAGTTCCGTACTTAAGTTACGCCACTTACGCAATCTTCTCCTAAACCTAACTAAGTAGTTTTTGTCACGGAACTTCTTTACTTAAGTTATGCCACTTCCGGTGCGGCGTAACTTGGTGTAACACGATCTTTTCCTAAGCCTAGCTAAGTAGTTTTGTTGCTTAAACCTAACCAAGTTGTTTCCTGTGACGACGGAAGTTTATTTTGAAAAGACTGGAGGGGAAATTGACGCTGGACATTTGTAGGAAAACGCAAGAAATATGAGGACTAACTTTTGTAAGATATCATACGAAGCGTTGTATGAGAATATGGTGAGATAATACACTGACTATGGATAAGTACCTCATACAACCCCACTTCAAAAAATCCAAACTATCCCTTTAATTTCAGATAATAAACACATATCATGGTGCACTAATGGTGATTTAGCCCTTTTAAACACTGACCTCAGGGGAGCAAGTCACACTCATGGCTTAGGTGGGTGTTTATGATTCATAAACACGTGTCAGTGCACTTCTGTATGCACCCATCTTGCATGGGTCAACCAGCTGCTTTTGCTCGAGGCCCTACTATCTGTATCGTGGCTGGTTGAAGAGGCCTGTCCAAGGAGAGGACTTATCTAATGTTAACTAGAACCTCCTACGTACCACTTGAAGGCCCACACTCACCTCTGTTACATAAGGTCTTGTTAGGAGAGCACATGGGTCTTTTATCTAATTTTTCCAAAAATACATTGTCCACTAATTTCAACATAGTCCTTAACCACAATTCTGTTATTTTAATTATTAGTGTGGATTCTTTATGTTTTCAAAGACGAGGTCTAATCCGATCTTGTGTGAAATGGTGTCTAAATGCGGGTGTTATGGTAAGAACTGTTCGCAACATGGCTGTCTGACAGAGAGACGCTGCACGGCCACTGAAACCATAGCAACGCCGGCGAGAGTCCGACTGGAGCTTCGCTAGTCGCACTTAGAAAACATCAAACGTATTTTTTAAATCACTTCGGCACTGTGCAAACATGTCTGCGGCGCCTGCAGTATCACACTTTTGTCTTATTATTGTCTTTCTACGTTTCTCCTCCTCTTTCCGTCTTTTTGTTAATCTCCTCAGCTCCCCCATTTCTCTTCTCCTTCCCCCTCCTTTCTGTTCCGCTCGCCCCCTAATCTTTGTCCATCTTTCTCCCTCCCTCCCTGCCTCTCTCACGAGCCCCTCATTTATCCATCTGTGTCTCCTTGTATTCCCCGCCTTCATCTATCCGTCCATCTCTCTCGCTGTTTATCCTCCCCATCTTCATTTTTACCTGCCTTGGCGGAAATGTGCTTGGTCATTTTCTGTCTTTTTTTAATGTCTCCTGCTCTGTTACCTTGCTTTACAACCTTGCACAGAAGTGTTTGGTGTTTGAGACGCCAACAGAAACAGAAATGACCTGACTCCACTGGTCTCTGCTGTTCTGTCCCCCTCCCTGCATGCCTCACCCGTCCTTTCCCTCTCAGTTGTCGGTCCTTAAATCTATTTATTTCCCCCTACATAATTTTTTCTTCCCTTTCTTCCTCTCCCTCCCCTCTTTATGCCTCTTTTTTTCTTTCCTTTCCCTCATCCCCATTTATATCTGTCTTCTTCATCCATCCTTGTCTCTCTGTCCTTCATTTGTCTCTCTGACACCTCACATCTCATTCAGTGTCTTTGCCCCGTCCTGTTTTTCTCTCCTTAGTGTCTCGGTCTCTCTCTCTCTCTCCTAGAATGTCTCCGTCTCTCCCCATCCCCACCCTTCATCCGTCCACCTGTAGCAGTATCATCAGCTCAGTGTTGCTGGTATCCATGGCGATGTCGAAGGGCGTCTTGTCGAACTTGCTGAGGCAGTGTACGTCTGCGCCGTACCTCAGCAGGAGCTCGGCCACCTCCCTGTGGCCGTGCTGAGCCGCCCAGTGCAGCGCCGTCATCTTCAGCATGTCTTTGGCGTTGATGTCGGCGCCGTCCTGCACAGATGCACGGCGCCCCCCGGTGGCGAGAGAGTGGGGGGAAAAAAACAAAAAAAGAGAGGGAGACAAAAGGGAAGTGATGAGAAAAGATGTCTGCGACTAGGCAGGTAGGTAAAGTACACAATCTACACAATCTAACAATGTAGAAAACAGTGTAACAAGGTTGAAAAATGTCATTTAAGTCTCTGAAACATTAGATAAGCTTCAAATGTTTTTTTTTATCTCCAAAGCAGAGATTAAAAAATTATTTGATGGCATTTTGGTACACATTCAAACAACTTCAGACACTGAAACCAAGGTCATCTGTTACAAATTTATACTTTAGTAATATCTTTACTTTATTTAGGAAGTGGCACATATAAACATCATATCACATCATAAACAGTGTGGCCAAAACTATCTGGACACATGTCTGGTTCTGTTTTCATTGTTTTGGCTGGACCCCTTACATCCAATTTAGGACATTCTTAATGCCACCACGTACAATCATATTTTAGACCATAGTGTGCTTCCAATTTTATAGCAACAGTTTGCGTTTAGACCTTTTCTACTTTAACATGACGATGCCCCCCGTGCACAAAGCCAGGTCCATCAAGAAATAGTTTTCCCAGTTTGGTGTGGCAGAATTTGACTGGCCTGGACAGAGCCCTGACCTCAACCCCATCCAGCACCGTTGGGGTGAACTGGTACGCTGACTGCGAGCCGGGCCTCATCGTCTAACCTCAGTGTTGCACCTCACTAATGCTCTTGTGGCTGAACGGCAGCAAATCCCTGCAGCCAGGTTCCAAAATGTTGGCGGATGAAATGTTCAGCAATCACATATGGGTGTGGAATGTCCCAGTGTCCATATTCTTTTGGCCATGTAGTGTACAACGTCCTTACCAGGCCCTTCTTACCTACTATTTACCATAATAATTAGAATATTATGGCAAAATCAATATCCAGAATCATTTGACAATGTGTAAAACATTAAAGGGGGGCTACGCCCATTTTCAAAATTCATACATGTTATTCCTATGGTCTAAGACAGTCCAATAAATATTTGGTATCATGAACAGCTCTCTCCCAAATCCAAATTAGAGTGCTAAAACTCAAATTGGAACAAAAAAACATATTGGAATTCTTAATTTAGGTGGTGTTCCCCCTTAACGCAATAAGATCATATCATCACATTATCACAATACCAAACCATAACTGCATTGAAACAGCACGTCTCTCCCCACCTGCACTAACAGGTCCACTATGGTGGAGTGACCCTCTGAGGCGGCCATGTGAAGAGGGGTCTTGTCCACTTTGGTTCGGGCGTCCCTGGTGACGCCGGCACGCAGCAGCACCTCGGCGGTGGAGTGATGACCATACTGGGCTGCGAGATGCAGCGGCGACGAGCCCAGCTGGAGGAAAGAGAGGAGAGGGAACCAAATATGTAAAGGAGCAGCTGGAGGTGATTTTTATTATTTGTATTCAGGGAAAGTTCACTTAACATGAAGACCCCCCCCCAACAGTGCCATGGTTTGTATTGGCGCCTTCACATCTGAGTTCAACCACAGCTAATGTTCAGTGCTCGAGGGAAACTCTGTAGTGGTCATTGAAGAAAGGTAAAGTAAATCTCAATCATCTCTGGGTCAGAAGCTCAAATCTCTGACTTCCACGCTAATTTCTCTGACTTTCAGGCTTCTGCTGTGTTGGTCAAGGATACCAAGGATTTAGTATACTTTGATAAAGTCGGGGGACTCTTGAGAGACAGATTAAAAACAGAATGGTTAAAATAAATGCTGCAGAGGGCCAGATATCCTAATATTTAGTCCATTGTTTGTACGGGTCAAGCTCACTTCATAATGCAACCCGATGCCTGGTAAACACCCATGTCTGTCAAACTCCACACCTCTGACTGTTAAAAGTCAGTTGTTTAAACACAAGCCAGGATTAATCAATTGACACCCTTTAAGAACTTTTCTCAGACTTAAAGGGTAACTTCGGTATTTTTCAACCTGAACCCTATTTTCCCATGTTTTTGTATCTTGAATAATGGGGACAATAATTTTTTTATTTGGTCCAGTATTGAGGGAGAACGCTGTTATGTTACTTTTAGGGAAGTCACGAGAACCAATACTTGGGTACCAAGTAAATGCCAAAATTCTGAAAACGTGACGGTACTCGTTTTTTTACGGTACTGCAGATACCGCCAGGGCTCGAGACTAACAGCGTTCCGTCATCCCGCACCCTATTATTTTCCCTGAAAATGCTACATTGTGAACAACAAATCCGTGTTGAAATCGGCAGGAGGAGAGCTAGTTAACGTTAGCTTTTAGCTCCATGCAGGACTGCGCTGCTACCGGCTGCTAACAGCTGATGTTAACAAGCTCTCATCCTGCCAATTTCAACACAGGAGGTGACATTGATTTACATTATGATTCAGATGCATTCAGGCTCTATTCAGTAAAAATGTGTATTGGGCGAACCGAATTCTAACCTTATCATGATGTGTTCAAATGTAATCTTGTAAAATGCAGTTTTTGGTGAGGAACTTGAATAAATCCAGTAGTTTGAAAGAGATGATTTCACAGCAATATAAAATAGACAAAAGAGAGGGAATTATGACCTGTTTAACTTCCTAACAAAAAACCGTATGCAAACGGTAATAAAGGAGTGGATATTGAATTACATGGGATTTATTGTTTGAATTTAGTTTTTTACCGTGGTATCGTGTCATCCCTAGATACGTCACTAAAAGTGCTTGTTTTTGCCACTGACAGGCTCAGATTGTTATTATAAGTGTCTGACAACATTATGGAAAGGACCCTACAGAGAAATAAAACGTTTTTTTTACCTTCTACTTGATCCGGTCTGTTTGTTATTGTGTCCAAGTCCCGCTTAAGGAAAAGTCTCGTTGTGAAATCTGAATATCCGTATACTCTGGCTCAAATAAATACGGGCGGCCATCAAATTCAAAGACCTCATCCACATTGTGGAAATCATCTAAATATTCAACCTCGACATTGAAAATCTTTTAGATAACACAAAGCTACGCTTTCTGTACTCCAACACAACAAACTCTGCCCGGCTGGCACTCATGTTTCCACCATGGATGTATTCCACATCCAACCGTTGTCTACCGGCAACACGTCACCTTACCAGACTTCAGAACAAGACTTCTCCTTGAGCGAGACTCTTTCCATAATGTCAGACACTTATAATAACAATCAGAGCCTGTCATGGAAAAAAGCCTGTGAGCAGATTAGTGGCATGAATCCACTAAGTCATATGCCCTTTAACACTGCAACTACTGTGTATTTCTAAAATGTGACACACTGTCTCAGATGAATGACTGAACTCCATTTTATTATCGATTCATTTTGACACCCTTCAATCTGTTATCTGTTCTTGTATAGTAGATATAGGCGGCATTAGGGAAGAGAACATTCAATAAAACCTCATTAGTGTTGCACACAGCGCCTGTGAGCATTAAATTATAAATGAATGTTATATATAGATGTGATCAGAGGAGTCAGAGGAAGTGCCAGTGGATTTTTTTTATGTAGGCTTGTATGTTTTTCAAAAGTCTAAATATTTCAAAAAATTGCTCTTTCATTACTGTAATAAGTACATAGAGAATCATTTTAACAGTTTGCAGGCAAATTAAATTAATTAAAAATGCAAATTAGAATAAAATAATACAAAGATGCTGAATGTTCTGTGCTTGTAGCAAAAAGCCATACAAGTATTGTACATTATGGTGCAATGGAGATTTATCAAAACAAATTATGTGATGCAACTACTGGTATCCTTTTTGCTATTTAGACTGAGTGCTTGTGTAAAATATGGATAATATTTCAGCTGAAACAATAAGTTCATTAATCGATTAGTCCATCGCCAGAAAAATAATGGGCAATATTTTGTTAATCAATTTTTCAGCTTTTCAGTTTTGATGACTTGCTGCTTTTGTTTGTCTTATGTGACTGAAAACTGCATAAGTTTTGGACTGTTGGTCAGACAAAATATGACATTTGATCACCTTTGACTTTTAAAAAATTGAGAGGAACATTTCTCAGTATTTTCTGACATTTTGTAGACCAAATGATGAATAGATTAATCGAGCTGAAACTAATCAGCCCTAAGGTATAGTTTAATAGGTTTCACAGACATGTGACAAGTTGTTATATATGCAGTCAGTTTATTTCAAGTGCAAATTTCTGTAACTGAGAATTGCACATTGCACAGCAACCTTGTTGACCTGCACCTACATGCAATTTAATTTGTTTTTCCTTCTTTGAACAGAGATAAGGCATGAAAGATATGCGTGTGTAGGTACAGGACAGAGTACAGTAAAGACAGATATGAGTATTTGAGTGTTGTTTTTTCCTTCAGTAATTGTCAATGTTTCTTTTACTTTTTCCTGTCTTTGGAGCTCAAATGAGGCCTCAGCATTACTGTCACTCTGCCACTGCATGGTGACAAAAACATTAAGAGCTGCTTTCTGGTTCTTGCCAGCAAATGCGGGTTCACACTCAAGCCATTACGGATTAGCCTGAAGATTATTCCATAATTAACGCATATCAGCCTCACCCAGTCTGTGGTGAACGGAGCCCCATTGGCCATCAGAGCTTTGACATCATTATCCTGTCCACCTCGCACTGCCTCCAGTAGCTGCTGTCCAAGATACACCAGTGACATCTGCTGACAGGTAGGAGAAACACTGCGATGCTCTCAAATAGAGACATAGCAGTCAGGCAAGGAGAAACATTTGAACTGAGCACAAGTTGATGTACTGTAACAGTTTGCATTGTTTCTTTTGTGGAAAATTATAATATCCAGAATAATCAGTATTTTAAAGCTGGTTTGTCTTATGTTTAACCAACGTTTTGCAAATTATGATCTTTACAAATGTTTCCAATAATCCTTCAGTTTTATGAGACTAGGGCTGAATGACTATATTTAATTTAAAATGGTATTTTGACAGACATTTCGCCTTTAATAAATAATGTGCCATATTGCCATTTTGATAAAATGTTGATTAATTATGCAGCCCTATATGAGACTATGTACAATGTCGGAGTATTAACTGTAGTGCTGAGATGATCAAAATTAAATGCAGCACATGATGGATTACTTTAAGTAAAGTACAAGAACCTCAAAACTTTACTAATAGTACGGTACTTGTACTTGAATATTTCCATTTTATGCTACATTCTACTTCTACTCCACTACATGTCAGAGGCAAATATTGTACTTTTTACTCCACTACATTTATTTTACAGCTTTAGATACTTGTTACTTTGCATTCAGATAATTAATACAAAATATAAATCAATAAATGATGATATTATTATCACAGGTTAAGCTACCCAGCAGTATATGAAGTAATTAAAATTAGCTCCACCTTTACCAGCTGCAACATTTAAGTGATAAACACATTTGCATAATTTTATCTATAATATAATATACTTTATTCTGAAATGGGCCATTCTCCATAATGAGTACTTTTAATGTTGGTACTTTAAGTATATTACGATGCTACTACTTTTAGACTACTTGTATTTAAGTAAGATTTTGAATGCAGGACTTTTACTTGTAACAGAGTATTTCTACACTGTTGTATTGCTTCTTTTGCTTAAGTAAAAGATCTGAATACTTCTTCCACCACTGAATAAATGTACTTTTACGTTCCACCATTGCAATCATGTTTTACTGTTGTTAGTGTAATGTGTGAGTAATTACAGTGATGATAAACAAGGGAAATAATAAGCAAAATAAGGAATGTACAAACTGAACGTAATGCATTTTAATAGCTCATCCGTGCATTGTAAAACTTACTTGTAACTGATTTGTATAATGAGTTAATATGGCAGAATCAGTCAACTCGGGAAAATATATAACACTATGTTGACACACAAATGAAAGCTTCTCTCCGCTCCACACGGCTTATCGTTATTAGGCGGACAAGCTATAACAACACAAGTCAAATTTCTCACTCGGTAAAATAGAAGAAGATGACTGGCCGATCATTTAAAAATATAGAAATATAGTTAGACACCCAATTAATTTAGGTTTGTTCCGGTGGAAGTTGCGGCTAGCAAAGGAGCAATTTCCACATCCGCTAGTCAATTCTCCAAACATCAGTGAGGAGGACAGCTCTGCTTGGATATTTATTAATGAACAATAACGTCTTTGACTACAATTTAGAGAGCCAGCAGCCACAGTTATACAGCCTATTAACTCTGACCTGACAACAGAAACATAGCGGTTAACGTGCTAATAGTAGGTTGCTGTTACTATTCATGTTTACTGTTAGCTATTTACAATTCCGTGTTTAGCTATAAAATCATTTATTCATATTAATAATTTCATCGTGGTATACTTGCCTCAAAATGGCGATGTCAAAAGAATATCTATTAATTACGCTGATTTCTGGTATACGTTGGGTGATTGTTACACTTTCGTAACTTCTTCGCGAAAACAAAACAATTTGTTTTTTTATTATTTGTGTATTAAAAATGGCGGCGACAAGACAAATGTAAAGTGAGGTGATTGAAATGTGGCTATTCCGGTTGGACTTTCCAGAATAAATTTTAAAATAATAAAAAAAATCATTATTTATTTCGGGGGGGCAATACATGCCAATAATAACCTTTGCATTAACTGAAAATGACAATTTTGGTTTCGTCCAAAGCTGCCTACAAGATATACTTTGATATAACGACAATAGATAATGTATAGCCACGATGTGTTTTCTTAGAAGTAGGTTTATTTTGAAGGTAAATCCGGTTCCAGCTCTGGTGTTTTTAGTTAACTTCACTTGGTGTAAGAAGACAGCAGCAGAACGCGTCTGTTCAGCGTTGGTCATAGTGCATTTATTCAAACGTTTTGGAAAATATGAATTATTTCCGGTAAACTCTTTTTGAAAATTCCATTTTCCTGACCATTTACTTGATTCAATAAACATGCTGGCTGTAAGTGCTGAATAAAGATTATTCAGTAATGAGTTTAGGGACCTGATTATACATGATGTGCCCTGTGGTGTCAAGGAAAGGCATAATTAGTCTATGGTTTATTATTCCCCATTACAGTGTTATATTAGGGGTAATTTTACGCCCACAACAGAATGAGTTAGTTCAGTATACCCTCGGCTCTTATTAGCTGTATTTTATCTTCATATAAAATGAGAAGAAAAGCCCAGAGGTTATTTGATGAAAACAAAAAAAGTCAAACAAGCACACCAAATTTAACAGAATGAAAGCTGTACATAAAAAAATAATAAAATACATTTAAACCATTTAAAAGCCATATTAATATATACTCATAATGAGCGAAATAGAGGCTAAACCATTTCATATTTGGATTCAGGTTGATAAAAATTCATTAAAGAACCCCTGACAGATAGTGTATTTGTTCAGGCAATCGATTATCATTGAGAGTGAGTGCATGTGCAGGACAGTCCAAGAAAACTAGTGGGTATTGTCAAATGGAAATCTTTGGTGGTCTCTTAGTCGTTAAGTGTGGTCCTTGTTTTTTTTTTAGATGGGGATGATGGTGGAGGTCTTGAAGCAGGCTGGTTCTTGGCATGTCTCCAGTGAGGTGTTGAAATTGTCTGTGAACACCAGAAACAGCTTCAAGGTGGATGGTCTGCTGCGGCTGCTCTGCGCGGTTTTTGTCTCTTGAACAGTTCAATTTAAAATCAATTCAAAGGGGCTTTATTGGCATGGGAAGATATAGCCTATATGAGCTTAGCTGTGTACTAGGGTTTACAACAATATACAAAGATATAAATACAAATAGACATCCATTATTGGATTTCTTTCCAACTTTTGCTCAAAACTGAAGAGAGTGTGATAGCCACACATCACAAAACAAGCTAGTTGGCTCCAGTTATTTAGTTTGTTTCATATTTTACTGTTTTATTTTACAGTTTTATTTCATTCATTACCAGCTACAACAGCAACGCTGATTTATTATTTATTACTAGACAACGCTGAAAACTGGATTACTCTCAGTGGTGTTTTTTTATTATTATTCTGGCTTTCTACAATATGTACATGGCAACTACAGTGTGATTAAGGTTAGAGAGCTTGTGGTTATATGGTTTTATGTGTTTGGTTTTATGTTTTTTATTGTTGTTTGCAGACTTTCTGTCAGAGAGAGAGAGGGGGGGGGGAGATGTACAGCAACCACAATAATAGCACAGCAGCTGTAAGAACTAATACAAATGTAAAAAAGTGGATGTAAAAGAGTGCTAATACAACTATCGGAATTAATAGCTGTAGTAATAATAGAAATATAACTAATACTACTAATAATAAAAAGTGATAATAATGATGGTAGTGTTACACGGATAAGAATGACGCGTAGCTCACTCTTGTGCAGCACATTTTAATTTCTGTAGAAATATGAGAGAATACAGTTTACTTCAGGAGCACTCTCGGTGGCGTCCATACTTGAACTCACTCATCAGGTACTGACTACTGGCAACTACTTCTTCACTGGCGTCAGCTCCTGATGCCCTACGCATGGAGCGCCCTCTGCTGACCATACTGTGCTTAGCAGGAATAAACATAACCATACATAAAACGACCTCATAGGAGAATAATACAGGTAAGTGACACAGTATACCTCATGTTTTTGAGACCTTATCTTTTCACAAATCTTACAAAATACCATAAACACATTACACACATTACTATCTGCACTAATCTTATTTCTCTCTACAGGTTTTTTCTCACTGAATATCCATTGTAAGTACTCAATTGCACTGCACAATTACACTCCTTTCTCTCACATGAATCACAGATAAGTAACAGTTTAGCTGTAGGATTATTCTCTTTTAGATACAGACAGATTAAACCGATTTTAGTCACACAAAAAAGTACAGAATTGTCCTTCAGTTTAGCAAACGGACTTCTCCCGAGCGGTGTCTGCCATTTTATTCACGGAGACCTGCGGAAGAGCACACTCGTTTTTAACTTCGGTCAAACTCAATGTTTCTGCATATTAAAGTAACAAACTAAGGCTCTACTCACAGAACTGCTACTGTTTATTACCTAGGCTGTGTTTATAGTCAGCTTAGCTGTAGAAATATGAGAGAATACAGTTTACTTCAGGAGCACTCTCTGTGGCGTCCATACTTAAACTCACTCATCACGTACTGACTACTGGCAACTACTTCTTCACTGGCTTCAGCTACTGATGCCCTACGCATGGAGCGCCCTCTGCTGACCTAACTGTGCTTAGCAGGAATAAACATAACCACACATAAAACAAACTCATAGGAGAATAATACAGGTAAGTGACACAGCATACCTCATGTTTTTGAGACCTTATCTTTCACTGAATGCAATAATGTTCAAAATATGTTCAAAAATTAGGGGGGCTAAATATTTCTTTGTCAGTTAGCACACCCAGTGCCACAGTAGCAGTGGGTGTCAAGCAGGCAGCAGACGCGGCAGCAGATGCAACTACGATCGGGGTGTAACCCCGATCCAGGTGTAACCCCGATCCATGGATACCTGCGAGACGAGAAAGCACAAAGACTCCTGGAAAGAAATCAAGTTAGTAACATGCATGAATGGGACATGAATATACACAGAAGGAGAAAGGAGAGAGGAGCTCAGTGTGACATAGGAAGTCCCCCGGCAGTCTAGACCTTTAGCACCTTAACTAGGGGCTGGTCCAAGGCAGCCGGAGAAAGCCTTGGGCCAGCCCTAATTATAAGCATTATCAAAGAGGAAAGTCTTAAGCCTACTCTTAAATGTGGAGAGGATGTCTGCCTCCCGGACTGAAACTGGGAGCTGGTTCCACAGAAGAGGAGCTTGATAGCTGAAGGCTCTGGCTCACAATCTACTTTTGGAGACTCTATGAACCTCAAGTAACCCTGCATTCTGGGAGCGCAGTGCTCTAGTGGGGTAATAGGGTACTATGAGCTTAAAGGGACTATATGTAACTTATTACGCGTATAAATCATACTGGGTCGGTGTCCCATGCGCGCTCGCGTACCCACACGCGAGCGCGCATGGGACACGTTGGCAGACTCCAACACAAGGCTCCAGCCTGCTCCTGCTGCCTGCTCCTGCCTGCTTGCACACCGCGCTCGTTCTCACCCGCTCGGCTCGCACCAAATCCACACTACACACTGCAGACGAGTTAGTTTAGCTCTGAGAATATCTAGTGAATGTGCAGTGGACGTTTGTGCAGAAATAAATGCTGCCACTCCTCCAGACCAACAGAGGTTTCCCGTGTCTTGTGAAGTGACGGGGCTCCGCAGCGAGTTACGTTATCGTCCCGAGCGGGTGTTGGTGTCCCCCCCCCCCTCCCCCCCCTGTTTCCTCCGCGGTCGGCAGGCTGAAGCAGGAAAAGCCAACACTAGGATCAGCATTGATTCATGGAGAGACCTTCGTCTGGTCAGCTAACATTACTGCCAAGCAGGTGAAATATAGAGTGATGTTGTGTGTTAGCTGACGTGTGTCGCCACACTGTTTAGAGTGTGGCGACACACGTTTGATCCAGCATTCTGGATCAACTGGAGAGTCTTAGGAGACTTATTGGAGCAGCCTGATAATAAGGAGTTGCAGTAATCTAGTCTAGAAGTAACAAATGCATGGACAAATTTTTCTGCATAGTTTTGAGACAGGATGTGCCTGATTTTTGCAATGTTACGTAGATGAAAGAAGGCAGTCCTTGAAGTTTGTTTTATGTGGGAGTTAAAGGACATATCCTGATGAAAGATAACTCCCAGATTCCTCACGGTGGTGCTGGAGGCCAGGGCAATGCCATCTAGCGTAACTACATCATTAGATAATTTGTTTCGGAGGTGTTCGGGGCCAAGTACAATAACTTCAGTTTTGTCAGAGTTTAACATCAGGAAATTGCAGGTTATCCAGGTTTTTATGTCCGTAAGGCATGCTTGAAGTTTAGTTAACTGGTTGGCTTCGTCTGGCTTGATCGATAGATATAATTGGGTATCATCTGCATAACAATAAAAGTTTATGGAGTGTTTTCTAATAACATTGCCTAAGGGAAGCATATATAAGGTGAATAGAATTGATCCAAGCACAGAACCCTGTGGAACTCCGTGACTAACTTTGGCTTTGGTAAATAGAGGACTCATCGTTAACATGTACAAACTGAGATCGATCTGATAAATAGGACTTAAACCAGCTTAATGCAGTTCCTTTAATGCCAATTAAATGTTCCAGTCTCTGTAATAAGATGTGATGGTCAATGGTGTCGAAAGCAGAACTAAGATCTAACAAGACAAGTACAGAGACAAGTCATGCAATTGGAAGGTAATTTATAATTTTCACTAGTGCTGCCTCTGTGCTATGGTGCACTCTAAATCCTGACTGATAATCCTCAAATAAATTCTTGTTCTGTAGAAAGTCATACAGCTGACTGGCGACTGCTTTCTCAAGGATTTTAGAGAGAAAAGGAAGGTTAGATATAGGTCTATAGTTGGCTAAGACCTCTGGATCAAGAGTGGGCTTTTTAAGAAGAAGTTTAATTACAGTTACTTTAAAGGACTGTGTTACATAGCCTGTTAGTAAAAACAGATTGATCATATCCAGTTAAGAGGTGTTAACTAAGGGTAAAACTTCTTTAAGCAGCCTAGTTGGGATGCGGTCTAAGACACAGGTAGATGGTTTAGATCAGAGGTAGCCAACACGGTGCCTGCGGGCACGTGGTCGTCCGCAGGGACCACGTGAGTCGCCCGCAAGGCATGTTCTAAAAATAGCACTAGTCACCATGGAACTCCGTCTAAAAATTTTAGTTGCTGTTCTTTTTTAATTAAAAATGCTTGCATTAATGTAGAGATGAAGTCAATTTGTGGAGGTCGATGGGAGAAAAACAGTCTAAATATATATCAGGTTTTACAGCTGTTTCTAAGGTTCCTAAGTTTGAGGATAAATCGGTACCAGTTGAGGGTAGGAGGTGATTAATTTTGTTTCTAATAGTTAGGATTTTATCATTAAAGAAGCTCATGAAGTCACTACTACTGAGGGTTATAGGAATGCATGGCTCAATAGAGCTGTGGCTCTCCGTCAGCCTGGCTACAGTGCTGAAAAGAAACCTGGGATTGTTCTTATTTTTCTCTATTAATGATGAGTAATAGGCTGCTCTGGCATCACGGAGAGCCTTCCTATATATTTTAAGACTATCTTGCCAGACTAAATGAGATTCTTCCTGTTTGGTGGAATGCCATATCCTTTCCAGTTTTCGCGATGCTTGCTTTAATTTGCGGGTTTGAGGGTTATACCATGGAGCTGACTTCTTTTGTTTTATTAACTTCTTTTTTAGAGGGGCAACAGAATCAAGTGTGACTCGCAGTGAGTCTGTAGCATTATCTACAAGATGATCAATTTGGATGGGGCTAAAGTTAGCATAGGAGCCCTCTGTTGTATTGAGACATGGCATTGAATTTAATGCTGATGGAATCACTTCCTTAAATTTAGCTACAACACTATCAGATAGACATCTAGTGTACAAACTTTTGTCTGATGGTGTGTAGTCTCGTAATAAGAATTCAAAAGTGATTAAATAATGGTCTGATAAAAGAGGGTTCTGTGGAAAGACAATTAATTGTTCAATTTCAACACCATATGCTAGAACAAGGTCGAGGGTGTGGTTAAAACAGTGAGTGGGTTTATGCACATTCTGAGAGTAGCCAACTGAATCTAATAAAGAGATAAACGCAGTACTGACGCTATCATTATCAACGTCCACATAAATATTAAAATCACCTACAATAATTACTTTATCTGTTTTCAGGACTAGGCTTGATAAAAACTCTGAGAATTCAGATAGAAATTCAGAATATGGGCCTGGAGCGCGGTACAGTATAACAAATAAAATTGGCTGTAGTGTTTTCCAGGTTGGGTGTGAAAGATTAAGAACAAGGCTTTCAAATGGGTTATAATTTAGTTTAGTTTTAGGGTCGAAGATGGCTGTAACTCCACCTCCTCGGCCGGTGTCTCGAGGAATGTGAGTATTAATATGACTCGGGGGAGTGGATTCATTTAGACTGATATATTCTTCATGACACAGCCAGGTTTCAGTAAGACAAATTAATTCAATCTGATTATCTGATATTAAATCAGTTACTAGTAGAGCTTTAGATGACAGAGATCTGATATTTAAGAGTCCACATTTTATTTTCCTGTTTTGTTGCTTTATTGCAGTGGTGGTTTTAGATTTTATTAGATTATTATGTTTACCTCCTCTTCTGTTTACGTTTGATTTAATTAATTTAAGTGGCCGTGGGGTAGACACAGTCTCTGTTAGGTTTTGGGTGGGTAACTGCTCTAATGGAAGCGCAGAGAAGCGTGTAAGACTGCAGCTCTGTCTCCTGGTCTCAACTCTGGATTGTCATGTATTAGGTCCACTAACAATCTTGGTCAGATTTCTGGATAAGAGTTCCGCTCCATTCAAAGTGGGATGAATGCCGTCTCTACTAATCAGACCAGGTCTCCCCCAGAAAGTATCCCAATTATCTATGAAGCCCACATCGTTTGCTGGTCTGCTGTCCAGCTGCTGTCTACGAGAGCCGGCTGTCAATCACTCGCGAACTCCAACCAAACGGTCAAACTAGGCAGCGCTGATCAAATATGAATCAATATTATGTTACGTTAATGCCTATTTCTTTGTGATGTTACGTGCTGTGCCGAGGCTTCGGAGCATGTGTCGAGTAATCCAGGAAGTTTTCTGTTAATCGCGTATCGAGGCTTGTATCATTTTAGACAAATGACATCATTGAAGATGCCCGAAGCCGAAACACTGCCCTGTGCCCGGTTAAACCACTGCCACATATCTGTAATATATCTGGCTGTTTACACTATTTGACCGATAGGTGGTTTCGTGTGCATATGAAGCCCAGATGAAGCCTCGTGAGATGAACCTTTTTGCGAACCAATTTGCTGGAGAGCTTCAGTGCTTCATGAAGCTTCATCTCGCCATCACTACTATTTCTAGCCTCAAATGTTTTCAGAAAAATCTTGTTGATACTGTTTAGCTGTAAAATGAGAAAGTTTGTGAAGCGGCCGCCATTGTAAAATCTGTTGAAGGAACGCCAAGTTCCGGTCACATGACTGGAGCACTGCCAATAGGAACGCTCTCTCAATGAAATGACCTGTGATTGGTCAAAGTCTGCCGTCACGGGCTAGATTTTTTAAAGCCTGAAAACAGAGCCATGATAAGGTGCAGAAGTCTAGTTATCTCTCAGAACACTTGAATTACAATATGCTGAAAGGTTATTATGGAGTTTTTGCCCAATGATGCCAAAAATATACTGCCTACTGCCACTTTAACAGCAATTTTTTCCCGGGAATGTTGCCACAGACACCCAGTTTGTAATACTGCATTTTGCAATACTTTAATCAGTGGGCCATAGGCTCAATCACCATTGTGTCAGCTGAACAGCCAATCAGTGATTTCTTTCACCAACGGGCTCCGCCACTAATTCAACATGCTGAATCGGCCAAAAATGCCGCAGACACTGGCAGACTAGTGCCAACGATGCGGGACACCCCGCAAAAACTATCTGTGCGTTCCAATACCCATACTACCATACTATTTAGTATGCCAGAAAAGATTTAGTATGTCCCAATACATTGTATGTCAAATGCAGTATGCCAAAAATACCAGGATGTCCTACCACATCGGGTCGCATTTTGCAGTATTAAGGCCAGCATGCTTTTCTAGCTATTCTGACCCACAATCCTCTACACAGCGGATATATGACAAGAGGGTCAAAGTTCAAGGCGCAATGTTATGATGAAGTAGTATGTGCCAATCGTATGCATACTGCATGCTACAATACGTACTTAAGGGCAGATGCAGTATGTACTAGAAGTAAAAAGAAAAAGTATGTGATTTGACAGACGCGACAGTCAAGTCCCTGAGTGTTCAGGGTTTAAAGCTTCAGTAGGCAACACATTTTTGGCATCATTGGGCAAAAATTCCATAATAACCTCTCAGCATATTGTAATTGAACTGTTCTGAGAGATAGCTAGACTTCTGGACCTCCTCATGGCTCTGTTTCAGGCTTTAAAACATCTAGCCCGTGACAGAAGACTTTGACCAATCACAGGTCATTTCAGAGAGAGTCTTCCTATTGTCTGTGCTCCGGCCATGTGAGCAGTGCTCGGTATTTCCTCAAGAGATCTCAACATGGCTGCCGGGTCACAAACTTTCTCATTATACAGCTAAACAGTACACGACAAGATGATTCTGAAAACATTTGAGGCGAGAAATAGGCATTAACGTAACATAATATTGTTTCATATTTGATCAGCGCTGCCTAGTTTGACCGTTTGGTCGGAGTTTGTGAGTGATGGACTCGTGGCTCTCATAGACAGAAGCTGGACGGCAGACTCTGATCATCTCTTACTGGTTGTTTTCCTTCGGTCTGTGAAATCTTGCAGATGCGATTAGGAGCACCGGAGGACACAGAGGCACATGATTTTTTTCAGATTACCTGTCTCATGCCCTACTGTCAGGATATAGTGACCATTTTATAAAAATGACTTTTTTTAAATCATATTTGCTCCATTTCTACCCACTGCAGCTTTAAAGCCTTAGGCAGGACATTGGGCCCAACTACAAGTGTTCTGTGTGCGCAATAAAAAACGATTTGTCCTTCGGTGTCCACGACCTTCCGATGTCAACCACCAAAAGAGGGATTGAAGAAAAAAATGTTTACTGTGCTGTACCGTGTGCCTAATTTGCCTTAGGGGGTACATTGGGATTGGACCCCCATTCTTCACATGTCGCTCTGTTCCCTCCCTCTCACTGATTTGAAAGTGTCAACCTGTTTGGCTGAAAAGTGAGTTTTTCTTATCATACTATATTTAGGAGAAAACAGTCGTCCAATGTGCCCAAAGACTAAATATAGTATAAAAAGAAAATGGCTGTATGTAACTCAGAAATTACAAGGAGCACAATCAAGTATTTGGTATCTAATATGAACTCATAACAAGTTGAATATCAAAGATATGCACACACATGCAGTGTAAAAGAACATATGGAAGACATTTGATAAGCACAATTTTACAACACAAAGTTGTTTCCTCATTTTTCAAAAATCTTGAATTTGACTTTTGATAAAAGTGTGATTTTTCATGTGATCTAAAATTTAAAAAGTTGTACTGTTAGTATGTCCGTGCCAGATTTCAAGACTTTAGACCAATCTGAACAAATATTGTGGCACTTTCCCTTATCATTCTAAATATAGGCTAGTATTTGGGCACAAATGGGAGCGGAGTATTCAAGTTGCATCACTGACTACATTTCCCATAAACCCACGCGGCACGTATGGAGCGCTTACGTCACGTGCACCCAGCTTCCGGTTGAAGTGTAAATGGATACATGACACAGTTGTTTGGAGGAAAGAAGCTTTTCTTCTTTTGGAGAACCGTTAACGTCCATAAAACTACCGACGTGGTTTTGACATCGTAACGGCCGACAGTCCCGTGTAGACTCGGCCGCGATGGAGGCGGTCCCCCGGATGCCGATGATCTGGCTGGATCTGAAGGAGGCTGGGGAGTTCCAGTTCAGCCCGTCCGTCAGGCAGGTGAGCTGGGTGGGGAACGGAGCAACAGGGCTGAGGTCGAAAGTCAACCAAACAAGGATTATGGACGACTGGATAACCCAATCAAAAAGCTATCGTTAGCTACCCTTAAAACAGTTAGCCGTCACTGCCTGTCGGGGATAGGATATTTTTTTCAGAACGGGTTGCTGGCCAGCTAGCTTAGGTCTGATTCTGGCAAATCTGCCTGACCACCGCCTTTTGTTTGCTAACGTTAGCTTCATGCTAGCTAATTATAAGCTAGCAGCTCAAGTCGAAGTTCAACATTAGCGTTAGCCCTCAAGTAAAGTGGCTTACTATTTGTAAATAAACCAATTGAACGCGTTAAAGGCAGATGCACACATTGCTAAAATAACTAGCTTGGCTCCTCACGGCCCAGTCACACTACCGACATGGAAAATAATAAACAGTGATCTCACTGGCACATGCACCTGACTACTGCAGGTTCGTCAGAGATGTAGGACGCCTGCCAAAGGAAAGAAGACTTCTCAAACCAACACCACGTCTAGTCCTCAAGCACGGATACTTACTTCATATTTAATTTGCATGTCACTACTCTGGAGTTAAAGCTGCAAGAAAAAGTAAAAAGTAGTCGTTAAGTTACACCTGTTATAATACCTTTCTGACCTAAATCATTTAAAACTGGTGATTAACAGCCGTATATATAAAAAAATAATAATGGCCTATACATACAAGGAAGATAATAAAGTGAACACAAGGCAAGATGTGGATGTTGGATGATGTTGATGTTTTAGAGGTTCCGACTCTTCATTCAGTGCTTTCAAAAACGCAAAATGCTTCTTGTGTTTTACTCTCATCTTTATCTGGTGACCCATTTTCCAGCACCTTCCTGGTGCAGATAAAATAACAGATCTTTGCCCTGTTGGGTTACTGTAACTTCTTTCAGTAATACTCACACACACCCACATCAACACCTTTATTTCATAATGCGTCTTGTGTGAAAAATGTCTTTGATTCACAGAGCAGTACTTAAAAAATATACTGCTAAAACTGTATTTTATGGAATGTTTCATATGCAAATGTATTTAAGTGACTTCTAATCTCAATATTAATTTCTGATATGCTCTACCTCTAATAAAACAAGTAGTATTTAACAGTGGTGGTATTTTTTTTTTTTTCAATCATTTTAAATAGGGGTGCACCGATACAGGATCGGATATTGGGTTGACACTGACTCAAATTGCTGGATCAGGCATCGGTGACAATGGGGCCGATCAGATCGAGTAGCACATATCTGGCTTGTGGAAGTCTGGACAAAGCCTGCCTGTCTTGTTGTTGTGTCATTTTGCATCTTTCCAGGATGCTTGTGACGCTCCTGCTTCCATGATTTCATTATAAACAGAAACCGAAGCACTAGTAAACTATGAGTTTGTCTGTAGGGTTGTTCACCTTCGGACCTGACATTAAGTAGCTTGCTGCTTATTACAGTGACTCATAGGGACTGGGAAAGTCTTGGCAAAGCATGATGGGAGAACTCCAGAGCCTAGAAGACAGTTAAAACTCTTTGCTCTTGCTCAGGGCCAAAGATTAGCATATGATGAATGATGAATTAGCTACACTTTAAAGACATTTGAAGTGAATGTTTAGTTTCTAAAAAGTTATCCTGTATGTTCGATAATGTTAAATGTGATTCTCTTGTCAAAGCCTTAAAGGGACTATATGTAAGAATCAGAAATTGCTTGTTCACAGCGACACCTGTGGCCGCAATGTCAACGAAAGTCGGCGTCCTGTTGCTCGCGCTCGCGTTTGTGCTCGCTCTACATAGACATGAACGAGCACCGGTCTAAACAGTGGGGCGACACACGTCAGCTAAAACACAATATCACTCTATATTTCACCTGCTTGGCAGTAATGTTAGCTGACCAGAGGAGGGTCTCTCCATGAATCAATGCTGATCCTAGTGTTGGCTTTTCCTGCTTCAGCCGATCCCGACCCGGAGGGAACGGGGGGGGGGGAGACACCGACACCCGGTCGGGAAAATCTAACTGGCTGCGGAGCCCCGTCACTTCACAAGACACGGGAAACCTCTGTTGGTCTGGAGGAGTTGCAGCATTTATTTCTGCACAAACGTCCATTGCACATTCACCAGATATTCTCAGAGCTAAACTAAGTCTTCTGCAGTGTGTAGTGTGCGCGCGTGCACGTGGCGTTAGAGCGAGCCGAGCGGGTGAGAACGAGCGCGCTGTGCAAGCAGGCAGGAGCAGACAGCAGGAGCAGAGCTGCTGCGCGCTCGCGTACCCACACGCGAGCGCGCATGGGACACCGACCCGGTATGATTTGTACGCGTAATAAGTTACATATAGTCCCTTTAAAAACAAATTAATTCCAGTTTGGAGGGATTTTTATAACCTCAACAGCCTTTTTTCAGGGTAATTATGGAAGGAACTTGATTTTTAAAGTGTTAACCTTCTTGTTCTTTCTGTTCCTTCTCCTCCAGTTCATCTTGAAGAATTATGGAGAGAATCCAGACAACTACAACGAACAGCTGAAGAAACTGGAGACAATGCGGCAGGTGGGTACTGTGCGAAACATCTCCAGACACAGCAGAATCATTTTTCGTCAGACCTGTCTGTCATTATATGGTCCGTGAGCCAGTAGGGTAGGTCAATAGTACCATCTGAGGGGGAATAATGCTCGTAGTGATTTTTGGCAAGGTGTACATCCCCAGAGTGAGAAAATATATGATAGCATTGCATCAGTGGTAGCTGTATGTTTGCTGTGTGCATTTTATAACGCTACCCTAAAATAAACATTTCTGAAAAGTGGCCAATATAAAGTACAACATATATATTCAACCTAATGGTATTTTATCATCAGTGATCCCACAACATTGAAATTTAATCACAATGATAGCTGGGTTCAAGCACTTTTGATTAAATGTTGTTATAAAATTCTACATTGAAAACTCTGTCATTGGTTGCACTCACAGTACAGTGGCCAATTTCAGTAGAATGAATCATTGCATTTTTTGAAAGATATTTGTCTGTTGTTTATTTTGGAAAAGTCAATTAAAACCTTAGGACACATACAGTATAATCATATGGAATAGTTGAGAATTTATTTAGAGAAATTTATTCAAGAATTCAAATAACTAATTACTTTTTGTATGAATTCCATATTAACATCAGTGCTGCAGAAAATGTTACCCCCCCTCAAAATTGAGTTTTATCAATGTCATTAATCATATTTTCGATATTGTTACTGAAAGATATACTGTATATTTTGAATCTATGTATGTACATACATGGTATTCATTCTTTAGATTATGTACAGACAAAACTACATCTTTCATGAAAACAAAAGTACATCTTATGTAATGTATAGTCACTGTATTGTCACTGCCAGTAATAGATAACGTGTAGATATGCTAATTTTAACAACATATAGTCTAAGCTATTTTCCCACCAATTTTCAAAGAGAAGGGGTCAATAATAAGAGAAAACCATCTGTTTAAGGTAGAATGCTTTCTTTTTCTGTTCTAAGTATAGTTTTGAAAAGTGTGTTTTGGCATGGGGTTATAAATTGAGTGATAACACACAGAAAACTACCACTGCTGCAATGCTATCACATACTTTTTAGCACTAGGGATGTATAGCTTGCCAAAAATCACTATGAGAATTATCCCCCCAACATGGTACTGGTGGCCCAAATTTGGGGTCCTGGCTCAAGGACTAATATGGGTTCCCTTTAAACCTGCTGATGATGGACGCAGTGAAACTTATTCAATTGTCTACTACAAAATCCTGTTTGATTAGATGTACCACTTTAATACAACAAACAAGTGTTCCCTGGTTCCAGGCTCAGTTCATTCCCATGTATGACCACTACAAGTCCAAAAATACAATAGGAAATATCAGAATGATTAATGCCATAAGTATCTGATGTTGTATAAAAAATAAAAGCATCTCAAAACCCAATATTATAAAGGGTCCCCACAAAACATATTATGCAAACATAAAACAGACTCAAATGTAATATGTATGAAAATTACTATAATTATGGGCTTTGTAATTTTAATATAATTGAATGGTCTCAAAGATGGGAACTTGACAGAAAGTTGTGATTCTTATATAAATGTTACCTGGCATTGCCTGGTCTGGTGGTGTGTTTCCATCTCTCCAGTACTTTATGTTTAGGTAAATTGTTAGTTGAGATGATGTGGAAGTATACTGTTTAGAGCCTTCTGGAGGATTTGATTGAGTCATGTGCCAGTACATCTAGTTATTATCCTTTTTGGCACAAAATAAAATCTCTCTCTCTGCCATACCTGCAAATTTTTAACTTAAACACCTACCTCCCACCCCATCCACTAAGGGTGGAAGGAAACCTGCATCCTATGCTCCACAACCACAGAAACAACTCTGAAATACGTTGAGTTGATGAAGATGTTATCATATGTGTGTGTTATTTCCTGGAGGAAACTCTAATGGCAGATGAGTGGAGTGAAATGCTCAATCTAACCACTAAGTGATTTCTGCTTAGTTTTCCTTAGTGCCGGGTTGCACATCCATCCGTGACCTGATCCTAGTCAGGATTCAAGTCAAAATGACACCTAAAAATGAGCTCTTTGGAAACAGCACCAAGATAATGATCAATTCAAAATGTTAAAGGAACAGTGTGTAGCATTTAGAGGGATCTATTGGCAGAAATAGAATATAATATTAATAATTATTTTTTCTTTAGTGTATAATCAACTGAAGGTAAGAATCGTTGTGTTTTCGTTACCTTAGAATGAACCGTTTACATCTACATGTTTTCGTTACCTTAGAATGAACCTATTACATCTACATATGGAGCGGGTCCTCTTCACGGAGCCGGCCGCCATGTTTCTACAGTAGCCCAGAATGGACAAACCAAACACTGGCTCTAGATGGGGCAATTCACGTTTCCCCGTCGGTCACCATAATTCTCCTACAAACTTGGCACAAGGTAGAAGTTTCAGTTGGTTGCAATCTGCAACTTCACCACTAGATGCCATCAAATCCCTACAAACTGGCCCTTTAAAGCTGAAGTAGGTGAGATTGGCACAAATATGATTTAAAAAAGTTATTTTTAGAAAACGGCCGCTATATCGTGACAGTAGTACATGAAACAGGTTACCTGAAAAAAAATCATGTTCCTCTGTGTCCTACTGTGTCCTCCGGTGCTCCTAACGGCATCTGAAAGATTTCACTTACCGGAGGAAAACAAGGTCTGCTGTCCAGCTGCCGTCTATGAGAGCCGGCTGTCAATCACTCGCGAACTCCGACCAAATGGTCAAACTAGGCCGCGCTGATCAAATATGAATCAATATTCTGTTACTGTAATGCCTATTTCTCGCCTCAAATGTTCTCAGAATCAGCTTGTAGTGCACGGTTTAGCTGTAAAATGAGAAAGTTTGTGACGCCGCCGCAATTGTAAAATCTGGTGAAGGAAAGCCAAGTTCTGCTCACATGACCTGAGATCAGCCAATAGGAACGCTCTGAAATGACCTGTGATTGGTCAAAGTCTGCAGTCACGGGCTAGATTTTCTAAAGCCTGAAAACAGAGCCATGAGGAGGAGCAGAAGTGTAGTTATCTCTCAGAACACTTGAATTACAATATGCTGAAAGATTATTATGGAATTTTTGCCCAATGATGCCAAAAATATACTGCAGACTGCCACTTTAAATGACAAAACTCCTTGCTCTAAAGCAGGGCTTTCCACAAGGATATGAAGTAGCCAGCTAGGGGGGTCCTGCGGTGGGGCAAATCTTTGGTTGTAAAAGCCCAAATTTGATTCTTCTGGCACATTCTAATACCACTATTCTATCATATATATATACTGATCTTAATTATTGCACATTTAATGAGTTTGTCTGCCTGATTGTAACATATAGTGAATTAATGTAAAGGAGAATTAGGCCTCTAGTGCATTTTAGCCCACACAGTCTGTAAATAGCTATTCATATTTAAAACCACGTCTATTCTTGACTGATCAGAACTTTTGCAATTAAGAATTATTGGATTATCGGCGACAGCCGTGGCCAGATGCATTATGTTTTCGGGTTGTCCATCCGTCTGTCCTATTCTTGTGAATGCGATATCTCAGGAACACCTTGAGCCACTTTATTCAAATTTGGCACAAACGTCCACTTAGACTGAAGGAGGAAATTATTAGATTTTGGTGATCAAAGGTCACTGTGACCTCACAAAACATGTTTTCACCCATAACGTTTCAGCCATAAGTGATGACATTTTGGACAGACATGAATGTAAACTGCAACTAGACTTGTTGGCGGAGGCAAACAACCGCAAGGTGGTGATTCTAGTGTATTTATTTGACATCTGTACTGTGAGGTTTATCAAGACATGCCACAATGATGGTTAATGTATTGTTTGAGAAACATAAATGCATTCTTATTCAATGAAAATAAACAACCCTTTGACAACACTGCCTTTTTTAGTGTGTTTGCAATGTGTCTTAGAGATGCCTTTGCTGTAAAAAGCGCAATGTAAATAAAGAGAATTCATTCATTCATTAAGCCCTAAACGTCTGTGCGGCGTTGACGTATATGGAAAATGCAGCGCTTTCAGTGGACATTTTAATGCTTACTGCGCAATCGTCACGTTGCTGCCATAGGTGTTTTCCGCAGTAGCCCGTCTAATAAGGATGTCCCCTGTCTGTGAAATCAATGCAATTCTTAATGTGTTTTGTCATCAATTATTTTGCTAATATTTGTCAAACAATGGGGGAGGGACTGATACAGACAGACACATAGGCATGTTTCTCAGTTATCATCATACTCGCATTGTTTTGAAGTGGAGGCTAGTGGTGGTAAAATGTACAAGCATAGCGAATCAGAACTTGTTAATCAAAACTATTTTCTATTAGAATCAAAGTTAAAATTATAAAATATCCGGCTGGAATTAAATGAGTAGTCGGCTGTTTGGCCGGCAGCTCTTCTCTAAAGGAAGGATTTTATGATGTAGTTAGGTCACCGTGGGTTTGCAGATGTTGTGCTTCTGTAGCTTCAGTGGTACAAAATAGCTGATTAAACACATAAGTAACACAGTATTTATGTCTGTTTCACAGAGTGCGGTAAATGTGACGAGGGATTTTGAGGGATGCAGCACACTGAGGAAGTACTTTGGCCAACTGCACTACCTCCAGAGCCGAGTACCCATGGGAACGGGCCAGGAGGCTGCTGTTCCCATCTCATGGTAGTAACACAAATACACACACACAGAAATAAATGGAGGCCATAACGAGTATTCCCACATACCCATCCTGCTGCTATCTGAACTATTGTTGGCCTGAACGCTAGAGGTCTGAAGCTTATTTTAGAGTCACACTCGCTGCACTTTGCTCTGGATAAAAATGTCAGCTCACTGCCTGAATCCTCATGTACAGGAGTGGATGAAATAACAGGAACATTTTACAAAACAGTTGAATCAAGGGAATGATCCCTTGCCGTTACGACTGTGTCAGAGTAGTTTTTAATGAATGGATTTGCTGTAGATTGGATTATATGATTTCCCCTCCCTTTGTACAGAACGGGATCAGACTGATACTGTATATTTATTTGCTGATAATAATCTTTTGTTAAATATTGAAAATCCACTCTGATTGCCCTTCTCTAATGTGAACTTCCTCCTTTAATGCAGTATGAAGTTAATGTTGAAGTTAATTTGTTTTACTTTAAACATTTAATTTACGTGATCTCTTGAGCACATGATTTGTAAAATAGATTTTAACTAGTATGTCTAATTTTGTATATCATTTTTTTCAAATAAATTCTGCTGTTCACAAAATTATGTCAAATATACACGTGTATACACACACAACTCCAATTTATTTAAATTGAATACTTTCTGTAATAACCCCTTCTTTTTTTTATCTTTGTTTGTGTGCAGGACTGAAATTTTCTCAGGAAAAACAGTCACCCATGATGACATCAGCTATGAGCAAGCCTGCATCCTCTACAATCTTGGTGAGTTAAGTCATGTAGAGCAATTTAAACTAGACCAGTTAAAAAAAAACACAAAGCGGCTAAACTTGCTAATTTGAACTAATTTAACTTTTGACAATACTTGTAAAAAGACAGTTCAGACTCAGACTCTAAAATTCTATAATTTTCTGTGTAAAGTAGTTAAAAGAAAAAAATCATAATAATAATAATAATAATAATAATAAACAACCTTATTACACGGCCCGTGTTGAATACTCGATTCTGATTGGTTAATCACAGCGTTCTGCGGTCTGTAATTTCTGTATTACAGACTGTTGCTATGTATAACAGACCGTTTCTATGGGCGCAGCTTGGATGTAGGACTCTGGCGGACCGTTTTTGCGTCAAAATATTAATTTCTTAAGTAAGTAGCCGTGTAATAAGCGAGATAATGTACAGCTAGCGGGTCATTGTTGTGAAAGAATCTCCTTCAGGACGATGAGAGACCCCTCCGCTTCCCGTCGGGGTGCAGCATCACCCTGTCGGGGATTCTTTCACAACAATGACCGGCTCGCTGTACATTATCCCTTACTTATACACATTATACAGCCCAAATCTATAGCTAATGTAGCCTTATAGCTACATGTTAGAAAATAACTTCATTACTCTACCACGAAAGATTCCACTTTACTTGTTGTGAAGATTGTGTAAATGCAATGGAACGGGGGAGAGAGAATGCAACATCTAGTGGCTCAATTTTTATCAGTTTTATCAATAGCACCTTTATACCTCAGAAAATAGTGAAAGGTGCCCATCTAAATTCCCTAGAGCCAAAGGTTGATGTCTTCACATGGCTTTTTTTGTCGACCAGCAGTCTAAAGCCCAAATGTATTCAATTTACTGTCATGTAAGACAAGGAAAAGCATTAAATCCTCACATTTAAGAGGCCGTTATTCCCTGAATGTGAAAAACAAAACCTGCTAACCTCACTGAACCTGTATGTGGATTCTCTGCAGGGGCCCTTCACTCCATGTTGGGAGCCATGGATAACAGGGTATCTGAGGAGGTAAGACACACTCACACATAGGGGTGTAAGAAAATATTGAGTATCGTGATATTAGGTTTTGCGATACTGTATTGATTCTCAAAAACACTAATGCTTAATGCTTTTTAATTTATAGTTTACATGTAAAGATGAACTCAGTCAATACTTTATTTAATTTGCAAAGATATGTGCCCTCTGTGTATGTATCCTCTCAGTGTATGTGCTCTGTCAGAGTAGTGCTATGATGCTGGATATAACAGGAACTGTAATAAATGCAAATGCAGATCCCACTATTCTGATTGCATAAAAAAAGTAAACTTTTTGTAATTTTAATTTTTTCCCAAAACTGCGTTTCCAAAACAGTAACATTTTTTACTCAGATTTTATGCATATGGTAGTGTGTTCTTTATACGACAGTTTTCCAAAAAATTAGATTTTCAAAATTTCAATTTATAGCCTTGCTTACAGTATTGCAATATATCGCGATATAGTGAATCCTAACCCCTGTATCATGATACGTATCGTATCGCCAGATTCTTGCCAATACACAGCCCTACTCACACATACCGAACATGCACATGTATGCACACACAGTCCCGCTGACTCTCTGCTCTCTGTCCAGGGGATGAAGGTATCGTGTACGCACTTCCAGTGCTCGGCGGGGGCTTTCTCCTACCTGAGAGACCATTTCAGCCACAACTTCAGCGTAGACATGAGCCACCAGATCCTTAACCTCAACATCAACCTTATGCTGGTAGGTGACACACACACACACACACACACACACACACAAACACATACACATACACACACACACACACACACACACACACACAAACACACACACATATACACATACACATATACACACACACACACACACAAACACACACACACACACACACACACTAAAAATGTCTCATCAACCTGCGTGTGTGCCTCCCAGGGCCAGGCTCAGGAGTGTCTTCTGGAGAAGTCCATGTTGGACAACAGGAAGAGTTTCCTGGTTGCTCGCATCAGCGCTCAGGTCAACTTCCTGCGATTAAATAACATATAATTATATCATATCAATCAATAATTAAACCATTGGAGGTTAATAATGGCTGTGGTGCTGCAGGTGGTGGATTACTATAAAGAGGCCTGCAGGGCTCTGGAGAACTCAGAGACGGCATCTATGCTGGGAAAGATTCAGAAAGACTGGAAGAAATTGGTTCAGATGAAGATCTACTACTTTGCTTCTATTGCACATGTGAGTCTAATGGGAGTGTGCATGGCAATTCAATTCATGTATGAACGTGTCTGTGTTGGCATTTGATTACAGTTGTTTTTTTTTCTCTTAACAGCTTCATATGGGAAAACAGGCCGAGGAGCAGCAGAAGTACGGAGAGCGGGTATGACCAAATTTCACATTTAAGATTTTTTTCCCTTCACTGTCAGGGTGCTATAGTGGGGCAGCTAAGCTGAAATAATCATAACAATTGTGCATTTTGCGATAAAAGCGACAAAGTTTGCACAGATGTAGGTTTATATGTTATGAAAAGATATAGATATCGGGCGCTGCAAATTTGGCCCCTGAGAGCAGTGGCAGCCATTTTTCATTTTTCGAAATAGCTGCCAAATAGGCATTAAATATTCAAAGGTGTTGCTGAAAACTGATTAGATCAGATGTCAGAAGATCACAGACATGTTTTTTTCCGTCTTTATTTTTTAAGGGTGCTTTTTAAAAACTTTTAACCTGAGAAATATGTGAAAACCAAATAAATGAGCATGGTCACTTCAGGGTCAAAGTTCACCCCCTTGCCTTCATGGTAGAATAATAACCAATGCACCTATAGAATGGCAAGATCTTCAGCTTTCCATCACTATATATCTATTTTCATTAGCAGTAAAATTGACAGAGATATCGCTTGATAAAGTTGGGGATTGCCGGTAACTTCTAGTCACAGGTCGCATAAGAACTTTTTAGTTTTGGTAGGCGCTTCAGGTTCATACAACAATGTTTTATTTTTGCAATGGCCTTCAAATCTGAGCAAGGGAGCTAATATTTGTCTGGTCTCTAACCTGTGACCAAGCCGACTTGGTTGAACCTATAAGGAAACTAAGATAATTTCTTCCAGATCTTGCAAGTAATTAAAAACAAAATTCTACAAGAAAAACTGAAAAATGCATGCCAATTTTCCGTCCGTTTTCTGTATGAAAATAATTAAATTCTGAACCACTTCTTCAAGCCAATGTCAAATAAAAATCAAGTTTCAATTTCCACAAACGGACTTCTTTGTAACTACGGTGGGATGGACTTTTCTGTCTTCTCAGGCAGCTCTCGTCCCCAGGCTGTGTATCACGCTCAACAAGACCACCATTTTATCTCAAAGTACTCGGAAACTTTAGCTCCACTTTCAGAAAATCTGCAGCAAATTATTATTATTATTATTATTATTATTACTGTTGCAGTCATAGTAAGCTGCTTCTGCTCATTGTTTTCTCTGTAGCCCCTTTTCCACTGGACAAAAAACCCACTAACATCTGGCTTTTGTCTTCAGTGGGAAAGGTAACAATTGGCATTCATTCCCGGAACAAATGACTCAGCAGTAGTCACGGGTATTTATTGGCTCCAGCTTCGATCGGCAGTGATGGAAACATGACATCTGGGTGGACACGCTAATTTTTTCCCTTTCTCTGGTTTGATGCTATGTGACGCGCGTTAAAGTGAATATATAATAAATAAAATCAACAGGTATTTGGACAATTATTATAATTAATTAACGTACAAAACATACAATTAGTATGCTCTCCTCAAAGCCACCAGACTGATCGTCATGAAACACACTTCATTCAAACTCAACAGAAACAAAATAAAAGTCATCAAAACCATCTTTGTTAGACTTTCCTCCCTTCCAACAATCACCAACTCTGGTTTGGGAGTTTGAAAGAGAGACTGAATAAGTAACAGATATAGAAAAAGACGTAAAACACGTAACATTTTCACTGTTTAATAACCCTGCTTCGGTGCCGTCCGGACATCGAATGTCCGGACGAATGTGACACAGCAGGAAAAAAACAGAAAGGCCAGTGCAACAGCACAGCATACTGGCAATAGGAAAGGAGTCTATCGCCTGTTTTTAGTGAGTTTTCCAGTGTTTAAAAAACTTGCATACATGCTAATTTTGGTGGGAAAATGGTATATCTTACTCCAGTTTTCCACTCCCCTGCATTTCCATGTTACTCACTTAAATGTTCTGTTTCCAACAGTTGGCGTACCTGCAGAGCTCCTTGGACAAACTCACTGAAGCCATCAAGCTGGCCAAGGTAGAATGGCACTAACGTCCCAGCAATACATGATTAGATCAGTGTCATTGTAACCGGTCTTTAGTTTTGTAAAAAAATAGAAAAAACACACACACACACACACACCAACTCTCCTTTGTCTTGTCTTGGTACAATCAGGGTCAACCTGACAGTGTACAAGATGCCTTGAGATTCACCATGGACGTTATCGGGGGAAAGTGAGCAATAAATCTTATGTCACAATTTTCATGTAGTTTCACTGGTTTCTTGCTATTGATCAAAACCTGTAGAAATATGTGTTCAAATGTTGTCTTTGAACTGTCACCTACAGGTTTAATTCAGCCAAAAAGGACAATGACTTCATCTATCATGAGACGGTTCCTTCTCTGGAGACTCTGGCCTCAGTCAAAGGTAACAAGAAGAAGCTTCAGTATCTTCATATTTTTAGTGCTTTTATCACTGAGTGCATGCAAAGCTGCATTTGCATATAGATGTATTTTGTCGAATGTATGTATGCAGAGTGATATGAACAGTCCGCTGTGTTTAACTTGGTGTGCCAGTGTTAATACAAGTATGTGACTCAGCAGGTTTCATTAAGTTAAAAGCGTATATTATGTTATAGATTATAAAATGATTCTGATACAGTTTTGGTTTATCAGGGCACACCTGCTTAGTCTTGTGTCTAATTGCAGTCACATTCATGTATTTAAAGCCACAGTTGATGCAAAATGCTGTCAGTAAAAGCTCAAATTAGTGAATTTATCACTTTGGTAGCAGGTTTTAAACTTTGGTTGTATCATACTCGTTCTTGCATTCTTACATAAAGAGAGCACTATGAGTCATTCTCAGCCTTTTTATGCCTTGCCGTGGCAGAGGCGTTATGTTTTCAGGTTGTCCGTCCGACCCAGTCTCTTGAACGCAATATCTCAGGAATGCCTGGAGGGGATTTCTTGAAATTTGGCACAAAACTTGGACTAAAGGATGAGTTAACTGATTAGATTTGGAGGTCAAAGGTCACTATGACCTCACAAAACACGTTTTTGGCTGTAACTCAGGAATTCATATGCTAATTATGACAATTTCAAACAAATGTCTAACAGGATAAAATTATGATGATATCTTGTAGGCTCCACTCAGCGATTTGAAAAATTGAACCCCAAAATGCATACAGAAAAAGGCATGACCAACCGACTATTATTTTCATCATAGATTGAACTGCCAATTATTTTCGTGATTTAATAGGTTATCAATTTGGTCTGTAAAATGTTTGAAAATAGTGACAAAGACTCATCGCAATTTCCCAGAGCCCATGTTGACATATTCAAATAACTTGTTTTGTCCAACTAACAGTGAAAATCCCAAAAGTATTCAGTTTAATATAATAGACCTATGGAAACTAGCAAATAGTCACATTTGACAATTTGGAATTTAGGTTTTTGGCATTGTTATTAAGAAATTACTAAATTCTTAAATTTCCCAATATATCTAATTATTTGGCTGCCTCATATCCAAAATGCTATTACACAGCACAAACTGTTATAAGGTCAAACTACAGAGGCTGTAGCTGTTTGGTTATTGATTTTGATCTCTCGTCTTCTGTTGGTCAATTATTTGTAAAATGGAGTTTATGTGTTACTGTGCCAGTAAAACCAGCTGCTCTGTGTCCTTCCAGGTGCCCCACTGGTGAAAGCTCTACCAGTCAACCCCACAGACCCCAGTGTTACTGGACCAGACCTGTTTGCGAAGTTGGTGCCAATGGCTGCCCATGAAGCTTCTTCTCTATACAGGTAGGCACCTTCAGTGGATGCAGTGAAAAAGAGCCTTTCATGCATAAAGAAAGTCTACTAATGTCTGTGGTTATCTTTCTGTTTCTCCAGTGAGGAGAAGGCCAAGCTGCTGAGAGACGTCATGATCAAGATGGAGAGCAAGAATGAAACACTAGAGTGAGTACATAAGTGTGTGTCTGTGAGTGTGCATCAGGACCTTTTCTGCAAAAAAACTCAGCTAGAATTTGTAGGGCTGTACCAAATAGTTTGAAGCTTCATTCATAATGTTGACATTTAAGTTCTAAATCAACATTAGAATGCTGCACAGCTTTTTTGTTTTGCATGCCTATTGATTGTGTTTAAATTAGGGCTGTCAATTGATTAAAATATTTAATCGCGATTAATCGCATGATTGTCCATGATTAATTGCGATTAATTGCAAATTAATCACACATTTTTTATCTGTTCAAAATGTACCTTAAAGGGAGATTTGTCAAGTATTTAATACTCTTATCAACATGGAAGTGGGCAAATATACTTGCTTTATGCAAATGTATGTATATATTTATTATCGGAAATCAATTAACAACACAAAACAATAACAAATATTGTCCAGAAACCCTCACAGGTACTGCATTTAGCATAAAAAAATATGCTCAAATCATAACATGGCAAACTGAAGCCCAACAGGCAACAACAGCTGTCAGTGTGTCAGTGTGCTGACTTGACTATGACTTGCCCCAAACTGCATGTGATTATCATAAAGTGGGCATGTCTGTAAAGGGGAGACTCGTGAGTACCCATAGAACCTATTTTCATTCACATATCTTGAGGTCAGAGGTCAAGGGACCACTTTCAAAATGGCCATGCAGCATGACATGGTTGGTACCAATCTTCACTCTAGCTTTATAACCGAGCTCACTAAAACTTCCAAAAGATTGATTGCAGTAATGTGTTAAAGAAATTAGTGGCGTCAAATCATTTTGCATTAACGCGTTATTATTGCATTAACTTTGACAGCCCCAGTTTAAAGACATTATTTCTGCACAGTTGCAGATAAAGATAGAATCAGATTCCAGTGGTGGCTACGTAGGATTGTTTCAGACTCGTGTGAGCTAATAACTCCAGAGCATTGTGATGTCTAAAAGTCAAAATTTATTGAAAAAAGATAGATGTAATCATTTCCAAATTCACAGCAAGTTTTTATCTAACGAAATATTCTGCTTCAATCAATAATTGTTGGTGTTTGCCCTTTCAAAATTAACATTTTCAATTCGGTCAAAAAGTGTTTGCTCTCCCACTTGCCGCACATAAAGGGAGACTCGCACTGACAAGTAATATTCATAAAAAAAAGTAGCTTTAATAAAATAAGAGGAACTCATTTAATCCGTTGAATCTTATCTTTTTTATTTTTTAGGACAGACATTGGAAGCTTCAGTCGATAAACCTCAATAGAAGAAAATGTAAAAAAAAAAAAGATATTCGGCACAGCCCTAAAAACGTTTGACAATTTTTTGTTACTTTGCATAAAATTGTGGTAATATTTATTTCATTTTCAGGTTCATACTTGTAATAAGGGTTTCAACTAGAATATGTTTACATTATTTAATGATCAAAAAACACTTTATTTTTCTCATACCGGCTGTGCTTCAGCACCTCTTTTCACCCTCTGCCTGAAGCGTTCTGTTTGAGCAAAATCCCACCATCCCCAGTTGATTCCTCAAATCAAAATATTAATAAACAAGAAGATCATCTGCTACGAGAATCCATACTTTAAGATTTTTGGTATCTTTTATGCCCACTCTCTGAACTTGATGCCAAAAAGTAATAGTGATTTACTGAAAGGAATAGTTTATACGGAATATTTTTTTGTGTCAGTATGAGTTGACCGGTCTATTCTCCTCCTGCAGGCAGTTCATGGACTCTCTGGGCTTGGAGCCGGAGTCGGTGGACAACCTGGACATGTACAGCCACATCCCTCCGGTCTTAATGGAGAAGTGTGCTGCTCTCAGTGTCCGACCCGACACCGTCAAGAGCCTCATCCAGTCCATGCAGGGTCAGTGGGAACACACACACACAATGCTTAGCAATGTCAGTAAACACACATCTTGATTTTACAAAACCTCGTTATTTATGATGTCATTGTCCAATTAGCTATGACAATAACAGTAACAAACAGGCCTTCTGAGGAAAAACCTTGAGAGTTTTGAGAATTACTTTAACTTTACATTTATTGTGACAATTACAATAATTATATGCAGTATTTTTTAAGGTAATGTTTAAATTTCTCTGAATTTTTACATTTTTATCTCAGAATATGTGATTGAGCTTTAGAGGATTAGGCCCTATAATGTACGCAAAGCTTATTCTGCTGTTTCATTGTAAATGATCGCCTAAAATACCAATGAAATTTAGTGGTTTATGAACACAAACTAACTTCTCTTTCAGCCTTTTAACTGTGTTAGCAACTGTCTCTCATGTCTCCAACCATACTGTGTACTTGTTTGCACGACCATGTACACATTCAAACAGGCACAATTTCTTGCTGTGGAAGAACTTATTCTAAGTCTTGTGTTTTTGCCATACTTTTATGATTGTTTGTGTGCGGCACCTTGCTGTGTGCATCATTGTATAATGCCTGTCACATTTGTTACCCCTGAAGGGCTCTCAGGTGTCTTCACTGATGTGGAGTCTTCACTGAAGGAGATCAGAGACGTCTTGGAGGCAGACGAGGCCAGCGAGCGAGCCCTCCAGGAGGTTTGCGGCCCCGCTGCAGGTCAGGTGCACCCAGCAGCGCAGGCCCAGGCTCTGGCTGAGATCCGCAGGGACCTGGAAAAGTACATGGAGGCTCACGAGAAGGCCAGTTTTACCAACACGGAGCTCCACCGGGCCATGAACCTGCACATAAGCAACCTGCGTCTGCTGGGGGGGCCACTGGAAAGTCTGAAAGAGGCCCTTCCCCGGCCCCAGCTCAGCGAAGGTGAGGCAGTGTTTGATGGTCATGGTTCGTGTGTGTAATTTAGAAGGGTTTAGCATAATGTGTTTATATTAGCCTAAATTAGTTCAATGAAGGTTTTCTGCTCTATGAATGTCTGACTGTTTGACAGGTTTTGATACGTTTTATTGATGTAAAGCACAGTGAGAATAATTTATTATAGGGCGGTAACTAATGATTATTTTCATGATCGATTAATCTGCTGATTTTGTTGATTAATTGTTTGGTCTATAAAATGTCAGAAAATAGTGTGATAATTCCCCATAGCTCAATGTGATGTCATCAAATTGTTTGTTTTGTCAGACCCAACACTTTAAAGGTGTTATTTCGAAATTCAGAGCTTATCTATGATTCAGGGATTGGCTCCACACGGCTCTCAACATGGCGGCGACTAGCAACTAACGGTGCTAACATAGACTGTATAAAATATGGACAGAGTGTCGATGACGTCACCCATAGGTTTCTGAAGAGCTGTTGTGAAGCTTAAAGTGAGTGCCTCCGACTGTCGCCATCTTGGCAGTGACGACACAGCCTAAATCCGGGAGGCGGGACCGGTGACGCAGCAGAGCAGGCAGCTAGCAGCTATTAGCTAGCGACCTGGTACGGCACCCACCTGTCACTTAAAGCAGCCACGTCCTTAATTATGCCAAACAGGGAAATTAGCTATAGAGACCAAAACTGTTTTTGTAACCGGCTGTAAACATGTTTATTTCTGCTGTAAAGTTGGGCATTTTAACATGAGGGTCTATGGAAATTGACATGCTTTTGCAGCCAGCCTCAAGTGGCCATTTGAGGAAATGCAGTTTTTGCACTTGGCGTTGGCTTCATTTCTCAGCACCGGAGGTTGCTGCTTGGGTGCTAACAGCACGAACAGTGCTGACAGAGCTAACAGTGTTAACCTGTGAGGGAACTGGAGGGTGGGCGCTACGCTTCCGTGACAACGCCGTGGGTTGGGACGGCGTTATCAGCGGTTATCAGCGGTTATCACCGTTAACTGCCATATGAGTAAAGTGTTCACGTAGTGGGGCATGCACACATGGACTCACATGCACTAACCAGCTAATACGTCTGGCCCGGCTACGTAAACAAAACACAGAGAAGCACTGATTACATTACACACAGAGGGAGAGCGACTTCATTCTCTGCTCAGGTAGACATTACTCCTCTATATCTTTACATAGCTAATAGTTGCTGCTATATTAATGCTCTGAATTTTTAATCAGCATCTTTAAAACCTAAAGCTATCCAATTAACTATCACATGAGAGAAAGAAAAGCAAAAAATCCTCACAAATGTGAAGCTGAAACTAGGTAATGTTGTAAAATTATTAATGTATTATCTAAATAGTTGAAATTGTTTCACCTTACGGTTCTGATGTTTAACTGAAAAGCGAGGCATTCTCTGCTACATTGTATTGTAAAAAGTAGGTACAATATGAAGCTCATCTTATGAATGTAAAGATTTTGGTGTAAACTCGATACAAGTTAAACTTAATTACAAAGCACTATTCAAAACCAGGCTTATAAAGTGCTTCACAGTTACAAAAATGAGATTAAGATGAGATGTGTATCAAATATATCCGTCATGCTGAATTCTGTCTTATAATGTTATAAATTGTGAATGTGTCTGTGTGTTTATGCAGAGGAAGTAGCAGGGCTGCAGTGTATGAAGCGGATCCTGGGGAAGGTGCAGGAAATGAGGGAACAGAGAGGCTCTTTGGAGAAACAGCTCCGCGACCTAATCCAGCAGGACGACATCACCTCCACCCTTGTCACCACAGAAAGGGCAGACATGAAGGTATGTGGCTGCCCATGGTTCCCTGAAGTCCACACGTAGATGAAGTCCACATGTAGATTGTAACTTCAAGGAAGAGTCTGTATGCTTAAACTGCACCTGCCAGTGGGTTTCTTGTTAGCTTTTAGCTGAAGTACAGTACGTACAGAGACCTCTAACTCACTTGTGTCCTTCCAGCGTATATTTGTGGATCAGCTGAAGAAGTACGAGCAGGTGAAGGTGTATTTTGACCAGAACCTGGCAGCTCAGGAGAACATCCTGAAGGCCCTAACGGAGGCCAACGTCCAGTACGCCTCAGTCCGTAAGGGCCTGAGTCAGACTGAGCAGCAGTGGAACAACACCGTCCAGGGACTGGTGGGATCTTACGAAGCTTATGAGGACCTGATAAAGAAGTCACAGGAGGGAAAGGAGTTCTACGAGGACCTGGAGGCCAAAGCATCACGTCTGCTGGAGAGAGCGAAGACCCTATGTCAGACTAGGGCAGAGGAGAGGAAGCCCGTCCTGGAAAAGTAAGGCAGGCATTGAAACAATAATGTTTTAATGCCAGTAGTGAGACTTTTGAAAGTTTTGAAATCTGAAATACAAAAAAATCTGTACATGAAGACACAGAGTAGAAGTCTGGGTCTTTGTGGTAGTCACATACAGGTGTTCTTTGGATTCTTCAGGTTTACTGTGCTCATTCAGTCTTGTGAAGGGCTCATTGCATGGGTGGAATATGATCTCAAAAAAGTAAAAATGCAAGTTTCCTTCAAAAATAATCAGGCACACTGTAGAGTTTGTACAAATTAAAATGCCTTTATTTTACATGGCAATAATTGTTTAAAATGACCTGAAAATGAATACAATTAAACAATTATTGCCATGTAAAATAAAGGCATTTTAATTTTGTACAAACTCTACAGTGTGCCTTGGATTATTTTTTGAAGATAATAAATAAAATAAATAAAACTGTATAATGGACCCATCCTTTAAAAGCCAGATTTTCATGCTCTCTGTTGTTTGTCTCCTCCTCAGAGAGACCCAGAAGAAGCCACCAGCACGGCCTACAGCAGCCAAGCCCTCCTTGAAGCCAAAGGCTTCGGATGTGGACTCTGCCTGCTCTAGCCTGGATGACCCAGAGTTGGCCCAACTTAGTGCAGCCATCTTGGCCTTGGGGGGTGACCTTCCTGAGGAGCTCCGCAGTCTCCCCCCTGACATTCCTTCCCTCCCCACCGCTGCAGCTCGTCTGCCCGGTCCTGAAGCATTCATCCCCCCTACTGCTAACCTGGGCGGCAGCAGCTCTCTGCCTTGGCCTGGCGCTCCAGCTGCTGGTCTTCCTCGCTTCCCTGCCAACCTGCCTCCTCCAGAGCTCCTGGCACGGATAGCTCAGTTTCCTACTTCTGGGCCTCTAGCTACACATGGAGCTCTGCCACACGGACCCCTCCCTCAGATGATTCCACAGATGCCTCCACAATTGCCAAACCAGGCAGCTGTGTCAGGTTATCGGCCACCCCCTCCTCAAGCCCCCCGACCTGGCCTTGTAGCCCCTGCCCCAGTCCGGCCCTCGACCACCACTGTGGATAGCATCCAGGCCCCTATCCTCAGCTACGCCCCTACACCACAACACCACCCTATCCCACCTGCAGCTTCAACTGGCTACACTGTACCTCCACAGATGGGGGCCTACCCCCAGTTTATGCCCCGACCAGGAATGCCCATTCAAGGCCCACCCCAACAACAGCAGCAGAAGCAGCCGCAGCCGTACCCTCAGCCCATTGGGCATCCACTGCCTCAAGGGTACCAGCCCGGACCAAGGCCTATTCACCCTCATCTCCAGGCCCAGCAAGCCTACCCTCATGGATATATGCCCCCTCAGCCTGGCGTTCCTCCCCATTACCAGCAGGCGTTCCCAGGTCAGCTGCAGCCACATCAACAAAATGGCTATCAGCCCCAGCCTCAGATACCCCAAGGCTACCAGACTCCACGGGGCTATGTACCCCAGCAGCACCCTCCGATGATGCCAGGCTCCATGCCTAGGCCACCTCAGGGCCAGATGCCACCTCAAAATGTACATCCACACATACCCCCGACCTCTCAGCCAGCACCTGCTGCATCTCAGCCCTACCTGCCCCATCCCCACCAACATATGCCCCCTGGACTCCCTCACCAACACATGTTACCACAACAGCAACAAATCTCGCTGCCCCCTAATGCCCAGCAGATCCCGTCGCACCCACAGATGCAGATACCAGGTGGTCCCCGAGCACAAATGCCCCCCACAAGTCAGCCAATGCCTCCGGTCTCGCAAAACTACATGCCCCCCACAAGTCAGCCCATTCACCCTACCCTGCGCCCACAGATGCCTCCTGCCTCACAACCTCATATGGTCCCTGGTCCTCAGGTCCACCTGCCAAGGGGCCCTATGCCACATATGGCCCCCAGTGCACTACCCCCACAACATCACCCCCATGCTGGACAGCCTCCTATGCCAAACATGCCCCAACAGCCCTTGCGGATGCCCAGCCAAACCCAGGCTCAGCCCCCTCATTCTGGGGGAGTGTGCTACCCTGGAGGGGCTCCAATGATGCCTCAGCAGCCCCTGGCACCACAGCCTGCAGCTCCCCAACAACCTCAGGCTCCTCTTCCCATGACCCACCCGCAGCCCTCTCCTATGTACCCTTCAGCTTCAGGAGCTAATATACCTCCAAGTGCCCCCCAGCAACCCACTGCCATGGGCCCACATGTTCCACACGTTCCCCCCGCTCAGCACATGATCCAGCCCTCTCCTGGAGGTCCTTCAGTGGCTCAACCGCCCAACGCTGTCCCTCCTTCCCCTTCGCCTTCCCCCTCCCCATCTCCCTCTCCAGGTCCTACCTCTCTGAGTCTGAACCCCCAGCAGAGAACCACACCAGCCCCCACCCCTGGAGGCACAGCTCCACCCACTCTTCCCTCTCCCTCTGCTGTCTCTCCCTCCACATCGCTGTTTCAGCGCCAGAACTCAAGCACAGATGACCTCCTCTCTTCGAGCCCTGAGAGCCAACCTGGAGGTACCAAGGCCCCCACCAATGTCCTCCAACCCACCAAAGCTGACCCACAGGATGGGGAGCGTCGAAAGAAGAGCTCCCAGGGAGTTCTCCTGATCCAGGGTGACCCATACCAAGCTCCAGAGCGTGTAGCTCGTCTTCACGGTGAACTGGAGCGTTATAGAGCCCATGTAGATTCCCTGGAGCACCCCTCAGAGGACGAGGGTGGCCTTCCGGTGCTGGACACCCGCTGGAAAGAGCTGCAGGAACAGCAGGAGAAGGACGCCCGACAACTGTCTATCGCCATCGCCCGCTGCTACACAATGAAGAACCGTCACCAGGATGTCATGCCCTATGACCTCAACCGCGTGATGCTGCAATCAGGCAAAGATGACTACATCAATGCCAGCTATGTGGAAGACTTGTCGCCATACTGCCCACGCCTTATTGCCACACAGGCTCCGCTCACCGGCACAGCGGCGGACTTCTGGCTGATGGTGTATGAGCAGAAGGTGTCGCTGATAGTCATGCTGGTTTCAGAGCAGGAGCTAGAAAAGGTACTGAGTTTAGTTTAGTCTGCACTGTGATTAATATGGAAGTGATTAAAACAACAATTTCACCACAGTGTCCATTTAGTAGCTGTCTTAGAGCTTTCAATCAAATCATTACTTGATCTTCATCAGTAATTATTGCTTTAAAGGGACAGTGTGTAACATTTCGGGGGATCTATTCGCAGAAATAGATTATAATATTCATTACTATGATTTCATTAGTGCATAATCACCTGAAACTAGGAATGATTGTGTTTTCATTAGCTTAGAATGAGCCCTTCATATCTACATAGGGAGCGGGTCCTCTTCACGGAGTCCACCATGTTGCACCGCCATGTTTCTACAGTAGCCCAGAACGGACAAACCAAACACTGGCTCTAGTGAGAGCCTTTTGCATTTTTATGTTAACTGAAGGCCACCGCAGTTCTACTTCACGCCTGTGAAACTGCGGTAACGTGAGCCGCAGAGTGCAAAACCGTGGTACCGCCAGTCGCCGTCTGACTTCCGTTGCTCCTAAAGTAGTGCTATTATGGTAAGGATGGCTTCTGAGCGAGGCAAATGCCATTACCACAGTTTTGCTCTCTGCGGCTCACGTTACCACAGTTTTGGAAAGGGAGGAGTAAGCGGAGGGGTTCTATGTTGGTTGCAATCGCAACCACACCACTAGATGCCGCGTAATCGTACACACTGTACCTTTAATGAAAAGAACTTTATACAGAAACAATTAACATACAAATAATAATTAGAATTGCTGATACATTTTGTTGTGTGGATATATATTGTAGACATTTTGATAATCAGCTAGTCTTTGTTAAAAGAAGGATCTGTGTTTAAATTAAAGTTTCTTTTTGGAAACAGCTCTTATGAACTTATGAACTCTGTAAATATAATTTCCTCATTCTTTACCTCTTTTGTTGTTGCCATCTACACAGATGGCAACAACAAAAGAGGTAAAGAATTTTACCGTTGTTTTCTCGATCTCTCCCAGGGAAAGGTTGTGCGCTACTTCCCAACAGAGCGCGGCCAGCAGCACTCTCAGGGACCAATCACGCTCAGCCTCACCACGCAGAAGATGACGCCGACACACGTGGAGCGCATGATCAGCCTGCAGTACCGCGACCAAAGCCTGAAGCGCACTGTCGTCCATCTCCAGTTCACCTCCTGGCCGGAGCTGTGAGTAATTTATTTTTTATTAACTAGACACATGGCTCTGATCATGTGTGGAGTTTGTTGTCGTGATGTATTGCCTTTATTTAATCCGAGGAGTCATCATTTCTTCATGTTTCTCATCAGGGGTCTTCCTGACAGCAAGAGCAATCTGCTGCGATTCATCCAGGAGGTTCATGGACACTACCTCCACCAGAGGCCCTTACACACACCTGTCGTGGTGCACTGCAGGTGAGTGTGTGTGTGTGTATGTCATGGTGTGTTGAAATCTGTCAGTACATATTTAAGATAGCCAAATAATGCCTGTCTTCAAAGTAGTTACTTTGGCTGTGACCAGCCACCATAGAGATTAGGGCTGAACGATTTAGAAAAAATATATAATTGCAATTATTTTGACTGCTATTGCAATTGCGATATGATTTGCGATATTCGAGGGAATGATCATTTTTACATCATTATTCTCATTGAAAAACATTAATGTGATTAAGGTGTGATTTTTGTGGCGATCTGTACCAAACTATAGCCGGGTTTCCACCAATCAGTTCCTGTTAAATTTAGTCCTGGGACTACTTTTCATGGAACTAAAAGGTTCCTTCAGCCCACTGTTGTCTGCGTTTCCATCGTGGTCTAAAGACCTGCGAATATTAGGCAAATGCTGATGTAAAAAGCAACATGACATGAGACGAGGGCTGCTGGTGGTCACAGTGGTAAACACACTGCAGCCTGCAGTTCAGTGTGTCCGCCTGTTTCATCTAAAAAACACACTTGGAAAGAAAAAAGGTTTTGGGCGGTTTTGTCTCACTGTGACAACATTTACTGCTGCTTATATTTACTGATGCACGTTGGATGTAATGAATTAAATGCAGCAGAGGAAAATGAAACTAAGAGCGTTAAAGAGTGTTCTGGCAAACAACATACGGCAGACAACAAAATGTGCCACAAAATCAAGATAAACCTTTATTGATACTCAGAGGAGTTAGAAATAAGTACAGATAAACAGAGAAAGTAAAAAATAATCAATAAGAGGTATGTAAAATGAAATTAAGAATAGAAGTAAAAATAGAAACTATTAAAGCGCAACTAAAGACAAAAGCACAGGGCAAAAGTGACCGTGGTGTGATGTAATTAGTAGCAGCAAGGTATAGTGTTTATCCTGAAAACAATATACACATATGTTGTTTTTCAGTTTCAAAAGTAAATCAGTGGATTAAGTTCCTTTAGTCATTTGAACTCCTCAGTGGTAAGAAATGCGTTGCTAATCAGCGGATGTACTGTCTCTCTCAGCTCGGGCGTGGGACGCACCGGCGCCTTCTGTCTGCTGTATGCCGCGCTGCAGGAGCTGGAGGCAGGAAATGGGATCCCAGACCTTCCACTGCTGGTGAAGAAGATGAGACAACAGAGGAAGAACATGCTGCAGGAGAAGGTCAGACACACAGAGCGCTGAAGCTGTGTTAAGGCTTTGATTTATATCATAGGTTGAAAGCTGCAGTAGGCACTAGGAAGGGTTGTACACGGTTGTTAACATTTTTAGGACCTCATCACCCAAATTTCATTCACCGTGACATCAGTAGACTGCTCTGTAGGGCTGTCCCTTATGCCATTTTTTGGGCCTCGAAGCATCAGTGAGTAATATTTGAAGGTATTTGAAGCTTCGCGGTGCAGCGCAGCAGGCTGACATGTTCTTCTGTCTGTTCTGTCTCCCCCGTTTCAGTGCCCAAGACAGCGCCGCTGCAGCACTACTGTACACACACGCACCTCTACACACAACAAACTGTAATATCCGTCTGAGAATAACTAATAATAATTAAAGTTGATATGAATTGTGTAATCACTCCTTATTTCATGGGCTCTTTTGGGATTTCACCCGAATACTGATTTGGAGGTCGATTACCATGGCAGGCTTCAAAGCTTCAAAGCATTCGGGTCAGCCCTAGTGCACTCCCTTGGACATAAATTTCCTCCTGGTGGCTGATAGGAGATCAGAGGTTCACTGGATGAGGTTTTTCTTTTTAAGATTTCCTCACCTATACTGATTCCAATATGATAACAATTTTGGGAAAAAGTGTCCTGGATAACTCTTATAAAGGTGACTGCAGTGTCTGTTGTAGCTCCAATTAGTGTTTTGTTCTGAGAATACATGTACAGGTGCATTGTCACGGATAAATCCTGCACAGTGCAGCTTTAAAACCTGACTCAATAAGTGTAGCAGCAGGATACACATGGAATTTTCATTCAAATAAAGTACATGAACTAGTCACTAAACCTCAGGTTGAATAAAAAGCTGTATATTAATATTCTCTTTTACGTGTGTCTCCAGCTCCACTTGAAGTTCTGCTATGAGGCCGTGTTGAAGCACGCTGAGCAGGTCCTTCAGAGACACGGCATCACCGTCGCCACCTGCAGCAAGAATACCAACTCTGCCGCCACAAAGGTTCGACACACTCACAGTCCAAAACTCCTTTAACAATTTCACCATCTAGTGCACCTGAATAAAACTGACTTTGGAGTTCCTCTGTACTCAGTATGTAGTTGGAAAACTGACCTGAAATTGTAGTTTTAGTACTTAACTGACCCCTCAGTATCCCAGAATCCACTGCATGACAGTTAATTGTGTTCATGTGATCCACATCAACTTGTGAAGAAATATTATGTAATTATAATGTATCATATTTGACATATATTTATGTTAAGGTGGTCGCTGGTAAATATATCACAGTTACTAGATCAATGAAAAAGCTAAGAATGAAAAGGTTTGTTCTTATAAGCAAACAGTACATACAGGTTGGTACAGGTAAATGGATGTTATAAATATATATCGTAGTTACCATTAACCTGGTACATTATTTGCCAATTTTTCCATTATGTGTTTAAGTGAAATGTAGGGCTACAACTAACGATTTTCATATCATCAGCAGATTATTTTCCTGTTAATTCAAGTAATTGGTTTGTCCATAAAATGTAAGAAAATTGTGAAAAATAGCAGAGGGGACATATTGGAATTACTTATTTTGTCCCACCAACAGTCCAAAACTCAAAGATATTCCATTTACTATGATGTATATTAGGGCTGTCAATTGATTAAAATATTTAATTGCAAATTTACTGGCACGTTTTTTTATACCCCCGCGACAACGTAATCGGGGGGTATATAGCGCTCCGCGTGTCCTTCTGTCCGTTTGCGTGTCACACTTTCGTTTCCGGAGTACAACTCGGAAACTATTTAACTTAGGAACTTCAAATTTGGTATGATGGTTGACAGTGTGGTCTAGTTGTGCCTTTTGAGGGTTAGAAGTCCAGGGTGCCCAAAACTTTTGAAATTTTTCCAAAAGGGCAAAACCTTTGGTCCTACTTTAGTAGGGGTCAAGCAGTGAGCAGGGATATGTGAGCCATGCTCACTGTTGCCTTGTTTTATCTGTTCAAAATGCACCTTAAAGGGAGATTTGTCAAGTATTTAATACGTTTATCAACATGGGAGTGGACAAATATACTTACTTTAGCATAAAAAATGTGCTCAAATCATAAGATGGCAAACTCAAGCCCAACAGGCAACAACAGCTGTCAGTGAGCTGACTTGACTATGACTTGCTCCAAACTGCATGTGATTATCATAAAGTGGGCATGTCTGTAAAGGGGAGACTTGTGCGTAACCATAGAACCCATTTTCATTCACACATCTTGAGGTCAGAGGTCAAGGGACCCCTTTGAAATTGGCCATGCCAGTTTTTCCTAACCAAAATTTAGCATAAGAAGTATCTTTACTCTAGCTTTAAAACTGAGCCTGCTAAAACCTAAAAATAGCATGTTGCGTTAATGCGTTAAAGAAATGAGTGGCGTTAAGACAAATTTGCATTAACACATTATTGTCGTGTTAACTTTGACAGCCCTATATATACAGTATATGAAAAAAAAGTAAGGATCTGATACCAGTAAATGTTTTTCATTCTTGCTTGAAAATGAACTCAAACTTACTGGTTATGGTTCATGTTATATTATGATATCTCTGAACTCACACTTTTCTCACACTTTTTCTCTTGATGGACATTTTGACTCGTCATAGCAGGAATAGCATATATATGTAACTAACATTATTGATGGCTGTCGTTCAGACCACTGACATTTTTCATTTAAAAAATCCAACCTCAACATCTCTTTATGTAAAGTTATGTTGCTGTTGAACGGTTATCTTAAAGGTCCAGTGTGTAGCATTTAATATAATATTCATAACTATGTTTTCATAAGTTTATAATCACCTGAAACTAGGAATCGTGTTTTCATTAGCTTGGAATGAGCCCTTCATATCTACATAGGGAGTGGGTCCTCTTCACGGAGTCCACCATGTTGCTCGGCCATGTTTCTACAGTAGCCCAGAACAGACAAACCAAACACTGGCTTAAGAGAGAGACTTTCACCTTTTTACCTGAAAGAATTAATCACCCCTCTAACCTCAACACGATCCCTCTGCTCTACAAACTCAAACCGCCTCCTCCCCCCCAAGACTAAGCTCAGCACCATGGGTGATCGGGCTTTCTGTTCCACCGCCCCTCGTCTTTGGAACTCTCTCCCTGACCATCTGAGGGCACCACAGACTACAGACAGCTTTAAAAAAGGACTTAAAACATTCCTTTTTAGCAGAAGCTATGACTTTTAATTAACCTTGCTGGTCTTTTATGCTCTTATTTTTATGTAGTTAGCTTTTTATCTGTTTTCTATATTGATGCTTTTACCTGCTTTTACCTTGTAGCACTTTGAGATTTGTTTCAAATGTAAAGTGCGTTACAGATAAAATGTATTAGTATTATAATGTATGTATTATTTTACGTTACCTGAAGGCCACCGTAGTTCTCCAACACGCTGGTGAAACTGCGGTAACGTGAGCCGCAGAGTGCAAAACCGTGGTACCGCCAGCCACCATCTGACTTCCGTTGCTCCTAAATTAGTGTTATTATGGTAAGGATGACCTCTGAGCGGGGCAAATGCCATTACCACAGTTTTGCTCTCTGCGGCTCACGTCACCGCAGTGAGTGTAGGGGTACTCAGTTGGTTGCAATCTGCAACCACACCACTAGATGCCGCCAAATCCTACACACTGTCCCTTTAATACCTGGTCAAATAAAACCAGAACTATCTGCATGAGAAGTGAGAACATATTTTTGGGCTGGACTGCAGAGGGCACTGAATGAGTGACTGATGAAGTCACACGATTGGTCGGCCGAGTTTTGGAGTTTCCTCATTGGCCGTTGCTCTTTCAAAATGAAAGTCCTTTATGCAAATGAGCCCGTCCTGCGCGACGCGTCCGGCTCAAGAAACTTGGACCAAGCTGTGAAACTAGGCAATGTAGTTCTAAAATGAAACGAGATTCAGCATTGGTATAGACTATTTCTCACTTAAAAAGTTTTCAGTACTAGATTTTGGTGGATTGTTTAAACTGAATAACAGACAGTTTACGAGCAGGCCACCATGTTGTTTCCTGTTAGAAACGGTGAACAGAAAACCAGGGACCAATCAGGTGCATTCCACGATAGGGTACGTCACCGCTTGAACGGCCAGTTGAGTGGAGCAGCACGTCCCCTAGTGTCCTCGCCGGACCTGGTGGACGTGTACCACTGGATTTAACATTATAGACATGACCACTGACTGGTTGTGTAACAATTTAGCCACAAATTCACAGACTGAACATACACGATCCAGACATACAGTATACTCTGTTTTGTCCGAGCCTTGTTTTTTGTGATTTAGGTGATCTGACTCTACATTGTCATTATTTACACGTCTTTGAAGTCATAATGTCCTCTGTCAGAAAGGAGTAGAGTAGAATTGCTGTTCCTCTAGTGAACTCTTTGAATCTCATTCCCTGGTAGCTCCACTTTGTTTAATCAGTATCACTTTAGATTTAAACTTGTATCATCTTACATTTTGCTCACCTGATTGTTCCAAAGGAATTCTACGAGTTCTGGTCAGACAAGATACTCTTTTTATTTTCAGTAGAGCTGTCGCAGTAGCAGTAGTTATTAGTTATAAATTAAGTCTATTATTATTTTTATTATTAGTTAGAGTCACTTTATTTTCTCTTTTTATCTGAATGTTTCTCTCTTTTCTGAACCTTCCTTCTGCAGCCTTACTCGAGACAGGAGTCCCAGCAGGATATCGTCCTTGGCGGCGACATGCCTATCAGCTCCATCCAAGCTACTATCGCCAAGCTCAGCATCCGGCCGCAAAGCGCCACTGACCCAGCCATAGAGGCCCCGTACGGCCTGGAGGAGCAGGTCGGCACCATCTTACCCGTCCTCGACTCGCTGGGTGACGTCCAGCTGCTCCAGGACCTCGGTCCCCCCACAGATCCCCAGCCGCCCTCCTCTTTCAGCCCGCCTCTCATCTCCCCTACACACTCCCCACCACCACCACCCAACGGCCTGGATGCTGCGTCCCCCTGCACACCACCAGCAGCCAACCACCAGCCAGTCCCCGAGTCTACCCCCAGCGTCAGCCCAACCCCTGCCTCCTCTGCTCCGGCTCCTTCGTCGCTGGAGTTGCTGGCCGCTCTGTCGCCTGAGGCCTTCTCCATGGAGGGAGGGGGCAAGGGGAAGCAGCGGGTGACCAAGCAGAGCTTCTTGCAGCCAGCGGAGGGGCAGGGTCTCCACGGGACTCGAGGGGAGGAAGGTGACGACCCGCTCAGTAGCCTGGACCCCCTCTGGAGCCTCGGCAAGCGCTGAGACGAGTGCGCGGATCGCCTCTTTTCTCTCACGTTACCAGCAGGCGTCAGCGAAGGCCTGTAGCTCTTTCTAATCCTGCTTTTAAGAAGAATACACACTGAATCCTGAGAGTGTGAGACACTTTAGCAGTGTTGATTACCAAGACGTGTCTGGTGGCAGACGGTAGGGGTTCAGTTTTGAAGTTTGCTTTAGGGATGTGATACCTGAAACACAAACCCACTCGCTTCTCCTTCCATCACTGGTGGCTTCTGGGACCAGAACACTATGCACTCGTCTGTATTCCTTCATTCCTTCTGTCGCTCTTTGCTGCTTTTCTTTCTATGTCTGGATGTTCTGCACTCCCAGCACCAGATCTGGGCCCCAAAAAAAAAAATCCCAGCATGCACTCCACTTTCACAGGGTGTGATGGTGTTCGGCTGCTCCCTTTTGCGCTGGTCTGCGATTGTTTTAATACCTGGAATAAAGGATGCATGGAGTTGCAGGCAGGCCAGAGGAGCTGGGTGGAGCTATTTTATAAAACACCTGTAACTCAATCAGTGCATATAGCTCAGTCGTCATGGTAACACAGAGCAGCATACAAATCAGCACGTCTTAACAAGTTGATTATTTTTCCTCATCTGTAACACTGTAAATATCTTAAATAAAGTTAGACTATTCCAAAAAGTCCTTCTGGTAAACTTTCACTAATCATTCATTATTGTAAAAAATATTAAATAAATCCAGTAGACAGACAACTGTTGTGGTATCAAAGCCTCTTTATTTGAAAATTAGTACAAAGTCTTGCGCTTTTTTGTGTTACAAAATGGTAAATAAGTTACCTCCACTACTACAGCCTGCGTAGATTGTAGCCAGCCAATGAAGGGACAGTCGTTGACAGTTGTCTAAAACAGCGAGAAATGAAATATGCAGTATCTGATTTCTACTTGTTTAGGCAGCCGGCGGAGGATCAGAGTTCTGCCGTTATTGTGAGGATGCAGCCACAGGAAATGTTCCTTTTTCTGCTTTAACAACTCACAGGCTAAAAGGATAAATGTTAATGTGAGGTTACAGCCAACAGCTTAACTTAGTTTAGCATTAAGACTGGAAACTGTAGAGCAGCTAGCCTGGCTCTGTAAGATGGTAACAAAATCTGCACTTCTTCTTAAGATAACTACTTAGTAGACCTGTCAAAGTTAACGTGTTAACGCAAATTCGTTCTAACGCCACTAATTTCTTTAACGCATTAACGCGACTTGTGAGTTTTAATTAACCTCTTAAAAATCTGACGGGGTGCCGATATTTCGGAGCTTGTAGCGGACTTGGTTTTAAAGCTAGAGTGAAGATACTGGCATCATATGAAATATAATAATAATATTCATAATGCTCCAAACTTACGCTAAATTTTGGCGAGGAAAAACTGGCATGGCCATTTTCAAAGGGGTCCCTTGACCTCTGACCTCAAGATATGTGAATGGTTCTATGGGTACCCACGATTGTCCCCTCTACAGACATGCCCACTTTATGATAATCACATGCAGTTTGGGGCAAGTGATAGTCAAGTCCGCAAACTGACACAATGACAGCCTGTTGGACTTGACTTTGCCATGTTATAATTTGAGCATACTTTTTATGCTAAATGCAGTACCTGTGAGGGTTTCTGGACAATATTTGTCATTATTTTGTGTTGTTAATTGATTTACAATATACACACACATTTGCATAAAGCAAGCATATTTGCCCACTCCCATGTTTATAAAAGTATTAAATCCTTGACAAATCTCCCTTTAAGATACATTTTGAACAGATAAAAAATGTGAGATTGATTTGCGATTCAATATTTTAATTGATTAACAGCCTTACTAGTTAAATCTTATTTGTTTAATCCGTGCAAAACCTGAAGTGTAAAAATGACAATTCACTGTTTTGTACAGATCGATCAAGCAAAAGATAAATGTGTTAATTAGTGAGCTTTGAAGTTGTTGGTTGGTTTGTTACCATCTGACAGTCAGGCTAGCTGTTTCTCCTGCTTCCTGTCTTTGTGCTAAGCTAAGCGACTGTTAGCTGCAAGTAACTTCTTAATATTAAACGGATTGGTATCGATATTCTCATTTAACTCTCTCCCAGAAAGCAAATAAGCATATTTCCCAAAACGTCCAACTTTTGCTTTAAATCAAATTCACATTGCTAGAATACAGAAGTAAAAAAAACAAAAAACATTTTCCCATTTCTAAGGCTTCTCAACTACAGTTTACAACAGAAAACACAAAGCTAATAAATTAACAGGGTTACAAGGTCAGGTCACAAGTCTGGCTTCTGTGGGATGCAGGCAAATAATGTCACTGAAGATCATCAGCTGCTTGTTTTGTTTAGAATGGGAACTACTTGGTCTCTGCATCCCAGTTAAACCACACCTGTAACTCTGTAACCTTGACATGTGTGCGTGTTTACTAGTGCTGCAAGGCTAGCTATGTCCACACTTCCTGTATGTAAGCTGAAAGTGCTTAACGTGTGGGAGCATGTGCGTCAGAGAGGGTTAGAAGAAGTGCATTGAATTAGTGTTGCGATGTGATACTGTGAAGGATGTTTAGTCGTAGTCCTTAGTAGTTTTTTTTTAACGGATTTGTTCGTCACTCTTTCTGGGACTACATTCAGTAGACGCAGATACAGTAGATGGTGGATGATTTGGAGAAAATACATTCTGTATGTTGTTGGTGTCGGGGACAAGTCTTAAACCTGAAGGACTACATTCTTTCAGCAGGTATCCAGAGTTAAAGTTCAAACACTGACTAGAGAGCCAAACAAGGGGTTAAAGTCCCCTCTAAAACTTTAAGAACAGCGGGGCCAATTCCTTTATTTTTGCTGTACACTGAAAACATTTCGGTTTGACATCAAAAGATGAAATTGAGACAAGAGATCAGAATCGACTTCTATCTCCAGGTATTTACATCTAGATCTGTTAAAAAACTTAGAAGATAGCATTGTTTGTTTGAACCCAACCATTTTTCAAGTGAGCAAGATTATTTGAATGTGACTGACAGGTGTTTTTTGTTGCCCAGGTGTGTCCTATTACATTGTTTATTCAAACAATAAATAGCGCTGAATGTCTACTCTCAGTTTCAGCTTTGGGTTTTGCCTGTGCAGACTGCATTTATAGTTAAAAAGGTGTAACCAACATTAAGACCAGAGAGCTGTTTATGGGAGAAAAGCAAGCAATTTTGAAGCTGAGAGAAGATGGAAAATCAATCTGAGCCATTGCACAAACATTGGTCATAGTCAGTAAAACCGTTTGGAATGTCCTGAAGAAGAAAGAAACCACTGGTGTACTGAGCAACAGACGTCGAACCGGTAGACCAAGGAAAACATCAGCAGTTGATGACAGAAACATTGTGAGAACTGTAAAGAAAAACCCTAAAACAACTGCCAGTGACATCACTAACATCTCCAGAGGGCAGGAGTGAAGGTATCACAATCCACCGTTTGCAGAAGACTTCGGGAATAAAAGTACTGAGGCTACACCAGAAGATGCAAACCACTCATTAGCAATAAAAATAGGAAGGCCAGATTGGAATTTGCCAAAAAGTACAGAGACGAGGCTCAAAAGTTGTTGGACAAAGTTTTATGGACTGATGAGACAAAGATTAACCTTTACCAAATTGATGGAAAGGCTAATGTGTGGAGAAAGAAAGGATCTGCTCATGATCCCAAACACACAAGCTCATCTGTGAAACACGGTGGAGGTAATGTCATGGCTTGGGCTTGCACGGCTTCTTCTGGGATGGGCTCATTGATGATGTAACACATGATGACAGCAGCAAAATGAACTCAGAAGTCCACAGAAACATTTTGTCTGCCAATTTAAAGAGCGATGCAACCGAACTGATCGGGAGATCCTTCATCATGCAGCAAGACAACGACCCAAAACACATTGCCAAAACAACCAAGGAGTTCATCAGAGGCAAGAAGTGGAAGGTTTAAGACTGGCCAAGTCAATCTCCAGACTTAAACCCTATTGAGCATGCATTTTACCTGCTAAAGAGGAGACTGAAGGAAGAAACCCCCCGAAACAAACAACAACTGAAAGAGGCTGCGGTGAAAGCCTGGAAAAGCATCACAAAAGACGAATGCAAAAGTTTGGTGATGTCAATGGGTCGCAGGCTTGATGCAGTTATTGCAAGCAAAGGATTTGCAACTAAACATTAAAGGGACTGTTTGTAAGAATCAGAAATTGCTTGTTCACAGCGACACCTGTGGCCGTCAAGTCAACGAAAGTCAGCGTCCTGTTGCTCGCGCTCGCTCTACATAGACATGAACGAGCATTGATCAAAACAGTGAGGCGATAAACGTCAGATAGAACCAGGGTCTCCCCGGTCGGGGGGCTGGAGCAGGATTAGTTGACACTGTTTTGCAGGACGGGCTTCACTAGATATAACTTTGCGGTTTTGGTGCTTCCGTGTAGTTTGTGTTGGAATAGCGTACCCACACGCAAGCGCGCATGGGACACCGACCCGCAATGATTTTTAAGTGTAAGAAGTTACAAACAGTCCCTTTAAGTATTATTTACTATAATCTATTTTAAGTCTATGTGTTCCTATGCTTTTGCTCACCTAAAAATGTGGTGCTCCATTACAAACGATGCTATCTTCTAAGTTGTGATCTAGATGTAAATACCTGGAAATAGAAGCTGAAATCCTGATCTCTTGTCTCATATTCATCTTTTGATGTCAAACCCAAATGTTTTCAGTGTACAGCAAAAATAAAATAATTGGCCTCGCTGTTCCAATAGTTTGAGGGGACTGTATATGTCCCACAATTGACTGCTACTTTTATTACTTTATTAAATAATTTAATAGATTTTGGGTACAGACTAGTGGCAATTAATTGTAATTAATCATCATTTCATCATACATCTGATTGTGAGGGTCAGCAAATTAATATTTCATGCAGAAATGGTCAGTGGAGATTCTAAAAATGTAATAGCTTAATGAGCAAATTATTGTATTGTTTGTTAAACCTATGAACCTCAGGTGAATGCCCCCCCTGAAACACTAGTGTTGTTGACTCCAGAGAGGTGGTTGGCTTTTTAACCATCCTGCCAGATTAATAAATTATACAGTACAATCCAAATATATTCTTTGGATTTGCCCGATTCATTTTAAACCAACCAATGTCATTTATATCAGAGTTTGAAGCCAAAAAAATAATCAGCACACTGTTCCTGTGCAACATTTCAATCAAACATAGATCTTTATCAGGTGCAAAGCATTTCCACAAGCGTCACATGATGTATACATATTGCTTCACCCTCCAATAATGTCACCTGTGGCAGAGTTTCCTCTGAAAGTACACAGTTGCCTCGGGTCGTATAAAACTGGATACCTGCTGCTTATCAGCATCGTTTGGAGTTATGTATATAATGTGAAGCTTGTGGAAATGTTTTCCGCCTCAAGAAGATCTATGATTAATCAAAACTTTTCACAGTAGCACAGTAACGGTGAATAAGAATGATTGCGGGAGCACAGTGTGCAAATTCTACTATTACAGACCTTTTTGGGTTGTGTGTACCTGTCAAAGTCATTTTTTAAGAGTCAAAGAAATGTTTAAATGTAAATACATCAGGTCCTATGCAGTTTCAGATTTTAGGATAATGAATTAATCACCTGCCAGCTCTAATCAATTCCATCACTTAATTTGGCAAAAGGGATATTTCTCTCTAACAGTCTAAAAAACATAACCACAATGACAGCATCTGTGTATATATTGTTATGTGTTATTTATTTATAGGGGCATAAAACAGCCAAGTTTTTAAAAGAGACACCAAGTTAGGTAGATAGGTGCTGCTGGATATACTGTATTAACTGCCTATTTTTTCATATTTTCACTGACTGGCAGCAGGAAAAGGTGGACAGGTTTTAAGACAAACTCCACTGAAGTTTGCATCAGCAACATGGCAACAAGATGTACTGGACGTAAGCTTTGTTATTATTTGTGGCCAAAATGAAAATCCAGGATTGGAAACAGTTGAACCAGTTAAAGTAAAAAAAAATCTCTTAAGGGCACAATTTATAAAAAAAAAATACGACAGCCAATGTAAACACAAAGTCAGTATTCTCATCGAAAATTCAAGCAGTTTAGAAAATGGAGGTAGCCTGATGAATGTGTAGCACGCAGGGGCCCCTCGTACAGCATCAGTAACCCCAGAAACAGAGGCCAAGGCTTTTCTACTACAGCCCCCAAACTCCATAACAACAAACACTTCAGTGTTTCCAGTTCAACATTACAAATAATCGTTTTATAACCAACTCCCAAACCTCGCCAAACAAATAATCACCATCTTACATTTATGTCATTATTTCCACATTGTTATATTCTTGTTTAAGAGCTGGGATTAGCCATCCATAAACAAACTGTTATGCAAAAATGTATCGCTAATAAATAATAGATTTATACATATAAAAACAGCCTCCTATGGAGGTTTACTTTATACAGTAATCATCAGTTCTCCCTCACACACACTGTCACACACGCACATATTTCAGACAATCAATTTTTGTTCTCAGCAGTGTTTTGCCATAAAAAGGGCCTAGATTCATTCAGTCTCCAACACACACACACACACACACACACACACACACACACACACACACACACACGTATAACTGCGCAGCTCTTCCCAACAGGCCGCAGACCCATAGAGCTCGCTGTGGCTGCACTTCGCTGTCGAGCGAAACAGGCAGCAGGAATATTAAAAAATAAGGAGACAGTTTTATCTTCCTCTCTGGGTGGGTGGGGTCACAGTGAAGCCCCACCCGTATAAGCAGCATAGAGGGCAGAGCCACAAAACAAACACGCATAAAAAAGCACAAACTGGTGACTGGTGAATCCTCTTTAAGTGAGAAACATCCAGCTTTTCTTGAACGGACCTCGTGACCCTTGTAAATGTCAATAATTCGGTATCAAGGGTCTGTCACCCCCCTCCGATAAAATGCAGCAGGTTGCACAATCAGTCCTTAGCTTTTTATCTCATTACATCCAGGCTTGTACTTAAAACATAAAAAAAGGAGCCTTGTATGCACATGGAAACCAGTCTAATGATCGTGTCTCCTTTGGGTGTCAGAAACAACAAAAGAAAGCAAAAAAACAGGGAAAGTCGAAATGATGAAGGGAAAAAGGATGTTCTGAGTGCATGTTTTTGTTCCCACCAACATCAACGACTGCCGTCTCTCCTCAGTCTAGTTTCTCCAGCACAGAGGGCACGTACACCAGGCTGAGCTCGCTGCCGAAGTCACAGATGATGGCGGCGTTGTCGAGCACCAGCAGCTGCCGGACGCCCTGGCCGTCGCTGCTCTGGCCCAGGTAGACTGTCTGCAGCAGGTCGCCGAAGTTCAGGTCCCAGAAGGAGACGCAGCCCTGGCCCCCCGTCACCAGGAGAGACTCGGAGATCACTCCCAGACTGGCCCCGCAACCCACCTCCTGGTGAGGAGAGAGAGGTTAGGCTGACTCACCAAGGAAAAAACTGAGGGGTACATTTTGCTGTAGTATCGCCCTATACTACAGCAAATATACGATTATTTTTATTATTAGTTCACAAGCAAAAAAAGGTTAAAGGATCAAACATAAGAAGGAACTGGTGCGTTTTTTTAGATATAAAACTATACCTGCTGTATGGAGTAGAGCTTGATCCCGGTGCTGCGGTCCCAAATACAGATGAGGTCATCCAGTCCCGAGCTGATGACACAAGAGGTGGTGCAGACCAGTGAGGTGACGTCGCCACGGTGACCGTAAACATGGCTGACACGACTACCTGTCAGGACGTCCCACAGGCAGATGGCGCCGTCCTGCCCGCCGCTCGCCAGGACCATTGTCTGAGGAGACGGAGACACATTAAGTACTATTTTGCTGATTTTTTGATTGTTTAATAAGATAATTTTATATTTATTTTTAAAAGTCTTTATTATGTGTGTGTACAGTACATGACTTTTTATGGCATACTATACAATGACTTCTCTTTTTTTTAGTTTTTTCGACATGCTATACTTTGACCTTTTTATGACTTTTTCGACATGCTATACTATAACCTTCTTAATACTTTTTCGACATACTATACTATGACCTTTTTCAACACACTATAGACGAATCCGTCGACCCCTTTGTGTGTTCCACCATCTAGCGCCGCCACCAATGCTGTGGTAGCAATTGTACAATTTGAAATCGTTGCGGCCAGGGTGGGCTGACAAGCTGATTGTGGGATGTAAAAAACACTCTTAACATACCTCAAACCACAGGAATATCTTGAAAGATAATCTTTAGAACCATCAAAAAAATCTAGGCTTTGCTGACCATTGTCGGGAGGGGGGAAACGTGTAGTGGCATTAGCTTACGTTACTCGTTTCACCAAGTTAGGCTAAGTAGGCAGCTGAGGCACAGGTTCTTCCCGAACTCATAGACATCGTTGTCAAAAGTAAGGTTGCATAGAAAGTAAAGGTAAAAGTAGAAAATTGTACACTTCTTAAGAGAGCTTGCAACGTGCACGTATTGTAGGGAGACGCCACCACAGTAATGGCGACTTGTTTACTTCCGGTACTTCCCTGGATTCATGTATACTATGAACTTTTTCGACATGCTATGACTTTTGACTTTTTCCGACATGCTATACTATGGCTTTTTTTCGACAAACTATACTATGACTTTTTTTATTTTTATGGACATACTATATTATGACTTTTTTTTAAATTTTTTCGACATACTATACTATGACTTTTTTTTCTTCGACATACTTCAACAAGTTCATAGCAATCACATCCTCTCCCTTCAAACCCTCCTCCCTCCCACTACCAGCTCTTCCCTCCACCGCACCGGGGGAGGAAGACAAATACACAACCTGTAAAATATTCGTACAGTGAGGTCTGGCCGACAGGGATTTCGTATAATGTTATAGATATTCTATATTTCTTTTTTGACTTTTTTTCTACTTACTATACTATGACTTTTTTAAATATAGTATGTCGAAATAATAAAAAAAGTCATAGTATAGCATGTCGAAAAAAGGTCAATAGTATAGTATGTCGAAAAAATTAAAAAAGTCATAGTATATAGTATGTCGAAAAAATAAAAAAGGTAAAAGTACAGTATGTCGAAAAAAAGTCATAGTATAGCATGTCGAAAAAATAAAAAAGTCAGTATAGTATATCGAAAAAAAAAAAAAAAGTCATAGTATAGTATGTCGAAAAAAAACCAACAAAATCATAGTATAGTAGGTCGAAAGAAGTCATACAAAAGTCATAGTATAGTGTGTCGGAAAAACTCAAAAAAGCCACAGTACATTATGTCCAAAAAAAACACAGTATAGTATATCAAAAAAAGCCACAGTACGGTATGTCGAAAAGTCATAAAATAGCATGTCCAAAAAGTCATAGTATCTTAAGTCGAAAAAAGTCAAACAAGTATAGTATGTCGAAAAAAGTCATAAAAGGTTAGAGTATGTAAAAAAAAAAAATCATAAAAAAGGTCATAGTATGTTTAAAAAAGCTACAGCACAGTATGTCAAAAAATTATTAGTATGTCATAAAAGTCATTATGGTAGGTCATAAAAAGTCAGTATAATGTCATAAAGTCATAGTCTAGTATGTCATAGTATAGTAAGTCATAATAAATGTCATAGTATAGTATGTCATAAAAAGTGTCAGTATAGTATGTCAGAAAAAGTCATAGTATATTATGTCAATAAATTTCAGAAAAAAGTCAGAGTATAGTATGTAATACAAATGTCATAGTATAGTATGTCATTAAGAATGTCAGAAAAAGTTAAAGTATAGTATGTCTTAAATTTTCATAAAATATATCATAGTATAGCATAAAAGCCAGTATTGTATGTCATAAAAAAGATTCATAGTATAGTATGCCATAAAAAATGTCATAGTATGTCATACACACTGTCATGAAAAATGTCATAGTATGTCATAAACAATTTCACAAAAAATGTCATCGTACAGTATGCCATAAAAAGTGTCACAAATATGTCATCGTATTTATTGTGTCATAAAAAATATCATAGTATAGTACGCCATTGAGTATAGTACATAGTTTTCAAAGAGCGGCCCGCTGGGCCAACGGTGGCCTTCAGAAACATTTTGTGCGGCCCCTGAATGGGACATGTTATGAATGAAGCTTCGGAGCATCAAACTATTCGGTAGAGCCCTATAGATTTTTATGATGTATTACTAACCTGGTCTATGTAGATGGCTGTGATCCCTCCAGAGTGACCTTGCAGGGTGAAGAGGCAACATGAGTCCTCTAGACGATAAACCTGATTTAAAGACAGAGAGAGAATGTATGAGGATTATACAGTAACACTAATAAAACTGTTTATACTGTTTATCTAATAATGTGTACGTTTGTGTAACATTTTCTGAGAAATTGGTTTGTGAGATGTACAACATTTGGCATTTTAACACCAATACATTTGAAACATAAATGAGGCTGCAGTGTAATTTTAGTAGTAGATCTGATGGTTATTCGTCTTACAAATTCTGTTAAAAACATCAGACAGCAGCCTGACATATTAGTATTCAGTGTGTTACCCGGACAGTGTGGTCCTGGCTACCGGTGACGACCCTCCCGGCGGCCGCTCGCAGCACCGTGATCGGCTTCTGGTGAGCACACTGTACCGAGCGTGTGAGCTGGCAGCTAATCACATCTTCGCTGCTGTAACAGGGAGAGGGAGGCATGCTGCCTCGCCCAGGGGCACCTGTAGGAGGAAGAGGACATAAAGTTTTCCCCATACCTTTTTTAGAAACCTTCATGCCCAATGTTAGGGCTGGCCCAAGGCTGGCTCAGGCTGCTTTGAACCAGCCCCTAGTTAAGCTGTTAAAGGCCTAGACTGCCGGGGGACTTCCTATGACACACTGAGCTCCTCTCTCCTTCTGTATATATTCATGTCCCATTCATACATGTTACTAACTTGATTTCTTCCCCGGAGTCTTTGTGCTTTCTCGTCTCACAGGTATCCATGGATCGGAGTTACACCTGGATCGTGGTTGCATCTGCTGCCTGCCTGACACCCACTGCTACCATCATTATTATCAGCCTTTTTATTAATATTATAAGAATTAGTATTAGTTATTTTTCTATTATTATTACAGCTATTAATAGTTGTATTATCACTCTTTTACATCCACTGCTATTGGTCTCTCTCTCTCTCTCAAAACCCAACCGGTTGCAGCAGATCGCCGCCCACCCAGAGCCCGGTTCTGCTCGAGGTTTCTACCCGCTAAACGGTGAGTTTTTCCTGGCCACAGCGCATAACAATGCAATGCTCATGGGGGATCTCTTGTGGGGTCTCTAAACTATAGAGTACAGTCTAGACCTGCTCTATATAAAAAGCGTCTCGAGATAACTTCTGTTATGATTTGACGCTATATAAAAATAAATTGAATTGAATTGAATTTCTTCCTCCTCTTTATTCTTTATTTTAGTGTTATCACCTGGGATTATATAAGGGCTGCAACTAATAATTATTTTCTCGATTAATTAATTATTGTTTAGTCTATTTAATATAGGGCCAATTTCCTACATCACATGGTGATGTCATGAAATGTCTTGTTTCTCTGACAAGCAGTCCAAAACCTAAAAATATCATATTTATTACAAGACAAGGTAAAACAATTATTTTCACATTTGATAACCTTAAACAAGAGAATGTGTGTGTGTGTTTTTTTTCACTTAAAAAAATGCTTAAAGCTAGGGTGGGTAATGTGTTTTAGAAACATTTTTTGTTATATTTGTTGAAATTCTCTTTACATCATGACTGCAATCAATAAATCAAATGCTGTCACAACAAAAAAAGAAAAAAATCTGGTATCTGTTGCTGTCGCAGGAGTGATTTTTATGATTGTGCGGGCTACCTGTCTGTCTACCTACCTGCCTGCTTGATTGCACTCTGCGCGTGTACTCTGCGCGTGCACTCAATGTGCGTCACCAGAGTTTCCTACAAGCTGCTAGCTTGACAGCTGTACTAACAATAGCCATGTTCGCTGTTTACATTCATAATGAATGGTTTTTCGCTTGGATACTTTCAAAATCTAGCATACTCTTGCTGTTTTCCCCAATGTTACTTCCCCAATGCTTTAAACAATTAACTGATTATCAATATAGTCAGCAGATTGAATTTCTTACAATTGACTAATCAACAAATTGTTTCATCTCTAGAGATAACATCTAGTTGCAAATGGCTCCATTACAATTAAACCAAAATACATACATATTTGAAAGAAACAAGGGCGTAAGATATTAGAGAAATAGCCCTATTGAATAAGGTTGCTATGCCTCTTGTTCATTTGTTCTCATTGACTTCGCATCAGTTCAATTTAACATTGAAAAAGACAATAACATAAGCTGTAAGAATAAATGCATAAACACATAACAGATTACTGGTCAAAGTACAAACACTACTCGGCTGTAATGAAACCCATCAGAGTTGTGCTGTTGAGCCTCACCTCTGTACTGCAGCAGACCCAGAGGTTTGTTTATCTCAACAGTGAAGAAATCTAGAGACCCGTTCAGCCGAGCCGCTACGATTCTGAGGAGGAAAAACATGGAGTCTCAGGATAAAGTTTAGTCATGCCTGTCTTACTTAACATTTATCATTGTAAAGTGAGAATGAAGTTGCATCCAGTGTCTGTCAATGGGCGTAGTAGATCCATGTTATGCGTTACACTTTAGGTCTAAGTTGGCACATTTGAACTATATTTTTATATTCACTTACATGCAAATTGTCCAGAAACATTTGAGTTTCAGGGACTTTGATTCCTGCATTCTGGTGTCTTTCAAAGAAAAAAACTAAATAAGTACACCGCAACAATATTTATGTTAAATGGGCCTACTTTCAATTCTCAGGAAAGAAAATTTAATAATTTGCCCCTTAGAGACTGCTGCAACCAAAGAAAACAGCGCTCATCGAACTGTTTGGCAATTTCAGCCGCTGTCGCACTATCTCAACTTAAAAACGATTGTGTGTCTACATCACTTTGTACGGTAAAGCGGGGTTTATGCTTGCTGTAGTGTAAAGAATGTAGGCGCCAACAGGGACGTCATGGTGCATTTAGGTGTGCCTCGTAAACTCCCAGAAACTCTAGCTGTTGTTGTAAAGTACCCTCCTGCCATCCAGTGGATATCCTTTTTGTTGAAAGTGTAAATGACTGTTGTCAGGGCATAAAACCGATGATCTGTTGATCTTTACAAATCAAGACTCCATAGTCTAACAATGGCATGTTTAAATCGAAAATAGAATCGTGATCTTAAAAGCGAAAGTCAAATCAAATCGTGGATTTGGAGAATTGTGACACCCCTATTTGGGAGTGAACAATATTTATAAAAATATGTCAGAACCACTACATAAAGTAATTACACGGGGCCCCACAATATCTATATTGGAGATGTATTAAATGTAAGATGTATTAAAAAAAGGAAAGCTCCATAAAAATATTTGGGAAAAAAATAAACCGTTCTTTTATCCCAGTAAATTACCTACATGACAGGCAAATTTATGCTCCACGTTCATAAAACCTGAAACAAATAAGAAATACACGTGGCACCAAATATTAGTCCCAGTGGATGCACTGGCTTAGCCTATGTGTTTTTCTGTGTGCATGTTTCACCTGTTGTTGAGGAAGGCTAGAGCTGTGATCCCAGAGACTCCGTCTTCATTAATGCAGCGTAACGACCCTTCCACTGCATCCCACAACTGTAACCAAATATGAGTTTAAAGAGTACATTAATTCTACATTTTTATCATATAGTGCAGGGGTCTTCAACAAGTAGCTCACAAGCTACCAGAATATGTACATAAATATGATAACACAAAGTCACTTGTTAAACCTGTTTAAATTTCTATCAAATCAAACTCAGACATTCCACCCCTTACTGGCACAAAATGAGTATTTGTCAATCAGCTGTCAATTAAACGAGTTACGCTGCTTTCAAGTTTGGCTACATCAGCGATGCCATAATATTAGGCAGTTGGCACACCAGATTTGACAATGACCACAGAAAATAGTCAGGTCAATAAAAGGCAAAAAATTTACTATTTTCATGAGGAATGAGTAACAGAGTTTTTTTCATGAATATGAATGACAAATGGGTGTGTCTAATTTACAGTGCGAGTGTGTCAGTCAGTCAAGCGCCACTTCACCAAAGTCCAAAGCAACTTTTCATGGGACTTTGCGGCTGGTAGCAGTCTACCAACAGAGAAGGTAAAGGCGCTGAAAACAACGCTCAAAAGACTACAATCCCTGTTTACCAAACTGACGAAGAAGGCCAACAGAGGCTTCGTTTAGTGGCGCACATCCTAAACGAAGCCTCTGTTGGCCTTCAGAGGCTTCGTTTAAATTGAAGTAAGCCACTTTAATTTTGTCAAATGAGCTCTCAGAGGAAAAAGGATTGGAGACCCCTGGAATAGTGTATGTACAGTAGCATTATATTAATTTTAGTTGATGTTTTATACAGAACGACAGAGGAGGTAGAGGTTCAGTATCTCTCTCAAAGCCAAAACCTTTTTCAGAAACAAGACAAGCTCAAACTGTTTGGCTTTCACTATATTTTTTACTTCTTAAAGTGGCAGTAGGCAGTATATTTTTGGCATCATTGGGCAAAAATTCCATAATAACCTTTCAGCATATTGTAATTCAAGTGTTCTGAGATAACTAGACTTCTGCTCCTCCTCATCATGGCTCTGTTTTCAGGCTTTAGAAAATCTAGCCCGTGACGGGAGACTTTGACCAATCATAGGTCATTTCAGAGAGAGAGAGCGTTCCTATTGGCTCTGCTCAGGTCATGTGACCGGAACTTGGCGTTCCTTCACTAGATTTCACAATGGCGGCGGCGTCACAAACTTTCTAATTTTATAGCTAAACCGTACACTACAAGATGATTCTGAAAACATTTGAGGCGAGAAATAGGCATTACAGTAACAGAATATTGATTCATATTTGATCAGCGCTGCCTAGTTTGACCGTTTAGCTGGAGTTCTTGAGTGATTGACAGCTGGACAGCAGACCTCAGATCAGTTGTTTTCCTCCGGTATGTGAAATCATGCAGATGCCGTTAGGCGCACCGGAGGACAAAGATTTTAGTCAGGTTACCCGTTTCATGTGCTACTGTCACAATATAGAGACGGTTTTATAAAAATAACTTTTTTTAATCATTTGCTCCAATCTCACCCACTTCAGCTTTAATGCTTTTAATTCAAAAGTGACTAACAACCAGTCTTTCCAAACAACATTAAGCATGTGAAGGCAAGAAGTATCTCTTAGCAACTGATGAATTTTGTGAACTCATATTTCACATTTGATACTTATAAAAAATTGTATTGGCCAATAGCTGGGATTTTTTTTCTTTGTGCAAAAACAAACAGAAAAGGCTTATGCCTTTTGAATACATATTATAGATTTTACCCACCTCCAGTTTACCGCTGCTCCTCCCAGCAGCTATCAGATTTCCTCTCAGCTCCATGGCCCAGACAGAGCTTTCCCAGTCTGCGGTTGCCTGCGTCCCCGCTGTGGAGGCTCTATCTTGGGTTAAGAAGGCGGCTGCATCCCCTAAGCTGGGTCTTCGCTGGAGCTGAGCTCCTGAGGGCGGTGAGGAGGAAGCTGAGGAAGGAGTGGGGTAGGTGGAGGGTGAGGGGGGCTCGTGCTCTATGTAGGCACGCTCCACCAGACCTCCAAAGTCAAAGCCTTCCCTGGGTGGGGTGCAGAGGTGGGAGGGGGGCTGGGAGGCAAAGTTGGTGTCAATGAGAGGGGTGAGATCGGGCTGGTCGGTGAATAGCGTTGGCCGTGTGGGAGCGGTGCGGCGTCTCAGCGGGTAGCCCTCTTCCTCTGATAGGCCATCACCACTGATGGAGGGGCCGTGAGTTTCAGAGCCTAAACAATCTGAGTCTGTGGGTCCACTAACGCTGTCCCAGCCATCCCGCTGCTCCCAGCAGCCACTGCTGCTGCTCCGTCTGAGCCTGAGGAGGAAACAGCACTCAGTTAGTTAGCTGCAAGGCAACATCAAATTATACTGAGAGTTTTTGAGGGAGATAAATCGGTCTGCCTGATATTATTAATGGATGTTAAGATTTGTATCTTTATCAGCATATACATATATACAGCACAGCATATACATATATGTCAGACAACAGGCTACAATAAATTGCAGTACAGAAACTTGTACTATTGAGTATACTGTATATGAGGTAATATAAATCACATAGTTTGACCACCAGAGAGCACTGGCAAGTTTATTTTTCAACTGTAAAATGTCCTGCTCAGTGGGCTTCCAGTTATGGCGTCTACCTGAGCAGCAGCACGAGTTTGAGCTCCGACCAACTGGGTTTAAATTTGCACTTCCATTTCGTTTATGTGTCACCCAGTTAACTTTTAATGCTTCAGAATTGCTACTTAAACACTTTGTGAAGTAAAAAATGCCGAACGGACAAAAAAATAGGCCGAAAAAAACGGACCGAGTTGACGAGGAAGACGACGTTAGCATGGACCGACCCTCACTAGATGGCGAAACGGAGGAGGAAGAACATAACGTTAGCTGCCAAGCTGACGGGGCCAACATTCCATACAGTCCATGAGAGCAGACTTCTCCACTCAACTACGTGAAGTTGTCTCGTCTAATCAAGAGATAAAAGAAGCAATTGGTGTCTTCTCCGAGAGGCTAACTTCCGCCGAGACCCGCATTAGCAAAGCTGAAGACGACATTTCTTCGCTCAGAAAGTCGGGTAACGATAACATAAGTTAACAGACTGTGAAACACTCCATCAATTTTTCAAGCTATCATAGTAACCCGCTGAAAGTGTATTTGTTGAGGAGAGACATTTAACAGACAGTAACCTTGGTTGTCGAGCACAGGATTAGTTTTGTTTTTGTTTTTGTTTTTGTTTTTGTTTTTCTCTTGTGCATCATTAGTTAGACGTTTTCTCTGCTCCTTTTAAAGGATCAGTTGGTATAACCAAGCTCTTGTCATTGGGGGGGAGGGATAACTGTGAGGGTTTAGGTTAGAGGTCTTAGGAAATTTGTAAAAACCAGACTCAAGCAATTTCAACCTAAACTTGTATTCATTCAAGAAACACACTTGCTTTCATGTGAAATTGATCGTTTAAGGAAGAGATGGCCCGGTCACGTGATTGCATCTTCTTTCTCCTCACATTCCAGAGGAGTTGCCGTGCTTATACATAAATCTGTTCCACTTCGTATACAAAAAAACATTTTTGACCCTACAGGCAGATTCATCATTATTCAAGGTTCCTTGCTAAACCAAGACTTCATTTTGGTGAATTTATATGGTCCCAACACTGATGACTTAAACTTCTATAATAATTTGTTTTTGTTGGTGTCTTCACTACATGGTGACATAATAATTGGGGGAGATTTCAATTGCATCCTTAATCCAAAACTTGATCGCTCTTCAGGCACAGATGTATCTCATCCAAGAAGTAGGAAAATTATACAGCAGTTTATGCTTGAACTAAATCTATGTGACATGTGGAGGATAAAAAATCCCACAAAAAGAGAATACTCTTGTCACTCTGCTAGCCATAGCACATACTCTCGGATGGACTATTTCCTAATTTTCAGAACGATTATTTCTAATGTTAGTGGATGTGTGTATAAAAGTATTCTCATATCAGATCATGTCTTAACTTTACTTAAACGCAGGGTTGATGATGTTATCCAGTATACACTATTTGTTATATTGGTTGAAATGGTCTTTACACCCCGACAGCGATCCATTAATTATGAGCTCTGAAAATGGACCAGAAAACAGCCGTCATCTGTAGCTGCTGTAATCCTGTAAAAACGTCTACCACTCACTGCCTCGAGGTCTGGAAAGAACCAATCAGATGCCTCCCTGCTCGTTCTCTACCCTTGGCATGCACCAGCCTGAACTCAAAGCGCGTCGCCGCCGCACGTTTACTGGAGAATGGAAGAGAAATCTCAGCCAAAAGTAGCACTGCCGCGGTTACTTGTCATGAGGTAGCGTTGTTGAGTTGAGGTCCTCTCTCCGCTCTGTTTCTGTGAAGTAGTTACGATGCGGCGGTGCTCATGCATGTGTGTGGGGGGCGTTGCCTTTGAAGGAGCCCCGAGGGGAGGGGGTGGGTTTAGACCATGGATGTATTAAAAGAACTGGATACAGCGTTGGAGGCGGGGCCCCGGTCATTCCTATGAGAGTTGCTCATTGGCGCATGAAGCCAAAATGGCTCGACTTCCGCCTGGGAAAGTACCCGTATCTTCGCGGTTCTCGGGCATATGGTACATGCGCAGTAGCGTCCGCTCGGTCACATGACTTGGTCACGGGGTCCCAACGTCACGCCGTCGTCACGGCTTGGCTCATTCACATGAACGGAAGAAGGGAAATAACTCTGGATTCAGCTATTAGTGCGTTTTACAACTTTAAAAACTTAATTTTTTAAATAAGGGCTATTTAGGTGTTCGTACTGGGAGGTTGATTCACCTAAAAAAAAAATCCGCTGAGTTACAGACGTCTCTTTCCCAAAGGAAGTCTGTGGGAAAAAGTCTTTTTGGGCCCAATAGCATCACGTGACTGACACGGAAGTTGCAGTACCGCCGTTTGGCCACTACGAAAGTCCGGACCGACGACCGGCGCACTTCCTGGGGGCTTGGAGTTGCTCATTGGCGCATGAAGCCAAAATGGCTCGACTTCCGCCTGGAAAAGTACCCGTATCTTCGCGGTTCTCGGGCATATGGTACATGTGCAGTAGCGTCCGCTCGGTCACGTGACTTGGTCATGGGGCTCCAACCACGGAAGTTGCAGTACCGCCGTTTGACCACTACGAAAGTCCGGATCGCCGACCGGCGCACTTCCTGGGGGCTTGGTTTAGACTGAGCTCCTGAGGCGATGCTACATTCAAGTTATGCTAGCTTTCCAACATCGTCGTCCCTATCTTTAATTATTCAACTACAGCTGCTTTTAAAGGGCAGGTTGTATGGCGTCTGAAGCCACATTGGATATATAACCCTAACTTTCTGGAATATGTTGGATCTAATATTGAAAGCTACTTTCAGTTGAATACAACCGAAACATCTACCTCAGTAAGGTGGGAGGCCTTTACATTTGGGGCTAAATGATGGGCTACACCAGAAATAGATCGTATAAACAATACATGCAGATGACAGAGCTTGAAAGAGACATAAAGGAGCTTGAATTGGAAATAAATTTAAATAATAAAAAAGAAACTCAACACAAACTAGCAATTTTAAAGGGACTGTTTGTAACTTCTTACACTTATAAATCATTGCAGGTCGGTGTCCCATGCGCGCTCGCATGTGGCTACGCTATTCCAACACAAACTACACGGAAGCACCAAAACCGCAAAGTTATATCTAGTGAAGCCTGTCCTGAAAAACAGTGTCAACTAATCATAGGGCAGACCCTGGTCTCCGGGGCCGAAGTCTCTGCTCCGCTGCGTGCCTCACTCACACACCGCGCTCGTTCTCAGCTCGCTCCACCTATCTGCATGCGTGCACACTACACACTGCAGAAGAGCTAGTTTAGCTCTGAGAATATCTAGTGAATGTACAGTGGAGGTTTGTGCAGAAATAAATGCTGCAGCTCCTCCAGACCAACCGAGGTTTCCCGTGTCGTTTCCTGCTGCAGAGTGAATAGACTGTACTCCGCAGCAAGTAACGTTATCGTCTCCGACCAAAACTCCGGCTTCTCCCCTGTTCCTTCTGAACACGGTCGGGAGGCTGGAGCAGGAAAACACAGTATTATCGATTGACATCGATTCATGGAGAGACCTTCGTCTGGTCAGCTAACATTACTGCCAACCAGGTGAAATATAGAGTGATATTGTGGTTTTAGCTGACGTGTGTCGCCTCACTGTTTTGATCAATGCTCGTTCATGTCTATGTAGAGTGAGCGCGAGCAACAGGACGCTGACTTTCGTTGACTTAACGGCCACAGGTGTCGCTGTTAACAAACAGTTTCTGATTCTTACAAACAGTCCCTTTAAGAGCAAAATATAATGAGCTATCCACCAATAAAGCTTTAGCAGGGGTAATTAGACTGAAACAAATTATGATCAGGGAGAAAAGGTAGGGAAACTACTGGCATGGCGCATAAAAGCACTGCAAAATGAGAGATCAATAAATGAAATTGAGACCACTAATGGTGATAGAATATCAAACCCACAAAAAATGAATCAATTATTTGAGTCATACTATTCACAACTATATTCATCAGAATGCCCAGCAACTAATGAAACCTTCCATAATTTTTTCGTAAAGTTAAATATTCCCTCACTCAGTGAAGAAGCTTAAGCTGAGCTTGATTTCCCAATCACAATCTCTGAACTGTCTGAGGCAATCGATAAAATGAAAGGAGGTAAAGCCCCTGGTCCAGATGGGCTACCTATTGATATCTATACATTTTTTAAAAATAAGTTATTATCTCCATTGCATGACATGAAGAAAGCTTTCTATTGGGTGAATTACCCCCATCTTTGCGAAATGCCCTTATAATCGTCATATTAAAACCTGGGAAATCACCAACAAAATGTGATTCCTATCTACCAATTTCATTAATATATTCAGATGCCAAAATCGTTGCCAAAGTACTAGCACGTAGGCTTGAAAAGTACCTGCCTCTCCTCTGATCCTGATCAAAATGGCTTTGTAAAGGGACGCCAAGCTTTCCAGAGTATCCGAAGGGTTTTAAATAAAAGCGTTTGACAGGGTCGAACATCGCTATCTTCTTGATGTACTTGCTCGATTTGGTTTTGGTAGTTACTTCTCTAATTGGTTTTAAGTATTGTATAACAATTCAGTAGCATCTGTGACGACATTGTCCAAACCCTTCAACCTCTCCAGGGGCACCCGCCAAGGCTGTCCCCTTTCGCCACTATTATTCGGTCTAGCAGTGGAGCCTTTGGCAATTGCTATTAGGAATAATCAAAGTATTACTGATATTAAGCTATAAATTACTGAACATAAAATTGGATTATATGCTGATGATATTGTAGTGTTTTTATCGCATTTAGAACGGTCTTATACATAATTTATTTGATACTCTTCAAGCCTTTAGTAGTTTCTCAGGATATAAAGTTAATGAATCCAAATCAGCGATTCTTTCCCTTAAATATTCTGAGAGGTTAAACCCGCCTGTACAAACACCATTTAAAATAGTCTCAGATAGTTTCCCTTATTTAGGTATAAAAATTACCCCTAAAATCGAAAATTTTATATCTGCAAATTATTATCCAATGGTGGACTCTATGTCCGAATCAATTAATAGATGGTCAATGTTGCCAATTTCTATGATTGGCCGTATCAATATTCTTAAAATGAATGTTCTCCCGAAATTCCTGTATCTCTTTCATTCTATTCCCCTTAGTCCTCCTGCTCATTTCTTCATGAGAATGAAATGCATGTTTTGTAATTTTATTTGGAACAACAGGCGATCTAGGCTTCACTTATCCCTGATATATCTACCCTATGAAAGAGTTGGATTAAAACTTCCAAACCTTCAATGGTATTATTGGGCAGCCCAACTTTCAACAGCCTCCTGTTGGTTTTCATTAGTACCACCAAGGTCCTGGGTGAGCATTGAACAGTGTACTACATCTCATCTACCACTTAATTCATATCTGTATTCTGCTAAACTAAAAGAACTAAAGAAATTCACACATAATCCATTTGTTAACAATACAATACATGAGGTACATAAATATCGGGGTGAAACCCCAGTATTGCCACAATTTACACCAATCTGGTGGCTTCACATCTGGTACGAGAGATATGGGCTTGAAAATCTGGGCCGACAAAGGCTTACTCATAATTGCAGATCTGTTTGATAATGGCATTCTTATGTCTTTTGAAGATATGAGACAAAAATATGAAATTCCTTCGAAACACTTTTTTAAGTTCCTGCAGATTAGAAGCTACATATCTAAAACACAAAACTCTCTATCTTTACCTACTCTCACCTCCTTTGAAAAGATAGCAGTGAACCACAACTCCATCAGAGGACAGATTTCTTGCTTTTACGAAATTGTGATGGCTCCCAGGTCTCCTCAGAAAATAAAAGACTTGCGTGGTGTGAGGACCTAAATTATGAGATTACATTCGAGGACTGGCAAGAGGTCTGCCTAAATACTCAAACAGAATCCATAAATACCCGTTTTAAACTTCTCCAATATAAATGGATAATGAGACTGTATATAACACCAATCCTGTTGAATAAATTTAATCCCTGCATTCCCGATTTGTGTAGTAAATGTGGAACAAAGGGCACACTATTTCATTGCCTATGGGACTGCCCAATTATCCAAGCTCTCTGGATAGAGGTTTTGGATATTCTTTCATATGTTACAGTTGTAAGGTTGACGGTGTGTCCTAAACCATGTATCCTTGGAACTTTTTCTGCAAATTGTAAACTGAGCAATGTAGATAAGAAAATTACTGTCTTTTGTTTACTACAAGCAAAGCATACCATAGCCAAGCTTTGGAAATCAGTTAACAGACCAAGCCTACAGATCTGGCTCGAGGGTCTATTACACTCTCTAGCTCTTGAAAAACTTACACTGACAATTAAGGGAAAATTCTCTGCCTTTGAGAAAATATGGAGATCTTTCATGGAGTTTCTAGGGGGGGAGAAATCTGCAGAAGCCTGTTTGCCTTGAATTTTTGCTGATATAATTTATGTGCAATATTATTGTTTTATTGATTTACTTATGTTTACATAGGTCATTTTTTAGCTCTTTTGTACTTAGTGATGTATGTATTGCTCTGTCAAAACATAATATAATTAGGTAGCGCCTTGATGTGAATGTTCTGTGACATTCTTACCCGTGGCTTGGGATGACGGTCAAACAGTCACCAGTCTGGGCGTCCCAAACCCGAATCTGTCCTGCCAGGCAACAGCTAGCCAGCAGCATCCCGTCACTGGCCAAACACTCGATGTCCTGCGAGACAGAAAGACTGAGCATGAACCAAATGAACAAATGGACTTTAATTTATTAGCTACTGATTTGTTGATTTTCTTCTCTACAGTGTAGCTACATAGAGTGTTCTCTATCTGCAGATACTGAAAGTCATGAGTAGTTCAAACTACAACAGACACATTTTGACAAGATCTAGTCTCCATCATTGTCCCAGGGGTTTTAAACTAAATAACTAAGAAAAAGACTTTTGGTCAGACTATTCATTGCAAATAAATTTACCCCAAAAGATCAACAAAAGCTTTTGCCGTTTTTGTCATCTGGAGAGTGGCCTTTGTGATTTTAACATTACTTGCCCTGGTCAGTGATTTTAATCCCGTCCAGAGTATGTGGGTAATTATTCACCTCAAGCCAGTAACAACTACAGCTGCAATTACCAACTGTTTTTCTGTGAACTGTAATTTAATTCCCATCCAGAGCGACGTCCTTGTATTTTAAAGTTGATGGAAAAATGCTAACACCAACATATAGGCCTATTTGGGAGCTAATATGACGAAAATAAAGCCATCAAGCAAGAGCTCATTAAATGGTATGTTGTAATGTCAGCTACAAGTAGGTACTGGTATTCTGTTTTGAGCCACGTTTTTAGCCTATATTTGTTTGCATTTTGGCAAATTGCCACCATTAAAAGTATGCTGAATTAACTATTAGAAGTTCCTGTTTGCAATGCACCCATGATTATACAGACTGTATATAAGAAGTGGTCATCGTGACGTCACCCATTGGTTTGTGGACAACGGTTTTGAAGCCTTGAGTCGAATCTTGGTTTTTGGCCGTCACCATCTTGTTTTTTTGCAACCAGAAGTGACATGAGAGGGTGGAGCTAAGTATAACCAAATGCTGAAGAAGACATTTTTAGGCAACCAAAAAGGTTATAATTAACTTTCATGAACTGAAAACACACTGTGAAAGGGTTAAAGTTCTAACATGAAAACATGGACAACTCCCAGACCGGACAACGCCGTGGTAGCAACCTGTCAATCACAAGGTAGCCACGCCCTAAAGCATACCCTGCTTTATGGTCTATTTGACTCTAAATGGGACCATAATTTACTAAATGAACATCATAGAGTATTGAAGAAGACTCGAAACTAGTGATTGAGACCATAAACTCATGTTTACTGAGGTAATAAATCAAGTGAGAAGTAGAGTAATTTTCTCATAAACCTCTATATAATCAGACTTATTTTTGCAACCAGAGGAGTCGGACCCTGCTGGCTATATAGAAAGACTGCAGGTTTAAGGCACTTCAGCATTGGTTTCACTTTTCAGACGCGGAGGTTGCCCGCTGGTACAGACAACTGAATAACTTTGATACTGAAGAAACTACTAAGGTGTCTTTTTTCTATGATTTCTAAGCAGATTTGTGGATGTTTAATCATGATGGACGTCAGAGATAATGATATCACTGTCACACTGAATGATATCAATATGTGTTTCATGTCTGTGTGTTAAGAGTTATGACTCCAAGAAGTACGATTTTTGACTAAAATTCACCTCATACAGTATCTTTGCCCCTTCAATTCTCCGCACCCCCTCTGGGGAGGCTTTTAGCTTCCTCTTTTGGCTTTGTCCTGCTGTATGTCTATTACAAAACAAAAACAATCTAATACTTTATTCAGTCATCTAGGTGTACATGTTTTTTTTAATCTGAGTCTATGCTCACCATACTGTGGCCCCTCAGCAGCAGCGGTGAGATCTCGCTGACGGGTGGTGAGTAGCCGTAATCGTCACAGGGCAGGTCCCCTCGGCGCCGGCGCCCATGAGGGACACCGTTCTGGCCGTAGTTACGTGGACAGAGCACTCGGTAGAGACAGAAGAGCAGCAGAACCAGCAGGACGCCCGCCGCCAGGCCCAGAGCTGCCACCCTGGATGGAAGAAGGGACAAGGGAGAAGCCAAATGTTTTTTTCTGTAATCAGCTGATTTTTTTCTGCAGCATCTACTCCATTCTACAAATTCACACTGTGGACCTGCCTAGTACAGCCACATTCTTCTAGTGGCCACATCTTTACATTTGTTCATTTCATTAATGTTTAATAAAGTTTTTGAATAAACTTACAAAATGCAGCACACATTTTCAGTTCCTCGCCACAACTGTTCCATAAATTCACACCTTTAACTGTGATTTAACAATTATGTCTTTTACAGTAGCCCATAGGGCTGTGTATAATGATACGTATCGTATCGCCAGATTCTTGCATTGGCAAGAGTAACGATTCAATATCTTGCGATATATTGCGATACTGTAAGCAAGGCGATATATTGCGATCTAATTTTATGAAAACTGTCGTAGTATAAAGACACACAATGTATCAATTTGAGTAAAAAAAAAGTCACTATGTGAAATGGCTACTATTGGGACTAAAATCATTACACATGAATACAATTGGACTCACTGGATCCACAATAGTCTCAGTTTTATAGTGATACCCAATTTATGTAATTCCAAGACTGCTGAAGTAGGAGAGATTGGAGCAAATATGATTAAAAAAAGTAATTTTTATAAAAACGGTTGCTATATCCTGACAGTAGTACATGAAACAGGTAAACTGAAAAAAATCATATCCCTCTATGTCCTCCGGTGCTCCTAACGGCATATGCAAGATTTTGCAGACCGTAGGAAAACAAGCAGTCGGAGCTGATCTGAGGTCTGCTGTCCAGCTGCTGTCTATGAGAGCCGGCTGTCAATCACTCGCGAACTCCGACCAAACGGTCAAACTAGGCAGCGCTGATCAAATATGAATCAATACTTTGTTACGTTAATGCCTATTTCTCGCCTCAAATGTTTTCAGAATCATCTTGTAGTGCACGGTTTGGCTGTAAAATGAGAAGTTTGTGACCCAGCAGCCATGTTGGAAATCTCTTGAAGGAACGCCAAATACCGGTCACATGACTGGAGCACAGCCAATAGGAACGCTCTCTCAATGAAATGACCTGTGATTGGTCAAAGTCTGCCGTCACGGCCTAGACTGCAGGCTTTTAAAGCCTGAAAACAGAGCCATGAGGAGGTGCAGAAGTCTAGCTATCTCTCCGAACACAATTTTTGCCCAGTGATGCCAAAAATATACTGCCTACTGCCACTTTAAGGACCCCAGTAAGTAGGAATATTCCAACACACCATTTTAGAATAGGCAAAAATGAGACATTTATACTGCATGCAAAAAACTGCATGATTTTTGGCCCAAACTGCATGGCATTATCATAAAGTGGGCATGACTGTAAAGGGGAGACTCTTGGGTACCCATGGAACCCATTTTCATTCACATATCTTGAGGTCAGAGGTCAAGGGACCCCTTTGAAAATGGCCATGCCAGTTTTTCCTCGCTTAAATTTAGCCCAACTTTGGAGCGTTATTTAGCTTCCTTCCTGACATGGTAGTACCATGGTATGATATGGAAGGTAACAATGGATTCCTTAGTTTCATAAGATATCTGTGTCTTCACTCTAGCCCTAAAACTGAACCTACTAGAGCCTCTGAAAGACAGTAGTTTGGAGCGCTATTTAGCCTCCTTTGCGACAAGCTCGTATGACATGGTTTGCAACAATGGATTCCTTAGGTTTTCTAGTTTCACATAATGCCAGTATCTTCACTCTTAACTAAACATCAACAACTAAAAACTTTAAAAACTTAGCATTTACAGCTCACTACAACCTCTGAAAGACAGAATAGCTGTCGGATTTTTAAGAGGTTAATTAAAAATCAATACAGCGTTTTGGAAAATCAATACAGGGGGGCGGCAGTAGGGCGGCAGTAGCTCAGTCTATAGGGACTTGGCTTGGGAACCGGAGGGTCGTCGGTTCAAGTCCCCGCATGGACCAAGTACTGAGTTTGAACTGGTAGCTGGAGAGATTCTAGTTTGCCTCTTGGGCACTGCCGAGGTGCCCTTGAGCAAGGCACCAAACCCCCAACTGCTCGGGGCGCCTGTCAGGGGCAGCCCCCTCGCTCTGACATCTCTCCATTAAAGCATGTATATAGGTCCTGTTTGTGCATGTGTGTGTATTTCGGGCCTGTGTGTACCATGTAAAAATAACAGAGCGAAAAAATTGAATTTCCCCTCGAGATTAATAAAGTGCCTTTCTTTCTTTTCTTCTTCTTACAGTATTGCAAAACATAATATTGCAAAACTCATGTGTATCGATATGTTCTTACACCCCTAGTAGCCCAACATGCATATTCCTCTAAAGTCATATTGTCTTTTTCTTTTCTTTTTTTTGTCCTTTTGGATACATTCAGGTCAGCAACTTTATAGATAATCTACACCGTTTTAAGATCTACCAAGTCTCTACATTTTGGAGATGTTCATTTAATAAATAATTATACTGCATGAGTAAGAGACAAATTCTTAATCAACACAACTGAGAGATCTGAGTCACCCCCTGAACTATCCCACATGGCATAGCATGGCATTGCATACCTGCATCTTCTACTAGTGTATCTGCAGTGGAATGTGGCATAACTGTGATGAGGAAACCTGCCAAAGGAGTGTGACTGACTCTGCCTGAAATACCAGTCCTTTAAAACCCTGTCTGCTGCTCGGTAAAACTAAAACTCACCTTTTAACACAAAGCTACAAGTACATACTGAATTTAAAAAGCGTGAGGAATGTTGTCTCTCCGGGACCATCACCTTAACGTGGTGGAGAGGTTTGAGTGTCCCTATGACCCCGAGGGCTGTGTTTTCTGGAGCGTGGTGCTCCTGGTAGGGTCTCCCATGGCAAATTGGTCTCAGGAGAGGGGCCAGACTAACAATGGTTCATAAAACCCTATGACTAAACGAGGCAGAGGAGGAGTTACCCGGCCTGGAGGAAGCCTGGGGCCACCGTCTGGAGCCAGGCCCAGACGGAGGGCCTTTCAGCGAGCGCCTGGTGGCCGGGCTTTACCACGGAGCCCGGCCGGGGACACCCCGAAGAAGCAACGTGGCACCCCCCTCCTCTCCATCCTGTGGGCTCACCGTCTGCGGGAGGAACTGCTGGGGTCGGGTGCGCTGCCACATGGGTGGCAGTGAAGGCCAGGGACCTCGACAGACCAGACCCGGGCGGCAGAGGCTGGCTCTGGGGACGTGGAACGTCACCTCTCTGTGGGGGAAGGAGCCGGAGCTTGTGCGGGAGGTGGAGCACTATCAGTTAGATCTGGAGGGGCTTACCTCTACGCAAAGCCTCGGTTCTGGAACCGTACTCCTGGATAGGGGTTGGACTCTATTCTTCTTTGGAGTTGCCCAAGGTGTGAGGCGCCAGGCGGGTGTGGGGATACTCACAAATCCCCGGTTAAGTGCCGCTATGTTGGAGTTTACCCCGGTGGACGAGAGGGTCGCCTCGCTACGCCTTCGGGTTATGGGGGGGGGAATGGCCTCCCTGTTCTAAACCCGAGTGGTCATTTGTTACTGGACTTCTGTGCTAGTCATGGACTGTCCATAACGAACACCATGTCGAACATAAGGATGCTCATAAGTTTACATGGTACCCCACCATATTTATTATTGGAAAGCTATTAACACAAAACAATGACAAATATTGTCCAGAAACCCTCACAGGTACTGCATTTAGCATAAAACATATGCATAAATCATAACATGGCAAACTCAAACCCAACAGGCAACAACAGCTGTCAGTGTGTCAGTGTGCTGACTTGACTATGACTTGCTCCAAACTGCATGTGATTATCATAAAGTGGGCATATCTGTAAAGGGGAGACTCGTGGGCACCCATAGAACCTATTTTCATTCACATATCTTGAGGTCAGAGGTCAAGGGACCCCTTTGAAAATGGCCATGCCAGTTTTTCCTCGCCAAAATTTAGCATAAGTTTGGAGCGTTATTTAGCCTCCTTCGCAACAAGCTAGTATGACATGGTTGGTACAAATGGATTCCTTAGGTTTTCTAGTTTCATATGGTGCCTGTATCTTCACAGCTTTAAAACTGTGCCCGCTACAACCCGAAAAGCGCAAGTTGCGTTAATGCGTTAAAGAAATTAGTGGCGATCGAACAAATTTGCGTCAACGCATTATTATCGCGCTTTTAATGTGCAACCATACAGAACTAAAAAGGTTACTTTAGCATCCTTTTGCCTTCAGTTTCTTTGGGCTCACACTGTCCAATTACAAATTAACTGGACTCACAAATAGCTCGTGGCTGTTTTGGTAACCTGTCAACCCTCAATCCTTTGTATAAATTCCCGAGAAGGACGAATTGTCCTGCACCTCTTGCTATAATTTAACTTCTGCTGTCTGATGTAGCATGGAACGTGGAACGTCACCTCTCTGTGGGGGAAGGAGCCGGAGCTTGTGCGGGAGTTGGAGCGCTACCAGTTAGATCTGGTGGGGCTTACCTCTACGCACAGCCTCGGTTCTGGAACCGTACTCCTGGATAGGGGTTGGACTTTATTCTTCTCTGGAGTTGCCCAAGGTGCGAGGCGCCGGGCGGGTGTGGGGATACTCACAAATCCCCGGCTGAGTGCCGCTACGTTGGAGTTTACCCCGGTAGACGAGAGGGTCGCCTCCCTACGCCTTCGGGTTATGGGGGGGAAAACTCTGACTGTTGTGTGTGCGTATGCACCAAACAGCAGTTCAGAGTATTCGGCCTTCTTGTAGACCCTGAATGGAGTCCTGCATGGGGCTCCAGTAGGGGACTCCATAGTTCTGCTGGGAGACTTCAACGCGCACGTGGGCAACGATGGAGACACCTGGAGAGGCGTGATTGGGAGGAATGGCCCCCCTGATCTGAACCCGAGTGGTCGGTTGTTACTGGACTTCTGTGCTAGTCATGGACTGTCCATAACAAACACCATGTTCGAACATAAGGATGCTCATAAGTGTACGTGATACCAGAGCACCCTAGGCCGAAGGTCGATGATCGATTTTGTTATCGTATCGTCTGATCTGAGGCCGCATGTTTTGGACACTCGGGTGGAGAGAGGGGCGGAGCTGTCAACTGATCACCATCTGGTGGTGAGTTGGGTCAGAGGGTGGGGGAAGACTCTGGACAGACCTGGTAAACCCAAACGGGTAGTGCGGGTGAACTGGGAACGTCTGGAGGAGGCCCCTGTCCGAGAGACCTTCAACTCACACCTCCGGCGGAGCTTTTCTGGCATCCCTGTGGAGGTTGGGGGCATTGAACCCGAGTGGACGATGTTCAAAGCTTCCATTGCTGAAGCTGCGGCAGTGAGCTGTGGTCTAAAGGTCTTAGGTGCCTCAAGGGGCGGCAACCCTCGAACACCGTGGTGGACACCGGTGGTCAGGGAAGCCGTCCGACTGAAGAAGGAGACCTTCCGGGATATGTTATCTCGGAGGACTCCGGAGGCGGTTGCAAGGTACCGACAGGCCTGACGGGCAGCAGCCACTGCCGTGAAGGAGGCAAAGCAGCGGGTGTGGGAGGAGTTCGGAGCAGCCATGGAGAAGGACTTTCGGTCGGCACCAAGGTGCTTCTGGAAAACCGTCCGGAACCTCAGGAGGGGGAAACGGGGAACCATCCAAGCTGTTTACAGTAAGGATGGGACACTGTTGACCTCAACTGAAGAGGTAATCGGGCGGTGGAAAGAGCACTTTGAGGAACTCCTGAATCCGACTAATACGCCCTCTTTTGTAGAGGCAGAGCTGGAAGCTGATGGGGGATCATCATCAATTTCCCTGGTGGAAGTCACTGAGGTAGTCAAACAACTCCACAGTGGCAAAGCCCCGGGGATTGATGAGATCCGTCCAGAAATGCTGAAAGCTTTGGGTGTGGAGGGGCTGTCTTGGATGACACGTCTCTTCAACATTGCGTGGAAGTCGGTGACAGTGCCTACGGAGTGGCAGACAGGGGTGGTGGTTCCCCTCTTCAAAAAGGGGGACCAGAGAGTGTGTGCCAATTACAGGGGTATCACACTACTCAGCCTCCCTGGTAAAGTCTACTCCAAGGTGCTGGAAAGGAGGGTTCGGCCGATAGTCGAACCGCGGATTGAAGAGGAACAATGCGGATTCCGTCCTGGCCGTGGAACAACGGACCAGCTCTTCACTCTCGCAAGGATCCTGGAGGGGGCCTGGGAGTATGCCTATCCAGTCTACATGTGTTTTGTGGACTTGGAGAAGGCGTATGACCGGGTCTCCCGGGAGATACTGTGGGGGGTGCTGCGGGAGTACGGGGTGAGGGGGGCCCTTCTTAGGGCCATCCAATCTCTGTACGCCCAAAGCGAGAGCTGTGTCCGGATCCTCGGCAATAAGTCGGACTCGTTTCCGGTGGGGGTTGGCCTCCGCCAGGGCTGCGCTTTGTCACCAATCCTATTCGTGATATTCATGGACAGGATATCGAGGCGTAGTCGGGGGGAGGAGGGTTTGCAGTTCGGTGTGCTGAGGATCTCATCGCTGCTTTTTGCAGATGATGTGGTCCTGTTGGCATCATCGGACTGTGACCTCCAGCACTCACTGGATCGGTTCGCAGCCGAGTGTGAAGCGGCTGGGATGAGGATCAGCACCTCTAAATCTGAGGCCATGGTTCTCAGCAGGAAACCGATGGATTGCCTACTCCGGGTAGGGAATGAGTCCTTACCCCAAGTGAAGGAGTTCAAGTACCTCGGGGTCTTGTTCGCGAGTGAGGGGACAATGGAACGTGAGATTGGCCGGAGAATCGGAGCAGCAGGGGCGGTACTGCATTCGCTTTACCGCACCGTTGTGACGAAAAGAGAGCTGAGCCGGAAGGCAAAGCTCTCGATCTACCGGGCAATCTTCGTTCCTACTCTCACCTATGGTCATGAGTGTTGGGTCATGACCGAAAGAACGAGATCGCGGGTACAAGCGGCCGAAATGGGATTCCTCAGGAGGGTGGCTGGCGTCTCCCTTAGAGATAGGGTGAGAAGCTCAGTCATCCGTGAGGGACTCGGAGTAGAGCCGTTGCTCCTTTGCGTTGAAAGGAGCCAGTTGAGGTGGTTCGGGCATCTAGTAAGGATGCCCCCTGGGCGCCTCCCTAGGGAGGTGTTCCAGGCACGACCAGCTGGGAGGAGGCCACGGGGAAGACCCAGGACTAGGTGGAGAGATTATATCTCCACACTGGCCTGGGAACGCCTCGGGATCCCCCAGTCAGAGCTGGTTAATGTGGCCCGGGAAAGGGAAGTTTGGGGCTCCCTGCTGGAGCTGTTGCCCCCGCGACCCGACCCCGGATAAGCGGTTGAAGATGAGTGAGTGATGAGAGAGTGTCTGATGTAGAAACAAGTGAATATGAGTCAGTCTGTACTTATTTTGTTAGCTTTCAAAGCATGACGCAAAGTCAGTGTTTTTTTATTAATAATGTTCTGGGGTCATGTCCTGTTGTCTGTTGGATTTGTGTTCTCACTCCTTGTTCTCTTACAAGAGGTCGGAGGTGCAGATGTTAGTGATGGCTTTGATTTGTGCCCGTTCAAACAAACTGAACTTGATAAGTCAACACTCTGGAAGCATGCATGCAAAGTGCACTTTGCAAGTGTGTTCAGACCACTTTATACTCAAGACTTCATTTTATAAATCTGATTTTAGCAGGGTCTGAGCGCTACCTGGTCGAGCAGAAAGTGGAAGTGCAGCACGTACACACAGAAAGAGTTAGAAATCTGATTCAAAGACGGTGCCTAGAAATATCCTGTTCTCAATACTTGAACATGGGAAACGTGTGTCATATTGTGATTCTAGCAGTTGAAAATTTGGATTTGAAACAATGTGGAAAATTGGTCTCTTTGCTGATATACATTAACATTACTGAGAAATACACAAAGACGCACACCATGTCTCACTAGTGTTTGAGAGGCTAAAAAGATTATGTACAGGTTTGTTGCAATATTTACAGTGATAGGTTCTCGCTGTTCCCAGTTTAAATAGATGCTTGTTACAAACTCAGATGGAACACCTTGTTTATGTAATGATTACAGAAATTACACAGTGTCACTAATCCCAAATAGATTAGCAGGTCAGTATCTCCTAAAGCCTTAAAGGGACTGTTTGTAACTTCTTACACGTATAAATCATTGCGGGTCGGTGTCCCATGCGCCGTCGCGTGTGGCTACACTGTTCACTGTTCATACACAAACTATACGGACGCACCAAAACCACAAAGTTATATGTAGTGAAGCCTGACTCGCAAAACAGTGTTGGCCGCGGTCGGAGGACACGGGGGAGACTGTAGTCTTGGTCAACAGGGCCGGAGACTCTGCTGTACCCTGCTCTGCTGCTTGCCTTCTCACACACACTGCGCTCGTTCTCAGCTCGCTCCAACTCCACGTGCATGCATGCACACTACACACTGCAGAAGAGTTAGTTTAGCTCTGAGAATATCTAGTGAATGTACAGTGGACGTTTGTGCAGAAATAAATGCTGCCGCTCCTCCAGACCAACAGAGGTGTCCCGTGTCTTGTGAAGTGACGGGGCTCCGCAGCAAGTCGACCTCTGACCTCTGACCTCTGACCTCATATCTTTTCAAGGGACTCCTTTGAAAATGGCCATGCCAGTTTTTCCTCGCCAAAATTCAGGGTAACTTTGGGGTATTATTTAGCCTCCTTATCGACAACCCATAATGACATGGTTGGTACCAATGGATTCCTTAAGTTGCCTCCTGTCATATGATGCCAGCTTCACTCTAGCTTTAAAACTAAGCCCGCTACAACCCCCAAAAGAATGAATAGCAGCCAGGCCCGATGGCGGGCCGTTTGATTTTTAAGAGGTAAATTAAAATATTGATACTCATGTGTATCAATATTTTCTTAACCCGTACCGTAGATATATGTCTGCCTTCTCTCCAATATAATGGAACTAGAAAATTCATTTAAGACATTTTTTTTTTAGAAAAAAAAAAAACATTTGAAAAACTCCACAGCAATGTCTCTTTCCAGAAATCATGACCCGGTTACTCAAGATAATCCACAGACCTTGCTGTGAGCACTTTCATGTAGGAACTATTATATTTCTACAGAACTACAGCTACCAAACGTATCACCGCAAAGAAGGAAGCGCGCATTTACTCATGGATGAGAGGCTTGTGCTCATGACAGCACGAGATGTAAACTTAATGGCGTCCTCCTTGGCTGAGCGGTAACGTTACCCCCCATTGGGAATTCAAACAAATCTAAATGCTAATACAGGTAGAGGTTGGAGAGGTGAAAGATTTGCTCTGACGCGGGCAGCAATGATGCAGTGTTCGATAGTGCAGACAGAATGGGCAATGAATTTGAAATAGGTCGTAGTCATATATGACTCGATGAGTATGGAACATTTGTGTGAAATAACTGCCTGTACTACTCCTTTTTTTTGCTGCATGCAAAGATCTTTTCTAGTGATTAGAAAACAATCTACCTGTGTCTATGTTGCAACCTGCTCTGAATCTCATTGTAACCGCATGTTCACCTTTATCACACTGGCCTTCTCTCTGTCTCAAGGTCATCTAAACAAGCCGTAAACTCAGCTGCCACTTCCTCGCTGTGAAGGTCACGACCCTGACCCAACACCAGCTGATAGCCTTCGTATCTACTGTCCAAAGATGAAACGAAGAACTCAGCCTTCCACTTGGAAGTCAAGGTGACAACACTTTGGCTTACAACACAGCATAACAGTGACTCTGATGTTGGTGGCGGGGGATGGGGACACAGGCTGCCAGCTAGAAAGTGCTTCTTTATTTGTCCTAATTTACTCTATTTGTTCCTGAAATACTGTAGATACAACATTTTTAATGCTTCATCACATAAAAAACAAGGTGAACTACATGTTCAAACGTATCAACAGAAGAATCTAAATCCCCATATTGAATATACTGTTAAATATGCAGTTATGAGCCAAGACAAGCCCTTCTTTGCCAGTTGTCATAGTAATGCAACAGTCTTTCCGGCACGTTGAATATTACAGATGCACTGTAGTCAGACACAACAATTATCAAAACAGTGATGCAAATATTTGTCACTGTAAACCAGGGCTGTCAACAAATATTCTAAATTCAAATATATATTCAAATATGAAAATCAATATTTGATTGAGAAAAACATACAAAAGCAGCACTACCGCGGCTGTCTCCCTCGCACGCACTGAATGCACCACATGACGAGAGTCATACAACGTCACGTTCATTAATTGAAAATTAAAAACGAGGAATAATTCAACAACTGTAATGATGGAGAGAACTCAGCCACAGAGAGAGTGACACCGTGTCCTAACAGCAAGCGTTTACGTCACATCATGTAAACAAACCACATACCTATTAGCTGTGCGCTCAAGATCAGACTGGAGACGACTGGACGAGTAGTACTTGCCATCTTTCCAATGTTTTGTGCTTTTAAAAGTTTAATATTGTGGTATTTATTGGAAAAGACATACAATACAGCAACAGCAAGTAGGAAACTTTCAAGCGATCTCCTGGTGATCTCCCTCCAGCTGCTGTCACCTTAAATAGTCACCTTAATGAGTAGGTATAGTATAGATAATTCCTCAATTTAACTTGACCAATCAGCCGTTCCTCATCCGTTGCAGTGCTTTCAAAGCGAGCAACAGGCATAAATAGAAACAGGGCGTCCAACTTTTTGTTCAGCTCAAATGGCACGCTGCAAAGTACTGCGTCGCTCGCTACCACTTAGGACATGTTGTCATGGACAAACTGTAATGTGCAAAAATAGATATTCAAATTGTTTGAGCTAGGGCTGTCAATCGATTAAATACTGAATTGTGATTAATCGCATGATTGTCCATAGTTAATCGTGATTAATCGCAAATTAATCACGCATTTTTCATCTGTTCAAAATGTACCTCAAAGGCAGATTTGTCAAGTATTTAATACTATTATCAACATGGGAGTGGGCAAATATGCTTGCTTATGCAAATGTATGTATGTATTTATTACTGGAAATCAATTAACAATACAAAACAATGACAAATTGTGTCCAGAAACCCTCAAAGGTACTGCATTTAGCATAAATATATGCTCAAATCATAACATGGCAAACTCAAGCCCAACAGCTGTCAGTGTGCTGACCTGACTATGACTTGCCCCCAAACTGCATGTGATTATCATAAAGTAGGCACGTCTGTAAAGGGGAGAGTTGTGGGAACACATAGGACCCATTTTCATTCACATATCTTGAGGTCAGAGGTCAAGGGACCCCTTTGAAAATGGCTATAACAGTTTTTCCTCACCAAAATTTTGCATGTTTGGAGTGTTATTTATCTTCCTTCCCGACAAGCTAGTATGACATGGTTAGTACCAATGGATTCCTTAGGTTTTCCAGTTTCATATGATGCCAGTATCTTCACTTCTAGCTTTAAAACTGAGTCTGTTACAACCTAAAAATCATAAGTATCGTAAATGCATTAAAGACATTAGTGGCGATGAAACAAATTTGCGTTAAGCCGTTATTATCACATTAACTTTGACAGCCCTAGTTTGAACCTATGTGTTATTTTAGAAAGAATATTTGACCGTCATTTTACGCAATAAAACATACACAACAGAAGGCTCTTGCATCTGACTTGTAGTACAACTTCGATGATCAAAACTTGTCAGCATCACACAGATTTTCTATATTCATTTAAATGCTAATCAAAAACAAACAAAATTCACATTTGTCATTATTCCCCGCCTGTGTTGCATGAGTGTCAGCTCAACAAGACCTTGACTCCAGACCACCTTGGAACCTATTCTACTTTAATGCTCTACATCCAGATGAAGAATCCTGCAGGTTTCAATATCCACTGTGCAATCAGTTCAATGACACCCTGGTGGAAAGACCCAAGGCCAAGGACCTTTCACTGCTGTGGCCCCCGATAACATTAGTCTGTGTGTAAGTGTTTTGTTTTTAACCAAGTGTAGATTTCCCCAAAAATCTTTTGCCAAATTGATAAATTTATGGCAGTCTAAAAAAGAAAGCCACTCCTGGAAAAAACACATATTATCAATTCAACCACGTTGTAGAGATGTTTTCATTTCGACGTTGTTTTGATCCGTGTAAAAAAATGCCTGAATACAAGTAAGGGATAATGTACAGCGAGCGGTCATTGTTGTGAAATAAACCCGAACAGGGCGATGCGGCACCCAACTCGCAGCGGAGGGATGGACCCCGACGGGCTGATTGAGCAATCAGAATTGAGTATTCAACAAAGCCATGTAATAAGCAACGGCTAAAGTACAGAGAGCTGGAACCCCAACAGGGCGATGTGAGCCGCAGGGGTCTTGCATCGCCCTGAAGGGGTTTATTTCACAACAATGACAAGCTAGCTACACACGGCTACATACTTAAAGGGACTATATGTAACGTCTCACAAGTATAAATCATACCGGGTCGGTGTCCCATGCGAGCTCGCGTGTGGGTAAGCGAGTGCGCAGACTCCAACACAAACTACACGGAAGCACCAAAACTGCAAAGTTATATCTAGTGAAGCCCGTCTTGCGAAACAGTGTTCGCTCTTCCTTCTTCGCCAACCCCAGCTGCGGTCGGAGGACGGGGGGGAGACCATATCTTTTGTCTCCAGGGCTGGAGACTCAGCTCTGCTCCAGCCTGCTTGCACACCACGCTCGTTCTCACCCGCTCAGCTCGCTCCAACTCCACGTGCACGCGCGAACACTACACACCGCAGAAGAGTTAGTTTAGCTCTGAGAATATCTACTGAATGTGCAGTTGACGTGTGTGTAGAAATAAATGCTGCCGCTCCTCCAGACCAACAGAGGTTTCCCGTTTCTTGTGAAGTGACGGGGCTCCGCAGCGAGTTACGTTATCGTCTCCGGCCAGGTGTCGGTGTATCTGTGCGTATACTCCTTGCGGGTTTCTCCTTGCGGCATTCTCAAAGCTCCACAAACTTCTCCATTTTCTCCGCCCATCCACTTCCACGTAATTAGAAAATGTTGGATGTGCACGGACAAGCGAAAACCTGCTGCACGGAACCCCTGCGTCACTTGCGACCCTCGCGGATGCGGAAGGCATAAATAACAATTTACTTTGAGCGAGTATTTTCACAAATAACCATCTGCTGGGCTGTTGAAACTGACTTATTTAGTTCACTTTCAGTTTGAGTCAGACTTTGGATTGAGTTATTTTATTGAACCGCTAGTGTTACTTTCTCTGTCTGAAGTTTTGTCTTGTACACAAGCTCTTTAAAAACTGGGTTATTTTAGAAAACAACAATAACCAGGTTTCTCAAGTGTACGTCACGTCAACACCCTGATTAAGAGGCTGGTTCAGTCCTTAAATTCAAGTGTGTGTGTGTGTGTGTGTGTGTGTGTGTGTGTGTGTGTGTGTCTGTGTGTGTGTGTGTGTGTGTGTCTGTGTGTGTGTGCGTGCGTGCGTGCGTACTAACTTGTAGAGGGTGAGGTCCGTCTGTAGATCTGCAGAGACCTTGGGAATGGATGGAGGGGGGTGTCTCGTGTCCTGAGGGTGACGTGTCTCAATGGCCTCCTTGGGGCTCAGGTGAACGGTGACGGGAATGACAGGCAGGATGCTGATGTACCTGAAACAGAATGGTTAATAATAAATAGGATATAACAAAACCTGATGGGGTCTTCATAATCATCATCATAATCATTTTTGGCCGTTAATTACAGCGCCAACATGTGGCTCATTGGAGTCATATTTCTTGAGAAGCACTTGCACATCATTTCCAGTTATTGGGCCAAGTTTCATGTTTCTAGCTCATTCCAGCTCACGGGAATTTGAGCCGCTGCGGCAGACAACAAATCATAATAAATCAGCACAATCTTAGAAGGGTCCTGCCCCTTCGGGGCTTCAACCCTAATAATAATAATGAAAGCTGCAAGCAGCGATGATCGGGCCCTCACACCTTCGCATTAGCACCACATACTGGCAACAGGATGTCAGCGTTATGTGACAAACATCATCCGATTTACATGAAATTTACATTGTGTGATCTACACTTGATAATGAGCAACATAATGCATTTTTAGCGCGTGTTCTTTAGCGCCACATAGTGGACACAGGAAGTGGTGAAAAATGTGCAATCCGTCATTTCTTGTGCAATGTCCCATGGTCACAGAAATGTATGGCTGAGTCGACCGGCGTCCCGCAAGTAGCCCCGACGTGCGTGAAGGTGCGAGGGCCCGATCATCGCTGCTTACAGCTTTAATTAGGGCCCGAGCACCGACAACGTTGGTCCGAGGACCTATTGAATTTCTAAGGATTATTATTCTATTGCCTCTTTAAGTTTTTCCTTAGCCGATGTGAGGGTTGCACTGTCAAGGACAGAGGGTGTTGTATCCTGTACAGATTGTAAAGCCCCCCCCGAGGCAAATTTGTGATTTGTGATTTTGGGCTATACAAATAAAATTGATTTGATTTGATTTGATCTTTGAGCGCAAAAACGAGGTGCTTGGGCTACTCAACCTTTTTTTAAATTTTGCAAACATAACGTTACCATTTTTGTGACCAAGTTTGAGGTGGATCTGGTTAATCTGCTAAGAGTAGAACGGCAAAATATAGCTGTAACTTCCTGTTGCCACTAGGTGGCGCTATGAGTATGATTCAAAATTAGACCTTTAGATGTCTTCAGGCTGAGACGCTCATCAAACATATTTAATTTGGAAAAGATCTGACTATGTGGAGTCGAGTTATAGCGGTTTGTTTGTTCATCGCAACTCATCGAAATTCGCCATGCCAACTTTTCATCACAAAGGTTTTAAGATACTACTGACCAAATTTGAAGTTGATTGGGTAAAATGTCTAGGAGGACTTCGTTAAAGTACAGCGTCTGGAAATGTAAAAAAAACTACTTAATATTCAAGATGGCCGACTTCCTTTTGGGTTTACAGTATATCTCCAAAAGGATTTTTTTTACGTCCCAACATGTTCCATATACCTACTCAATAGGGGGCGCTAGCGAGTAGCGGTAATTTGCTACACCGGAGCACGAAACCCATATCAGATATCTATTTCACGCACATCTGACATGTGTGCCAAATTTAAAAAAAAGTCTAGTAGCCCAAGCACCTCGTTTTTCCACTCAAAGACATAATAGAATAATAATAAGAAGAATCATTGGAAATTCAATAGGTCCTTGGACCGACCTTGTCGGTGCTCGGGCCCTAATAATCCTTAGAAGAACAATAGGTCTTCAGACCGACGTTGTCGGTGCTCGGGCCCTAACAAGAACATGCCAATGGTTAAGTCTACAGGTGGACAAGGCTGTCCATCCAACCTGATCATACAGAGAGCAATGGTATGGTCGGGTTGGATGTACTTTTTTTGTTGATTAAATTGGATTTTAATGGGTTGATAAAGTCAGATATCTTAACCAGTTTACATAATTGGTGAATGAGCTTATGCTGTTATGACATCTGCTCAATCATTGAATTCAAGCCATTTCTGAGTCAAAGTCCCTTTTAGTGGGTAAAGAACACAATTCTGAATGGTCTTCTACTGTAACTGTTGAGCGCTGAATAACTCTCCTGCCCCACTCACCTCTTGGCTAAAGTGATGTTGTAGTAGCTGAAGAGCGATGGCCAGTGCCTGAAGGAGAGCCTCCTCCAGCCCTCCTCGTCCTCTGCTCCCCAGGTGATCTGGGGCACAGCGGGGGGTGGGGCCTGGGGGAGGGGCCCTGCCCTGGCGGAGCCATGGTGGCCCTGTGACTGGTTCTCAGGTAAGGGTGTTGGATCTGGTGCGGGGTGGATGCTGAGGGTGCTGGTAGGATCTCCTCCACGGAAGACGGGGGCCATCCCGAGGTGAGGGGGCAGACCGCCTCCTCCAGGATCTCCCAGGGGGCTTTGCTCAGACACCTGTGCAGCCAGGTAGGTGCGTATTCCAGCTGGGTCGGTGTAGACGAGGATGCCGATCCAGATCACCGTGCCAACCTGGAGATGAAGCAAATTAATGATTTCTGCTCGAGTTGCTTTGACTTTTGCTTTCATTAAACTGGTGTTCAGTGACGCCTGAAAAAGTTACGTCTCCACCTCCAGTACTTTTCCTTACAAAGGAATTTCTCTCATTCATTTATGTTTACAGTCATACATCATATCCCACTGTGCAATCATCAGGCATAATTTGTTCTTTGTCATATAGACTTGTCATAATAACTAATTTCTCTTTTACAAACTGTCACAAGAAACCAAACAAATTATTCACATTCATTCTCACAGTGCCATAACCAGCAGAAAATCTTCATCAACACTGAAGCTCAAATTGTCGTACTCTTTTCAGATTAAACTAGCTTAATGTGGATGTAAGAGTGACGAAAGCAACAAAACAGCCACCATGGCCAGATACATTGATGGTGAGTTGACTCTCTTTGACGTATTATGTTGTTAAATAGCACTGGGAACTGGCTAACAGCATTTTTGAGTGGATGAAATAAAAAAATTTGATTGGTTGACGCCTCACCGCGTCATTGGAGTGCTGAAAGTTGAGACCAGCTCAACTTTATTTGTAGCGGGTCTCGGGCGTCAGTTTGTAGTTTCATTTTACCGGCCTCTATTGAAAAAGACTTGTAGCCGGTTGCTGTGTCGCTCATAGTGGGAACACAGCATAAGTTACCAGTCCCTGTTAATGAGGTTTCAATTGCAAAGCTATTTATCCATTTTAAAGCAATGGCACACATGTAAAAGTCAGCTTGAGGGTGCAGCCACACTGATGCGTCACTGACCTATCAAATATTTAACAGAGAATGTTCCTGTCAGTCTTTTGACATTAATACAATGAGAATGCTATAAGTCCAGGCACAGGAAGCCAACAATGTAAGACAAATGACAAACAGCAGAGTGTGCATAACACAGTACAAATTTACAGTCTGTTTTGAATCCATTTTCTCACCATGATGATGCGCTGAGCCAGGCGCGTGCGGGCCAGGAAGTACACCACACGCAGCCTCTTGGGAAGCCTCAGGTTCCTGAAGGCCGGGGTCTGCAGGGTGATTGTGTGGGGGGAGGGCCGTGGGGGAGGGGGGACCTCGCGTGGACGCAGCGGGCCAGGCTTGGGTGGCGGTAGTCCTGCTTCGGCTGGCAGGCGGCGGTTCAAATCAGCCAGCTGGGAGGGGAATAAAAAGTTTACACATCTGGGAAACTGTGTTGAAGGCTAAACCATTAATCCAACAACAAAAATCAACAGATTAATTGATAATGAAAATAATTGTTAGTTGCAGCCATATGTATCACATATTTTACCACATATTCTTCTAAGGATTAAGAATTTAAGAGTAAACTGATTTTTTTGTGGATGTAAATGTATAGGCTTATGGTGCTAATGCTCATTTAGCGGGGCACTAAGCTAAACACAAATGAAAGGTTTCAGTATGTGTGTGACAGGAAAAAGGACCAACAGTGGAGAGTAAGTAAGAAATAAGAAGTGCGTGTGTGGAAACAGTAATCTGAAAACTATGTGGTGAATGTATGTGGGCCTGTGTCTTCCATTTGACCTCCTGTATGACCTATATCTGCTCATGAGGAAGGGGTTTTCTGTGTTAGCCCCAGATTGAGCTTTTCATGATTATTATGGTTGATTCACAGATATGTGCCGCTGTTTATCAAGAATAAATACACGCAGACTTCAAAACAGTTGTAACAAGGGAAGTCAGTTTTGCTTAAAATTGTTTTTGACAGCAGCGAATAACAACACCCATTTTCAACAAAAAAATGCAAAATGACGTGAAATGCAGAAGGTGCTTTCCTTTTAGTTCAGCGCTCCATTGACTCAATGAGCTTTGGCTCTGCATTTAGAAGCGCTATCCATTTAGAGATGCTGAAATTTTAATGTATTGTGTTGTAAATGTCTTGCCTTTTGTTTTATTTTCTGTTCGATTTGCTGAAGTTCATTTCCGCATTTTGATGAGGTCGAAGTTGAGGGTGCTCTGATCGATCGACCATCAATCGTTATCGGCTGATATTCATTCTAAATCGTTTGATCGGTGGTCTTTATAAAAAGGCCGACAGGAAGAGCCGATCACATGACACCTCGATTCTGAATTGAAACATTTTCAATAGTCAGACACGGCCCTTCACCGGTGTTCCGTGCTGCAGGTTTTTGGCTGTCCATGCGGTTTGCCGTGAGGAGAAACACGCAAGTACTACAAAAGACCCAAACGTTTCCTTATCACCATTTCGTGCCAGCTTATGTCCGTGCGACTGTCCTTGTGGAAAGCATAATCGAGGCTTAACCAATTAACAGTTAACCGCTGACATCCCTAATCCTAACAATTTCCAACCTGCTGAGTTTTACTTCTATTTACTTTTGAGGAAACCTATATCTGTGATTTGAATGTAGTCATGATTGAAAATGTCTGTATGTACAAGTGAGAGTTCTCACCTCCATGCGCCGGATGTCTATAGATAGCACTGTGGTGAAGAAGAACATCTGCAGGAAGAAGTCAGACACCAGCCCCACCACAGCAAACAGACAGAACTCCTACAACATACAGTGACCAGTGGAGACATCAGACCAGCATACAGACAAAGTTAATGTTAGCATTTCTAACTTTGTTCATTGATTAATCATTCCGGTATTTTAACTTTTTATTACAGCTTAATTTATCCTCATATTATGTATTACTCTATAATACTGCTTGGGCCGCCACGTCCCACTTTTCTCAATAAGATTTTCCTAATCTAAAAGAAATTTTTAGCGTGATTAGCTTTTTTAAGTCTTCCTCAGACATTCACTCATATTCCACAAGACACTCTTTACACTCTTTTGTCTTCCGTATTGTCAGACTTCCTTAATCAAAATTCATTGAAATACAGAGCACCATCTCTTTGGAACAAACTTCTTCCATCAATCAACATCTACATTATCGTTATTCAAAAATCATCTGAAAAGGTTTTCATTTAGCAAAGATTTATTACACTTCATGGATTTCATTTTAATGCATCCCAATTTGTAAACATAAACTTCTATGTAAATTTTACATTTCTTTATTTTTTTGTATTACTGCTTAGTCTTGAAACTTTGATGAATTATGCAATCTTTGATTTTATCCTTTTTTATGTCTGTCTATTGATATCTAATGGGGGAGGCATCTTCATTAGCCATTTTTGGCTTCTAAAATCTCCTGAAATGTTCAAACTTTTCCTTAAATTAGCTAAAAAGCTAACAGTACATGCTAAACTAGAATGAACAATTTCCTCCGATGGTTCAAATAGTTTTTGAATTGAGTGTGTCATGTGATGCAAGAAGGACACACAATGCTTAGTGTGAGAAGACACATTATATTTTGTCTAAGTATATGAAACACGTCTATTATTTTTTACTTCATTTTTGCTGATGCAACAACCATATTTCTGTTACCTGGATAGCTGGCACCAGAGTGAAATATCCAATGAGGATGATGCACAGTTCAGTGGCCATGTTCTTCATGATAGACCAGCTCTCATTACTAAGGCCTGGAGGAAAAATGACCCAACAGTTAAGAAACAAACAAGTGATACTTAAAGGCTATAAACATGAGATTTTGAACATTAATATAGCAGCAAACATCTATTTGCTATGTAAGGGATAATGTACAATGAGTCGGTCATTGTTGTGAATTAAACCCTGACAGGTCTTGCATCACCCTGAAAGGCTTTATTTCATAACAATGACCCGCTAGCTATACATTATCCCGCTCAATACACGGCTACTTACTTAAGAAATCAATTACTTGACACAAAAACGGTCGGCCAGAGTCCGACATCAGAACTGCATTCAAAGCAACAGTCTGTTATATATACAGTAGCAGCGGTCTGCTATAAAGAAATAACAGACCGTAGAACACCGTGATTGACTAATCAGAATTGAGTATTCAACAAAGCCGTGTAATAAGAAAAGTGTTCAACTGAAGGCAACCATCCTGATTTTCCTCCACCGAAGAATACACATTCTTCTTAAGATATATACTGTAGTCATAGCCTTTTGCTAGTGATGTCCCAAACATTCAATTGAAACCATCAAACTTTAGCTACGTAAAGCATATTTTACTTGATGTTTTAGGTAGCTTGCGTTAGCAGGATAGCTAGCAAGCTAATAATTACATTACATGGATTTAGGTCACTCGGCAAATCGAAGAAATAGCTTCTTATCAAGTTAAATATGTTACTAATGTTATTAAAATAACTCTATACTGTAAAAATCAATATTTTAATCAACAAAATAATAGCCAAGATATACATCCTCTTGCTCTTCCATATACTAGTCTTTGATTTATTTTTTAGGATAACTATGTGATGAATAGTAGAATTTACAAAATGTAAATGTACCCTTACCCTGAGCAATGCGGAGTTTGACCTCGAGGTCGACGGGGGTGGACACAACAGACTTGGTTAGGACCAAGACGTTCTCCAGGCCGATCACCACCACCAGGTAAGGAAAAATCTCCCTGCACACAGAAAACAACGAAACTTCAAACACAGGAATAAAATGAAACTAGAATTACTGGTATGCCTCTGCCAACCAGTCAAGTTGCAGTTTACATCCATGTCTGTCCAAAATGTCATCACTTCATAATTTTATCCTGCTAGACATTTGTGTGAAATTGTCATAATTAGCATATGAATTCTTGAGTTATGGCCGAAAAACATTTTGTGAGGTCACATTGACCGTGTTTCCATTCACATATTTTTATGTGAATTTTGAAGTATTGCACTAGAAAAGCTGTATGGAAACGGCAAAATTCTATAAAACTAACTCAATTGCGAAAAAAGTTTTTACGCTCGCTTGAGGAGGTTTTTGCCTTTGTCAAAAAAGAGCTGAGCTAAAGAGCTAAATGGGATGAGGAAAGGCCTTTGCCTAATAAATTCTTATGTAGCGAACATTTAACTCACATGACTGATCATCTGTTTCCGCTGTCGGCGTTTTCGCAGATATTCCCATAACGTCCAAATGCTGGAATTACTGGCAGATTACAACCATGTAAAGCCTATAGCGCCAGGTACTGATGAAACTATGCTGTAGCCGAGTTTATTCACTCCAAACCAGATGATGGAAACGGGCTTAATTTGCATTTCTTTTTCTGTGAAATTTAAAAAATTTGCTTAAAATTCACTACACAATTGAATGGAAACACGGCTTGTGACCTTGACGTTTGTGTCAGATGTAATTAAATTCCCTACAGGCATTCCTGAGATATCGCATACATGAGAATGGGACAGACGGAGGAACGGACAACCTGAAAACATAATGCCCCCGCCACGGCTTTCGGCGGCATGGAGGCATAAAAAACTACACCAGGACTCACTTCTGAGTGTAGGTTTACATACTGTGTATATACTATACCTAATCATTACTATGTAATTTTTCTCTTGCCATGTTGGCATGTTTTTGAGCCTCTGTCTCCACATTAATTTCCCCTATGCACATCAGAGAATATGACGATGTACTCAAAAGTATAACAAGCTTTAGTTCCTGTATCATCAGCTCATCAAAGTGCCAGAGGTAAAGCTGAGGAACACATTTTCCCATCTCCCTGATATGGTTGTGAAGAATCACTTTATAAAAATATTTTGTGTATCACCTAGAATGACTCAGTGGTCATTAATTTCACCAGAAGCTGTGCCGTTTCTGAATAATGAGCTGTGTGGCCGCACATGAATCATCAGGTTATCCATTAGTCACAGCGAGAGGTCACAAGTAAATATTAAATGATTTTAACAAGAAGGGTTCTCTTCCTGCCGGAATTAAAGGTACAGTGTGTAGGATTTGGGGGCATCTGGTGGTGTGGTTGCAGATTGCAACCAACTGAGTACCCCTTTGCTCACTCCTCCCTTTCCAAGACTGCGGTAGTGCAAAACCGTGGTAACACCGTTCGCCTCGCACTACTTGAGGAGCAACTAAAGTCAGACGGTGGCTGGCAGTACCACGGTTTAGCACTCTGCGGCTCACGTTACCGCAGTTTCACAAGCGTGTCGGAGAACTACAGTGGCCTTCAGGTAACGTAAAAACGCGTAAGGCCCTCTCTAGAGCCAGTGTTTGGTTTGTCCGTTCTGGGCTACAGTAGAAACATGGCGGACTCAGTGAAGAGGACCCGCTCCCTATGTAATATGAAGGGCTCATTCTAGGCTAACGAAAACACCATGATTCTTAGTTTCAGATGATTATTCACTAATCATAGTAAAGAATATTATATTCCATTTCTGCTAATTAATGTTACACACTGTACCTTTAAGCAAATAATAACTACGCTCAATTATGAATCAATATCTGGCAGGTGCCTGCGAGGAATTTCCTCCTCTGTTGAAGTGCACAGAGAGATTAATTTGAGAGTATAGATAAGCTTGTACTGTAGAAGTAAGTGTATAACTAGGTCAAAGAGCTCTGCATTTGACATCAGACGCACTCAGTAACACTGTACATAATAAACACACACACTCCCTTTCACTACCACTATATCAAGAGCCCTGTATGTGGAGTCAACCATGAGTAAGCATAATGTGTAGCGTGCATGCACATCTTTAGTTATGTTGACCTTGATGTGTGTTTATGCAAACACACAGAAAGTTCAAGCACAGCCCAGAGCGGACTTGCGTAGATCTTGGTCAGTGGTTGGACAACAGTGTGCCGTTGTCACGCCACAATGTCTGCTTCCTAATAATCCTCAAATGATTGGACAACCATTAAATGTCAATATCACTGTATCCCTGCCCCCTCGCGGAGTCCCACCCACATCCACACTAACACACATATTTTTCTGCCCAACTGCTGTAAACATTAACGCAAATCCATGTAAAGTCAATGCAGAGGAAGTGGGAAGTCAATAAGCTGGTTTGTGTGTATGTGTGTGCAAGTGTGTGTTAGCGTCCTTGTCTTTCTGTGAATAAGATAAGAGATAATGATGAAACTGTAACGGCCTTTAGGGGCTGTAAATATTAACAGGATACATTTGAATGTCAATAGCAGAGCATAACAAGGGCTGCAGAACTTGTTCCAACTGAGAACTTTTCTGTGACCTCTCATAAATAAGTTGGAGATTAATTGTTTTGGTCTGGTTTCCACTGAAGTTGGTCTTGATAAAACTACCTCTGTCAAAAAATTGATGTACGACACAAGTTGTAGGATACATGTTAACATGTTCCTGATTTAAGCTTGCTAACAATGACAACGTTAACATGCTGATGTTTAGCAGTTACGATGTTTATCATGTTCACCATCTTAGTTTAGCGTGTTAGCATCCAAATATTTGCAAATTAATAAAAAAAATGAAGTACAGCTGAGACTGATGGGAATTTCATTAGTTTTGCAGGTAGTTGGTCATAAACCAAAGCAGTATTTCCCCTATATTCATTCTGCTAATATTTCACATGATCAGTATCCTCTGCTCTCGTGTTTCAGAGTACGGGGCTTAGCCTGTCGGTAGTGAACGACAAAGCTAACATGCTGAAGAATTCTGTGTTTTTAGCTGAGCTAGACCAGAGAATATTCAGTTAAAACAGATCGATGATGCTGTTTTACCCTCATTGTTCTCCATGAACTTTGCTGAAAGTGATGTAATGTAGCCCTGGTGCGTATTACGTGGAGTGAGCACTGTCAGACACTGTTTAATAAATAGCCTTTTAAATGCTACAGTGCTTGTCAGCAACCGTTCATATGGTAACTTAGGAGGTAATTTGGCTTTGTGTGCTCTGATTAATTTGGCATGCAGTTAACACACCAGTCATAATGTTGTTTTAATGAAAACTCAACTCCTGGTGTTCTTCACCTCTGTTTTGGAAGAAGGAAATAACGGCAGGAGTAACAGGCAAACCAGCTTTAAAAGTGATATTTTCTTTTTAAAAGTGCTGTGCAGTGGATCTAATTTATGCCGCTCATCTTCTGGGCACCATGGATAGCTGTATCAAATTTCATGGCAATCCATTAAATGGTTGTCTAAACATTTCACTAAAAAACTAAAATGTCAATCTCGAGGTCAAGGGATCACCAAAATCAAGCTTCATCCTCTCAGAAACATGAATGTCTTTACAAAAATTCATGGCAGTCCATCCTTTAACAAGTTCACTGTCTGAAATACGCCTCTCTAAAGTTGATAAATTAGGGCTGTCAATCGCTTTTAAATATTAATCACGATTAATCGGATGATTGTCCATAGTTAGTCGTGATTAATCACAACTTAATCGCATATTTTTTATCCGTTCAAAATGTACCTTAAAGTGAGATTTGCCAAGTATTTAATACTCTTAACATAGGAATGGGCAAATGCTTGCTTTATAAAAATGTATGCATATATTTATTATTGGAAATCAATTAACAACACAAAACAATGGCAAATATTGTCCAGAAATCCTCACAGGTACTGCATTTAGCACAAAAAATATGCTCAAATCATAACATGCCAAACTCAAGCCCAACAGGCAACACCAGCTGTTAGTGTGTCAGTGTGCTGACTTGACTATGACTTGCCCCAAACTGCATGTGATTATCATAAAGTGGGCATGTCTGTAAAGGAAAGACTCGTGAGTACCCATGGAACCCATTTTCATTCACATATCTTGAATTCATATCTTGAATTCACATATCTTGAATACTTGAATACTAGAAAACCTAAGGAAGTTGAGTTAATGTGTTAAAGAATTTAGTGGTGTTAAAACGAATTTGTGTTAACGCGTTATCACATTTAACTATAACAGTCCTATTGATAATACAAGCCGTAGGAAATGTGAGTATAACTGATTACATTGAAAGTTCTAGTATGCTTTCAGCAAGCACAAACTTCCACCAAACTTTTCCAAACTGTGGAACCGAAATACATAATTGTTGTTACTCATTTTAGGCCAAACTCATTTCTTGACACCTTGGATACTGAATTGTCTCCACATTCACTGGCTTTAAGGTAATGGCTAAAAACTAACAATTTTCTACTGGCAAAAGTTAACACAAACTCTCAGTATTCAGCCCTGTTTCTGTCCTTCAGGCAAACTAACAAACAAACAAGGGTGGAGACAAAAACTTCTTTGGTAATCTTCCAAAACTAAAACACGTAGAAATACGTGGGCATTCCTACCCTCCATTGAGCGTGGGTGTCAGTCCAAACAGCGTGCACAGTCCCACAGACATGAGCAGAGAGCTGAGGACTGTGACCACAGCAGCCAGAGCCAGACCCCACTTAGACTTCACCATGTCAATCTTACCTGCAGGGAGGAAAAGAAGATATGATGAGGGCAAGACACGAGAGCTATCCATATAACTGTTTCATTAACTTTTTAATTATTTAACACTTGAGCCATGAAGTCACTCAACAAATCCCTCAAATGATGGCGATCTGCTGAGGAGATTACTTCATCACCCAGGTTATCAATTCTGCGCCAAGATTGTCATAAAAAAGGAGGTATGCAAACTCAAGATTTTAGATGCCAGTTAATGAAATAAAATACCAAATCTGATATTAAAATAAACATGATCTTGAAAGTTCTTGACGTAGCCAACAGTGGAGCAAGAAACAAGATTTTTTTAAGAACTCAAAGAGGCATTTATGTTTTATAATTCATAATTGTTTCAACATTAATCCATCTTATTTTAAGCCTTTTTTAACCTTCTTGTTTTCACCTCCGCATTGACCAATGTGACCATTTTTCAAGCTATGAAGGTTTTCCATTCAAACTTTAATTTTGAAAATCCTTACATTGTAAAGATCTAACTACATAATGTTCTTTAAACTTGATTAACATTAAAGGAAGAATAATTTAATGCTATGCCAGTAAAAAGGAAAAAAAAATAAATCATTATTCTAATAAGAAAAAAATGTTTTTGAATGGGAATCAAGAACTTTGTCTTAAAAATCTGAAACTAAAAACACAAAATTTTAAGTTAATTTTGCACATTACATTTTGAAAGAAATGTCTTTAACAAGGTGCCAAACATGAATCAACTAATTACCTGAGTATGTGTGTGTTTGCTTTCTGAAGTAATGTTTGCGCACGCAGGCGGGTGCATTCTTACAGCAGTGTACAATGTTCCTGTGTGAGGATTATCCCTGCACCAGACAGGAACAACCTTGGCACACAAATACACGTGCGCACACAAAGGCGCAATAGGCCTGAGTCTGTATCTTTGGCACATTTCAAAAGATTAAGTGGTGAGAGGTGTGTGAACAATGAAAAACGAAAGAAAGAAAAAGTATGGAGGAACAAGTCACACAGGACAGAGCAGAAAGGCAGGGAGTGGGACTAACGTGTGGAGAAGTAGATGTAGGCAAAAAGGATGATGTATGTGGTGACGAGGGGGATGAGCTCAGCGATGCCGATCTCCTCTTTGAAGTGGACGTGAACCATGTGGTCGTCTCTCAGGCTGCAGTTGGCTGATGGGTGGAGCTGCTTCAGTCGGGCCCGCAGGCTGCCCAGGAACCTGGACACACACAGACATCAAAATCATCATCAGCACTGCAGATATCCCAAAAATTATGTGAAAATATGTGCAAAAATATCCCCAAAAATATGTGAAAAATGTCTGAAAAATATCAAAAAATTATTAGTAAAATGTGGAAAAAAGTTGAAAAACATCCGAAAAAAAGAAAAAGAAAATGTATATATAATAAATACATTACAGGAACATTGGCACCGGAAAAAAACAGCTCCTCATCTGCCATGAAAACAACAAGAGATGTCTTCCGATGCGTACACGTACTGTACATCCGGCCTTGCCCCATCTCCTTCTTCTTCTGTTGAGTTTTATGGTGGTTGGTATCCATAAGTTTTGCATTACCACTATCTGCTAGACTGTCACTTTCCCCAGCCACAGCATGTGTGTGAATAGTGAAAATCACTAGCGGTGCCTGAAAGGTTATCCCAGTAATTACTGGGAACTATGTATGAAAGAGGCTTCATATTAATGCCTCAAAATCAATGGGGTAACATGCTACACATGTCATAGTAAGCACACAGCAATAATGAATGCAGCCTGCAACTTCAGAAGAGAAACAAACTAATTTGGGATATGTAAAGAAAATTTCATGTTTCAAAATTACTCTTCGTGTGACACAGAACAACTTTTCGAATGGCCCTAAAAAAAAGTATTCTAAACAGGTGCAACAGATTCTGCATTATGACAGTTGTCAGTTTATATATATTCAGCTTATGTGTCATAAAGTGAAAAAAAAACTGAAACAGACGAAACAACAGCCATTATGGGATATCTGAGCAAAAAAACAATATTTATAAAATTCAAGTAAAAAACGCACTTCTATTCTCTTCGATTGAATAAGTAACTCACCTTGCATCATAGCTGGACAGCACTACAGTGATTGTGTATGTCACCACCCTCTTCCTGTTGTAGTGACTGACCCCAGTGTACTTTCCAGGGACGCCAAACAGCAGGTCTAAAACACACAAACACACAGACACAAGTTATTGAACATACATAGTGCAGGATATTAGGCCTGTCATGATAACTAACTCTGTTGGACAATATATTGTCCTAGAAATAATTGCGATAAATGCTATTATTGTCATTTTAAGACCATTTTATGCCACTGATATAATGATAATATAATAGCAAAATAATGCAAGTACACCCTTTAAAGTGGCAGTAGGCAGTATATTTTTGGCAACATTGGGCAAAAATTCCATAATAACCTTTTAGCATATTGTAATTCAAGTGTTCTGAGAGATAACTAGACATCTACACCTCATCATGGCTCTGTTGTCAGGCTTTAAAAAATCTAGCCCGTGACGGTAGACTTTGACCAATCACAGGTCATTTCATTGAGAGAGCGTTCCTATTAGCTTTGCTCCGGTCATGTGACCGTTATTTGGCGTCCCTTCAAGGGATTTCCAACATGTCTGCTGGGTCACAAACTTCTCATTTTACAGCTAAACCGTGCACTACAAGATGATTCTGAAAACATTTGAGGCAAGAAATAGGCATTAACGTAACATAATATTGATTCATATTTGATCAGCGCTGCCTAGTTTGACCGTTTGGTTGGAGTTTGCGAGTGATTGACAGCCGGCTCTAATAGACAGCAGCTGGACAGCAGACCTCAGATCAGCTACGACAGCTTGTTTTCCTCCTGTCTGTAAAATCTTGCAAATGCCGTTAGGAGCACCGCTAGGAGCACCGGAGGACACAGAGGGACATGATTTTTTTCAGGTTACCTGTTTCATGTACTACTGTCAGGATATAGCGACCGTTTTATAAAAATAACTAAAACCCTGCTGTTTATTCTGGCATCATGTTGGCTAAAATGTTGGTGACATATTTCATAAAATAATGCCTCATTTGCATATCTTAACATAACATTTCAGAAAACTTGTAATACAAAAAGAATTGTCTTCATGTAAGTAATCATCTTGGGAAGTTTCACTGTGATATCTGTTAGTTAATTTTTTACCCTATTCCCCTTTAAGTTTTCTTTGATGCTCTCTTTCAACTAACTCAAAAAATCCCTGAGTGCAATATCTCAGTCTTGTGATGTGTTTATCGCGCAAGTTGACATCACGATGACGATAAAAAAAAAAACGATATATTGTGTAGTCCTAGTCACCAGTCTGGCTGGCCTTCAATGTGAACAAGAGTATCAGTCTGACTGTATCTGTCAGCCACGCCGTCCCTGACTACAGCTCCAGAATAAGCTCCCCACCTCTAAATCGCTTGAGCTGGAAGGTGAGGCAGAATGCTGAGCTGGCTTTGCCCAGTCAGGGAGGGTGATTTGGTTCACTGTGTCAGTGGGTAAAGTTTTAAGAGAATTCACTAAGTTCTCAAGGAATGAAACGGCTTGTTCTCTGTCAATATGAAAGCCTCTTAGTTTTCTGATACCACTAATCCCCCGCTCACTACCTCCCTACAAATACTCCTGTTGAATGATGGCAGACTGCCTTGTTGAAATAAACTCCACTCCTTTATTTTGCACTTTCATGTTGCATTTTAAACAAACCATTACTTTGAAATGCCGACACCATTATAATAACTACAAATACGTGAGTCAAGATAAGAGCCAAATTTTTATATCAAAGATGCTCAGCATACACTCCGTCAAGTCTGAGACTGGCAGCCTCTATTAGAGTGTAAAATGCATTTTCCTTTCAGACTGGATATGGTGAGTAATCTAGGCCGCCTAATTTCTCAAAACATGAAGAGCACAGCACTCCTCAAGTTAAACTGAAGGCTTTGATACCAACTCAACAAGACCTCCCAGTTCTTGTCATGGATTACAGCCAGTTTAAAGTAAAAAATTAGCTATTTTTAAATCATTAAATGATGGAGCAAAATAACATCTTAAAATTTCTTCATACATCTGCAATGAATATTGACACTTTCCCATTAAAATGTTTCAAGGAAATTAAAATAATCCTTCTTAGGAAAATATACAGTCACAATATCGTAAAAAGTGGGTTTTTCAGCTCCGAAGCTATATTTAGTAAGATCTGTGGCACTACATTTTTTATGCAGGACCAAATAACTTCTAGATGTGATAGAACTACATTAATACTACACAGAATCAACATTTGGTTGCAAGAAAGTGAAAACTAGTGAATTTAGTTTTTGAATATTAAAGATTCTTAATTCGGGTAAAAAAATATTTATTTTTTATTTGACTTGACTACTGTAAATCATTCAGCAACATTTACATGAATACTTGTTGCATATTATCCTTGTTTTTTGGGATGCTTAATATACATTTCAACCCAATCCAGTGAAAAATAAGCAATTGGTGAGGCTCAGAATACACAAACTTCAAAAAATCACTACTAAAAAATATTTGGAGAAGAGCTCTAGGATTTTGCAAGGTCTTGTAATAGAAACTGTGTGACAATAGAAATTGTCACATGATTATTTTTAAAGAAAATCCATGACATGAACTGGGAGGTCTTGGTGAGTTGGTATGGAATGACCCAGTAAAGCAGGGTTCCCCAATTAGTTTTCCCCAAGGGCCAAATTATGTCAAGCATGCCAAGCAAGCCAAGCCAAGGGCCAAAACATCCGTTTTTGTCCCACTGCGCCAGAAGATCCTTGTTTTCCGCTGACATTTCCCTCCAGCAATGCTCTGAAAAGACGATGTTGCAGACTAGAACTCTCCCGAACGAAATTCACCAGTCTCGTCACAGTATCCATCACCATTTGCATTGCCCCACAGTTTAGCGCACAACACTGATTTGTGAATAATGCAATGAAACGCCAAGAGTGCTGGATTAACGGCGGCAAGCCTGCTTACCAAGCCCCTGTGTTGTCCCACCATCGACGGAGCCCCATCGGTGACAACGGACACAATTTTTCTCACATCCAAGCCATTCTTCTCGAAGAACTGTGTCAACTCGTTAAAACAATTTCCCCAGTCGTGCGCCCAGAGAGAGAAAGCAAACAGAGCAGCTCCTCCCGAAAGATCTTCCCAAGAAAAAATCTTGCAAACACGGATAGCTGTTCCATATAAGTTCAGTCACAGGACGAGTCGATAGCTAGTGATATGGCTTCTGCTCTCTTTAAATCGGTGAGTAGAGTTGAAAACCACTCCTCCGCTAAAACTTCCACTCTTCTCGTTGCCGTGTTATCAGTCAGCGGCACCTGCGTTAATAGCTCCACAACCGTTTTCTTGCTTTTCTCATCGTGACTTAAAACTTCGCCAACCATATCAATTGCACACTTTTGAATCAACTCAGCATCAGCGAATGGCTTCTTAGCTTTAGCAAGGTTCCATGAAACAAGCAACAATGCCGCTGTTGCGTTCTCTTGGGCCGACGTTGATTTACAGATCGTAGAATTGGAGTGCTTGTATGATGTTATCATATTTGCAATTTTTCTTTCGCAGTTATCTGATTTTGTAGGGTAGTTGGCATTAAAACTGGCAGCATGCAGAGTGTTGAAGTGCTTTAGATTGTCTGCTTTGCAGACAGCTACGGTCTGCATGCATATCAAGCATGTCGGTTTAGCATTAGCATGGTCCAGTAAAATAAAACAAAACTGATCAGTCCAGTCAGATTTGAACTGATGGTTTTCCTGGTCTACTTTGCACTTTTTCGCGCTGCAGGCCATGTTGTTCTTGGTTTGATTTTCGTTGTATTACTGGCAAGAATTCGCTCAGATGACAGGCAGTTTCGCTGGAAAGTGGTGGTGTATTCCATGGGCATGGAGAGCAGAGCATGCATTTACGTAGTTACGTTAGGCGCGCTCGACGTAGTATCAAGTGTACGGTGTGGGATGAGGTCAAAATAAAGTACAGCCGCGCACATTTTATTTCACATATTGCACTTTGTTTCACATGTTATGACTGACATGTGCATTAATGTAAGTGCCAGTGGGTAGGAGCGGGCCAGACATTTGGCGCTGCAGTAAAGGAACAAATGGTGGCGGGAGTCAAAGACCCATGAAAACAATTACTTTACTGTGAGCTCTTTAGAGGAATTCATGACACGTCTGTCATCTGTTTAATTCATGAAGTTGAAATCATGTAGTCCACAAGTGGATGATGTTTACCAGCACTATGTAGCAAGTTCAAGTAGGTTCATGATTTTTGATGGATTGAGTTGAGATATTTTCCACATTATACACTCTATCTATCCATGTCATGGGTCAAGGAATGAGTCTGTACACAGGCGCATTTGACAGGTCACAGACACGTGTGAACTCAGCCTTAAAGGGATAAATCAGACTGTTTGAGTAGGGTTTTATGATGAGGTACTTATCCAGTCAGTGTCATCTACCTACAGTAGATGGCTGTGAGGACTCGGCACACCTCCAGTTTGGAGAAAGAGACAGGAGTACCGGCACTGGAGAAAAGCAATGTACTGCTGTGGATGGGGGCAGCAGAAAAATGCATTTTAGACACCTAAAATAATCGATATCAGTTTACGTGTACGCTATATTTAGAATATTTTCACCACTTTACCTTGCTGTCAGGCAGCCCTTTCCGACGGGGAACTGAAGCCGTTATCTATTATCTCTTCAAAACCACCAGACTCCTTTGACAAAAACAATAATTTTACCTAGAAGAACACGGGAGTTGCTGGTCTTTGGTGTTTTAAAGGGTTAGTATGGATTCACCAAAGACACACAATAACACAAACAAACTAACCGATCGAGCAGTGGTAGACCAGCAACTTCCATGTTCTGCGAGATAAAGTTATAGTTTTTTTCAATGGAGTCTGGTAGCTTTGAAGAGAACATAGATGGATATAATGGCTTCAGTTCCCCGTTGGAAAGGGCTGTCTGACGGCAACGTAAAGCGGTGAAAATATTCTAAATATAGCGTACACTGTATACACTGTACTGAACTGATAGATTTTTTTTGGGGTGGGCCTTTCTTTAAGTGTCTAAAACACGTTTGCTCCAAACTGGGGGTGAACCGACCGCCACAGACTATAGATAAATACAAAAAACATCCAAGCTGTCCCTTTAAAATTTCATCATGCTCTTCAGATCAAAAGCACATGGAACAGCACCAGGAGGGTTTGGGGGTGTATGTAGCACTTAAAGCTGGGGTCTGCGATCTTGGAAAACTAGCATAATTTGAAAGTCGCATCGCCTCAGGAGCTCCGTCTAAACCCCCCCCTCCCCTCGAAACTCCTTATAAGGCAACGCCCCCCACACACATGCACGAGCACCGCCGCATCGTAACTACTTCACATTTTTCGTAGCTATTTCATCACTAAATTCACTTCTGAAAAATGTTGAGGTGAGAAATCAACGGTGTAGATTTAGAATATTGACAGTTTTACGATGTTAGATGGCGAATCAAACATTGTCTCCACTGTTGTCGGAGTTTAGAAGCTCCACAAACTGCCGGCACAGCTAGCTAGCTCCTGCCGGGATCGCCACCTCTCCACCCGGGCATTCACTCACACAGACCCCGCTATGAGCTGGAGCTCTCTCAAGAGACCGGTCTGTAGACGAGGGGCTTTATTTCCTTGTTGACGTAGGGAGGTGGGGCGGGGGCGGCAGCTCGCTGGCGAGCCGGCCACAGAGCAGCAGACAGGGGAGGGAAAGAGAGAGATACCTGCTGAGACAACACGACCCTTTTTAACATTACTCTAATATCTGGAGGGAGATCAGTCCACTCGTTTGTTTCTGTAACTGAAAAAGCAGTTTGAGTAACGTAAATTTTGTTCGGCAATGTTTTCTATCCGCCGTCTCCCCTCGTTGATAATCCTGTTTGTCTGACTTCACTTTGAGCTGTTAGAATAAATAGTTTAAATCTGCAGTATCTTATAAAGTAAACTAACAGAACATAAACAACTAAATCAAAGTTGTATTTTTCGATAATATGGTAATAGTGGTACGAGTTCGTGCTCGTTGTCCGGTGTTTTAAGAGCTGAGTTTTCTCTTCCACTCTCCAGTGAACGTGCGGCGGACACGCGCTTTGAGTTCACGCTGGTGCACGCTGAGGCTAGAGTACGAGCAGGGAGGCAGGGAGGCATCTGATTGGTTCCTTACACCCGGGACCATTTTTACTGACTGGTAGACGTTTTTACAGGATTACAGCAGCTACAGATGACGGATCTTTTCCGGTCTTTTTTCAGTGCTCATAAGAAACGGATTGCTGTCGGCGTGTAAAGACCATTTCAACCAATATAACAAAAAGTGTATACTGGATAAATCGCAGACCCCATCTTTAACCTAAACTTTACAATTCAAAACTTTGTCTGTTTGTCTGTGTCAATTCTGAAACTAACTAAAGTCAAATCTCACCCTCTATGTTATTTTCTCTCTTTGATTAAACTTCCCTAAAGCAAGACAAAAAAGAGACTCCATGCACTGCGCAGGCTGTGTATTAGCTTCTAATACACCTCCTCATCCCTACCTCGCAGCGTGGCTGAGGTATGCAGGCCTTTCGGCTCATGTTTCTGGATGGTCTTGAGGAGGTCGGGGTCCGAGTCAAACAGCTCCCGCTGGTTCTGCCAGTAGTTGCCGGGAGAAACGAGCAGGCAGCCATGCTCTGGCAGCACCGACTGCATCCGCCGTAACCCTGGAAACAGGTCTGTCACCTGGAGACACAGCGTCTCCAGACTGCGTACCCCAGAGCTGACAGATGAGAGACAAGGAGAAGACAGAGGTGAGGAACAGACGGGAGGAGGCAATAGGAGAGGAGTAGTTGATATTAACAAAGCTCACAAAACTCCTCAAGTAATTACCATTTGAACAGAAGATAACACTAATCTATCAATTATCTATCAATTTTACGGCATAATTGAACAATAATAAGACAAGGGAGGTACCATGTCATAAATTTCACTCTTTACTTAAGAAAAGTTCTAGATTTGAACATTAAAAATCAACTGCACTGTACAACTTCCAAGCAAAATGAGAAACTGTTGAATCAGCACTCATATCAGTGCTTGGTACAGTACAGTTGTCAAACAAACAGAGCGCTGCAAGACAGCACGTGCCCAACTATCTATGGCTCGCTGGAAGTCAACAGTTTATTTGAAGGTCATAGATGTTTTTCTTTCATTCTCTCATGCCAAAGGCAAAATAGTAAATTAGTTAGTTAGTTAAAATTAATTTGCACTATTTTGATAACCAATTAATCAAGAAAAAAATAATATTTGGGGTTTTAGACAGTTGGTCAGACAAAAGCAATTTGAAGACGATAACTTCTGTTCTTACATTTTGAGATGAATATTTTTTAATCAGTTAATCAAGAAGGTAAGCAGTAGATTAATCAATGAGTAAATAATAGTTGCAGCCTTAGTTTTGGGACATGCAGAGTTAAATAAATGCATGAATACATAAATAAATACACAAATTCAATAATAAATATAAAATAAATAAAAACTAAATCCAAAAATAAATAAATACATTTTAAAATGAATAAAAATAAATACATAGATAAATAAAAGGGAAAATTAAACAGAGGAGTAAATAAATAAGGGAATTAATACAAAGATAAATAAAGAAGCAAATTAAAACAAAATATCAATTTATGTCACATTTGATCGATTAATTTATGGCTACATTTATTTCTTATATTCTTTTTTCTACATTTAATGACATATTTATTTATTTATCAAGTCATTTATTTTTTTTTCTTATTTTTGCAGGTTCCGTCCTCCATAGTATACATGTATTGACATCCTTCTACTGAAAAGAATGAACATCTGGTTTGTCCTCTACCACTATGTAGGTGTGTGTTTACCTGTCAGAGTGGACGTGGTTGCGGATCTCCTCCAGCAGGCTGAAAGTTCGACCCAGCGGCGACCGAAACACGTCCACCGGCACCAGGCTGCTGTCCCACGGAGACACCGCCGCCTTCACCAACACCTGCTGGATGTAGGCAACCGGAGGACCCCGGTACTACAGCACACACACAAACATGACACAATCAGTTTGTCAGCTGATCCAGCAACATTAGCAGGTTTAATGATTTATTACGAGAACTCAAGACTGTGAATGCTGTAAAGTTTCCTGCCTCAAAGGCTTACTGTAAATTAAAACGACAGCTGACAAGCAAGTGAGCCATCGCTTTGTGTTCGTCTTTCATTATTTATGAGCCTCCATCTTTACTATGTAACTTGTTTGTCTGGGTTTGAGAACTTGTTTTAGACTTTTAGAGTGAGTTTAGGGTTAGGATTCAGATTTAAGATTATAATTAGTTTTAGGTTAGGATGAAGTTTAGGATTCAAGGTTAAGGAATTCTAGGAATAAGGAGAAATTCTGGGATGTATATAAATGTGTGTGTGCTTTCTCTTCTCCTACCCAGTCGGGCCGTTCTCCGAGGTCTCCCTGAGGCTCATGGGAAGGGACGCTGTAGTCTCGCACCCCTGTGGTGAACTCCACAGGACCCGTCCCAGGCAGGGGAAGCCTCAATAACGGATAGCTGGGAGAGGGAGAGGGGGGGAGACAGGGTACAGTTAAATGTTTTGACATAAATGCATTGTTTAGGCAGTAGTTACAACAAATGACTATTTCTTTCTCAGACTGACGAGCAGCTACAATGTATTCTAATATGAAATGCAGAACCCGATCACGTCTTAGTATTTGTGAAGCTGCACAATTGCTTATAACCAGCAGATACTTGATACACACGTGAAGTGTGTGTGTTCACTATGCAACAGCTTCAGAGAACATGACACCATGGCCTCTGGCTTTTCTTGCAGGATTAAGTGTTACCTGGAGAGACCCCCTCCCCATTCCTCCTGGAAATGGGTGGGTCCTTATAGAACAAGTTCCCTCTGAGCACCAAACCACTTAATTCTTGTCCTGTGTATGTGTAGGGGTGACAAGTTCATTTTAAAATGGTGGTGTTGGGCAACTCCGTAACATAGCTGACAGATGAGCTTTCAGTGGCGTTAGGAGAGATGGATCGGGCAAGTGGTAAAAAAGGAAAGTAGCTAAGGAGTGAGCCTTTTTATATATTCCATTGTTGTTTTACCACTGTACAGCACTTTGGTCAACTTTTGTTGTTTTTAAATGTGCTCTATAAATAAACAAAACTTGAAACTTGGGCCATCTCACTTCCTTCTCCTCTCTGTTGAGCGTTGCACATGCACAATATCGGGCACTTGCGAGAAAATGGCTGCGGGTAAAGACAAAGTTTATGAGCTGAAGCGCAAGTGATTTCAGTTATCCAGGAAACAGGAGTTTAGTTGGGTGGCATTGGAGAGGATGTGGGCGAAACGCCAACTATGTATTGAGTAGTTAGCTGAAAGTTTGAGAGCAAGGTGGATAAAACATGACAATTAACTTTATTTGATAACCACTAATAAATAAAACAATTTGTGTAGGGGCAAGTAAAAATTTACATTGGGCAAGTAGATTTTTGAAGAATTAAAAAAAAAAAAAATCGTCGAACCAACCATGTTTGCTGTGATGTCAGAGTTGAGAGCCGTGTGTAGGCAATCCTGGCCCAGACTCTGAATTTTGTTTATGGCTCCTTTAACAAAAACACAGCTAATTTAAATCCTTCTAAAACCACAATCGTGGGAGAGAAAATGTTCAACACTCAAGCATTACTTAGCTAAGGTGTCAGACTGACATTAGTCAAGTATGATGTCAATATATCAGCCTTTACAGTAGGCGGTCGAGATAGAGCCCCTCAAGAAAAGCTGGCCACATGGGCTGTCGTCAAGACCAAGCTTGAATTTATATTAGCAGCTAGTCCGTTTTTTTATACAACAACAGTAAAGACAGAGGTCTTGCACTATTTAAGTATTAAGAGCCTTCAAAACTTTGTATATAAAATGGCACATGCAAAAAGAGGAGGATTGCAGCTGTGTAATACCCCTTTATGATGCAGGTCTACTCAATGTGTGCTTGACCTGCGCTGGACTCGTATAAAGTTAGCAAAGAGTCCAGTCTGCAGTGCACCTCACTGATGAGCCAGAGAATTACACACAATGATACAGTTTCTATTTACTGCCTGCTTGCTCCGGTTACTTTTAAGGCAAAAATGCACTGTGCTGATTGTTTTGTTGATTGTAGGGCTGCAAATAACAATTATTTTCATTGTCAATTAATCTCTTGATTATTTTCTCGATTAATCAATAAGTTGTTTGGTCTATAAAATTGTGAAAAATGATGAATTAATTATCAAAATAGTTGGTGATTTATTTAATAGTTGACAACTAATCAATTTATCTATTAATCGTTGCAGCTCTAGTTGATTGCCACAGGTAAATCTTTGAGGGGAACATTTACAGGCTTAATGAAAATCACCTAAATCACTAAGTCACCAAGTACAATGAGTGGACAGCAGCATACTGGCACACATAAGAAAAGGCCTTTGTGTGTTCTGCAATGAGACAGTGATTTACTCTGGTGGGAAGGCTATCATGAATACATTAAATGTGTGTGAATTTATGATAATGTATGATGACATTATCAGCTATCCAAATTTGTAAATCATTCAAGCCTCCAAGTCAAGTACCTCGAGAGTTGAAAAATGATCCAAGTTATTATGTTGAAGAAAATTGATTTGTTTGAGAACAATAACAACTTCTGATGTTTGAGATCAAGTCTTAGTATTTCTGTATTATCTGGAGGAGAGATTGGGAGGGCCTGGTATTTGCTGAGTCACTGTTATTGATCAGTAACATTATTACCTTCCACGCGGACAATGTATTGTACAAATTTCCCTTTTAGAAAATTGCATGTCAGTTTGGATAGAAACCTCTCTTCTCTCTCTCGGTTTTCCTCCCTCCATGCCTCCCCCACTCTGCAAGGTCACTGTACCTCCACAAAGGCCTCTTTTGTGCAGAGCCAGCCCCCCTCCTGACAGGCAGATGGAGGGACAGGCCTCCCATTCTCACAGGGCCATTTTCTCACAGCCCTCTGCTCGGGTCCTGCCTTTAACATCCCCGTTGTCAAGCTCTTTTCTTTCACTTCGCCCCGGGTGGTGGTCAGCCGCCCATTTGCTCTGCACCCCTGCTGCAAGGTGCTGCGAGGACAGCTCGCAGCAGGTGCATGTGTGTGTTTCAGATTGCTGAGATTGTTTCACAATGCCTTAGCTGATGAAGCCAGGCCAACTCTGTGACCTATGTCCTCTCTTTTGACCAGAGATTTAGCAAGAGTAGAAATGTGCGTGTGTTAAGTGAATGTTTGTGTCGTGGTGTCGGCGGGGGGCTGTTATGTGTGTGCAGATGGTCGGTTCAGATGAGCTGAGCCGGTTACTTGTCTGTCCAATCACTTTCTCTTCAATTCAGTCTGACTACACTGGATACACTGGATTTCTTTTCTCTCATGTTTTAATGGAGTTTGCACTAAGAAGAAGGCAATACTAAGAGGTTAAGTCATGTATCCAGGGTCTGAAATTAGCATCCGCCAAATGTGGGTAAATTGTTGGCAATGGCGGGTGAAATCATCAGGACATCCGCCAATTTGGCAGGCAGGGAAAATGCTAGTGATGGGAATGGAAAACCGTAGTTGTCCGCTTTCTTGGCATCTCATGCCTCTGTGACTATTGATTCCTCTTATTGATGCTTACCGACAGTTACGCATGCACAATGACGCATACGCACACTGTATCATGTTTCAGTTTGTTTGGGACCGGAGCCACGGCGGAGAGAAAAAAAAAGCGCTCAACAGCGTGGCACTACTAAACCTGAGGGGACGCACCCTATTTTTACCTGATAATGCTGTACTGTGAACAACAAATCTGTGTTGAAATCAACAGGATGAGTGTTCGTAACGTCAGCTGTTAGAAGCCGCTGGGCAGCACAGTCCTGCTTGGCTAAATAGCGGAGCTACTAACGTTAACGGAGGTGCCATTGAGTTATTATTATGAGACGTTCGGGGTCTGCTCAGTAAAATGACCATTGGGTGAAAGTAAATTACAACGTTATCATGATGTGCTCAAATGTAATCTTGTCAAATTAAGTTTTTGGCGAGAAACTTAAATAAATCCAGATTTTTTAAGGAGATGTTTACACATCAATATAAAATAGATATTAGAGAGGGAATTATGACCTGTTTAACTTCCTAAGAACTTACCAAGATTTTTTTTAATCAAAACAAATATTTAAAGAATCATAATCATTTGAATTGTGTGTTTCTATGCAAATAACCACTATAGATGACAAGAACAAAGTACAGTACAGTACAGTACTGTATATAGTACCCTCCCTCCCCCCAAAAAAAGGGCTCCCCCCCGGAAGCCACGGTGTAATTCGAACACTGTAATTTACCATGTATATACTGTTTTTTATGTAAAATATATGTAACATTGAATGACACAAGATCTAAAATGTTATTCCTTCATTTAGCGCAGAGATTTCAAAAGTGGCAGATAAAATTTATGAGTGGCAGACAAAAAAAAATACTGTGTGAAAGTGAAAGAAGTTAATCTCAGACCCTCAGACAGAAGAACATGTTAGTCTGCTGTGTTGAGCAGCGAAGCTTCGAATACCTTCGAATATTTCTCAACGAAGCTTTGAAGCCCAAAAAATGGTATTGGGGACAGCCCTACTTAAGATACAGTATTGGCCCAAATATAAGATTTTTTTTCCCCTGGAGATTACATTTTAAAAAGTGGGGGTGCATTTTATTCAAGGACATCAGATATTCTTTTTGAATAATGTAGATTGAACAGAGAGTGTCGCATTATGGTTTGCTTGTAGCCTGATAGTTGCTAGGCTAGCACATTTATAGTGAGTCTCTTAAAGTCAGTCAGCCCAGTTCAACCTACAGGAGTTTCTGACGACTTGTGTAACGTCTTTTACTGGAAGAGTGAAAATAAGTTGAAAGTTTATCCCGATGCCTTTACTGCATAAAAAAAACGGGGACTCATTCATCTGTCAAGCAGCCAAGAATGATGAGGAGCTCAAAAAGACAGAGTGAAAAATACTAACTGTCAGAGAGAGTGAGCATGTGGCTACAGACAAGCTAAACAAATGTGGGATTTACATTGTGCTTGTATTTCATATTTTACATCATATAATCAGGGTCATCTAATATTTTGGCCAATACAATAGATTTCTTCTCTGTGTGAGTACTCGATCTGGAATCGAGTACATGACTACTCAATCTGAGAAAAATATGAGAATCAACATCTCTAGTAATAAGCTGCCCATTACAGAGGGGGTAGATGCGATATTGTTTAAATATGGGGATAACTGTGCACATTTTCAGTCTCTCCTGGAAATCGTTCATAGTGTTGCAGTCATTTGTACACAGGTAAGGTGACAGAAAAAGTTCAAACCCTGCTTACTTTCTCGCCGCCACAGAACTTGTGGGTGTGAACATCGGTTTCAGAAAGTTACAGAAATTGTCTCCGACACCGTACCCCCAAATTCAGACGTTGGAAAGGTGTGGGGGCGATCATCAGACAAGTAGTTCTGATGGAGTATACTGGGGCCTTAATGTCGACCCAAGCCCTATTCAGATTTGGTATTAACATGCGTCCTCAGTGATTGGATCACAAATGGTAAATGGTAAATGGTAAATGGACTTGCATTTATATAGCGCTTTTCTAGTCTTCCGACCACTCAAAGCGCTTTCCACTACATGTCAGCATTCACCCATTCACACACACATTCATACACTGATGGCAGAGGCTGCCATGCAAGGTGCCAACTTTGCCCATCAGGATGTAATCTAAATACAATATGGGGTTAAGTGTCTTGCTTAAGGACACATAGACATGTGACCGTAGCAGCCGTGGATCGAACCACCGACCTTCCGATTGGTGGACGACCTGCTCTACTCCTCTGAGCCACAGTCGCCCCGAGTGGACAAGTGGACAGCTCTAAGTACAGGTGTGAACGCACTCAAGACGCATTGAGATTGGATCAATGGATTGGATCTTTCAGACTGCATTCAGAGGTGGTCTGGGCCACATATGGCCACATTCCTTTAGCAGTGTGTACGCAAATGTGTCCTGGGCCACATTGAAGGGCCACCTACTCAACTGACGTCCCGGTGGACGCATCTCTCTGCGCTCCTCGCAGCATGGAAACGGCCTCTGTGCTCTACTGTATTCTGTCGGTACAACTGTATTTTATTAAAATATATCTTATCTATAGGCTACATTAGGCTTGTCGCGATGGTCGGTGTTACCGGTGTTACACGGTGGTCGGGCACACACCGATAACATTACGTACCCACCGCCCCCACCGTTGTTTTGCTTTTTTTTACAGAAATAAAACCCATTTAGTTCATTTCGGCGTATCAGTGGCATGACAACAATAGATAGTCAGACGACGGACGCTACAAACTGACAGTGAATGTGTCTGCTCCATAAAGAGTCTCAGCTCAGAGTAGCAGGTGTCATATTTCACACACTGGACAAGAGAGAGTTGACAGGATGGCAAATGTTTATAGAAATCTCTCAAACCCCTCCTGTATTATGATCCATTGCTCCACCGTTGGTCCATGGTTAACAGTCCAAAACATGCAAATTTTCTCGCCAACATACGTAGATAAATACAATGCTTCCATGTCTTCTCCAAGCGAGACACACAATAACAAACTACTACTACCTGTATTTCTACTGATGCTCCAAATGTCTAGCGTCAAACAAACAGAATTTCATTTAAGTTTTGAGCATAGAAACATTTAAACATAAACCCCAGACAGAACACCTACCAGCAGGTGAGGATGCTGGCGGAGGTGAAGAGGATGATGGGTACTGGGTAGGAGGCACACAGCAGCCCGTGGCGGTAGAAAGCCGCCGAGATCTTCTCTCTCAGCTGCTCGCGCAGCGTCATCCTGGTGGGCGGGGTCAACTCCCGGCCATTGGGAAGCACTGCGCGGCCGAGGACGGTGCGCCGCGGGGCATCCAGGGACCTGGAGGAGCGAGAGAGACAATAGTTTAACAGATAGACATTTGTTGGTTTTCCTTGCACATTGTAGAAGCTACCGCAATGTATACGAATGACTGTTTTGTTTCCCCACACACACAGAATCACCTCACAGACAAGAAAGGTCTGTGGTATAGTGTAAAATCTATTTGAGGACGAAGCTGTGTGTTGAAAATGTATCTATTAAAATTCTAATACTCAAATCATTTTAATTAAAAAATACCAAACATTTGCTGCTTCTTAAACAAACTGATAGGGTATAAAAAGTCAAATATGGCAATCACAAGTTCCTAGAGCTCTTCTTATAGCTTGTTTCGTCCACAGAGTTCAGAAAGGTATTAAATGTATAAACCTGAGAAAAACAGAAAATACACAATTAAAAAGCTGCAACCAGCAAATGTTTCGCACTTATGCTTGATACATAACTTAAACAATTAGTTATCAAAATTCTTGTCAATGCCGAAAATATATTGTGATGCCCACGAGCAGTGCTGAAAAGTTGTATTGAAGCCAGTAGCTGGTGAATAATTACTTAATATTAACAATGCTGACATCCCATAATTGTCCATCTATATGTGTGTATTTTGATTCAGATTTGTATCGAAATGCTGAAAATTGCTCACGTTCTACTATTAAAAACTATAAATGTAGAGTGCTGTGCAGCTCTGACAAAGATAAAGTATGTGGTCTCTGGCTGTCTTCTAGTTTTCTAGTGTGCTTCCTGAAAGTCCGAGGTTAATAAATACATATGTGAAACAATATGTAAAAATGACAATACACTGTCCGTGTGGAAAGTGATCAATAACAGTGACTCAGCAAATACTTTATCTCCACACCCTCCCAATCTCTCCTTCAGATAATATAGAAATACTAAGACTTGATCTCAAACATCAGAAGTTATTGTTCTCAAACAAATCAATTTTAATACATTAATAGCTCCGTATCTGGATCCTTTTTCAACAGGCACACAGCTTGAAGGCTTGTGTGATTACAAATTGGGAAAGCTGATAATGTCATCATACATTATCAAAATTCACAGGTTAGCCTACCATCCAGAGTAAATCACTGTCTCATTGCAGAACACACAAAGGCTTTTTCTTATGTGTGCCAGTATGCTGCTGTCCACTCATTGTACTTGGTGACTGAGTGATTAACATTAAGCCTGTAAAAGTTCCCCTCAATGATTTTCCTGTGGCAGAAAAAACGTCTGTCATGGCAGTTTCAGATTAAGGACCAGAAAAACAACAATCAATCAACAAATCAATCAGCACAGTGCATTTTTCCAGAAAATCATCTCTTGAGGAACTTTACACCGCCCGCTGCCTCAGCAGAGCAGCCAACATCCTGAAGGACCATTCCCACCCTGGACATCAGCTGTTCGAACTGCTGCCCTCTGGTAAACGGTTCAGGTCCATCACATCACGGACTAATAGACTCAAGAACAGCTTCTACCCCAGCGTCATACGTGAGCTGAACACTGCGAGACACTCACATAAAACTGAACGGAAAGGACCGGAACTGATCTAAACACTGTCAGATACTTGTCAGAAAATATAACCCTTGCTCAACTTATTACATATTTACATCCTACTGCACTTTATATTGCTTAACTTAGTACATGTTTACATGCTACCGCACCTTATATTCAGATACATTATTTCTTGTAATTTATCAACTGCTCTACTGATACATGTGCAATATGTGCTCTTATTACTGTGCAATAACTCACTGCCTTGATTGGACTGTATACTGACTTGACCGTATTGTAATTGTATTGTCTATATTGTATCATAGGTCAACATTTCTAGTTATATATATATATATATATATATATATATATATATATATTTACTTATTTTATTAGTAGTTTAGGTTAAGCTTGTATTGAACAAGGTTTTATCTTATCTTTTATACTGTAGGTTATGTGTGATTGCACCATCAGGACTGCTTCAAATTCCGCTATACTCTGTATAGTGACAATAAAGGAATCTTGAATCTTGAATTTTTGCCTTAAAAGTAACAGGAGCAAACTGTAATGCCGTGTTCTCCTTGCTAACTTTATACTAGTCCAGTGCAGGTCAAGCAGCATAACCCTAGGGGTAAGTTTTTATAAAAATCTTCTTGCATCTAGAGATGTCACTAGAACCGCTACTTCGGTACCAAGTCGATGCCAAAATTCTGAAAACATGATGGTAGGCCTGCTCGTTTTTCTACAGTACCGCAGGTAACGGGAATCAGGGCTCGAGACTAACGCAAGTGTTGTGCGTCGTGTTGACGACGCAAAACTTTTTATTCTTGATAGAATGTATAAGCGCCTGGAGAAACCAAAGTCCCATGTAAGGATTTAATTTGCTGATTTCTCTTCTGCTTTTAATAAGATGCAGCCTCATATTTTAATTGACCGCCTTTCATCCTATTTTAAATTACCTGGGGTCTCATTTATAACCCCTGCGTACGCACAAAACGGGGCCTGACATTTGCGTACGCCACTTCCCACGCAAAAGTTGTGACCTATAAAAACAAACTTGACGGGAGAATGTGCGCACTTGTACGGAAACTTTGACCCATGCGTACGCACATTATGGAAACGGGGGAAACTGACGACGCAGATGGTGAGGTGGTGAATTGAAACCAGATTGTAGAAATTAAACATTTAATGTCACTTCATATCACACATTACTTATAGATCCACTTTATCATAAATATTTAAACCAGCAGTGTGCTAGTGAGCCATACCTATTCCATAAGCACCATACACATGTAAAATATATCATATAACACACACTCAGCTTCCTCCAGTCACCTCCACCCAGCACATCTTCACCACCTGCACTTACAATATGGATTGAGTAAATTAGCAAAGTGTAGAAATAAAGCCAGTGACAGCTCTCGTACAATCGTTACTCTCCATATCCTCATTATCATCATCAGTCCTAATCATAATGCAGGCAAGTTCGCCATAAAACTTACATAAATAAATAAATTGTGTTCACCTATCAAACTTTCTTTTCAAACGATATCCAGGTGGGGGATATTACTGATTGTCGCGATAATTTTGACAAGTTGTGAATCGATCAGTCATATTGCTGTAAACATATAAACACTGCCGTGAGACTTGTAACATGCTTCATGGTGGATGCACTGGCACTGCGAGGACTACGTGACGTGAATGGTAGAATGAGGAGGGAACAAGTGGTCTTCCTCTCGGTAGTCGCCGTGATTCACCGTAAAGATCCACGGATCAACAGTCTCATTTACATGCAGAAACATTCATGAGGTGCTTTGCATTGACCATTTATGGCTGAATGTGGGCGTGTAGAGGGCGGAATAGGAGGCTGATCCACGTGTGCACATTTCCAGGTGGACTGTGATTTATAAAGGGAACATTGCCTGCAGATATACGTACGCACAGTCTGATTTTTTTTTGGCGCACGCCATTTTCGGCTTTTGTGCGCACGTGCATTTTTAGTATGGATCCTACGCACTGTTTTTTAAATGAGACCCCTGATAATTTTTAGTGTTGCTTTTAGACTTTCTTACGAATAGAACCCAGCAGGTGTTGGTGAATGGATGCATGTCCGGCACCAGGCTTTCAAGTACAAGTCCTGTCACCTTTACTCTTTATAATGTACACAGACAGCTGCAGAACGTCACAGAAAGGCAGTTATATCGTAAAGTTCTCCGATGACACTGCCCACTTGAGTCTTCTTCAGGGCCAAGACTCAGACCATGGTCAGGCATTACCTGCTTTTGTAGAATGGTGTGATGGTAATTTCTTGGATCTTAACGTATCAAAAACCAAGGAGGTAATCACTGATTTTAGGCAGAATAATGACACACCAACAGCAAGCATCATTTATAATAAGAACGTTGAAATTGTTGACTCCTACAAATATCTTGTCACTATGTTTGACTCATGGCTTAAATTTGATGTAAACACTGACTGAACGGGGTCAGCAAAGGATTCATTTAATGCAGAAGCTTACTTCTTTTAATGTCTGTGATACGATCTTATGTAACTTCTACCATTCTTTTATTGAAAGCCTTTTAACCTTTTCTTTTACCTGCTGGTTTAACGGGTTGTCTGTGAAGGACAAGAACAGTCTAAATAGCATAGTCAAACTGTGCTCCAAGATTATTGGAGTTCAGCAGAAGGAGTTGGGCACAATTTGGGAGAAACAGGTGTCTGAGAAAGCAAAAAAAATGATCAGCCAACCAGATCACATTCTTTCGGCTGAATTCTCTCTGATGCCTTCAGGCCGACGTTATAATGTGCCCTTAAGGAGAACAAATCGTTAGTCCTTTATCCCTTCTGCTATTAAGCTGCTGAACACAGACTATACCGATTTTAAATGAATGTTATTTAGAGGAATTTTTAAGATATGTTGTTCTTATTTATTTATTTATTTTTTTTTTTGGCTTTTATCGTTATACTCCTATGTATTTATATGGTTCTTTTTGTAACTTGTCCCTCCAACTGCCCCATGCATTTAATATGTTTCCTTTGACTTAACTATTGGTTGTCTGTTGTATGTATGGACTGGGAATGCTACAAATGAATTGCCCCCTTGGGGATAAATAAAGTTGTCTGAATCTGAATCTGAAATGTGGCCTGCGGCGAGCTGCCATGCAATGTCTATGAAAAGCTTCGGCGGCCGCTCCCGAGCTCGGCAGGCTGCAGCCGTTTGATTCTGCGGTGAAGTGCGGCCAAACAAAGGTTGGGAAAACTTTAATTTTTAGCGGCTAAGTGTGGCCAGGGAGGACCCGAAGCCAATCACTAAACAGATCCTGTAACTCTTCTTACATGTTGACCTCTGTTACAAAGAATTTCTTCCCGCCAGAAACACATGAATACGCCCCCCGGCCACAAAAAAATGTATTATTGCTGCAAGCTGCACTTCGCCGCTGCCTGGTGTCAATTCAGCGTAATGGTGTCCCATCGTCTCAGGGACGATAGAAAATTTCCCTGATAGCATTATCAGGGAAATTTTCTACATTATGTACATTGTGAACAACGAATCTGTGTCGAAATTGGCAGGAGGAGAGAAAATTAGGGCTGTCGCATCTTAGTCGATTAATTGGTTGTTTTGGTCTTAATCGACTAAGATTTCTAATTTAGGTCGTAATTTTTTTATGTAACATATTTCTAAGAAACTAATGAGCACATCTCTGGTAAACATTGTAAAATTTTGTTTTTGGTGAGAAACTTCAGGCGGGTCATCAAGGATTGATAATCAATTTGCAAAAACCTATGCGTGCGCACGCACGCACGCACGCACGCACGCACACACAGCTCTTAAAGTAGGACAGTGGAGCTCTGTACCTGAACACCTAATTAGTTACAAACTACTCCACGTTTTGGCACACATGTTGCCAACTAGAGGCACGGTGTGTTTTTCCTTCAGGCCAGCTCATACAGGGGTCACATGCTAGACAACACTTAAACACACAGCTTATTCAGCAGCCAAAAAGGTGTGGACACATCCCCCCCCAGTAGAAAACATGCAACTCCGGCTGAGCAGCTAGACTGAAGCAAACAGATGTACATATCTCGTCGATCACACCTGGGTAAAAAAAAACAACCGCCAGGTTCACCTGATAACAGCCTTTTGTTATTGGACAGTGGGTAAATTCCACTTCTACTCAGGTAGGATAGGAAAGCACAGAGGGATAAGCTGGCCAAAGAGGAAGACAGTAGCATTTAGTTGGGGTCCATATTTGAATTGGGGTATTTACATGAGCTGAAAACGATTAGTAGATTCATAGATTCAAATTCATTGACAACTATTTCAGAAATCATTATTAGTGAGGAAATATCCACATTCACACATCTAAAATATGAGAATTTTCTGCACTCTATTATTTATATCATTGCAAATTGACTACCTTTTGCCATTTGTTGGACAAAATAAACAATTTAATGGCGTCAACTTTAACTCTTGTAACTTGTGATGAGCATTTTTCATAATCTTCTAACATGAGCCATAAGACTACTAAATTAATAACACACACATACAAAGTTCAATCCAACCCCTGTGCAATACGCAACTTTTTTTTTTTTTTTTTCTTAAAGGGACTATTTGTAATTTTTCACGCGCATAAATCATAACGGGTCGGAATCCCATGCGCGCTCGCGTGTGGGTACGCGACCGCGCAGCAGCTCTGCTCCTGCTGCCTGCAAACCGCGCTCGTTCTCCCCCGCTCGGCTCGCTCCAACTCCACGTGCACGCGCGCACACTGCAGAGTTAGTTTAGCTCTGAGAATATCTAGTGAATGTGCAGTGGACGTTTTTGCAGAAATAAATGCTGCAGCTCCTCCAGACCAACAGAGGTTTCCCGTGTCTTGTGAAGTGATGGAGCTCCGGAGAGAGTTACGTTATCGTCCCGACCGGCTGTCGGTGTCTCCCCCCCCCCCCCGTTCCCTCCGGGTCGGCGGGCTGAGACAGGAAAAGCCAGCACTAGAATCAGCATTGATCCATGGAGAGACCTTCCTCTGGTCAGCTAACATTACTGCCAAGCAGGTGAAATATAGAGTGATATTGTGTGTTAGCTGACGTGTGTCGCCTCACTGTTTAGACCGGTGCTCGTTCATGTCAATGTAGTGCGAGCACAAGCGCGAGCGCGAGCAACAGGACGCTGACTTTCGTTGACATTGCGGCCACAGGTGTCGCTGTGAACAAGCAATTTCTGATTCTTACATATAGCCCCTTTAAATGGATATTTTTTTATTGCTTCTTATATTATGTTATTTTATGTATTATATTTTATATGTCTTTTTATATTTACTATTTATTTTCTTTCTTTTATTGAGCCTCCCAGCTAAAGCATTTCACATTATTGTACTAAACGGAGTGACAATAAACATCTTGAATCTTGAACCACGAATCTTGAGTAATAGTCAGTTGCAGCCCTAATATTTACAAACCTATAAACTCAAAAAACAGATGCTTTAAAGTATATTCATTTTACAATAAGAAGCTCTGGAACAATGTTCGACACAGTTATTTTGTTTAGAGCAGAAATAATTAGTCGATTAATCATTCAGTTGATCGACAGAAAATTAATCAGCAAGTTTGGCAACTATTAGGCCAATCAATTAATCGTCTAAGTTTTCAAAACAGTCATGTTGCCAGGTTTTCCAATTCGAGGATTTGATGATTTTCTGTGTTTAATATCACTGTAAACTGATTAGCTTTTGGTTTGGTCACATTTGATGATTCCTCTATGGGCTTTAGGAATTTGTGATGGCCATTTTTAACTATTTTCAGACATTTTATAAACGATACATCGACCAATGGAGAAAATAATCAACAGATTAATAGATAACGAAAAGAATAATAATCGCCCTAATCTTGATTCCTCATTAGTGATGGTGAATAGTTGCTGCAGCTGAATGTTTCGGTGACACCAGCCAATCTGCCAGCTCCTCAGCGATGGCAGCAATATTATGCATTAAATGGTTTCAGTGACACTACAGCTTAGCAGTCAGTTTACTCAAAGCTTGTAGGACTGAATAATATGACTCTATATATACTATATATAGTCTATATCATAATGTTTGAAAGAATATTTATCTGATTTAATTATTCATAATATTTGGGCAAACATACACAAAATCATTCAGAATAATCAAATTAATTCAAAAATGAATCTGTTCATTAATCAAATAATCATTAAAGTATGTTTTAAAAGCAAAAATTCCACAAATCCATTGGTTCCAGCAACATTTATGAACAAATTTGCTGCGTTGTTTTTAGACTTTTGTGGTGGTAAATCAAATACATTTGGTTTTAGGCCACATGACTAATTCCTTAATCAAGACAATATTCATCACATAAGATAATCAACATAATTGCTAATTGTGACCCTAAAATGTATGCTTACTGCAATGAACTGTGTGTCACTACTGTGCATTATATTAGACAAAATTCTTAAAATATGTAAAACAAAAACTTGACTCATTTGGTTAGTTATTAATTACAATATGCTTTGAATAGTCGATTCATAGAAATTTGTATGTTCATACCGGCACAATAAGATTCCACTTAAAGTTATTTAATTGATCATTCAAAATAAGTTAGCCAGGCAGACTCAAAACTATACAGTATATACACCGATCAGCCATAACATTAGGTCAGCATGGGCACCCTGACCGGTCTGCGGCTACGCAGCCCCATACGCAACAAACTGCAATGCACTGTGCGTTCTGACACCTTTCTATTGGAACCAGCATTAACTTTTTGAGCATATTTGAGCTCCAGTAGCTCTTCTATTGGATCGGACAACACGGGCCAGCCTTCGCTCCCCATGTGCATCAATGAGCATTGGGTCGCACCCTGTCGCCGGTTCACCGGTTTTCCTTCCTTGGACCACTTTTGGTAGGTCCTGACCACTGCAGACCGGGAACATCCCACAAGAGCTGCAGTTCTGGAGATGCTCTGACCCAGTCGTCTAGCCATCACATTTTGGCCCTTGTCAAAGTCGCTCACATCCTTACGCTGGCCCATTTTTTCTGCTTCCAACACAAAGTTCAAAGTTCAAAATGTTCACTTGCTGTCTAATATATCCCACCCACTGCCAGGTGCCATTGTAATGAGATAATCCATGTTATTCACTTCACCTGTCAGTGGTCTTAATGTTATGGCTGATCGGTGTATACACACATGATCATGGCTTTGTGATTGTCACTGATTTCAGGTTAACAAGATCCAAGTACAAAAAATAAGTGAAATCTTTGCCTTATGGGTGGTTCACCTCACAAGTTCAAATAAAATCAGTTCCTTCAGTTTCCCATATCAACTCAATCTCCTGTTGACTTCTCTGCCCAATCTCGACTCGTCTCTCTGTTTACTCAACAGACCGGTTCAGCGCTGCCTATCGAGTGTTTGTAGTTACACACTGCTCTATTACAAATGTTTAACAGGCTGCCCTGGCACACATGCTGCAGCTGGATTTGTACAGCATCTCATTCTACTGACTATTAAAGGTCACCTATTATGCAAAATGCACTTCGATGTCTTTTAAACATCAATATCTGTCTCCAGTGTGTCTACAGGCCTCCATACTTGATAACAAGACTCGGTCAAAACCGAGTATATGGCTGGACCGTATATGGTCAGTATGTGAATTGGTGGCTAACTTGTTACACAAATGTCTACAATGTTTTGTGAACAGTTTTTTCCACTTATATCTTAATGTTTGATTGAAAGACAACTTATAATGAAGCAAATGGCATTCAGTAATAGTAAATGGTAACATTTACTAGTCAGTATATTATACATTTTATACAAGGTGAAAGGGTATTAGCATGACATACAGTATGCAAGGTTAAAAGTATTTCAGTTTTTTATTAAAGCATGTGTATCAAAAGCATTCATCATTTAAGTGGTGTGTAACAATATATATATACTTTGCGAAAGTTTATCAGCGTTGAGATATTCCCGCTGTCATCACTGACGTTGTTGCTGCAGAATTTATTCCTAGATGGAGTGTTAATGGAGCAGCTACAATGCAGAGCCTGGCACCGATCGATCCGAACTCCATTCAGAAAACAAGCATTTTAAAAGTTGTTTGCTTGTCGTCTTGCGGACAGACCTGACAAAGCATGAATTCAGACTTTTTACTAATCAGCATCATTATGTAGTTATTTCGGCACACTTTTGATCCGTTTACAACAATATCGCTGCTGTATTTATGCCTAGATGACGTTATGTTGAGTGTGGATGGAGTAGCTACAATGTTAGCATAGCCCTGCGTTGATCAATCCGAACTCCGTTCAGAAAACAAGCATTTTAAAAGTTGTTTGCTTGTTGTGTTGCGGACAGACTTGACAAAGCATGAATTCAGTCTTTTTTACAAATCAACATCATAATGTCATTATTTCGGCATCATTTTGATCCGTTTATTGCAATTAAATCACAGCACAATCTGTTTATTTTGGGTTCATACCGCAGTAGCGACGTGTGGCTGCTAGATAGTCAGTGCAATTTGCTTCGCGCTTGGTGTGAATGCACGGTAACACAATACGAAGCACAACATAACGTAACTCAAACGAACATAAACAATAGCACATGCACAACAACAACACTATGTAATGTTACATTGAATGACACGCTCCCCAGAAAACGTAACACAGAACTGTTCTCCGCCTTTTCATTTTGAAAGAGCAACGGCCACTGAGGAAACTCCAACAGTCGGCCGACCAATCCTGTAACTCACTCATCACTCATTAACTCACTCACTCACTCACTCACAGACTTTTGCGTTTGTAGGGCTGGCCCTCTGCGGTCCAGCCAAAAATGATTTATCATTTTACACTGTTTGTAGCTGTTGCCATAGCTGTTACACATGTAAGATGGTGATGTTGTAGTAAACTCTTCCTCCTGTCATACACCTTGATATTATTACATGACAGTACATTCTAACACTGAATCTGTCTTGTTTTACAGGTCATCTGAGTGACCTGATGCTCGGCCCTGAACCCACCAGACTCTCCTTACAGACTGACAAACCATCAGAGGAGAAGCAGCACCAGCGGACAGTCTCTGTATCCACATGAAGACGCACCAGGATGACCACTGTGACCTGAGAACTCTATTACCAGCTGACACAACTTCACTCTACAAGAAACCCTTTACACTGAAGGAGGACATGATCTGGACAGTTTACATACAAGTCATGGCTTTGCTACTTTTGGAATTATGTTTACCCAATTTATAATTCAGTGTTATTATTGTGAATAAAGAGCTGTATTTTTAAGGAGGGTTTTTGTCATTTTTAAATTTACAATTAATGATCTTGTGGTATTAGATAAATATAACATGTTATTTCACAAAGGCTTTATGTAATTACACTGTTTAAACAGGTGATATGAAAAATGTATTTTATGTCATGCATGTAGAAGGGTACATGTAGTAAATAGTGACTGTAAGCAACACAACACATTTCTGTTTCACAGCCAAACTTTATTTGAGTAGACAGATGACAATATTAAATTATACACAGTATTTTGAACGTGACCAGATAACCTGGAGCTTTGACAAACATTTCACAGCATAAATATGGCAATAACTGTCTGACAAGTAAAACCGTTTCATGTGAAAAAAATCTAAGTTACTCTGAAACATGGATACAGTACCCTATAACGTAAGTCCTCCCAGTAGCTGCTGATACTGTGGTTACTGAGCAGTTTTTATATATAAGATCAGTAATTCCACCTTCCGTTATGTTGACATGGTACAGGAGTAGTCTTCCAGCATGGTAAGCTACGGTAAGTGTAGCGTTAACTGGTCTGTAGTCATGATAACACACAGAGACAGCTCCTACAGTAAATAATATATCATTACTCTGATTACTTTCGTAAGTTTATCAGGTGTCTTTTACCAGAAATAATTAGCTGACTACTACTGATGTTCGCTGTGTTTACAAACCGTTACATGTAGCTACATGCTAACATTTTACGTCTGTATCTCCCATGTAAATAGAACTATCTGCTCACAGCAAATGTTTTCTTCTTCACTGGGATGATTCTGTCGGTCATTTCTCACAAATGGACCTGTAAAGACAAACGTAAAACAGAGTGTATGTTTACGGTTTACAGAGTTTATGCATAAAGTAAATACTGAGCTAACGTGACAGAGCTAAAAAATAGCATATTTACCGGAGCAAAACCGTCAGGAAAACCTGGAATCTTGGCCGCAGATGTTAATTTCTCGCCGATTTCAGATCAGATTCCCGAGGGAACGTGCGCTGTGTGAAGTTTCTGGTTTATAAACTTTTAATAAGTTTATTATTCACTTTAGAAATGCTGACTCCATGTAGCTGGCTCACACTGTCTCGTGTTCTGCTCTCTGCACTCTCCGACTGTAGGGCGGAGAAGGCAGTGACGCTGTGTTGAGAGCGTTTGATTGACAGCAGAGACCCGGAAACGCTGACCAATCAGAGCAGACTGGTAGGAGACAGGCTCTAAACCGGAGTTTTTCAGACAGAGGGTGAAAGAGGCTTTATGCAGGCAGACAGTATGAGAAGAATAAAGGGTTTTTTGAACATTACAGCATGTAAACATGTTCTAGTAGAACATTAAACTACATCTATGAACCTGGAAATGTGCATAATATGAGACCTTTAAGCCTCAGCTTCTCACATGATGTCAATAAGCAGCATCATGTTATTTGCTAACCATGCCAAAACACAACAACACAGCTCTGTCGATATCAGCCGTTACCACGCTGTATCCATCTACAAGCCTTGAACTGTTCTGAGACCATACCTGCTAATGGGACACCAGGTGATCTCTCTGGCTTGCAGCCGTTTACGTCCCCTGAAAGCAGCAGCACTGGGTTTTTTGAGCTTAAGCAGTGCCTTGTGGTTAACGTAGTGCTCCCTTCTTGATTCAGGCAGAGTGTGCGACTGCTCAGCTCGTCCCCCTGGGAGCAACGGAAACATACCCTGGGAGGAATTGGTCTCAGGAGTCTCTTGATATGCTGTTATAAATACCCTATACAGTAAAAACAGCAGTGTCCCGGTAAGCTTGCACAATGGGTTCTGCAAAGGTCATAACAGGCTTTGAATTAAAGCCTTTCTGCTCTCTGTTTCTGTAGGAAAGTCGACTCTGAGCCAGGCTCTGGTCCTGCTAACTTTCTCGCAAGTGGAAACTTTCACTGAATGCCTCCATTTCTCGGCTGTATGTCCAGTTCACTGCGTGCTGTGGGGTTACATGAATGTGGAAGCGAGACCTGATTTGGCAAAGGCTCAGCAGCATCTCCGTCAGTGAACTAATCCGGGACTGAGCCGATCGGAAACTCAACGAGCAGGGCTCAGGGCCTATGGCCACCCCCCGCTGCTTCCCTCCTCCTCCTCTGTTGACAGCCTATCCTGTATGTTGCAGCACGCCAAGACGCTCACATCTCAAAAGCATGACAACTTAGACAGAGGCTTTAAAACCAAAACTTCACAACGAGGGCACAAAAGGAACACCAGCCACAGACTGGGTGCTGGTAAACTGTTGTTTCAGGCTGGTGAGTTTGTGTTCTCTTCAGCCACTTTGGCAGGTGACCAGCAATTGTCTGGAAATCCTTTTCTGTCTGGCTGGATGGTGTTTATTGGGTAATACCAGCTACTACGGCTGAGGGAATAAAAGATAGCATTTCTGCTTAAACGCAACAAACCACAAATACATCTTTATGACAACACCATGGAAAATGTCTCAATTAAATAACCCTGTGCTTTAGTGCGTACGCGCTGGACAACTAATAGTCTAACAAAGAACAGTCTATATGCCTCCCACGTGAGGAGCCAGCACTCTTACTTGCAAACAAAAAACACAGCGACAGACTTGACAGACAGTGTTTCACATTGCAAGCGCAAATTCAGTTAGGGAGATCATTGTGTGTCTCCACAGCTTAATTAAAGCTTAAAGCCACATGCCTACAAGATTACTGTGAGCAAAATGATGCACTAAGTTTATGGATGAACTGTATCAAAACTATTTCAAAACTTAGATAGTACTTGGGAGATTTAGAAAACAAGCAAAAATACCAGCTTACCTCTTTTCAACACTCCCTAAAATGCCTAGTTTGAAGGCATCTCCTGGGTTTATAGATTCCAATGGCATTTCAGCTATCTTCTGTACCATGCAATGCATTTACGTGCCTTATCAAATCTCTTCAAGTGAATTACTGTAGGCCAAAAACTATACCAATACCCAAAACATTCCAGAAAGCTTTAGGCTGTGTCCATTCTCCGTAACATAACTGCATCCACATTCAATCCCATAGTTGCATAATGTGAAAGCATGCTCCTCTGATCAGTGACGCCCATTAGTCCTGCTGTAAAGACCAGCTCGACGTGGATGAGCAGAAGATTACTGCAACACAGCCTTTTACAACCAGAGCTGATGGCAAAAGGGGAAATGCCCTGTCAATCAGTAACCATAATGTAATAGGGAATGATGTGTAACAGGCAGTCCATTTCCACACAAGGATTTCTGTATTTCTGACAAATTATTTAGAGGAAGAAGACAATGAGGACACGCTCAATTTTTACTTTTTGATTCATTATATCTGCAGATATATAATTAATCAAATATAGATATAAACAGAATATTACACTTGGTAAAGTTTCAAATGTCATCTTTGTCCAGCACATGCAGCTGTCTTTACAATCTAGATCAAGTTAAACTTGCCAAAATGGTGAAATAGCTATCACAGTTAACAGTGAACACATGCAGGGATGATGGGGCTGATGCAACCCTGTGGCAACATCACCTGCCAGGAACAAGCTAGCACAGTGGCTCACAAAGCCAGGGCCAAGGATGCCCGGGGGTCACGAACAAGGTTATTCTAGGATGGTCCTCAAATAAATAGAGTAAAAGTGTAGTTTAACTTTTATAATGAAGTAGACTTTGACAAAATTACAAGGCAGAACAGGATTTACCTAAGATTGAGTAATCCGTCACAGTAATCACACACATCCTTCAGTAAAAACTCTTTACACCACATCTACCTCATTCACATTTACCACAAAGCCCTTGTCAGGTCAGTACGTTAATTGTTAGGTCTCTAGCAACACCTCAATCATAAAACAGTCCATGGCCTTTGTCAACAATTCTATAGTTTGACATGAGGTGTAAAACCCACTGAGCTGTCACATGCAAATAATGTCCTAATTTATTACGTTTTAATGATACTCAAAGAAAGAAGATAACACACATATAAGCCTTGCTATTTGTCCTGAATGGGCAAAGGTATTTTCATAAATTAATTCCTTTTCAGGGACCTGCTGTCAAGTGTCAACTTGCTAGCTTAGTTAGTGAAAGGAGTTGGCTAACGTTAGCCACCACTATCATGCAGTGTCTTCGACTTTCACTACAAAACACTTATTTAAATAAAAAAACATTGTAATTTCAGTCGGAATTAAATACTAGCACCCACATTTGCGAATTAAGTACACATTTATGAACTCGAGCTGGAATTAAGGACAAACCACTAACGTTAATTGTTAGCTTGCTAACGTCACTGGGTGCGTGTTTGACTAGCTAAAGTTAGCTAGCCATAACCAGAGCATTACAAAAAACTAGCTAAAACCAACATTTACGCAATAGCTACATTGTGATTTCTTATGTTCACGGCCACAACGAAATATACCCCTACAAGTATAACGTTACTCCAAATTGTTGTACCGTTTCTGTACCGGCAGACAACTTGTGATGGCACCAAGCTAAAGGCTAACATACATATCATGCAAGCGTCTAGCTATGTTAGCTCCTCAATGAACCCAGTGAACCAGGGTCCCATCAATGTGTATTTCACGAATTAACCAGAAAATATTGGAAAATGGGGTCATCCATACCACCAGGGGCATGTGTTACCAACACCGTATTAACATGGCTGTCATTGTGTGAAACTACGAGAATAGTTTGCAGCGAACAACGCTGCCTATTACAAAATTAACGCTCAAGTTAGCTTGTTTAGCATAGTGACGACGTTAAGCTGTACAATATGGTTTGGGTCGTCCGGGGTTCATGACTGATTTTACAAGACAAAACTGATGCGTGTGAGCCCAACAACTGCAACCTTGCAGCTATGGCTATAACGCTCATTCGCTAACATTATGGAGTGATTAAACAATTCAGCAGCTCCCATGCTTTCCCCAGCCACGGAGCTAACTTTCATAGCACAGCTAATGCTAACGGGTTATAGCTTTCACACACTTGCCTGGACAAACTTCAGAGATCCTCAAATGTAGTTGCTGTGGGCCTACTGGGTAAACAGACGAGCAACCGACGTGTTATTCCTTTGTTTTGGAAATTAGCTAAAGGCTATCTTGTATGCCTCGAGTCGGATGCTGACATGCAGGAGCAGTGTTTCAGATCTACTGGTTGTCAAATCCCAGAGAGACCTCTCCACTTCAACCTCTCACCCTGCAGTGTGGAGCGCAAGGACAGGGCGACCCCTAGTGTGCACACGGACAATGACATTTTCCACTATTTTATTAGATTTTATTCAACCAAAATCCATTCAGGGGCAAGGCCATTTGGGGTGGAAATAATCATCTTGTTATTCTCTCGGCCAAATACCAGCAGTCCCTGTGACCAATGTTTTTTTTTTTTTTACATTAATGTCCACTATCCATCACAAATGTAAAACGGTCTGCATTCATAGCATGCATGCATGTCAACACACATAAAATGATTCAACTAGTAACCAAATATTGACAATAGCATAATTCTGTAGTCATACCTTCAGCAGACCAGCCTGATAATCTGACTGCAGTGTCATTTTGTTTTCACTTCACTCATTTGAATAGCTGGGGAAACCAATCGGAGAAGTGTGCAGCGATTCATAGGTCTGGAACCAGGCTATCAGCTGGCCGGATCACAGTGTCCTTCCTCCAGACAGTCGGGGGTCCAGGCTGGGTCGTTGACACTACCGGGCATCCAAACGTAAAGCCTAGCTATGGCTGGTGAATTTGTCTAGTTCTCCAACCACTTTGGCAGTTAAACACTCAACATTTGTATTTTCTGGTGATATTAAAATATAAGTCAGTTGTCGCATGTAAAAGAGACAAGTGGCAAACAAGGGCATTGAAAGGTGGAACTAGAGAACAGCGCTGGATGTCCCAGGAGCAAAGAAGGAGGCTCCTTTATCATGGACCTTGTACTGAAAGAGTTTCTTCTGTGTGTGCTGCCCATCACCTTGTTTCCTCCTCCAACACACTTCCACCTGAAAACGAACAACACTACTGATTACCTTACATGTTTATTTTGTCTTGCACTGATCCCTTGCTATATATACTGTAAATATGTGACCTCTTACAGACCTTGTGCCATGTGTATCACCATTTTTGTCACTTTAAAGTTATTGATACCGTATGTGCACTGATTTCCCTCAGATATTAATACATTAAAGAGGTACAATCTAACAAAACAAACGCAGATCTTTATTTTATCTATATGTCAAGCTCCTCAAGTAGGACTGAAATTAGTAGTCGTTTAATCGATGAGGGGATCCCAAAAAATAAAATAACAAATTAGATTTTTTGTTTTTCGAGCAAAAATGCCAGAAATCTGCTGAGGATTTTTTTGTCTTCTATGATCATAAACTGAAAAAAAATTGTTTTGGACTGTTGGTTAGACAAAGCAGGCACTCTGAATATGTCAACTTGGTAAATTGTAACGGCAATTTTTAACAATTTTCTGACATTTTGTTGACCAAAAGATTAATCTAGAAAATTGTAGCTGATACGCAGCTGTCGGTCGGGGCCGGGCATTCTGAGGATGAGGAGGAAGAAGAAGGTGGAAGAAGAGGAGGAAGATGAAAAAAGGAAGAGGAGGAAGACAAATGAGAAATACAGGACGGTCCGTCTTCATTAATCCTTTAAGGCATTAGCATGTTCATTCTGCCTTGGGTCTTGAACTCACAACCTCAGACACCAAGGGCAAGTCACTATCTTGGTGAGCTTACTGCCCGGAGTACACTAGTACTTCACACTATGACTTCACACTAGGGCTGCGGTCGAAAAGTCTTTTTTGCTTAGGAAGGTTCCTTACGGAGTGAAATGACCCGGAAGTATCTAAGAAGCAACCATGATAAGAGCTATTCGAATTCTCTAAATGCTAAGGAAAGGTGCTCCAATGCTTACTTTATTATCTCCTTTAGCATAGGATACACTGGACCGTCCTTTATGAAAGGAAAGGAGATAATGCTGTCCAAAAATTCCTTGCGGCCGCAACATTTAAATGATGCACCACTCTACCGTTCATGAAAACAAACAATATGCTTATCATGCATATTATTTTCATACGGTCATATACTAATTGGGATTAATGTTGATAAATATGAGTGGACAGCCATTTCATTTCACTTTATTTCTATTTATTTATTTCGAACAAGTAACAAATAAGTAAAAAAAAAAAAAAAAACAAGAATAGCAAATAAAATGAACAGTAAACATATAGCAAACAAATAATCAACATAAATAAATATTACAAAAGGAGTGGAAAGAAATATAGGCCTACATTTAATGGTTCTACTCCTTCACTATAACTAAAAAATAACTCAATATTTATGTTAATGTTTAAAAATGCTTGATTTCCATTGACTGCAATGGTTCACATGAGGATAGAATTCAAAATACTGTCAAAAAATAAAAAAAATTTAATTCTGAAATTTACCACCCTACATCTACCATGACCTCAAAATTTTGATATTTATTTTCATGAACATTGGAGCTTTATTTAGCGAGAATTTGCAGTAGCTGTGTACAGTACTGTTTACACTAAAACGTTTTGAGGCACTGTGGGCTCAATTTTTGATAATTCAAAAATCTGGCTAAATGGTTTGTGGAGGACAGTCTGAAGATGCAGCGTAGCAAGTTTGGTGTCAATTGAGCAAAAAATTTGGGAGGAGATAGGTTTAATTAGTTTTACAGTTTTTGAGAAAAACAGAGTGATGAAATTCATAATTCCTGCCAGGTTGAAGCATGTGAACATTTCTGCACACTTGGGCTACATTTTGGTAGAAGTTGCAAAGTTGTAGCACGTACGGCTGATCTGTTATGAATTTTCAAAGTTTAGCTTCCAGGCCCCTAATATTATTGTTATTATTATTATTATTATTATTATTATTATTATTAATAATAATAATAATAATAATAATAATAATAATATTGAAAAAAACAAGAGAGACCAGCAGCTGAGATGCCCGACCCCTAATAATTGGCAGATTACTCAATAATGAAAATAATCTTTAGTCGCAGCACTGTCCTCACCTGAAACGTGTATACTTGGACTATAAGCACATCTATGAAGTGTTGTTAAATGTAAAATCAGAAAAACCATACGGACAAACACACTCACCTGCCCGTGTATGTCCCTGCAGTAGCCAGTGGGGAGACCCTGTACATGAAGAGTGAGGCTACACTGGTGGGTCAGGCCTTTCAGAAGTCTCTCTGAGCCTTCATCGTCTCCGTCATCCTCATCTTCTTCCCCATCACAGCGTACAAGCATCACCACATTGCCCTGCAGTCACAGTAAAAGTTATGGTGATAAGACTTTTTATTTGAGCTGTTCACTTCATCCTAACCCCCTAATTGAACATACAGCAAGTAAATACAGGTTATGGATACATACAACTGCAAATGCCATTTGAAATCACAACCAGTCACCCCTGGTTGTGCCGACTGATAACGGTATACATCCCAAATAAATCATGATTCGACAGCAAGAAACTAACCTGTAGCTGGGAGCAGACTGTGGCTCGGCAGTAGTGGCTGAAGTCCAGCACGGCTCCAACGCTCACCCCCAGACTCAGCAGCACACTGAGGTCATCCACCAGCAACACCGGGGGTCCCCCCTCCTCTGCTTCGTCTTCGCCGCCACCAGAACTGGTCAAACTGGACCAGACAAACTCATACAGACTCTTCAGGCCAGCAGCAGGATCCCTGAAGACAGAGTCATGAAGGAGATGGAGAGAGAGAGAGAGAGAGAGAGAGAGAGAGAGAGAGAGAGAGAGAGAGAGAGAGAGAGAGAGAGAGAGAGAGAGAGAGAGAGAGAGAGAGAGAGAGAGAGAGAGAGAGAGAGAGAGAGAGAGAGAGAGAGAGAGAGAGAGACAGAGAGAGAGAGAGAGAGAGAGAGAGAGAGAGAGAGAGAGAGAGAGACAGAGAGAGAAGCAACAAGGTGTCAGACTGGCAAATGTGTGATATTTCAGGGTTCCTACATGGGTCTGGAAGTCTGGAAATATGTGGGAAAATGTATAACATTTTACATCTTGATATGTTGGAAACCACATAAAAACTTGAGTAGTGGGTAAATTAGGGCTGTCAAAGTTAACGTGATGATAATGTGTTAACGCAAATTTGTTTTAACGTCACTAATTTCTTTAACACATTGCGATTTTTAGATTGTAGCGGGTTTTAAAGCTAGAGTGAAGATACTGGTATCATATAAAACTAAACCATGTCATACTAGCTTGTCTGGAAGGAGGCTAAATAATGCTCCAAACCTAGGCTAAATTCTGGCGATGAAAAACTGTCATGGCCATTTTCAAAGGGGTCCCTCGACCTCTGACCTCAAGATATGTGAATGAAAATGGGTTCTATGGGTACCTACGTGTCTCCCCTTTATAGACATGCCCACTTTATGATAATCACATGCAGTTTGGGGCAAGTCATAGTCAAGTCAGCACACTGACACACTGACAGCTGTTCTTGCCTGTTGGGCTTGAGTTTGCCATGTTATGATTTGAGCATTTTTTTTATACTCAATGCAATACCTGTGAGTAAGGCTGGGGCGATTCGTCGACGTAGTCGACGTAATCGACTACATAAATACGTCGATTAACGTAATGTGCGTCGACGCTTCGGATGACGTAATGAAAATGGCTGCGCCCGGTCCAAGCATGGATTCTGCTTCCCCCAGAGAGCAAGAAGCCTCAAAAACACCTCGCCCACGTTCATCAAAAGTTTGGGAATATTTCAAACAGAGACCCAACAATGTACAAGTGTAATGCAGGAGCACCTGAAGAGAAGGCATCCCGGAGCGCTGAGTCAAGACGACAGCAGCAAGATACCAACGTAAGTCCTGTTTACCTCCCCCCCCCCCCAGGCATCATCTATTAAGACTGTCAAAACGCGCTCGCGTTTCCGTTAGCAGTAGTCATTTAAAGTTGGTTTTAAAATGTTTCTTCATCGCCACCGTGCTAAAAGTATTTTATGGACCACTGTTATGGTAAAGTAACGTAACGTAACGTAACGTAACGTTACACCATGCGTCAACTAACGTGGTTATTCTGCCGTGTTATATTTTCTGTTTACTTTAACGGCGATGTATGACTGAGAAAATGGCTTAAAGTAACGTTACATATTGTTCTACAGCCTGTGACTGTTGTTAGTCTGTAAATAGTTTCAGTTATTTCTCTTGCTCCACACTGATGCAAAAGTACATTTGCTAGTGATTATCTTAACTGCATATTATTACAGTGATTAAATAAATCCATGTCTAAACCATTTTAAGTTTAAAGTTAAGTACTTAAGTAAAAATAATGATGGTGATTATTATTAGTAGTAGTATTATTAGTATTATTATTAGCCTAATGTCATAACACAACAGTGATGTGGAAATTAGACCGATTTTAAATGTGCCACTATTAGCATTATTCTAATGGCCTTTCTATGTCTCTTTTTCAGGATGAGACAATCTTCACACCGAAGATGGCTGTTGAGTTTACTGACAGCATCTTACAGATGATTGTGAAGGACATGAGACCCCTTGCTATTGTGGAGGGTTCAAGGCTTCGGAGAGATGATCAACACTTTACCAGTGAAGACTGGGCTATTTTTTGTTGTGAAATAAATGCCCTGCAGTGCATATTTTATTCTTGTTTTATGTGTATATTTATAAGAGAAGATGTTTGAATAAAGTATTGAAATAATAATGAGACAAGTTTTTGATATTTATTTTGGGTAAATTAATTAAAAAATTAAAAAAAAAATTTTATTTTTTTTTGTTGTTGAATAATCTATGAAATTAGTCGTTAGATTAATCGACTAATCGAAAAAATAATCGTTAGATTAATCGATACAAAAAATAATCGTTAGGTGCAGCCCTACCTGTGAGGGTTTCTGGACAATATTTGTTATTATTTTGTGTTGTTAATTGATTTCCAATAATACATATATACATACATTTGCATAAAGCAAGCGTATTTGCCCACTCCCATGTTGATAAAAGTTTTAAATACTTGACAAATCTCCCTTTAAGGTACATTTTGAACAGATAAAAAATGTGCGATTAATTTTTGATTAACTATGGACAATCATGCAATTAAATATTTGAATCGATTGACAGCCCTAGTGTAAATGTAATACTGTTGGATTGGTAATCCAGATAGACAAACTCATATAAATAGTTTATGATTATAGTTAAGTTCATTTACATGGGGGTTACAAATAAACCGTGATGCCATATGATGATAAAATACTGTATATTAGTCTGTACAGGTAAGAAAATAAAGTGACAAAACCCTACCAAAGTGACATCACCCTGAGTGATCATTTGTTTTGTACCTGAGGAAGTCCATAGCTTGACTACCAGTGTCGATTTCTTGAGGAATCAAAACAGACAGCGACTCATTCAGTCCCTCTAGGAAAACCAGCTGACCCTTTTCCTTTGCTTGGGTTAGGCTTACACCCTGAGGATACACAATTCACACACAGATACACACAAATTCAGTGTCATCACTCATGATGGCATCAAGCTAAAATATACAGAGCTAGCAAGTACAATCAATATGTATTTTACAAATTAACAAGAAAAGCTTGTGGTTAACAAAAATGGGGTCATACATGGCACGAGGGGGCTAGCTTGACAGATACACGCAGATTCAATGTCTGCATACTGTACCTAAAACTAAAAGCCAAAAGATAAAAGCTAAGTAGATACATCAGCATTAGACTGACCATAAAACGTGTGACAAGTTGTTGTAACACACATTCATTTTATGCTTTTTATCCAGTACTCATCTGTAGTTCAATGATGGAAATTGCCTAAATTCCTAAGCAGTGAAAATTGGAAGCAAGCGCAACCCATAACGACAACCACTGGCAATATGACCGAAAATTAAGCTTAATATAGTATTTATTTATTAGGTTTTTTTGCAAGGGACAAGTACAGAGAAAAGTTGCAGAAGCAGTGTTCAATGTACTGTACACGTAAAAATAATTTCCAACGCCAGTCCCTTGATGGGCATTGATAGTTCAAGTAATCTTTAAAATTAAATTTTAGAGTTTAAATCTTAAAATCAGCACATAGTATACTAAAAAACATGAACCATCCATGACAACACAAAAAAAAATCAAACTGGCAAATAAAACAGAACGCAAAACATTTATAGACTATATGGAAGTGACGTGAAAATAAATACGAAACAAGAATGGTCAAAGTGTGTTTTGAAGGATACCGACATGATGGATTCAGTTGAATGAGTGCAAAATAAACTCATCAATATTAGACTAACTGCAATGTTAACTTTTCATGCCATGATGTCTTCAAATGACACTCTCTTACAGTGTACATGTTAAATTAGAATACAGCACAAGGATGGCAACAGTGGAGACTCACCAGTCTCTGACTGATTGCACTGTAATGATTGAAGGACTGCACCAGACCCAGAAAACACACTTTGCAGCGTGCTGGAATGAAAAAGAGAGACTGTGGTTCAGACCTAGCTAAATATCAGACATGAATGAACAGTTTCTTTCATGTTGATACTGCTTTACATTGACAGGTGATAACTCACCTCGTAGGTACAAAGAGAGGAAGTGGTGAATGAGGAAAGAGGCATCACTCTGTCTGTCTGAGAGCAAGACAAATTCTCCCTGTAGAATTTGAGTACAAAGTTACAAACTTGTATGGTGTATCTATTGCTGTAATATGTATGCTGTATCATTTTGCGGCTAACGTTAGCAGGAACTCAACCATAGTAACGTTAGCCAGTAGAACAGTGTAGTGATGTTACGTGATGTGCCGAGGCTTCGGAGTGTGTCGAGTAATCCAGGAAGTTTTCTGTGAAGCGCGTATCGAGGCTTATGTCGTTTTAGACAAATGACGTCATTGAAGATGCCCGAAGCCGAAATACAGTGGAGAACTTATTATTCCTGAATAAATAACGAATAATGTCTCCCATCTATCATTTTCCTTTAGTTACACAAGCACATTCACTGCCCTGTGCCCGGTTAAACCACTGCCACATATCTGGAATATATGTACCTGGTTTACACTATTTGACCGATAGGTGGTTTCGTGTGCATATGGAGCCCAGATGAAGCCTCGTGAAATGAACCCTTTTACGAACCAATCTGCTGGGGAGCTTCAGGACTTCATGAAGCTTCATCTCACCATCACTAGAACAGTGTGTTACAGCTTAATAAAGCAACATGTGATGTGCATATTACCAGATAAATTAAAAATGTTAAGTCCTTACCTGTGTGAAGCTGTCGGGAGTGGTGTTCAAGATACTGTTGAGCTCTGTAAACATAGCTAATGTTACTAGCTAACCTATCTGTAAATAATACAAGCTAAACGGTTTGTAAGCGAGCTAAAATAACGTTACAAAATAGGAGTGGTTAACAAATTAATCTCAAAATGTGTCTTTTAAATTCGTAGGTTAATAACTATAATCAAAGATACTACTAGCTGCTGTGCTAACGTCAAGTAGCATGCTAGTTACCGAAAGAAGCGTAAAAACCAAACAGGAGGTCTCACTCTGCACCTGGCGGAAAAGTCCTTCGGACCACGGACTGCTAAATTATTATCTTACGTTACTTAATTCTTTTTTGAGAGTTTTGTTGATTTTAGATGACTACACAAAAACAAAATCTTAAGTTTGAAGACTAAATTGGAAGTTTACATGCGTTTTTGAGTTGTTGTTCTTTTTTGGGGGTGGGGACCAACCACCTCAGGTCTGTGACAGAATAGTCTACATGGTGACAGCTTAGTACAGCTAGCTTAATAGACGATCTTTGCTTAAATATGGTTGGTGTGGAACTCGCGCATGCGTACATCTGAAACTGTGGGTCCGACTTCTTCGGTGTGTGTCCGTCCTTATTAAATTGAAGACACCGCCTCCTGCTGGTAGTACCGTGTTAATGAGTAATCGTAGTCGCAGAAGTTGTGAGAGAAGTAACTAAGGATATTTACTCAAGTACTGTACAATTTGGAGGTAGTCTAATTGTATTTGAATTTTCTGCTACTTTATACTTCTGCTCCACTACATCTCAGAGGCAAATAGGCTATAGGCTATTGTACTTTTTACTCCACTACATGTATCTGAGTGGAATAACAGATATGAGATATGCTTTTAATTTTTAATTAAACATTTTGAAATGTAACAAAGGAATATTTACCGAAGGATAGTTTCGAACTATGGCCCCAGTACACTCACAAAGCTCTCCTTCTTTCTGTTTAGAAATATGAGTTTGTATTTTCCAAGTGAATTCAGCATCAAGTCATAGTGAAGTAGAAGATGCAATTAATGAAGACGCACTTTATGTGATATTTCTGTTTTTGTGTTGTTGTTTTTTGTTCCAATGCACAAACATCAAGTAAAATCAGGGGTGCACATTATATTTTTCAAGTGGATAATACAGAATATTTTGATCCAGCACTATCAGGGGTTATTTGAAAGGAGAAAGAGAGAGAGACATTAAAGCTGCTATAATAGATATTTTTATAATAACAATGTATCAAATGACAATGTGACAATCTGTGAAAGGCGATTAGCACCCAAATCTGTAGCTCCCCTCGGCTTTAGGGAGCTTAATAGTGAGTTTCAGTTCATTGTTTATGTGTCCAGCCCACAACTTTACTGTTCTCGTTCACTCTCACCACTCTCATAATTTCGGCCGCAGCAGGAGGCTGTTTTTAGAGAAAAAACTCTAAAAAGCCACTCTACACTACCTGCTCAGCACTAAACAACAGACAGACACAGTTAGAGACTAGCTCATGGACATAGTGGAGCATTGAGCCATTGTTTTGCGTTTTTTTTAATAAAGCACTTTGAGCTACATTTCTTGTATGAAATGCTCTCTATAATAAAGTTATTATTATCTATTTAGCTGCTAAAGATGGCTATTTTACCATCCACTCCTGTAGATCATTCCTGAAGATCGATGCCAACAAAAGGTGTTTGGCTCTGCGTTGAATAGAAAAACAGAAAACCTGCATGCAATTTTTATTTAAGTATGATTGAATGCAGGATGGTTAATGTACGTCATCCATCTTATACTTGTGGTTCATGCAGAACAGCTGAATAAGACACCTTCAAGTAAAATGGGAGATAGATTATTAGCAACTGATCATGTTTTGAATCAGCAGATGGCAGTGTGTAGCTCTCCAGCAGCTCAATATCAAACACATCAAGACTACAAATGCAATGAATCTGCATTTTAATCTTTAAATTCTTATTGTCCAACTAATAACATAACTCTCCTAAAGGTCGCAGCCAGAACAATACCATCCCTGAGCTGCTGCACTGCAGTGTAGCTCACATGTTATTAGTAATTTCACATGACTGAATCCTTTCTATTTCCACCGTTTCTGGTGAAGTCAAGTCACCAAACCTTATATTTGTCAAACCAAAAGCATTTTGGCTCTTGGTTGTTTGCTTTAGACGAATAATTTGTTTCTCATATGTCTTTAAAATATCATGATCCAAAATAATACATTTTGTCAAACTGCCTGCTTGTTCTGGTATAATTGTTGGCACAGACACACAGACGTATAAGTAAAATAATGCTTGTGTTTCTGTCTCTGCGAAGGTTATCAGCAGCCTGTGTGGTTAGACACTTTCCTGATTCTTAATGAAATGTTACTGAGCAAGACACCAAGGTTCAATACTGTCACAACGCAGTATGTTTTAATTGTCAATATCCGTTAATAATCAATAAAATGAAAATGGATAAAAAATAAATGGCAAAAGAATTATTTTCCTATTTTTTTCAGAATTTCAAAATCCTGTAAGGATGTTTTACTTCCTAGAAAACAGTTTTTATACAGTATGTTTATGTCACTGCGCAGTAGCAGACACAGAATATGAAGATAGAATAAAATTAAAACAAAAAATAACATCATACATTTTTTTTAACATGCCACAACCGTTGCCATTAAATCTGCAACATAACAATTATTGGGTATTTATTCCCTGAAGACAACATACATTTAAACATTCCCAGTTGCGAACATTTATGAATTTTTGGGAACGCAGAATTTTTGACATACATGCGAGCATCCACTTCGTCTGAGTCATCTCCCATAGACTGTATAGAGAGGAGAAGTCCCTTCCAGTGGACCCCCTGGGACCTTATTTTGGAAAAAATATGAACGGTAGTCAACGGTGAGAGAGAATAATTTTTTTGATCCCGTTTGAATTGTAGCATGAATCACACAAATGTTTGTCAATTTAAAACATAATTTTGCAAGTCAAGAAGCGGTGGGACTTTGCCTCTCTATTGTCCTGGTCCAAGAGACACTTTAAATACCTCTATATGCTCCAACTTCCTGTTTCAACCTGACAGTATGTCAAACTATGCAACTAAGCAAAATCCCATTCAAATTCTTGTGAATTTTAGTTTTCTTCTGGTAAACGCCAACAAAATGAAATATATATATTCAAAGATCAATTTTCAAGATGACAGCCAGGACAACAAGATATGAGGAACAGTTCACCGGGGGGTATAGGGGTTCAGAGTCCACGGTCTGGACCGCTGAAGCTCGTTGATCATGGAGGCCGGAAGTGAGCGAGTGCTGACAGGGCTGCAGATAGAACAGGGGGGAGAAGGAGGGTACGTGTCGTCTTCCCATCGCAAGATTCGGCCCTTAGCTCTGCTGGGGCCATTAACAGTCTTGGCACGAGGCCCGTTGGGGTTCCGGGGTTTGGTTTTGGGCGCCCTGTAGAGGTAGACGTCGTAGTGGGCAAAAGGACCCCTGGAAGACTTGAACTTAGTCCTCTTGGCGAGGTGGAGCTCCAAGTCGATGGTCACCTTACAATGCAGGAATAGACTGGTTACTGACATATAAAAGTAGTAAATTGACATAGATATACTAACAGAATATATACAAATCAAGACCTTTTTTGCTGCGGATTAAAAGCATCATCATCATTTCCTGAAGCGAACAGTTGGGTCACATCACTCTCAGCCCTGTGAAGTCATCACACCACCCTGCTGCCAAACCAGTCACTCATTCACATATTGCAGGACGGAGAAAGGGGGGATTTCTCCACTTTAGACTGGTAATGTATCACTACATTTCCATCAGAAAAGAAGCCAAAGGGTCCTGTTCTGATCAGCAGCATTCCTCAGAGCCTCATTAGTAAACTAGACGGTGCCAGAATGATTCATTTAGACTTTACCCCCCCCCCCCCTCGCTTCTCTCGTCTTTCCTTTTGCTTTCAATCTCTTCTTTGTGAGGCACACTGTGCTTGTGTGTGTGCACGTATGTAATTCTAAATTAAGAACATACATATGTTTCGCATTGTGGTTTTTTTTGTGCATGCATGTACATTCAAATGTGTACATTTTGTGTTAATTTGAGCATTTTCATGTGTGTTTTTGCATACATACATGCATGACTTTGTGTGCATGTTTGCCTCCATCATCATGCACTACTATGTGTGTGTGCGCCTGCATCAGCCAATCACGACGGCCCCTTCAGGATCCTAACAACATCATTCCACCACATCGTCAACCAATCACAGGCTGCTGATGAATTCCAAGTCCCAGCAGGTTTGACTCAGAACAGCAGAGAGAGAGAAAAAAAAATCTTGACATGCCTCCACCATGTTCTCTCCCAATTCTTATACCCTCATTACCCTCCACACACATTTTATACCCCAGAGCTCTTTGTCTCCTTCAAGTCCAGCTGTAATGAGAGCAGGGCTGCATGATTTTAGATAAAATGAAAATGAAAGTAACTATAATTTTGAGGTTCTTGTATTTTACTGCTTGAGAATCTCCATTTTATGCTACTTTCTACTTCTACTTCACTACATTTCAGAGGGAAATATTGTCTTTTACTGCACTACATCCGTCTGGCATTTGCAGTGACTGGATACTTTGCAGTTTGTTAAGATTTTACATACAAAACATAATCAACTAAATTATGATGCTGATGATGTTATATATTGAACCAAATGGTTCCCAACATCAAGTCCACTCCAAGGGGTCAAAAGATAAATGTGAGGGGACATGAGATGTTAAATGGGATAGAAAGAAGAAAATATATCATATTTTTTGCTATTTTGCTGTGAAATAGTGAATAGTTTTACCTCTTTTGATTTCTAATAGTCACCACGCCTCGTTTCCACACAGTTTTTGTGTCCATAAATCCGTATAGTAAACGGATTACGACACCCAGTGTTCAACGCAAGGAAATGCATCTCTTTACGGATAGATAGAAACACCACCACAGATATAGAAGTTACTACATAAATAAAACAGTGTTTTTATATCTACAAGTATCTGTCTGTTTTTCCAGACTAACATTTGACGAGTCACATTTATACATTTGTGAAAAGTGAAAAGTTCGGCGGCATATTTAGCTAACATTGCTAGCATGCTAGTTGTGTAACATAGAGTGCATATGGTTCATACGCCTTACTGTCTTGCATGTCGAAGTTGCCTTGAGCGAGACACTGAACCCAAAAGTTGCTCCCCGGGCACTTTACAGCAGCCCACTGTGCCTAAGGATGGGTTAAATGCAGAGGATTGCATACAGCCCAAATGCAGAGATTTGGGCGGCAGTAGCTCTGTCCGAGGGGACTTGGCTCACCGGTTCAAGTCCCCGCACGGGCCAAGTACGGACTGTGAAATGTTAGCCTCCTGGGCACTGCCGAGGTGTCCTTGAGCAAGGCACCAGATCCCCCAACTGCTCCCTGAGCGCTATATAGTAGCTGCCCACTGCTCCTAATACTAGGATGTGTTAAATGCAGAGACAAAATTTCACTGTGTGCTGTGCTGTGTACAATACAATGTGTGAAAATAAAATCTGATTTACATTTACATTTTTTTTTTAAAGTTTGCATGCACACTGTCACTTTTCAATATTGTTAATATATCAATTCTTTGCTAACACGAAGACTAGAAACTAAAATCTGATCAGAGTCATGATGAGGACAGTGCTGTGTGTGTGTGAGTGAGTGCCACGAGACAACTGTAGAGAGATCGCAGGGTGTGACGTTCAACCTAATGTGAAGTGGAGAGTCGTTTTAATGCTCTGATATGCTTCAGTTTGTTACTAGATGACAGTAAAGCTGCATAAGAGTCACTTAATGTGCCTCGTCCATCCGTGTGTTTGTGTGTGTGTGTGTGTGTGTGTTTGTGTGTGTGTGTGTGTGTGTGTGTGTGTGTGTGTATGTGTGTGTGTGTGTGAAGGCAGAGGAACCCGGAGGTCACTGAGTTTGGTTCTCGTCTGCTCAGACTGTAGCATCAGAATGGGTTTCCATGGCAACAACGCCCCCTTCTGTTTGAAGATGCATGAAATCGCTGCAAGCAGTAGATAAGTGAGAGTGAAAGAGAGAGAGAGAGGAGATAGAGAGTGATGTGGTGAAAAATGTTGAAAAGGTCATCGGACATGGAAAACACACACACACACACACACACACACGCACACACACACACACAGACACACTCACTCACTCACTCACTCAAAGAGGGTTAATGTGTCCTTTTACTGCTGTAATAAATGCGGATCAACCAGTTGCTGCTTTACTCTGAGGGATCCATGTTGTTTGTTAAAATCCGTTTCTTTAAATTCCTCTAAGCTCTCATTATCATCTTTCACAGTCACAAGGATGCCTTGTGGAATATTTTGCAGCTCTGACCTTGACCTCGTTATCTAATTCCTAGAGCCTAAAGCATTGAAAAGCCTATACAACACTACATTTCCATATCACATAATTTTATTGAGGGAAAAGGTATTCAAAAGGCTTTAGATACTGTTTTAACGGTTTGTTTCCTGATTTTACAGAACATGCAGATGTGCTACTATCAACAAATTATCAGTGCCATCTGAACTTTGCGTGATTTATTTACTATAATTTTTTTTTTTTAAGATTATAGACGGGTTTCTGTGCAACATCATCACAGATATGCGCGCGCAGCTAGGGGGCAGAAAGGACGGCATGTCTAGCAGAGCCAAGCTCCAAAGCAAAGATTACAAGGACTTGTTGTGCAGTAAACTGCACTAACCGCAGAAAAGATGGATTGAATATGTTTAATATTCAGAGAGGATCACATGCCTTTCCTAAAAACAGAAGGAGATTCTGGATCCAGGCCTGATGGGCAAAAGCATTCTCGTCACACAGCGCTAGCAAAGCAGCAGGTCATGGAGAGCTGTCATTCTCCACAGATCGATAAAAATGAACTGATCAGCAACAGGGTGATCGACCCACACTCTAAGGAATAAATTATATATATTTAGCGACTATGCCTTAAAACTTAAAAGTGATGCAAGACTTCGTTACGGCTCTACATTGTTTTAACGTTACGTGAGTACGGCGGAGGAAAGCTCACTCCGGTATGCCGCAACGTTACATTTTGAAGGGAAGACGTCTGGTAGTCTATCGGGGCAGCCGCTCCTCCTCCCCTGCTGTCACAACAACGAGTAGCTGTGGAAGCTAACGTTAGCTAACGTTTGTTTAAATTTGAATTGGACATATCTGCAATATTGTATTGACTTTTGGTGTTATGTTTCTGACTGAGGGCTAACCGCTAACGATAGCTAGCAACCAGCAACACGCTATTTAGCCTAATAGAGAGCCGTCAGGGGTCTGGTTGTGTGAGGTCAGTGTTGTAAATTGTAGCCTAGCCTATCCTCTCATATTTTTGAAAAATAGCTTTTGGGATTGGAAAATAGCAAAGTGTGGATGAAAATGAAATGGAGAAAATGGTGCGTTTTTAAAGTATCTGGATTTGACCCAGAACATTAAACGAAACAGGCGGTGCTGTCTCTCCCACGAAGCTTGATTGACAGCTAATCCCTGAAAAGGCGAGACACCACAGTAATGAGCACTTCACAATAAAGATGGAGGCAAGAGGCAGATTTCCACTTAGCTGCTACACCTTCCGGGGTATTTTAATAATTTATTATCCTTTTTAAATGTGTTTTAGTGGCTGTAAATTAAAGAAACTTGCTTTACTCTGTTCACTGTGCCACAGTGTTACTCTCAGAGAGATGACGGCACCTCCCCCATCCTGCTTCACTGCTCGCTGTTGGTAATGTAATGCCCACTTGTTGCCATGGCGTCCACTGGTACTTCTGGCCTCACTTGTTTCAATTCAGAGGACCCTCCTTTAGTGTTGGTGTGTGTGTGGGTGTGTTTGAGCATGTGCAGTCATGTGCTACTGCATGTGCCAACACGTGTGTGTGTGTGTGTGTGTGTGTGTGTGTGTGTGTGTGTGTGTGTGTGTGTGTGAGAGAGGCTGACAGGAATAAAAGCGGGTAATAATCACTGTTACTGCTGTTTTTGTAGCTCGCCTGCTGCTATTTCTTATTCTGGATAAAAAAAGTATTTTCTCCTACCTTCTGGGGGCTCAAATGCTCTCTTACCCCCGTCTATATTTATTTGAAGAAAGAGATGTGCACCAAGACCTTCCCCCACCCTCCATCCATGAGCACCCCTCCACCCTGGGAAGGATCCCCCACAATAACACTGTTTAACCCGTTGCTTTTCTCACTGATCCAAAGGATAAACCCGACAAAGGCACAGCAACACGGCGGCCTCATCTGAGACCCATTCAGGGCTGTTTATCACATTGGGGAAGAAGTGTGTGTGTTGCTGTTGCACTTCTATCCTTGTGGGAACCAATTTGAGTTTTATACTTTTAGAGTGAGGATATTTTGTTCAGCCTTTGCACAAAAGGGCTAAGATCTGTCTGAAGGGTTAAGGTTAAAATTACAGCTGTAGACTTGAGACTAAGCCACACAAATTGGGAATTGAGACTTGACATAAACTTGACTGCTTTAACACTTGACCCACTTGAGACCTGCAACTAAAAACATTCAAAGAATGACGACTTTGAATTACTAAGGCTCGACTTGGACTTATCCCAAATTATTTAAGATTGGACTTGGACTTGAATCACTTGAGACGTGACTTAAAATTGACTTGATTTGAACTTGTCTGGAGTGACTTTAGGACGCCACTAATTTCTTAAAGGGACTCTATGTAAGAATCAGAAATTGCTTGTTAACAGCGACACCTGTGGCCGTTAAGTCGCTAAGCATCGATCAAAACAGTGAGGCGACACGCGTCAGCTGAAACCAAAATATCACTCTATATTTCACCTGCTTGGCAGTAATGTTAGCTGACCAGACAAAGGTCTCTCCATGAATCAATGCTGATACTGTGTTTCCTGCTTCAGCCTCCCGACCGTGGTGAGAAGGAACAGGGGAGACACCGGAGTTTTGGTCACAGACGATAACATTACTCGCTGCGGAGCACAGTCTATTCACTCAGCAGCAGGAAACGACACGGGAAACCTCTGTCGGTCTGGAAGAGCTGCAGCAATTATTTCTGCACAAACCTCCACTGTACATTCACTAAATATTCTCAGAGCTAAACTAACTCTTCTGCAGTGTCTAGTGTGCGCGCATGCGAGTGAGAATGAGTGCGGTGTGTGAGTGAAGGCAAGCAGGCAGGCAGAGGAGCAGAGACTCCAGCCCTGGAGACCAGGGTTACAATCTCCCCTGTGTCCTCTTGCCGCGATCGGGAGGCTGGAGCAGGATTAGTTGACACTGTTTTGCCAGACGCTTTTCACTAGATATAACTTTGCGGTTTTGGTGCTTCCGTGTAGTTTGTGTTGGAACAGCGTAGCCACACGCGAGCGCGCATGGGACACCGACCCGCAATGATTTATAAGAGTGTAAGTGTAAGAAGTTACAAACGGTACCTTTAACGCATTAACGCAACTTGGGATTTTTAAATAATTATATAATAAATAAATTACAGTGAAGATACTGGCATCATATGAAACTACAAAACCTAAGGAAACCATTGGTACCAACCACGTCATACTAGTTGTTGGGAAGGAGGCTAAATAACGCTACAAAGTTAAGCTAAATGTTGGCGAGGAAAAAGGTTGGCGACCTTGAACTCTGACCTCAAGATATGTGAATGAAAATGGGTTCTATGGGTACCCACAAGTCTCCCCTTTACAGACATGTCCACATTATGATAATCACATGCAGTTTGGGGCAAGTCATAGTCAAGTCAGCACACTGACACACTGACAGCTGTTGTTGCCTGTTGGACTTGAGTTTGCCATGTTATGATTTGAGCATATTTTTATGCTAAATGCAGTACCTGTGAGGGTTTCTGGACAATATTTGTCATTGTTTTGTGTTGTTAATTGCTTTCCAATAATACTTATATACATACATTTGCATAAAGCAAGCATTTTTGCGCACTCCCATGTTGATAAGAGTATTAAATACTTGACAAATCTCCCTTTAAAGCTGCAGTATGCGAGATTGGCGCAAATATGATTTAAAAAAGTTATTTTTAGAAAATGGCCGCTATATCATGACACTAGTACATGAAACAGGTAACCTGAAAAAAATCATGTTCCTCTGTGTCCTACTGTGTCCTCCGGTGCTCCTAACGGCATCTGAAGGATTTCACTTACCGGAGGAAAACAAGGTCTGCTGTCCAGCTGCCCTCTATGAGAGCCGGCTGTCAATCACTCGCGAACTCCGACCAAATGGTCAAACTAGGCCGCGCTGATCAATATGAATCAATATTCTGTTAATGTAATGCCTATTTCTCGCCTCAAATGTTTTCAGAATCATCTTGTAGTGTACTGTTTAGCTGTAAAATGAGAAAGTTTGTGACGCGGTCGCCATTTTAAAATCTGTTGAAGGAAGCCAAGTTCTGGTCACATGACCGGAGCACAGCCAATAGGAACGCTCTCTCTCTCTGAAATGACCTGTGACCGGTCAAAATCTGCCGTCACGGGCTAGATTTTTCTAAAGCCTGCAAACAGAGCCATGAGGAGGAGCAGAAGTGTAGTTTTCTCTCAGAACACTTGAATTACAATATGCTGAAAGGTTATTATGGAATTTTTGCCAAACTATGCCACTTTAAGGTACATCTTAAACCGATAAAAAATGTGCAATTAATTTGCAAATTAATATCTTAATCGATTGGCAGACCTAGTAAATACATAATGTCAGAGAGGGTCCTCACAAGTATAGAAGCATAAATGGCATGAATGTGTGTGTGTGTGTGTGTGTGTGTGTGTGTGTGTGTGTGTGTGTGTGTGTGTGTCTGTCTGTGTGTGCGTGCGCGTGTGTGTGTGTGTCTTAGAAGGAGAGTGGTGGTGAACATGGGAAACTGACAGATGCTTTGAGCATGTATGAATGTAAGTGTGCATATATGTCTCTGTGTGTGCTCTATTGTGCCAGTTCAGCATTCTGAATGGAACAAAAAGCTCTATAGAGCAGAGCTGAAATATGTGTAGGAGGTGTGTGTGTGTGTGTGTGTGTGTGTGTGCGTGCGTGCGTGCGTGCGTGCGTGCGTGCGTGCGTGTGTGTGTCAGCATGCAAGGACGAATATGCAGGGTTCATTTCTATACGTCCATTTGACAGAAAAAGGTTGAATTCCTGCACACACTTTATGACAGACATCATTTCTGTTGTGGACCTTCATCAGGCATCAAATTCTCAGAATCAAACATCTCTACACCAGAGCCACTAACTCTAACACTAACACTCTCACAGTGGCGAAAGAAGTACTCAGATCTTTTACTCAGTAAAAGTAGCAATACTATCAAAATATACCCAAATACCAAAAATAAAAGTACTCATTATGCAGAACGGCCCATTTTGGAATCATTTACTGTATATCATTTTGTTGAATTATAGGCTAACTATGTGTCACTTTAATGTTGCAGCTGGTAAAGGTGGAGCTAATTGTAATTACTCTATATACTGTTGGGGAGTTTAATCTATAATAATACATCATAATTTATTAGTTAATAATATTTTGTATTAACAATTTTAATCGGCAAGGTAACTAAAGTGGTCAGATATGTGGCGGAGTAGAAGTAGCATAAAATGGAAAAACTCAAGTAAAGTATATTTACCTCAAAACTGTACTTGTGTAAATGTACTTAGTTACTTTCTACCACTGCCGTCTCAGTTGTAAATCCATTAATTTTATATTGTTTGTCTCATTTTAAGGTCCCAGGTGTTTGAGTTTTGGCTCCCCTGTTGACCGGTTGTTGGAGCCTGTGGCTTTAGTATAAAGATGGCGTTGTGAATATTGTGAATTTGTTACCTGACAAAGGTCCATGACAGAAACGTTGCATCTATGATAAATTAAGTGCTGACAGTGTGTGGGAATTCAACCTTTTTATTTCATATAATTTAATTTTCCCATTCACCTGTTTAGGGTGCAACAGACAGTTTCTCTACATGTCTTTTTCAACCAACGAGTTTTGTCACCTGCAGTTCCTTAAAAAAACTATTTAAATAAATCTGTAACACTGTGTTGTTTTCAGTTTGTGCTGTAAAAAGCACTTTATGTATGACTGTGTTTGCATGTGTTGGTAGGTTGTTAATATGTATGTCTACAGAAGATTTGCATTTTTCACTGTACATATGCTATATGTGCATCTGTAAGTGTTATTTATTTGCAAGGGTGTCTACAGTCTGCTGTGTGTATGCGTTCAGATGGAAACAGGGAAGTGTCTCTGGAGGCAGGAAACATGCAGAAGCAGCAGACTGGTACCTGGTGTTAGCCGCCATGATTTATGTGCTGTGAAGACGATTTTCTAACATTAGAGCAGCTGTCGACTCAGAGGCATATATTTCATATATCATAGGCATAAATCAGTCCCACAGAGGCATATATTTTGAGACATGCTGACCTTTGACCTCCTGGTTATTATACCCTATTATGTTGTTGATGTAAGAACTTAAATATAAAGTACATAATCTATCTATTTATCTATCTATACTTTTCTCACCTCAGCAAGAGCCAATTAACCTCCCTGGGGCTCCCAGTTTATCTGGGCTAAAATAATACCTGGTATATGCAACATGTTAGCAGAAAACAGGGCCCTCCAAATTAGAAAATGTAGCAGGACCCAACTTTATCATGTCAGTTGATATGGTGCTTTAGTGCTGCATATTCCTGAACACATTTTTATTAAAGGAACTATATGTAACTTATTACACGTATAAATCATACCAGGTCGGTGTCCCATGCGCGCTCGCGTGTGGGTACGCGAGCGCGCAGACTCCAACACAAATTACACGGAAGCACCAAAACTGCAAAGTTATATCTAGTGAAGCCCGTCTTGCAAAACAGTGTTAGCTCTTACTGCTTCGCCCACCCCAGCCGTGGTCGGAGGACGCGGGGAGACCGTAACTTTTGTCTGGGCTGGAGGGCTGGAGGGCTGGAGCCTCTGCTCCTGCTGCCTGCTTCTGTCTGCTTGCACACCGCGCTCGTTCTCACCCGCTCAGCTCGCTCCTACTCCATGTGCATGCGCCCACACTACACACTGCAGAAGAGTTAGTTTAGCTCTGAGAATATCTAGTGAATGTGCAGTGGACGTTTGTGCAGAAATAAATGCTGCTGCTCCTCCAGACCAACAGAGGTTTCCCGTGTCTTGTGAAGTGACGGGGCTCCGCGGCGAGTTACGTTATTGCTCCGACCGGGTCGGCAGGCTGAAGCAGGAAAAGCCAACACTAGGATCAGCATTGATTCATGGAGAGACCTTCGTCTGGTCAGCTAACATTACTGCCAAGCAAGTGAAATATAGAGTGATATTGTGTGTTAGCTGACGTGTGTCGCCCCACTGTTTAGACCGTTGCTCGTTCATGTCTATGTAGAGCGAGCGCGAGCAACAGGACGCTGACTTTCGCTGACATTGCGGCAACAGGTGTCTCTGTTAACAAGCAATTTCTGATTCTTACATATAGTACCTTTAAATTAGCGTAGTTGGACAAATTAAGCCTGGAGTTTGGGGGTCCCAGGGCAGTTGCACACTTTGCCCTTTACCTGTGCTTTTCCTGCTGCGACAAGTCAAAAAGGCCTATTAGAAAAAGATCATTAGTTAGGGTTATGATATTTTCATTCTTTTCTTCTAGATATAGACAATCAACTAAATGGTTCAACTGCAATACAAATGTGCACAGTTTTTGCATTTCAGGTCAGTTTAGATTTACACATGTGTAAATCCATATTCATCATTTGATCCACTTGTTTGGTTATTCCAGAGCTTTCAGCCACATCTCCTTAATCAGCAGATCAAGTTGGCTCAGTTGTCACAGAGATTGGTTCAGTTGTTACCTAAGTTTGTCATTGTGGCCATGACAACTCCATCTGCAGATGAAGGCCATGAGATGTGGCTGAAAGCTCCAGAAAAGCCAAATAAGTGCTATTTTCAATGTCAAGAATGAACATTCAAGCTCATATGAAAGTCTATAACGATAACCTGGAATCAGTGATACAATTTAGTTTTTAATAGCAATAGAATCTTTTAAAAACAAAAACTTGTTGCTGGTGTGGTAATAAAATTAAAACTAAATGTTGACTTCATATGTAGAGTAAAGTAAAATAAACCTTCAGCCCAGTTGCACAGCAGTTTGTGAATTAGTCACGAAATTTAATGTATTGATTTGTGTACACAGACACGAATTTTGAATTTTTTCGTGATGGTCAGCACAAAATCAATCTGTATCTAATCCACGTAGTTATGAACCGGGAAGTATAAAGCGCGGCAAACATCGTGTAGGGAGGAGGTTGGGTGGATGAGTGGGTCAAAAAACACTTTGACTTTCACCCAGGAGATCACTGCTCATGTTCCGTGTGAAACCAGAAGTCAACGTTGATTTAATTGTCACGTAACTTCCATACTTAAGTTACGGCACTTCCGGAGTTATTTTAAGCCAAACCCCGATCTTTTCCTAAAGCTAAGTAGTTTTGTTGCCTAAGCCTAACTAAGTAGATTTTTTTCCTAAACCTAACTCAGTAGTTTTATTTTAAAAAGACTGGAGCAGAAATTGACATGTGCGTCACGTGTTGCCGGACATTCAAAGGAAAACACGCAGAAAATACGTTGTTGAATTTCGTGACTATTTCACGAACTGCCGAGAAACTGAGTTGAAATTTGAATGAGTTGACTCCTGGAAACAAAATACAGCACCTCCTTAAAATCAATTTACTTATACCTTTTGGACATTTTAGAAATTTGATCTTAAATCACCCAACTGTAATTATTTTACATAACTTTTTTATTTTACATTTTAATGTATCTGTCAAATTATCTATCCTAATTGCAAAATTCTAGGGCTTTTTGCATAATGTACTTTATTATATATCCTAAATATCTGAATGCATCTATCAAATTATGTCCCCTAATCTAAAAGTTTTAAGGGCTTCAACTATTTATATAATAATATTGCCTCTTCTGTTTATAGCCCATAGACTGTATATAAAGATGGACGACACGTCTCCACTTCCTCCCACTTTACAGAAGTGAAGCCAAAATATCCCGGATACGGGAGCTGCCATCTTGAGATTTTAACGTCATTTGGAGCCAGAGTCTGCGCAATGGTGATCGGTTGGTGGAGCCGCGGTATCAAGGTCAGCCGCCCGAACCAATCATGAGCCGAGCACGGATACAGCTTGTCAGCGAGAGAGACTCACAGCTGCCAATCATGACGTCTCACCCCCTTTTTATAGCATCAAATAACTAATTAAAACCAAACTTATCAGAGAAATGAACACTTGAACATAAATCAGCGTGATAAGAACTACCTTAAATGACAGAAGTCATCTTTGGGAAAAATGTATTTGACGTGTTTTAGTTTGGCCCATGCCCATCCACTATGGAGGAGGCGGGCTTTATGACCTTTGTTGCAGCCAGTCACCATGGAGCGATCAAGATGTTTTGGCTTCACTTTTGGGGAGCTGCCATGTCGTCCATCTTTATATGGAGTTGATGGTATATCTCCTTGTTGTTGTTTGTTTTCCTCTCTCGAGTATAAATAAAGGTTGAATGAATGTGTGTGTGTGTGTGTGTGTGTGTGTAAGCAGGGAGGCACATTTATGGCAAGGATCTAAGAAGCTGCGTTCAAAGCCATGCAGAGTTCAGGGGGGAAAAAAGGGGGAGGCGACGCTGAGGAAAACACAGGATCCACAGAGGTCATGTTAAAAAGGTTTATTTCAACAACTGTCTGAATCTTGTTTGTTTATTCTCTGTTTGAAGTCCCAAAAAAGTACAAAAAAAAACAAAAAAACAAGTACATCAAAGGATTAGAAATCACATCAATGAAAACCAAGACACATTGTGTTGCTTCTTTTTAAATCAATCCAAGCAATTTTTTTTCTCCAATATTTATACATACTCACTGGATTAGTCAGACAAACATCAAAACCTCTCAGTAGCTTTATCTTAACTTTTTTTTTTTTTTTTTTTACAATGACGTTTTACGTACGTTTTAAACTTCTGTATGATTTCTTTCTTTTTACAAAATACACCAATGCAGGCAGGGGAAGGTGTGTGTGTGTAAGTGTGTGTGTGTGTGTGTGTGTGTGTGTGTACATATAAGCATGTTTATGTCTTCATCTTTTCACTGTGTGTGTGTGCTTCTTATGTGTGCGTGTGTGTGCGCAGGTAAGAGAGATAAATGAGAGTAGAGTGACAGCAACAAGGGGGCGGGGCTGCGAAACAGGGGCGTGAGTGGATGTAGGAGGGGGTTGCAAGGTGGCGGCAGGGTGAGGTCGGTGGGAGGGGGTTTACTCTCAGCAGGGGCAGTGGCGGCGGCGGTGTTGGTGTACGTTTTTTGCAGCGGCCCGGGCCGCTTGGTGGCAGTGTTGCCGTGTTGGAGATGGTTGCAGACTGGGTTGGTTCGCTGGTACGTTGGCAGGCTGGTTGGTTGGTTGGTTGACTGGTTAGGCGCACTCGGCAGTGAACGGACGGAGAGCAGGGAGGGATTTGGGGGCTCCCGTTGCCGGCGCACCTTGTCGTTTTCATCGTTTTCGTGTTGTCAGGTTGCTGGGGTGGTTTTGTTTTTGTTTTGTTTTCACATCATGTTGTTCTGCAGTGAGTTTACCTCCGAGGAGTTCTCCTCGCCCAGGACCTTGTGGTTCTCGTGTTTGGGGGTCAGAGAGTTGTGGATGTTGAGGGAGTCGTCCTCTTTGGGCGGAGCCTTCACCGGGTCCTCCAGCTTGTTCTGGGAATTAGGATCATCCTACCCAGGGAGGGGCGGGGCAAAAAGGACAGTTAGAACCACAGTTATGTTCAGGTGCAACTTTGACCCCGCCAATTGGTGGAAAATTTTACTTTTGAATTCTTTTTAAGAACTCTGTAGCAAATTCTGACCAAACCATCAGCACTGGATTCCCTAAAAGACCACGTTCATCTTTGTTAAAGGCAAAGAAAACCAGCCCTTTATCCCTTTATAAGGAATTATGTCCATATTCTGCACCTCACAATTCAGCCCGTTCTCACTCACAGCTCGTCAAATACAGCCAATTGGGCAGCGCCCCTTGGTATCGTAAACCGACGCACAGAGGCACAATTTAGGTCAGTATGTTACGAACTGGGCTTTCAACTAACTCCAATGTAAACCCACCCACGGCGTTATTCGACGGTCGGAGCAACTGACGTAGTATTAATAACGTGAGAGTCTGCTCAGGATTTTCAACCAGGAGATCGGTGTTCACGTCCCGTGTGAAACTAAAAGTAACCTTGACTTATTTTGTCATGTCAGTCTTTAGTCAGCACCACGAACCAAGAATCATGTTCTTTTCCAAACCTTGTGCAGATATTGTAGAAAGCCAGAACTTTACGTACATTAACATAGGACATAAAAGTTGTTGTCAGTGAACGTAATCCAGTGTTTTGCAGAATCGTACAACATTGAAGTTCTGATATGGTTGAAGAAAACAAAGATGAACTCAGCTCAATATGCTTTTGAAGAATCCCAGAGCTTTGGATTTGTCTTTTTATTTCATGCACTGCAATGTTCCACCTTCATGCTTTAAAGAACCATACCAGTGTGTTCGCAAGTTTTAGCTCCTTAACTACAAATACTTTACCTAACTACAAATATCTTTTCAGAACACTCGCTTTACAGTTTTAGATTTGTGGATCTATTATTCCTGTTATTCCAGGTAGCTATCGGTTTCCATTTATTTCCGTACAGTGTGAAGGTTAATAAGCAGACTCTTGAAACTTGCTTGCATTTTGTAATCCATTAAAGATAAAGGCCTTTTTCACAGCAGACATTTTGACATGTCACAGTACAACGTATCCTCATACAACAGTTCGTATGATATCTTACGAAAAAGTTATTCCTCCTTTTTCATTCGTTTTCCTATGAATGTCAAGACACACGTGTCAATTTCCGCTTGTTACATGCATATAGTCTTTTCAAAATAAACTTCTGTTTTCAAAGGAAACAACTTCCTTAGGTTATGGCAAGAATAATATAGTATAGTTAGGTTTAGGTAAAGATCCTGGTTTGTCTTAAAATAACCCCAGAAGTGGCGTTACTTAAGTACGGAATTTACGTAACAAATCAATATTGACTTCTGGTTTCAGAGGGGACACCGACGCCGGTCTCCTGGTTGAAAGTCCGCTATTTTTTGACTCACCCATTCATCCCGACCTCCTCCCTACACGGCATTCACCACTCTTTATATTTCCTGGTTCACGATTACGTGAATGACACCCAGATTGATTTTGTGTATATACACAAATTACAGTGCATGCATTACTTTTCGTAGGTATAGCTATGAACGGTGTATGACACCAGCCTGCACAGTAAGAAAAACACAGGTGTTACTACTAAAATTAATGATGGCTGAATTCCATTTAGCTGCTACAGTTAGAGGGTCCTGGTATTGTGTTGGATCACTGTCATGGGACACTTTACTAGAGCAGAGCGATTGTTAATGTTATTAGTAACACCTGTGCTTTTTCTACTATGACAAATCAAAACGTCTGCTGTGAAAAAGCAGCCCAGTTGCACAGCAGTTTGTGAATTAGTCACTAAGTTTAATGTATCGATCTGTGTACATAGACACAAATTTCCAATTTTTTTTGTGATGGTCAGCACAAAATCAATTTGTATCTAATCCACGTAATTGTGAACTGGGAAGTATAAAGAAAATTGCATAAGGAGGAGGTCGGGGGGATGAGTGGGTAAAAAAATACTGGACTTTCGACCAGGAGACCGGTGTTCGTGTCCCTCGTGAAACCACAAGTGAAAGTTGATTTATTTGTCACGTAACATTCGTACTTAAGTTACAACACTTCCGGAGTTATTTTAACCCAAAACCACAATCTTTTCCTAAACCTAACTAAGTAGTTTTATTTTGAAAAGACTGGAGCGGAAATTGACACGTGTTACATGTTGCTGGACATTCGCAGGAAAATGCACAAAAAATAAGTTGCTGAAAGTCGTGCTGAGCATCACAAAAAAAAGGGAAATGCATGTCTATGTACACAAATCAAATAGATGATGATTAATAGTGTGTCACAACCCGGGTCAAGGCTGGACAAAGGAGGGGAGATCACATATGAGTTGTAACTAAAAAGGAGTTTATTTTACATAACTAAAATGTGATGATAAACTAAATGTAACAAAACCAAACAGGGTGGAAGCCAGGGTAGATAGAGAGACTGACTGACTGCCACCAGCTTATATAGTCTGGCAGCCAGACCAGGTGAACTAAATCTCCCTGATGACTCGGCTCTGCCCTGCAGGCTCCTGGCCGGAGAGGCCTGCTCGGAGAGGGTTGTCTTAAGTGTAACAAAAATGAATGCAGACTTGATGTTGCTCTGATGGGTTACACAACCCAAGCAAGTTTCAAGAGTCGGCTAATAGATTTTCAAATTGTACAGCAAAGAACAGAAACCAGTGGATACCTGGAATAGTTGAAAATCCAACTTTCTAAAACAGCAGTATTGTTTGATGATGTAGTTTATTTGATTTGTAGTAAAAGGGCTAAAAACACTGGTATGATCCTTTAGAGACTGCCAGAATGCAGCAAATTACCATCAAATATTCAACAAAATCAAATAGCAGCTTTTGCATTGTTGCTTCAAGTAAAACCAGTCTCAGTAGCAGCCGTTTCATTGGTTTGATAATCATCATGCTCGACTGGCATGTCATGTTTGGTTGAGGAGACAGTGAGGTGAGCTGCATGAGCGACACCCCCCCCCCCCCTCAAGCATCCCAGGAAGCACATGCACATCCACATGCAAGACCCTTACAATATACCCCCGTGTGCAGCACTGATCGCTCATGCAGAACGCCCTGTCTCCTCCTGCTTCACCTCCTCCTCGCATTTGTTGTCCCAAAACAAACCAAAGAGACAAATAAACCCTCCACCCTGGCTGATTATCTGTGGGTACCACCGTCATACATACCCTAGCAGTCGCTGGGGGAAAAAAACGACGTGTTTTTAAGAGAGTTCAATTCAATTCATCTGAATTTAATTAAGGTCAGAGGAAACACATTGATTTGCGGAGTCCATTTTAGCTCTTTTTTTCCAGCCTCTTATCCCCATTAATATTGCATGGCATCATCGACCCTGCTGTGCCGAGGCATCCTGGGGCACCCGACTGCGCCTCTTCGTCACACACACACAAGCTGATGAGATGGACACATTCATTCAGACACACAGGTTGGCAGATGCACACACAAACACACATCAAATCCCAGACCCTGGGGCCTGTGCCATTAACGAACACACCCTAATTGAATGTTTGAATTCAATGGCACTTTTAGAAAGGAAGAGCAGTGAGAGCATTTACCCGCTGGCTGCTGGCCTAGATAGTAACTTCAGGCAGGACGTGTGGATACGTCACTTCCATGGTTACGGGATAGGGGCCCTCTGTCCTCCCGTCAGCGTGAAACTGGAAAATTTTTCGTTTGTTTGATTTCATTGTTGTGCATTGGTGGAGGGGGGGAGGTGGGCGGGCAGTGGGTGGGAGGCACAGAGTCACGAGGACTTTAGAGCTGGTGTCATTTTGGGGGGAGTAGGAACAGAGATAAACAGGGTTTTGATGATGATGATGATGATGGAGGCACATGGACAGTTCCTGATGTCCTTTTAGTGGGCTGGTGAGAGTGAATTGTAAGTTTGCTTTAAAGGAATACATCAACCACAAAATGACCATTTGTATATTAATTACTCCCCCTGTTTTACCTTGAATACTTGAAGAAAACTTTGTTTTTCTCACATGCCTCCACGGTGAATGGAGAATACAAAAACAGAAAAGTCTTGATGAAGATGCATGTGTTTGGGAAGCAGTGAGTTTACGACTGGATAAATGAGACTTGGATTATAGACGAATCCACCGAAATACCGGAAGTAACCAAGTCGCCATTACTGCGGTGGCGTCTCCCTACAATACGCACGTGTTTGAATGCAAGCTGCCCTAAGACATGTACAATTTTCTACTTTTACCTTTACTTTCTATGTAACGTTACTTTTGACAATGATGTAGGAGTTCAGGGAGAACCTAAGCAGTTCTCAGCTGCCTAACGTTATCTTAACATGGTGAAACAAGTAACGTCAGCTAAGTTAACACTGCTTAGCTAGCATAGCTAACATTATCCTAACATGGTGAAAAAAGTAACGTCCGCTAAGTTAAAACTGCTCAGCTAGCGTAGCTAACATTAGTTAATGATGTTAGTAGTGGGCTGAGACACCGTCTAGGGGCTGCGATGGTTCCACTGAATAAATTAACTCAATCAACTATCTGTTGCGTTATTGTGAAAAATAATGGTTGTTCTAACTAGGGCAACCTAATGACCACAAAGTAAACATCATTTGGTCGGCATCACAAACACAACATGTACAAAGTGTCTGCTAACCGTGTTAACTGATGACTATCAGCCGAATGTGTCGTGGTTGCTCGTAGTGACTGCAGCTGTGTCCTCGTAAAAGCCTTCAATTTGACTTTAATCCATTTTAAATTCATAACCATCTGTGTTTATTATCTATGGCGACCATTTACGAAGTTACTACGAGCATTTACGGACGCTTTTGGCTGAATGTCACCAGATAACACGGTTAGCAGATGGTAAGAGTCACTACAACTTACCACCGCCGTAATGGCGGCACCGCTAGAGCGCGGAACACACAAAGCGGTCGACAGATTCGTCTATACTGCACGAGTTGTGTGAGAGTTTGTAAATGGATGTTTTGATACAGTTTTGCTTGTTGTTAAACACGGCCTCAATTTACTTCAATTCATCAAGACTTTTCTCTGTTTTTTGATTCTCCTTTCACCGTGGAGGCAAGTTTTCTTCAAGAATTCAAGGTAACATGCGGGGAGTAATTCCAGCCTGGTCGCACGAAAAGGATTATTAATGACACGATATTGCGCAAGGCAAAAAACGTGCAATAAGAACGCCGTTCTTGCTTTTGGCATGTCATTTGTACAGCATGTACTCCTGTACTGACTGCAATGTAAATGCATCTGCGTAAATATGCTACGCTCAGCGATTGTGACGAAGAATAAAAAGTGAGAAAGACTGCTTATGGCGGGCGGAAGGGTAGGCGGATGGGTCCAACAAACACAAGTTTTATATTATGTAAGTTATGTTTATGACGTGTTTTTAGTGATGTTTGTGACATGTTTTCCTAGGTATTGTACTTAGTTTCTGTAATTATTTTAAGCCCAACCATGATATTTTTCCTAAATCTAACTGCGGATGTTACCATAGTTTTGTTGCGTGGCATACAAATGATACGCAAAAAGTGCGTCCTCATGACATGACCTTGTAATGTCGTGCTATTTATACGCCTTCCTGTGAGATCGGGTTGGATATGCATTGGTCATTTTAGGGGTGAAGTATTCCTTTAAGGTGCTACATGACCTACTTCAGCATCAGCAAAAATGATTTTCATGTTAATTTAAAGATACTGGTAGAATTATCATCTCTGCTGAAAGGAGGTGCTGTTCTGTCCAGAGACACAACAGAAGCTTTTGGAATTTATACCAGATGGGAAAATACCTTTCCAACATGTTAACGTACTTACAGTATATGTAGATTTTCTTTTTTATGTGATCAAAGTCTCTTTTAAATAATTGTGAGGGCATACGTTAGTGTTTTTAGAAAACAGTGGTGAGTGTCTCTGGTTGGATTCAAAGTGCAGGCAGGTGTTTGTGTTTGTGTCTGTCAGTATTTTTCTTCAGCTCTCGCTGCAGCTGTTTAAATATGTTTTGAATTTACATTGTTTGAGAGTCAGTACATCTTGTGTGTTTGTTACGATTGGGCTCATAAACTTCAGATTAAAATATTTGTATTGCTATGTGTGTGTGAGAGAGAGTTAATATTAGCCTGTACGTGCTCCTCTCTCCGTGTGTGTGTTTACATACTTATTTGTGATTTGTTTGTTTTTACTGACTGTCTCTTTTCTCTGAGTATATACAGCATGTGTCTACATTTGTGTTTGCATTCAAGAGTGTCAGGTTTGTGTGCATGTCTGTGTTTGTGTGGAGTGCAGAGGAATAAGGAGACAAGGAGGACTGGTCATAAGTTGACTTTCAACCAGGAGACCAGTGTTTGTGTCCCGTGTGAAACTAAAAGTAACGTTGACTTATTTTGTCATGTCAGTCGTTAGTCACGTGACTCATCGGTATCGTCAGTCCCGTGAGTCACGTCAGTCGTTAGTCAGTGACGTTAACGTCAAACAAAGAATGTATATTGCCAAGAAGTGAAAGTCTATCGTTCGTTCCATTGCAACACCAGCGCCCATCCGCAAAGCTATGCTTTCGCCATTTTGGACTGAAAGCGACTAACGGATGCCAGTAAAATGTCCGCCTAAAAAGTGCCGTACAAAAGGAAAACAAAATTATTTCTATTCTATTGTCATATTCTACCGAAATGGCCTGTGTTGAACTATTTTAAATATAATAAGCATTTTCAGTCCAAAATGGCGGCAGGCGGCTGTTGTCTCTTTGCTTTTTTAATCTTTGAATCAACCACGACTGTTTCCTAACCCTAACTATGTGGTTGTGTTGCCTAAAGCTAACTTCCTGTGGAAACCAAAGTTTATTTTGAAAGGACACTATTCATGTAACGAGCATATCTTGACACGCCTTCCCTGGTCTGTCCAAAAGTAACACAAAAGGGGTCCCCCCTTTGTCCGTCTCCGATGCCGAGGGGCACTGACCAAGCGGCGGTATTTGACGAGTTGGGAGTGAGAATTTGTTGCAGTAACAGTAGTTTGCTTGGAAACAGCAACAGCAAAAGTGCTGCTCATGTTAACAGCCTGCAGACAAAACCTACAGAAAAAGTCAAGTTTCAAAGTCAAAAGTAATAAGCACAGTAATAAGAAACAAAGATGGCGAGAAAAAATAGAACTTTTCAATAAGAAATCATAGAATTTGGTCGCTCTAGTATTTTCTGTTCCCACTGCATAAAGGATCATATGATCATATTCAAATTAAAAGGAAAATTTACTTAGTTTTAAAATATACAATTCTACTACTTGCATGTAGCTTTCGGACTTTAGGGTCAATTCAGTGTTGATCAGTCAGTCTGAGAGCACATTCAGTCGATGGAAATGAAATCGTGTAAGAAATTGTGGCCAGCTCTACCCAGTCAATTCATTTTCTGTGTTGAATTTATTTAGTATTGACAAGAAACAATTCCATCTCAGTGTTTGCTGCAGAGGAAACCGTGTGGCCGGACTCTGCTGAATTACTGTGGAGGGAAGATTGAGGACAAGAGGGTTCAATCTTCCACAGTGAATGAAACACAAAGCGCTCTATTACTGCAGGGAAACATAAGTGCTTTTTGTGTTATTGTTCAGTGAGTGTGTATGTGTGTTTTGGCTGTATGTGAAATGTCTGTGTGCACGTGTTTTTTTTTACATGGTCATCTTTCTGTGTTTGTATGGTTCAATTTCTCTGTAAACGCAACATTTTGTGAGTGTGTGTGTGTGTGTGTGTGTGTGTTTGCGTGCGTGTGTGTGTGTGTGTGTGGCGGAGGTGGTGCGCCGTCTGTCTGGACGTGTAACAAGGTCCTCACAAGGTCAACAAGGTTTCCTGCTAATGTAGTTTTTTTTATGTCTGTTTGTGATTGGGTTTGGATTTTACCTCAGGCTCTGCATCTTTAATGTTTGTTAAAGGGCGATTTAACACAATTTTCATGGTTTTATCTCGGCTTGCATGTAAAGGCCTATACACACCGGGGGCGTGATAAATAAACAACGCCTGCGAATATTTCACATCAAAACTTTTCATACCGGCAGCGATGCAATTATGCGAAAGTTGTAACACTTGTTCAATAAAAGGTTTGAATAGATTCACGCAGACAGATGACCAACTACCAGGATCCTATTGACCCAGTGCAGCGTCTAGCAGTCTGTCTGAGCTAAATTATTATGTAGCCTAAACTACTATAAGCTATTTTATTGAGTTTCCTTTTAGCAAAATTCTCTGAGTGAACTTGCTTCTGGTAAACAGTTACACAGTGTATATGTGTAGGGCTTTTTATTGTGAATGAATCCAGAGTGGATCTGGTCTGTGCTGCTTTTGTCAAGGTTCAAAGGAGGAATAAAGTTTGCCGTCTTGGTTTGGACTACGGAGCCTCCGTGTTGTTGTACATTATAGTGTACGTTTTGAACGTGCAAGTTCCGCACAACGTGATTGGTTGATGCCTTTATTCGCTCAGAAAGCTCAGAAAAATCAACCTTGCTACAAAAAACATGTTGCCGCTTTTTCGCTGCGTAGTAATATTCGCGTTCTGTGTGAAAGTACTAATGACAAAAATAACACTGTAAAAAAATATATATTGATGTGTATATTAAGCCCTGTTTCCACCAAGAAGTTCTTGGTAATATTAGTCCCTGGGACTACTAAAAAGTTCCTTCAGCCCATTGTTGTCTGAATTTCCACCCGGTCAAAAGACCTGTGAAGATTAGGCAAATTAGTCGAAATGCAATGAGTTCCTTAAAAGGTTCCTAGTTCCGGGGGAGAGTTCCTGCGGTGGAAACAGGGCTATAATCACATGCAAAAGAATGCCCCAGTGTGTACAGGCCTTAACTCTGTGTCCTTTTGGTTGACAGGTTTCATTGCAAACACAAACTGGATCAAGTACAGGTTCATTTTACACTGTTTTTTAAACCATAAATTAATAATTTTCTGCACTTGTTTGTTCCCAATATGAACATCAATTGGAGCTCATATACTCTCTTATATATATTTACTAAGTGTCTGCCAGAAAGTGGTGGTAAACCGGATTTCATACGTTTTGTCAATTAATGAGTTACGTTATAGGTCTATTCAGTTCTAACAGGTGACATTTTGTGTGTGTGGATCTGTCTTTTGTCATGTTTTCCTGACTGATGATATACTTTTTGTTTTTATTTTTTTTGGTGGGAGGGGGTACGATTTATCCACTGAGAGTTGAGAGAGGGTGATTGACAGGGCCACAGTAACAATGAGAGAGCTGTTTGGGAAGGTGAGAGGGGGTCGGGACTATCTGACATTTGGGATTTGGTCTTACCTCACAGTCGGACTCCTCTTTGGTCTTACACTCCCAGGTGTATCTGCTCATGGTTTTCTGAGGGGAGGGGGATGGGGCAAAGGGTTATACTCCTCAAAACCATACAAGGCATCCTCAGAGAAAGACAGGCAGAGACGGACGGGGAGAGACGGAGGACTGATCGAAGAGGACAGAAAGAGAGAGGACGAGTGGGAGACGATACAGAGAGATTAGAGGAAGCAGACAGGAAGAGATAGAAGCAGACAGATAAAATAGACAGAGAGAGATCGAGTGTTGGAGACAGAGACCAACAGTAGGAGAGACTTTCTCTCAGACGTCAGCTGATATTCCCAGCTGGCTACAGTATCTCTGAGGTAGACACCGACTCTGTTCAAACACAGACTCCCTGGTGCTGTTACTCTGTATTAGCACAGCAAATACAGGTTAGGATATTTCTGGTGAGGTTCTCCACCGTCGTGACACAGACACTGGGCTATTAGTGTGGAAGGGAATTTAGGTTATTTGATTTATTAGTGGGTGTGTTTTGGGGGAAATTGTTGAATTGGTATGACTTTTGGTTTGGGGAAGCCTACTATGTATTTCTAAGTGAGTTTAGTATGTGGTTGGAACATGTGTTAGAGAATAAACCTGGGTTGAATAGTAGTTGGAAATCTGTTCTGTTTGTTTTAGGCTAAATTGATGGTCACAGGGGCAGAGTGTGCCTCATATGGACCCTTGCAAAAACACACAGTCCGCGAATGATCGCAGAGTGGTGCAACAGAGTGATGCTTCTTTTTTTTTGCAAACAATCTTAAACAGAATACAGACACCGGCAAATAAAGTAGCCAAACTTAATTTTGATATTTTAAAAAGTTACTTATGGAATTAATGTTAATCAGTTACTGCTAATATGTAACCAGTGAAAGCAGTGTCAACTAAAAATGAGAATACAGCTACGCAAATGTTCTGTATATTACTTTTTGCTAATAAAAAAAGAGCATGACAACAGATTTGTTAACAGATTATTTTAGCCTCAGAGTTTAGCAAATTTGGAGATTTTGCCAACCTGAAACCAGATCCAAATAGAACCACGTATCAGAACCCAGCCCTATTTGTTACTTAAAGGTACCCTGTGCAGTTTCCTTGTAAACAAAGTTCACATTCACTGATTTTCACCAAACAAACAGAGTATCATTGATGCCTAACAAACACGCTGAGTGCATTTTCTTCCTCATTAAACATTTGCAAAGCTGATTGGTATTAATATTTTTGAAACCTGCATTGTTTGTTAGCTTGCAGTCTTCCCTGCCTTTTCTGGTACATTGCTACATTTCTTGGTGCATTACTGCCACCGAATGTCAATCAGTGGGATGGTAGCGTAGATATGTATAGAGAGGCGAACTCCCGCCCCTTCTGTTGGACCACCATGGGACCTTATTTTGGAAAAAATATGAACGGCAGTCAATGGGGAGAGACAAATATTTTTTTGATGCTGTTTGAATTGCGGCATGGCGTAGTGTGCAGGTGTTACCTTTTTCTTTACTGACGCTGTTCTGATAGCCTCGCACCTATACGTTATGTGCATATAATTAATCTTCTTCATCCCGTTTGAATTGCACCATGAATTACGTTTGTCAATTTAAAAGATAATTTGCAAGTCAAGAAAGTCGCCCTTTGTTGTAAAACTGTTGAAGTATCAGACTGTGAAAATACGTTATTAGAAAGACTACACATCCTTAAGTCACGTAGTGACGTCTCTCTCGCTGAAGCTAAGATGCCTGTGTGTTTCGTACGGGGATGTACTCACACCAGCAACAGGTCTCGCTTGTTCCTTCCCTTCCCGGCTGATAAAAAGACCAGGAGTTGCTGGATAAAACACATCAGGTAAGAAAACGTTTCATTTGTGCGTGGAACATAGTTAAGTTAGCTAGCTAGCTAGTGTTGGTGACGTATATTGTGCGAGACTGTGACTTTCTTGACTTGAAAAATTATCTTTTAAATGTACAAACATCATATGTGTGATTTGTGGTTCAATTCTAACAGGATCAAAAAAATTGTGTCTCTCATTGTTGACTATCGTTCATATTTTTTCTAAAATAAGGTCCCATGGGGTCCACCGGAAGGGGAGGGACTTCGCCTCTCTATTGACTTGCACAAATGCTCGACGCCTGCATGTGCATTCCCGGTGCAAAACTTCACCAGGGTACCTTTAAGTGTGCTAAAACAAACCATTTAAAGTATTTACAAATACTATTCAATCCAGTGGAGGAGAGGGGAATTAGGGGATTGTGATATGTAGGTGGTGTTGAGTTAGGAAGTTGACATTTTAGAGATATTGTTAAGGAGATGATGATAGACGTTTTTTATCACTCTTTTGGGATTTCTTGTCTGTGAAGGTAGTGAAAATGGTATTTGGTTGTGGTTAAAATGAGTGGGTGAGACACTTGTCTAAAACTGTTGTGCTAGCATGAAAGAAATGAGAGTTATAGAGAAATGACTAGTTGCTGTAGGTTTACAAGGAAACAAAACTACTGATGGTGTTGTTAGAGGGTGGTACCACATCTTAAAAAGACTCAAATGAAAACAAAACAAACTACCTCAGTTGTAGCACTAGAACTACCCATGCTGCAACAACGATAGCATAGCCGCCACTAGCTACCCATGCGTCAGTTGGCAAGGCACCTGTCGGCTCTCTGCTGCCACCTGCAGGCAGCCGTGGGGCATTGCATCTCAGATGTTTATCCTGATAACCCCGACCATTTCTCACAAATGTCCCACACCTTTAGCTTACCTGTTTGTGACACCAATCCTTCCCCTGCCTCCCCCCAGAAAAAAAGAGATTAAACCATTTTTACCAATAATAACAGTCCCTCCCACCCCTACCCACCCATTTTCAGGATAAACAAGTAAAGCAGACATTTTGTTATACAGATTTGTAAACAGATAGCGAAGCAGAGCTGCAGTGGCTGACTATGGCGCATGTTAGCGACATAGCAGGAATGCCATGACACACCGATGCAAGAGGTGATCAGAGAGAGAGCAGGTTAGAAAGAGACGGGGTGGGGAGGGGTCGCAGTGAAGGACTGTGGGAGTTCCCTCTTAAAGGGGGTCAAGTTAAAGCCAGGGCGGTTTGTTAGCTGCACTGTAAGTACCCTCCATAAATGTTCAGTCTGCATGGTTTCAGGGGGAATTTAACCTCTAACCTTGGCTGTGTTTGTGCCCTGAGCTGATTTATGCTGCATCTTCTCTTTGTCAGTATGCAATTAAGCGTTTCTTGGACGTCGTTCAGTCAAAATTAATAACTGGGGTGTTGTGTAACATGCCTAAAATAATAAGTTAAGGCATAAGACTTGATTTTTACAGACATTCTCACCTTTACCTGAACTCTCTTTACTTTTTGTGTGTGTGTGTTAGTGTGTGTGTGTGTGTGTGTGTGTGTGTGTGTGTGTTGCCGTCACCTTTATAAAAGGATCAATAAGCAATAAACCAGGGGAACTAAATTAATAAGACTTGACAGCCATCGTGTTGCCATGGTAACATGCTGCAGGGTCTCAGACACTCCTTGCCTCTGTGGCATTCTATGTACAGTATAGAGTGCTACAGGAATGAGTCCTAAAACCCAGATATGAGTTAGCACTTTAGCACTTCCAGTTCCCTCATCTGGAAGTCAATGGGTTTTTTTAATGTGTTTTTAGTTAGATGCCTGAAATAAGGTCTGTGAAAAAAAAAGTCTGTGGTTAAAACAAGCTTAAGAGATTTTAACATTTTGTTCTACAACATAAAATACACCAATAAATATCCCACTCGTGAATTTTGAAAAACTTTTATGTTTCTTAAAAAAGGCGGTTGCTAACAAGTGGCTAAATGAAACTACTAAATGTCATCATGCCGACTTGTCCGCCTTAACAGCCTCGTTGTGTATACTCGCGACCGTGGTGTAGTTCGTTCGTTTATAGCCAACATTAGCTTTTTACTACTGGCGATTGCATTCACACTTCAAAATTCATAAAGTGGTGTTCATTTGTGGAGATTATATTGCTGAACAAAATGTGTAATTATCATAAACGTGTGTTTACCACAGAGTTTATTTTCAGCAATAATCCAAAGCCCAAGGGAAAAATCCCATTGGCTTTTTGTCGAGGGAACCAGGGCGATGCTAACTTCCTGGTTGGCCTACAAAATTAAGTCTTCCCTAGAGCACTCTATAGACCCCTTTTCTGTTAGTAAACATGATGACGTATTTCTGAGGGCGGAGTGTAGGTGGAGGCAAAATAATTTTCTGAACATGTTAGCTAATGCTGGCCAGAAAGGTGTTTTGGCTTATTTTGTTAACAATGACTGGACAGTGACAATCACTCTCCGGGACAGCAAGTGTTAGTGTTAAGACGGATTTATCGCAAAGAGAGTCTTACAATATCGACGAAGCGTTTTAGAGATGCGAGATGTGAGGCTCACGGCTCACGGCTCATGGCTGCGGCTACGGTTAGCAGAATGTTAAACTATTAGTAACATTTTCTCTCCATTTCTCTAACAGTTTAGCCGTGACAGCTAAGTAAGGGATTATGTACAGCGTACATACGTAGCTCTCTAGAGCCATGAATCACAGATGTATGCAATATCAATTCTGGCAGCCAACAACATAGCAAGATGATGTTTTCGATGTATAACTTTAGCCCACTACTCTGAGGTGATTCGTGTTTGCCCCCAGTCTTTCCTTTGCCTCCAGCTAACACTGTGATGTAATCATGACATTGGCTGTAAAAGGGTCTATATGTATACAGTATATATTTTAGTAGTGATTTGTGGTAAATTGACTAAACATGCAGTAATTGGTAGTACCCTGAAAATATATAAAGATCTAGGCTATAGATTGAAAAAGTTCTATGAGTTCTGAAGAAGGTTTATAAAACAGTATAAAACCACAATCAAAATGCATGACAGTCATGTCTAGAAGATGTATGCCTCTATGTGCATCCTATAGTTTTTCTTTCTCAACCCTTTGGATTCATATTCGCCCCTTGAGAAAACTCCCACTGTCCTTCCTCACACTTCGACCCCCGCCCACCCCACTCCTTAGCGTTGCACACCTCGGAGTATCTGAGAATACTCATGCCCATGCATTAGGAGGGGAGTCAGGGGGCCCGGGCAGGATTTGCGGGGGAGATGCAGAAAAAGGGGTGAGAGAGAGAGGCGAGAACCACGTTACCTGACAGATAATGTTATCATAGTAAGCCAATGCACGGGCATGAGGGACGTTAGGAGGGGTGTCGCACAGTTTCCTTACATTTGGGTGGGAGCCCTCAGCGATGGTGGACAGCGAGAAATTATCATTGTGCTGCTCCGATGAAGGCCGGTACTTACTGCTGGGTGTCGGAGGATGGAAGGGGGTGATGGTGGGGAAGGGGTGGAGAGGAAGATGGGTGAAAGGTGGAGTAAAATAAATATGGTATGAGGAGGAAGTAAAGGGGACAGAGTTTGAGGGAAATGGTTGTAGAAGAGGTAACAGAGAGGAAAGAAATAAAGAGATTGTGAGGAGGTGAAGAGAAGGAGGAAAAGATTGGGATGATATTGAGAGGTGGAGGAAAAGATGATGAGTGGAGGGTAAAGATCTCGGAAAAAAGGAGGAGAGAGGATGTGGAGAAATGTTAACAGTTATGTTTGGAAATTTAGAGAAAAGGAAGGAGGTGGGAGATGGAAATGTAAAGTAAGAGAAGAATAAAGGGCATTTAGGAGAACGAGGCAAGGAAGATGGAAAACAGAGGATTGCATGAGAAGAGAGACAAGCCAAGGGAAAAAAGGAGGAGGGTAAACGAGAGTCCAGATAATGAAAAAGAGTTTTGGAAAGATAATAAGAGTACACAACAATTTGAGAATTTGAAAAGAATCCAAGAGGAGGAAAAGGAAGAAGGAGGAAGAGATGGGTGGACAAAGTGTCATTTACAGGAGGTGAGAGCAGGAGAAAAAACAGTCAAGCAAAGATGAGGAAGATGAAAACAGACAAATGGAGAGACAGCGAACCAAAATGGAACAAACGGAGAAGAAAGAGGACAAACGGGACAAGAAAAAGGAAATATTTAGGACAAAGATTACATTGTTGAAGGAAAGACAGACAGAAAGAAAAGAGGAGCGGGGAGAAAAAAGCAAGAAAGCAGCATTAGTTAGACAGAAGTTTATGTCTTCTGTTTGTCAATCGGCAAACAGAAGAAAAAAAAAACATTTTATCTGTGATGCAACAAACTGAGAATAACATGTTTCATTTTTGTTCATAAGATTTACCTGGTTCTCACACGAGTCGTCAAAGAGGCTAAACTTTGACTCACATTTGACCCAGTATTAACAGGGAGGCACCAGGGAGACAAAAACAGACTGTTTCTGCTTTAAACAACACAGGTTTTGATTTTTGTCAACTCAGCTGACAAGTGATGAAGACATTGATGCAAATAATCCTCTATGTGTTCATTTTAGATTTCTGCGAACAAACTAATCCCACACTTTTATCTCCCCACTGTGATGAGAGTACAATAGGGCATTAAAGGCCCTGACACACCAAGACGACGGTCGACCAGTTTGGGGCCGTCAGTGAGCGTCTGTCGGCCTAGTTTTTGCGGTGTGTCCCGCACAGTTGGCTCTAGTCCGCCCGTGTCTGAGTATTTTCGGCCAGTTAAGCATGTTGAATTGGCGGCTGAGCCCATCGGTGAGAGAAATGGCTCTGATTGGCTGTTCAGCTTAAGCGAATTAGTGCACAAGAAGAGAAACGGAAGTGAGGAAGTGCAGAAAGCGAGCCAACAATTAAAGTCAAGAGGGCACACACAGAAGGCTCTTCTCATGTATCATCTTCATCTCATCTGATCATTCCAATACACGGATATTTTCACAGCGACATGGCCATCTGGAATGAAGCTAAGTGGTGAGTGAGAGTGGTGTGAAAATGGTCGGCAAACGCCGCTTTGTTTCATGTACGTATCATAACAACGGCTTGTATATCCGCCATCCTTGGTCTTACAGTTTCCCTTTTTGAATGGCGAATACGGACTACCGCCGCCTGCTGGTTTGGAGAGTTATTTCGTCTCATGCAGGCGCAGAACGTATGTGCTAACTGGCCGTCGGCTGTAGTCTTTGCAGTGTGTTCAAATGACACTTGCTGGCCAAGACAAAGGCGCCGTGAGGCAGCGCAACAGTCAACCTTCATTACCTCTAGTACTTTGATGTCAGTTTGGTGTGTCTGGGCCTTCACGCCTACAACACCTCAAAAAATTGAGAAAATGAGACCTTGCAAAGACATACACTCCTCTCTAAGGATATATGCACATAATCTACCAAACCTGCTATGATGTCGGGTCTGGTAGTTTCCAGGTAGACTATGTAACATCTGTCTAGGGACTACAGATTACAGATTAGTTCACCTAAAATAGTTCTAGAAATAAACACTGAAACATTGCATGAACCTGCTGAAAGCATTCAACAATAATTTTCTGCCCCAAGAAGTGAATAACATGCCCATTTTGGCATTTGCACAAAAAAATTATCCACCGCTTTTTTAGCATTTTCAGTTAATGGAGCGCTCAACCAGATGAAAACACACAACACAAAAAAATAACACAAAAATAAATCTTTGGCTAAAAAAAACGAACTGACTCTGCACTGACTCTGCATTGTATTAGTTTTTATAGTGCACATCTTCCCTTGTTTTTAACTTAATATAAACTTCTTGTTGATACAGCGTAATAAGTGATGCTGTGCATAATTTAATATTTTCTGTCCTGTGGTTTAGTTTTGCATGTTTCTAACTGTCACCAGGGACATGCAGATGTACAAAGCAAATAAGCGGATTTCCCCAAAAATGGTGAACTATTTCTTTAAGTTGACTTTAAGATAACTGGAATGATACATTATCTGTTTAATATTGCTCACAGTCCCTTACAATTACATAAAATAAAAGCATAATAATCACATCAACTCGGATGAGATATTACTCGACGCAGATAAACACAGACTTCCCTTTCATCTTGTCGGGGAAGCATTAAACTTTGGGAGTTCCCTTTTGACTGAACTCTTTGAATTTCTTCCTCTTTATTCTTCTTCTTCGACTCCGACTTGTCAAAACGAAGAGATGTTTGTCTCAGGGACCAAATGAAATGATAACTTTGACAAGAGTGTCACAGTTTTGTCTCCTCTCTCTCACACAAATCTTCCTTCTTATGCTTGAAACAACTGTCATTTGCCCCGCACCCAAACCTTTACTCTTGCTGTGTTTCTCCTTCTCATCTCTTCACTCCCCCTTCATATCCATAGTTAAAGAGGCTGTGATCTACTTCCTGCCAAAAAGCGCCCGTCTCTCTGATCCCCATGCGAGCTTCCATATTTATATTTCATGAACGCTGTGACAGGACAATCAAAGACGAGGTTATGATGATAGAGAGACAGACAGAGATAATGTTCTCCTATCATCACTTGTGATCTCAATGTCTAGCACCAGAAACCAGCTGTGGAACTCTCACTCTGCTTTATTTCTGTGGATACAAGTCAAGTCAATTTTATCTCTATAGCGTCAAATCACAACAGAAGTTATGATCACACATTTTATAGAGTAGGTCTAGACTGTACTCTTTAATTTACAGAGATCCAACATTTCTACATGAGCAAGCATTTTGGCGACAGCGGGGAAAACTTCCCTCTAACAGGTGGAAACCTCAAGCAGAACCGGGCTCTAAGTGGGCGGCCATCTGCCTCGACAGATACAAGCTACCAAGAAAGTCCCACGCATAACCCCTGTAAAAATGGTGAGTCATTTTTACACTTTGGTTATGTACAGATTAAACAATCAAGATATTGATTAGTGAGCTTTAGAGGTGCTGGTAGGTGTTTTTTGTTTCCTTTGGACAGAGCCAGGCTTGCTGTTTCCCCCTGTATTCAGTCTTTGTGCTAAGCTAAGCTAACTCGTATCATTTGTCAGTCCGTCGACGCAGTGTGGCTACCAACACAGTGAGCTGCGGTAAAACAACGCAGGCAAAAAACTTGAACCAGACTCATCTTTCCCTACAACGCAACAACATCATCTGTCAAGGTGTTGCGTTAGGTATTGTTTACCTTGCAATTGTCGAGATGAATGATAACATAGTTGCCACAGAGGACCATGCATAAACACAGCTTTATATAAATTTGACGAAAAGAATGTGTGTGCACATTTCTGAGTTTTATGCATCTGCCCCCAGACACCAAATACTGCTTTGCGGGCGCCTTGCAACTCTTTCTGTAACTGTCATAAGCAACTACAGAAGTACACTGTTCTCCCAAGAAAAATGACAGCAAAACATCCAACTTTAAAGGGCGGGTCCATCTGCATTCTGTTTCGTTTTTTTTTCAAATGGAAACGCCCACTCAGCCATTGCAAAAAGCAGTGACGTAAGTAAGCTAGTCAAAGCTAATCAATAATGAATAATGTGAATGCTAGCACTAGCTGAGTCAAAGTTAGCTGTGCTAAGTTTGGAAATCACTGAAAGGGTTAGTTTGGATTTTCTGAAGTGGGGTTGTTTGTATACTCCTGTGTTCTACGAGGTAAAATTACTGTTTTAGTGAATGTAGTCTGGTGGCTTTGAAGAGAGCGATATATCAGCTTCAGTTCCCCGTCGGAATGGGCTGTCTGACGGCGAGCTAATCGATTGATCTTTAACCATGATCTTTCCTTAAACCTAACCAAACCTGAACCACAGCGTTGTCACATTAGAAAATGTTTTTGTTATATCAGTAGTGGTTTGGAACAGTTTTTAAAGGCACAGACAAAAGATGTCATCCTATTGATAAGGGTGTCAGGTCAAAAAACACTATGTGTCGCTCCAGAGTACTGAACATTTACCTAAAGGAGGATACCAACATGTTTTTAATTTAATGAAGTCAGGAATGATACAGATTCAGAAATGTCTCCATGTCCTCCATCTTTACTTTTCATCACTCTCTCTCCATCTTTGACCAGGATGTTGAGGCTGATCTCGACTGCGGCAGAGAAACACTGCGACTGCGATTACCCACAGCAGATGGGGGAGTGTGGGAGTCTCATGTATTCATCAGCCTTGTCAGCAGTGTATGCTCGCACACACACACACCTCCTCCTCCTCCTCCTCCTCCTCCTCCTCTTCGATTTCTTTTAGCCGACCACTTGATGAGGCTGTGTTGTCTCTTTCATGCTACACACACACACCCCTCAGGTCGCACAGCTGTATGTAGGTCAACCCTGCTTCCCCCTGTTTCTCCCTCCCTCCCCTCCTCCTGTTCAGACTGCCCTACTTTCAGCTGGATCCAGAGTACCAATGACATCACCCTCTTCTCGTTTTTTTAAATATCTGCTAGCTAGTGTTAAGGCTGCTACTGGCTGCACCACTTTTCCTCCTCACCATCATCTTCATCTTCCATAATCTCCTCCACCATGACTAGCATGATAACCTTCCCCGTTGAGCTAAAAATAGTCCCTGTAGCGTGGGATCTGGTGTGGAAGGTTGGTCCTTCGGTTCAAATTTGCATCCGCGGCGCTCGATCGCCTGGCTGCTGCTCATCCACGACGGCTCTGTTGCTAGGGAGATCAACACTAAAACACAGAACCAAATACACCCCCACTCCTTTTTGTATTCAATCCAGTCCTCCAATGTGTCTGTCACTCTCGTTCTCTCTTTCAGTTTGTATTCAGTCCACCTCCCTCTGAGTCTTTTTCTCTCTCCATATATTTCACACAAAAATTAGGGTTTTCAGGGTTCTTCAAAGGTTCTTTAAGGTTCCTATGAAGCCCTTTTGACTCTTTGATAGAATTAGAATATCTCATCATATATATGACTTTTAATTAACAGTTTGCAACCTTTTTGCTGATCATCATGCAATGCTTGCTGTGACGAATAGCTCGATAAAAGCAGGATTTATTTATTTATTAAGGTTCTTTTTAAGATGAGGGTTGAAAAACATAAATCATAAAGAAAATGAATTTCTGGAGTTTCATGTTTCCAACTCTACATTTACACAGCAAAATATCTCCATCTTATGTCATCATTTATGTTTATTTTTTAGTCCTAAAAGTCAGATTTTCTTAAAACAAGTATAAAGAATTTGCTGATATACTGGCTCTCATTTTTGATATTTGCTTGTTTGTTTACTTTTGTTCATTATAGGACTTTTGTATTCCTATAAAGCCGGAGGTTTTTTTTTTAATCTCACCTGCACAACCTACTTCTTTTCTTTTGTTGTTGTTTGTTGATTTGTTTTATTGTGCGAACAAATACATCTCCAAAAAATCTCAAATCTAATTTTTAGAGAATTCTTGAAATTAATTTATTTGTATTGAAAAAAATATTTAAACTATTTTAAAAAAAGGTAGCAAATGTACCTTCAAATTGGGTGCTCAGTTCAAAAGTAGAAGAAGGTGCCGCAGAGCAAAGGAAGGCTGAAACGCATCAGCAATGATATTTTCATAAAATGTGAAGCTCTACAGGTATCGACTCATTAATTGATGGTGTGCCACCTTCATCTACTTTTGAACATATTGAAACAATCTTACTGTATTTGATTTTCATGGCTCAAAAAACACCAGGAGATTTCATAGGCCCTGATCACACAGAGACACGTCACTAGCAAAACCATTGTTTTCCTATGGTATGCGCTCCTGGCGTGCGCTCCTCTCCGTTTTTTCTCTACTGCATCTTTGGTGTACTACTGTAATGTCTTGTCTTTAATGCCTATGTATTTATGTATAGTTTTCTCAGGGAATGTACAATATTTGACATGTGTTTCTAATGTGTCTTGGTGAACTACTGTAATGACTTGTCTTTCATGCCTCTGTATTTATGCATAGTTTTCTCAGGGAATGTACAATATTTGACATGTGTTTTTAATGTGTCTTGTTGTACAACTGTAATGTCTTGTTGGCTATGTATTGTTTTAAGCAAAATTTCCCCTTGGGACAATAAAATATATCTTATCTTATCTTATCTTGCGCTGCGCGTCACGTTTTTCCAGCAGTTTTTAGAAGCGCATAAAAGTTAAAATATTCTCAACTTTTCAGTTCAGTTCAGCTCGTCAATGTCAGGACAAGGCAGCCAATCAAATCGAGCAAGAGGCGGGCTTTACTACTTTACTACTTCCTTCCTCTTTTGATGCCGGTACATGTGGTAGGAACAATGGGACAATGGCAAATACAGACAAAAGCTTGATATTAGCTGTATTTAATGAACTATATAATTCAATAGCACAGCAACGGCAAGAGCTCGACCTCTGCTTGAATCCATTTTTTTCCTCCATTAATCACATTTGATCGCCCGATTGTGCACGCTGCCCCGCTCTACAGTATTAATACTGTAGATACTATAAAGTGCATATGGAAAGAAAAGAAATGACTTTGGAGGATTTCATACTTTGTTTAAAGATTCTTTGTAGCATCATTAACATCATATTCTGAACCATGTCGGTTTCTTGTTATGAGAAACACGGGCTACAAGGATTTAGAGCACTGTTAACCATTTAAAAACATGTTTGCATGATCCCGTTTGAATCGATCTAAAATAAAATAAACATAATCGCATTCATTCTTTTTGTAGAAGAAAGCTAAGGCTTCTGTCTATTGCATCATCACGTTGTACGCTCATGATGACATCATTATGTTACGTTACGTGCGGAACGTAAAAAAACTATCAAAACACCTTTGCACTAAAAATTAGCATATCGCAAAAACTAAAAAGTCTGCATAGTTCAAATAACTTATGGAGTGTTAAGAAATATTTTGATTTTCGAAATCTTTGGGATGTGTGTTTATTTAGTAACATTTTATGAAAAAAAATGTCAGATTTTTGTATTTTTTATCTTGGTTTGTTGACTTACGTAACCTTTTAGCTTAGGTTGTACAGATTTTAGGGATATGAAACATTTGAAGATACTCCAAGAAATGACATCACAATAAGCAAAACTAATAGCATCTGAGCTTGATCCTGCACAATAAATATCCTTAATGAATAAAAAACATCTCTACCAGAACCCTTTCCTGGTCCTTCACAGAGCCCCCATTCCTGAGAGTGTACACCGGCTTCTCTTCCTCTTCCCGCAGCCTCCCTCATCTGTTCTGTCATCTGGTTTTCTGCCGGCTGCTCGCCATCAGCTCTCCATGCCGCCCCTCCCTCCTTCTTCTTCTCCTCCTGCATTCCTTCATTGTCTTCCTCACTTGTTCGCTTCGCTTTTTCAGCAGATCTATCCTATCCCCTCTCCCTCCCACAGACTGTCTCTGTCTCTATCTCTGTCTCTTTTCTTTGTCGCCCATCATCCCCCATCCTCCTCTGTCTCACAGACCCTCCTCATCCTCCTCTTCCTCTCATCCACTTCACTTTCACTGACTCAAATGTGGGATGATTTAAGTTTCAGCGTCACCTTTACAACCTTATGCTTCTACTTGTATCTGTGTACGAAAGTGTTGAATGTTAAAATAAGATGAACTTCATTGATCAGAAGATACAAGGAGTATGGATAAAAACTTCGAAATAAATCTAATTCAAAGGCTTTTTTAGCCTTTTCGTCTATGTGATAACAATAAAACTGGTGCACACAAACTAAAATGTCTCAGCAGAAAATCAGGTTCCATCCCTATCATATGTCCTTGAGCCAGGCCCTTGATCTCTACTGCCTCAATCATTCTTGAATCTTGAGTCATTATTGTAACTGTGAGAAGAGGTTAAAGTTGTGGAAAATAATCTCTGCTCCTGCAAAGTACATAAGCTGTTGTCCACTCAGCCCGTTCACACAAAAAGGCATACAAATGCCATGATAATGCGTAAGGCATTTAGCATGCAATAAGTACGTCTTTCTTGGTTTCTATAACCAAACTGAGATCAGTGATTCCCAACCCAAGATAAATCTGAAGGGGTCACAAGATTATTAAAAGTATAAAAAAAGACCTAACCTATCGCTTTTTGCTTTTGAAATACTGGATTATTTTCCCACTTCAGTATTGCTGATGTATCCCTCAGGCTCTACTTGAAATTCTATCAGTTGGTATCTTTAGAGAGAAATGCAAATCTTCAGTGAGTCAGAGAGAAAATATATTTTTCTTTCCAAATCTCAACCCTTCCAAAGAAGAAGAAGAAGAGGAGGAAGAGGAGGAGGAAGACATGTTGGTTCAAGAGGTCAAGATGAGTCTTTATATATTTATGTTTATGTTCAGCAGCAAAGCAGGACATAGTGTGACGTAGTTACTGTATTCAACGTATCCTCATACATCAAAAATGAGGAATAACTTTTCGTAAGATCATACGAACTGTATGATCTTACGAAAAGTTATTCCTAATTTTTTGTCCAGCAACACGTGTCAATTTTCACTTGTTACATGCATACAGTCTTTTCAAAATAAACTTCCGTCTTCCGAGGAAACTGGTTAGGTTTAGGGAAAGATCGTGGTTTGGGTTAAAATAACTTTGGAAGGGGCGTTACTTAAATACAGAAGTTACGTGACAAACAAATCAACATTGACTTCTGGTTTCACACAGGACACGAGCACCGGTCTCCTGGGTGAAAGTCCTGTGTATTTAGAACCACCCATCGAGCCCGACCTCCTCCCTATGCTGACTTTATCGCTCTTTATACTTCCTGGTTCACAATTACGCAGATTACATGCGAATTGATTTCGTGGAATATATACGAATTACAGTGCATCACTTTAGATATAGCTACAAACGGTGTATTGGCCCAAATACAAGATGATACTGTGAACCTTTGCACATCCCCTATAATATATTCTTGCACATTCCTGCCTTGCTCTTTCTTTTTAAACTGTTACAATGTATATATTTCTTAATTTTTAAATAGTATTTTTTCTATATATGTATTGTAATTTTTATATATTTATGTTATGTTGTGTATGTGCAATAATACACCAAAGCAAACTCCTTGTATGTGAAAACCTATTCAGCAATAAACCAGATTCTAATTCTGATATTTCTGATGATACCACATCAGAAAAATGCTCATACTACCCTTTGTTGATTTTGGTGTTTAGGTATGACGACCTTTTTCGAATTTAAACATGAGATTTTGATCTTATCAACACATTACACAACACAAATATGAGCCACATGCTTATTTATACTTATTTCTAGACACCACTGACATTGATTGAATTTCAGTGAGTGTTTAAAGATGTTGGTTGTTCTGCTTAGGCTTTAGATTTTACTTCCAACAAAATTCTTCCCCCTGTGCTCTCTCTCTCTCTCTCTATCGACCGGTCTGTCTCTGTCATTCCCTAAACTTTAACACAAGCCGGGGCAGCAGTTTGGCCCAGAGGAGCTGCAGAAACAAAGCTTTCGCCTTCAATCTTTAACACTGATGGGACTTAATGTACCGCAGCCGAGACTCAGTGTCTGCTGGGTAACGGATAATAAATCTGCTGCCCCAGAATGCCTTTGAGCAAGGCACTAAAGACTTTACTTTTTAGTTTTCTTTGATTGATCTTTTAAACTTAGACAAATGAACCCACTGAGCCTGCGGGACACATCGCGCACACTAAAAGGAGATCTTGACAGATGGAGTTTCACTTGGGTTTGTATATTTCTTCATCAGAAACGTGCTACTTTGTGGGGAACAAAGATCTTACATCTTTTCTTTTTCTCTAAGATCTTGTTAGCATTACTGAATATAAATCTAGGGAGTATGAGCCCCAAAAATAAGACGAAATAACCATAAATTTGCATGCATTTTCTTTTTAAACTGGATTGAATCATGCTTCCAATGAGCCACTCCACCAATAAAAAAAGGGAAGATGAAGTTTTTTCCAGTATTTTAAAATGATATCAGTGTGAATATCTCAGACTCTTGGTAGAGCCTCACCTGCGCTTGCGCAGCTTCTTGTTCTCCGTCTTGAGCACGTGGAGCTTCTTGGCGAAGCAGACGATGATCATGAAGAGCAGCAGGACCACCAGAGCCGAGGCGCCCACAGCCAGACACATCACCTGGAACTCGGTCACCACCGACTCGCAGCGAGCACCTTTGTGCCAGATGTAATCCTGGACGTTACATCTAAAAGAGATAGCGACAGAAGAGAGGGAATAGAGGGATAGGAGGGATGAAAGATGGAAGAAAGGTTTTGAAATACAGAGACATGGCAGAGAGGAATCAGAGAGGATGACAAGATGAGAGGTGTGAAATAAGATGAGTAGTGAGCAGACAGACAGAAAGGAAAGAAAATAAAGAACAAAAGAGGAAATGGTTAGTTGGGTAACACCACATCTTAGTGATTCCATGAGATGCTCGGACTCAGTGAATTGTGTGTTAGCATGTCAGTTTCTGCATTCGGCTTTTAAAGCAGCAGTAGGCAGGTTGGAGCAAATATGATTAAAAAAAAACTATTTTTATAAAACAGTCACTATATCATAACAGTAGTGCATGAGACAGGTAATCTGAAAAAAATAATGTGCCTCGGTGTCCTCCGATGCTCCTAATGCAATCTGCAAGATTTCACAGACCCGAGGAAAACAACCAATCAGAGCCAAGCTGGAGCCTGCCGTCTCTGAGCAGCTGTCAATCACTCGCAAACTCCGATCAAATGGTCAAACTAGGCAGCGCTAATCAAATATGAATCAATATTCTGTTACTGTAATGCCCATTTCTCACCTCAAATGTTTTCAGAATCATCTTTTAGTGTACTGTTTAGCTGTAAAATGAGACAGTTTGTAACCCGGCAGCCATGTTGAGATCAATTGAGGAAATACCAAGCACCGCCCACCAGCCGGAGCAAACTTTCTCATTTTACAGCTAAACAGTACACTACAAGATGTTTCTGAAAACATTTGAGGCGAGAAATAGGCATTACAGCAATAGAATATTGATTCATATTTGTTCAGCGCTGCCTAGTTTGATCAGAATTCACGAGTGATTGACAGCTGCATCCGTCTAATGAACAGCCAATAAGAATGCTCGCTCTGAAATTACCTCTGAATGGCCAAAGTCGACCGTCTCGGACTAGATTTTTTAAAGCCTGAAGACAGAGTCATGAGGAGGTGCAGAAGTCTAGTTTTCTCTGAGAACACTTGAATTACAATATGCTGAAAGGAAAACAAAAAACTTTCTGAATACTTCAGGTTTAAGTATCATTTTTATATTAGTCATGTTGGCTTTGAGCACCCCTCCATTTCAGTTTAGTGTGTTTGTGAATATTGAGGATTTCCTCTCTGTTCCTGATTATATTTAACTACTTTGGTGTGCAGTCTGAAACGGCTCTAAAATCTTCAAATGTTTCACAACATGTTACATAAGTCTGTAGTATTGTGGAGTAATCGACCGCAGGTGTGTTAGCAGGATGGAAGATTCGCTGGCGGGGTTTGAACGTTGCTGTATTCTAAAAGGATAATAATACTTTGTGTGTCTGAAAATAGAGAGTGAAAATGAAAAAGAGACCGGGGCGTTTTCCAGCTATGAAGACACTCGCTGTCACACAAACACACAGACTGTCAAACATCATCATAAAAGACATTTGCGTTTATAAGATCTTACACAATGCATATCGGCATCCATGTGTGGATACGGGCACATATGTGAACGCACGCACAAAAACACACACAGCCACCATCCGAGTTTGGCAGAGAGCGACGTCCGCCCGGGGACATAAAGGCAGATGGCTTTGTCTACACACTGTTTGGCGTGTAAAATTACAAATCTATTTCACAACTTAACAAGACTTTAACGCCGTTTCACTGTCACATGAGTGGAAGAACGTGTGGCTGTGCATTATTCTGTCTGTGGTTGTGACCACAGGACCTGTTTCTATTAAAAATACTAGATTTATGCCTTAGTAGAGTAATTTGACACCCCAAGAAAATCGTCTTTACTGAGCTCCAGTGCTTTTCACCTTGCTGCAGTGAAGTAAAGGTGGACTTCTGGACCCTGTAACATCATTGTTGGGTGTGGTCACAGCTTTACAGCAACAGCGTTGCCAGATGTACGATAATGATTGTATTTGTACAATATTTTTACCCTATGTAATTATTATTATTTATTTTTTTACTTTTTAATTATTGACTCAATTAATCCATACTTGGTTATAATAATAATAATCATAATGGTAAGTAAATAAGTGAGTAGAAAATAAATTTAAATTTATTAAAAATATAATAATGCTTACAATTAGTTGTTGGTTTTAGTCTGTGCTGTCTCATTTTAATTCTTTTCTGGATAGCAATATTTGAATCCTACGTCTGTGTTTACCTATCTCTTTTCACGTTACCTTTTTCCAGCCAATCATGCTTGGTGTAGGCTCTGATGTCGATGAATGTGACTCACAAGCACGGCTGTCTTGTAATTCAATTTTGTAATAGTAGGCTATTACAAATATTATCAGACTGATGGACTTATGGACAGATACTCCCTTCCACGCTTCATAGCTACGTCAGCTTGCTTTAAAAACAAACAAACAACAATGTAGGTAGATTTGTAGGCGTAGACGTTTTGTAAAATTACACATTTACGCCTATTTGTTCTTGTGGTTATAACTCACGTACAATAATTTTCCTAAATTTGATAATTTGAAACCTCTGGTGCGACATTTTTTCCAACATGCTAATATTTACCCGTTAGTGTAATATGCTAATGTTAGCATGCACATCAGCATGCTACCATGCTATTAATCTCAGAATACAGCTGAGGTGGTCAGCTCTTCAGTCATTAGTTGAACAGGTACCCTGTCAAGAGCTGAAGCAACGTATCCTCATACGTATGGTATCTTACGAAAATGTATACCTCATTTTTTGTGATTTTCCTACGAATGTCCAGCAACACGTGTCAAATTCCATTCGTTACAAGCATACAGTCTTTTCAAAATAAACTTCCGTCTTCTCAGGAAACAACTTGGTTAGGTTTAGACAACAAAACAATTTGGTAAGGTTTAGGAAAAGATGGTGGTTGAGGTTAAATAAGACATTTCCATCTGGACGCACCGACCAACTCTATAGCGGCGGAAGCTGAATAATTAAATCAAAACGATTTCTCATTATCCAGTGTTTTAAAGGATTATTCTTGGTGAGTATTTCTACCACGTGTCAACATTACTTTCATACGAGCAGTCATATTGTCAAAGAGGACATCCAGTTTGAGGTTATGGGAGTGTTGTTTGGTAAAGAAAGTATTTTTTTCTTTTGGTTGTTTTTGACCACAGGGCTGTCTGACACAAACACAGAGTAAAATTACAAAACTGCCAGAGGGAGGTTTTCAAGCGTGAAGGAAACGGTGCTCATTTTCTTACTCATGTATTTTTCATATATATCAGAGCATCCCGGGGTCATGAAACCAAAATGACCACAGAAGCTGTGAACAGAACAGCTTTAATTAACGAATGACGAAGCAATTAATTGTTCTACTTTCTTCTCTTTGTCACACATGGACATCAAATCAACACACACACATGAGGGAGTATTAAGTGAATGGAGGTGTCGGGGCGTATATGGCCGCTCCGGCTACGTTCCATACATGCTAAACAGACTCTTTTCACCGACCGACTTCCTGTATCCTTCCTGTATCCTTCCTGAATCCTTGACGCTTTTATTTTGCCAGCTGAAGGGAAAACGCTGGCAATGAGCCAGGAGACATTTTGAGTGTGGGCATATGTGAGAAAGAGAGAGAGAGAGAGGGATGATGCCCGATATCACATTTTCAGGGAGACTTCAATGCACTCAAACTGCGAGCAATTCTGCGCTCATACAAAGAGGAGGTTTATGTAAGATAGAGTTGGATGGAGGGAGGGAGGGGTGCATGAGGAAAGCAGGCGAGCGAGCGAGGATGTGCTGGTCGTCATAGCAACCCAGCTGAGTGGCAAAACGGAGCAGATGCGGCGCTGACATGTCATTCCATCACAAGCACGCATCCTCGCTCAGCCGTCCACAGGGACACAGTCGTTCTTTAGCGGTTAGTTCCCATTTCTTTTCTTTCTTTCTCTCTATTTCCCTCCCCCCCCCCCCCCCCCCCCCCTCCTCCCTCTTCTCTCCCGCTGCTAGTCTTCTTGAAAATCTCTTTTCTTGTTCACTGGCTCTTTACCTCCCCATCTTTCCAATAACTGCCTGTGTACCCAAAGCCTGATGCATCTTATTCGTCTAAGCCATAGAGCTCCATTGTTGTCCAAAAATACTAAGAGTCTGCAGTCATGCTAGTGGCTCTGTGATAAGGAGGACGGAACCTGTCAAAATCAAAAATCAATCAATCAATAAAGAAATGACTCGATAAATAAATATGTCATTAAATATAGCAATAATAATACTAAAAATAAATGTGACTGATGAATAGATATTTCTGTTTTAATTTGCTTCTTTATTTATTTATCTTTGTATTGATTCCCTTATTTATTTACTCTTCTGTTTAATTTGCCTTTTATTTATTTATGTATTAATTTATTTATTTTTGCATTTATTTTTTATTTATTTATTATCACATTTTATCAATTAAGTAATGGCTACATTTATTTTTAATATAATCTTTGCTACATTTAATGACATATTTATTTATTTATTTATCAAGTCATTTATTTATTTATATTTTATTTTGGAAGGTTTCGTACCTGTTGGTGACGGTGGATGTAAAGTCGGGGGATCACCAAAGTCAAAAGGATTCATCGTCTGTGCACCATGAACGTCTGTACAAAATTTCATCACAATCCATCTAATAATTGTTGAGCTATTTCAGCTTGGACCAAAGTGGTGGACCGACCACCATCCCCAGAGCTATGCCTTTAGCAGGGCTAAAAGCACATCAGTGACCCACACTGTTGCACTGGGTGACGTGTTCCTTCATTACCATGAAAACACACACTGCAGTTTATATTGAGTCAATCTCACATACACAATCCTGCTGCTGTAAATACTCACTAGAGCACCCCTGATTCAGGATTGTACTGGATCAAAGATGGCGCAGAGGATCAGATTTGTGACTGAAATGTCAAAGTTCCTGCAGATAGCCATGCTGTTAGGGCTATAGGGCACCAACATCTGCAGCTGAAAATAGTTCCCAACAAATGGATTATTTACTCCTGTTTGAGTTACTTTTGTTAACAGTGCCAACACATTTTTGGTTCTGGTCTTTTCATCGGATCTGTTGAGAATAAGAGAAACACAGAATGACACTGGCCTTATCCATTAAGATTTGAAACATAGTTTGAGAAGCTAACACGAGAGGAAATGGCTTTTGGCTGAATTTCGAAGACAATCTTTAGGATTACATTTCCTTCTCAGGAAAAGTCACACGTCCAGGGCAGCTGCACAGAGCAAAAATCTAATTGGAAAGGGCTCCTCATCAGGGACAAAATAACTTTTACTGTCAAACCTCTTTTCAACGTTAAAAGCACCGATCCCTCTCTGGCTGAGATGTGTCGACCAGCCTCCCCCGTTCCCACTACTTCCCTCTATAAAACCTCCCATGTGTCCCACAGGCCTTCCCTTTGTGTCCCACAGCAGAGGTTATTTTTTCCTCCACAACCCATCATTATCTCCACCGCTGCGGCTCACCGCAGCCGCATTTAAAGTATTGTGGCAGCCCGGAAGGAATACAGCAGAATTAGCGTCAGGGCGGCACTAGCGACATGACAAAGACCTAACAATTCCTCTCAATATTTACCTGATTAAGCTGGCCCACTAGGGCAAGAAAGAGAGTCTTTAATTTAACTTTAGAGAGGGTGACAATGGTGTAGGTGGGGTTGTGGCCCTCTAATAAGACCCCCTACTGGTTTTGATGAGGAGTAATGGAGGGTGAGAGACAAGGGGGGTGGTAGGAGAGTGTGAAAGTCCAATTCAAGACAGGGTCAGTCGGTTTACAGCTAAAGGCCACCAGAAAACAGACAGGGGTGTGTATTTTTGGAAACTGAAAATACTGATATAAGCTCCAACCCAAGGAGTCAATACTGCTGTTTAAAGCGAGATTGCATAACATTTCTCAAACTAATCTAATCTGTTTCCAGGTTTGGACGACGCTCACCACTATTGGCTTGGTTCAGGCATATCCGGTCTGACGCACTTTCTGTTTTTTTTGCCGTTATTTTAATTTAAGTTGAATTAATTTATACATATACAAGAACCTACGTGTCAAATTTCATATATATATATGAAATTTGACACGTAGGTTCTAGATATATATACAGTATGTATATATATATTAAGGCTGTCAATGATAATAACGTGTTAATGCTAATTCATTTTAACACCAGTAATTTATTTAACGCATTAAGGCAACTTTTAGATTGTAGGGGGTTTTAAGGTTAGAGTGAAGATACTGGTGTCATATGAAACTAGAAAACCTAAGGAATCCATTGGTACCAACAATGTGATACAAGCTGTTGTTGCCTGTTGGGCTTGAGTTTGCCATGTATGATTTGAGCACATTTTTATGCTAAATACAGTACCTGTGAGGGTTTCTGGACAATATTTAGGGCCCCAGCACCGACCAGGGATTGGCGAGGCCCTATTGAAATTGCTTCGTTTATTATTATTTACTCAAATGAATCGTATTTTTGAGGGGCTAAAGGTACTCTGGAAAGGAAACTGACCAAAGTTGGCACATGTATCAGGACTGGTGAAAATCTTGATATTTTCTTGGTCTCTTGCTCAGATGAGACAAAATGGCTCGATAGCGCCCCCTAAAAAATTGCTAAAATTGAACCCCTCATTGTGGTTTCCCCTAGAAGTATTCAAGGTGAAACCACAATGAGGGGCTCAACATGTTACATATGTATGTAAATATGTAACATGTTGAGACGTACAAGAAAGCCTCTTGGAGGTATACCGTAAACCCAACAGAAAGTCGGCCATTTTGAATTGAATGTGTTATTTTAGGGCTTTTTTTGCTATTTCCAGGCACTGTACTTTAACGAACTCCTCCTACAGATTTAGCCTGATCGACTTCAAATTTGGTCAGTAAAGTCTTAAGACCTTTGTGATGAAAAGTTGTTCAAAGCTTACGTTTTTCTGAAACTATGTTGCCGTGGCGTGGCAGTGAAATGTGCCTTTCGCCAAAAAACAGGAAATTGCTATAACTTTGTCGTACATTAACCAATCTGCTCCAAATTTCTCATGCCTGATAAAAGTCCCTGCTTGACGACATCCACATGCAAATTTTCACTTGCAGTCAAAGCGCCACCTACTGGCAACAGGAAATGTCATGTTTTGCATGTTGATGTACTCTGCCTCACAAATTAATCAGATCCACCTCAAATTAGGTCAGAAAAGCCTCAAGACCTTGATGATGCTTTCTTGTGAAGATTGTGAGTTTTTGTCGGATGGCGGCGCTGTGGCGGCATGGCGAATTTCGATGACTCGCCATTACAAAAGAAACTGTTGTAACTTGACTCCAGCTGGTCAGATCTTTTCCAAATCGTTTGATGAGCGTCCCGGCCTGAAGACATCTCCAGGCCAATTTTGAATCATACTCATTGCGCCACCTAGTGGCAACAGGAAGTTACAGTCGCTATATTATGGCATACTACTCTTAGCAGGTTAACCAGATCCACCTCAAATTTGGTTTAGAAAATGGTAAGAGCTTCATGATAACAGACAGCGAAGTTTTTTTAGTTTTCGTTAAATGCCGTTGCCGTGGCGATGCATTGTTCGCCATGAAACAGGAAGTTGTTTTTGAGAGGCTAGGGTTGCTTAAAAACAAACGAAACTTGGCACACTCATTAAAATTGCAAAATGTGTTAACACATATGGTTTTTGTGCTTGGGTTTGGCAAGGGGGCTCTAAAGCGCCTGCTACAAAATTTCAAGGAGGCCCTCTTGGTACGTTTCACCTAGATGTACGAAATTTGTTAGGCACATGTATCACATATAGACTTAAGAAAAAGTCGAACTCCTCCTCCATATTTAACCCGATCAACTTCAGATTTGGTCAGTACAATCTAAAGACCTTTGTGATGAAAACTTGTTCAAATCTTGAGTTTTTTTTAAACGATGTTGACGTGGCGTGGAGGAGAATTTAAATGATTCGCAATTGAAAGACAAACTGTTGTAACTCTACTGTACTTGATCCAATCTGCCCCAAACTTGACTTACTTCATAGCAGTTCAAGCTGAGGACATCTACATGGCAATATTGACTCATAGTCATCACCTACTGGCAACAGGGAGTCAGTGTTATGTGACAAACATCATCCGATTCACATGAAATTTACATTGTGTGGTCTACACTTGATAATGAGGAACATAATGCATGTTTAAGCGTGTATTCTCTAGCGCCACATAGTGGACACTGGAAGTGGTGAAAAAATTGCAATACGTCATTTCCTGTGCCACTCAATCCACGCAGGAAATAACGTCTAACTTGTGCGTGCAGTGTCCGATGGTCACTGAAATGTACGGGTGTGTCGACCAGCGTCCCGCCAGTACCCCCGATGTGCGGGAAGGTGCGACGGATTATTCATCCCTTTTTGCAGCTTTAATTGTCATTGTTTTGTGTTGTTAATTGATTTCCATTAGTAAATATATACATATATTTGCATAAAGCAAGCATATTTGCCCACTCCAATGTTGATAAAAGTATTAAATACTTGACAAATCTCCCTTTAAGGTACATTTTGAACAGATAAAAAAATTTCCTCACAGGTACTGCATTTAGCATAAAAAATCATATCATTATCACATGGCAAACTGAAGCCCAACAGGCAACAACAGCTGTCAGTGTATCAGTGTGCTGACTTGACTATGACTTGCCCCAAACTGCATGTGATTATCATAAAGTGGGCATGTCTTTAAAGAGGACCTCGTGGGTATCCATAGAACCCATTTTCATTCACATATCTTGAGGTCAGAGGTCAAGGGACCCCTTTGAAAATGGCCATGCCAGTATTTCCTCACCAAAATTTAGCATATATATGTACATATATATGGACTTTTCATGTCTAATTACTATAGGAAAGTGACTTTAATGAGAGAAAGCAGTAAGAGCACTTCAGTTGCGCTTCGACGACGATCTTTCCCCCTGAAAAGTGTGTCTGTATTTTCACTGTACTGCTTGCATAAATTGGAGTTGCTGAAGCGTGATATCTTATTGTGAAGGATGGAAGTATGGCCCCGGATGAATTGACAGCATTGATGTTAATTTGGTTGACCCAGGAACAACTTAGTACCCCCGAAAAACCAGCATCGTCCAGTGTTTACAGCGAGGCGATATGTAGTCCGAACCAGGCCAAGCCAAAACTCAGTGTACACTTCCTGCTCAGCACCAAACAGCAGACACACAGAGTTAGCTGATGAACATAGTGAAGAATTTAGAAGCTAAAGAGACAGTTATTTCCCTCAGGAGTTGATGGAGACCAAAAACAGAGCTAAAAAATATTGACTTTAACTGCTAGATGGGTAAATAAGCAACTGCTTGCTAACAAGTTCACCATATCAACTTAAAATACCAGTGTGTAACATTTCGGGGGATCTATTAGCAGAAATGGAATAAAATATTCATAACTAGGTTTTCATTAGTGTAAAATCACCTGAAACTAAGAATCGTTGTGTTTTCGTTATTTTATAATGAGCCCTTCATATCTACGTAGGCAACGGGTCCTCTTCACGAAGTCCGCCATGTTTCTACAGTTGCCCAGAACAGACAAACCAAACACTGGGTCTAGAGAGAGCCTTTCGCGCCTTTACAGTACCTGAAGGCCACGTAGTTCTCCGGCATGCTGGTGAAATCCCCCAGCCACCGTCTGACTTCCGTTACTCCTAAAGTACTGTTATTATGGTAAGGATGGCCTCTGAGTGAGGCGAGCGGCATTACCACGGTTTTGCTCTCAGTTTATCACAGGCTTGGAAAGGGAGGAGTGACCGGAGTGGTACTCAGTTGGTTGCAATCTGCAACCTCATCACTAGTTGCCACCAAATCCTACACACTGGTCCTTTAAAAGGTGATGATATATTAATGTTATGTTCACCACTAAATTACCAAAGGGCTTGCCAAGACAAAAATGCCAGCTGCAGAGATGAGTGGACGGCTCGGGCTCCGAAAATGTAGGAGCCATTATTTTTGATAGATCGACTACACAATCTAAGTTACTTTCTCAACTGAAAAAAATATCACATCTACAAGATGTAGGATGAAAACAGTATGACGCAAACAAAAAGACAAACATGTAAAGGGAAAGCAAATGTTGTTTTGCATCATGGACGGAGAAATGTATTTCAACAAGGTCTTTGGAAGGTTAGAGGGAGAACGAGCAAACAGAAGGCCGGACCTAAAAGAGCTGGATCTGGACTGACAGGAGAGGGCACGGCAGGGTGTTTACTGAATATTTTAGCATAAATCCTGTATTTGCATTAAAACAACACTATTTTTAAACATTTCTTCCTTGAAGCGATACATATTTTCTCATGCAATAACTGCAGAGAGTGGAAGAAGGAAGGAAAAAGTGAGTCAAATCTGCAGTACCCAGAAAGAAATAAAAGGCCAGCAGAGGACAGGAGAAGGTTCTTCTCAGTGCCTCTGGGAACTAAATTTCTATCACGAGTTTGAACGGCAAAACATCTACTACTGATACTGGCTTTGAAACAAAACCTTATTTGAGTTTCTCTGATGAATAAAAGCAAACTTTCTCATTACACTGAGGGCTTTGGGAGGGGAGGGACAAGCACTGGTCAGACTGAAGGCAGGATTAAAAACTGGATTTGATTTTTAAAATACTGACAGAGAAGGAGCGGGAGAGAGTGATCTCATCTGATTAGATGACTTAATGTGGAATTTAATGAAGAAAGACAGAGGATAAAAGTAGATTTGCTATTGTTTTGATTCAACAAGATAAAGATGCCTGACCAGAGACATCACTGGATGATTTCACCATCAGTGTTTCCCAAACTTCTTTTCTAGGGATACACTTTTTGAAAATGACACACCACCGCGACCCAATTCACAATAGGCCTCATCTATAAATCGTGAGAAGAGCAAATTTGTGCATAAATGAGTGTTCCTGCCCATTTTTCTCATTTTTTTCCCTCTCATCAGTACAACAAACAGAATGTACGCTAGCCTTTCATATTAGATTCAATGCTACAATTATCAGAACAATATGAAAATTCAGGCTCCCTCATGTGGCACAAAGTGTACTGCAGATATAAATGTTAAATAAAAGTCTATGGAAGAAATTCTGCAAATTTTATTTGGCGACCCTAATAAAATCTCCTGCGACCCACCTGTGGGTGCCAACCCAGTCTTTGGGAATGACTGCTCTACATGATCGTTCAATATACTGTATTCTGTGTTTTGTAGTCTTACAAGTGCTCTAGTTTGAATTTGCTACAGTATTTAATTCAAACATATATTTCACGAGACTGAGATGATTAACAGGTTAAGAAAGAGGCAAAAAAATGTCTACTATATGAATTAGATTTCTTATTTACTTTTCTCTCAGTCTTTTTTATATTAAATAGTTTTAGCTCATTAATTCTCTAAAACTATTCAAATGAAACAACATGAGAAGGGAACATCGCTCTTTGGTTGATCTGCTCACTACACATAGACATTATGCAGCCTGGTACAAAGGGTAGTGAGGAGGTAGGCCACCATAAAGCAGGGTATGCTTTAGGACGTGACTACCTTGTGATTGACAGGTTGCTACCACGGCGTTGTCTGGTGTGGGAGTTGTACGTTTTTTTCGTCTTACAACTTTAAACCTTTCACAGTGTGTTTTCAGTTCATGAACATTCTCAAACATTTTGGTCGCCTAAAAATGTCTTATTCAGCGTTCGGTTGTACTTAGCTCCACCCTCTTGTGTCACTTCTGGTTCCAAAAAAACAAGATGGCGATGGCCAAAATGCCGAACTCGAGGCTTCAAAATGGCAATCCACAAACCAATGGGTGACGTCATGGTACAGTCTATGGTCACAAGTCAAACAAGCTGGGGACCGTTGGTCTAGAAGTTCTAACATCTTATTTATTGAGAATCTAAACTTTGTGGGTGCCTTTGCCATCAAAAATATGTCTAAAAAGTATTTTATTATAAGTTTAGTCAGCCAACAAACAAAACAACTTAGCCACAAATCTTTCTCCTCTGTACTCTATTTTATGTTTTAATGCTTTTATGCTTTGCTCTAGGTATTTCATTTGTATTTTTTTTAATTACTAGTATACTGTTTTGTCATGCGCACAAATTATGTACGTCATTCCTCGAAGCCGCACTGTCTTTGGTGAATGAGCTTTTAAAGTGTTTGCACCCTCATCTTGGTGTGAGCTACAGAGTCTCTTTAAACTAGATTATTTTATTAGCATGTTTGATTTAAAAAAAAAAAAAACAGGATTAAGGACTAGTTGAACACTGACTGCACACATCCTGTGACTGAACACTGCTTATTCATTAGTTGATGTAATTTGCTGTTTGTTTTAAGTCAGTTGCTTGTTTCTGTTATGTAAAATGTCCTATGTTGTTTTTAACTTTTTTTGTGTTTTAAACTGAAACTTTTTATGCAGGAGTCACTCAGAAAAGAGATTCTCAATCTCAATTGGGATATCCTGATAAAATAAAGATAAAATAAAACAACACAAATTTATAAATACATATATACTACATTTGCTCTATGTTGCATGTTCTTGTGCTGCTTTTGTTGTATGTTTGGGTAAAGACAATTCTCCACTGTGGTGAACAATACACTTTTATTCTTTAAGAGACACTTTTTTTTTTTACTTAATTATTTAGTTCATATAACTGCATCTATGCTGATTTCCTATCAGCATCTATACCAGCACCAGTTTATTATGATTTAACTGACTTAAGTACTTGGGCAGGTTTTGAATTTTGAATTTATATGTATATTGATTGTGTTCTTTTAATGTTTCTTGTTCTCAGGTCTCTCTTGGAAAAGAGATCTTAATCTCAATGAGATTGCCTGATTAAATAAAGATTTAATAAATAAATAAATAAAAATACTTTTCATTGTTTCTATAAGTTGTTGTGTACTTCATACACTGAGCAGAATACTGACACCCTGCTGCTACAATCTGTCTTTCACTCTTAATGTGTTGATGTGCTGGGCGGCTGTGGCTCAGATGGTAGAGTAGGTCGTCCACCAATCGGCAGGTCGGTGGTTCGATCACCGGCTGCTCCGGTCACATGTCGATGTGTCCTTGAGCAAGACACTTAACCCCAAATTGCTCCCGGAGGCTTAGCATGTGAATGAGTTTTTAGATTAGATCCTGATGGGCAAAGTTGACACCTTGTATGGCAGCCTCTGGCAGTGTATGAATGTGTGTGTGAATGGGTGAATGCTGATGTAGTGTAAAGCGATATGAGTGGTCGGAAGACTAGAAAAGCGCTATATAAATGCATTTACCATTGCTGCTCTCTGAGAGCATGTGACACATGTTCATCAGCTGGGAGAGAGACGATGAAAAATAAAACAAATTATGAACACTGGAGGTCTGTGCTGCGATGTGTTCATGATGTCTAAAAGATCTGGCAACTTAGACAAACTAATAAAATAGATAAGTGAACAAAAAGATATTGATCGTATACAAGGCCATCCATCTAAAAACACACACATTATTGTATTACTTTAGGTCACATGCATTCTGTCTTTCATCAGCCATCCTCCTGGATTTTCCCGAGGCATCGATCTGCACCACATTCAAAACAAACCAGCTTAAATTAAATATCACTGCATCGGCTTCCAGTACGCAGATGGAACCATTATAACCTCAACCACAGTGGGGGGAAAACTGCCCCATCCAATCAGCCAGTAATGCTAAATCTCTCAATTTGAAAACATGACGACATAATCGGTGTTCTCTATTTGGCATTAGAAGAATCCAGCCGATTCAAACCATGGTAAAAATGTTTAGATACTTTCAGACATTTTGACGAGTTAAATAGTTATTTTTCCAGGATTTAGGCCAAGTGGGAAAACAAGAAGAGAACTGCACCAAATGTTTCTGAACAAATTATCCTGTATTTCAATATGTCTTGTATGAGCGTGATACTGCGGTTTCTATAGTCCAATAAAAGCTTCCATTGCACCATCCAAAACAAATATTTTCATATCTCTGGTGAGTAAAATATTAACACATAATTCAGTACATTTCTGTTTGCTTGTCACATTTACATTAGATTTTCTGCAGAGCTGTCTGTCTCTACTGTCAACAGACTGTGCTAACCTTCATGCTATCATATATAAACAGAGGCTGGTTAACACTAGAAATGACTCAATCAGCATGGATCTCTGGGTACAACTGTGACCAAAAACCTATTAGAATAAACCCCCCGCGTCCCCAGAGAGCATTCACAATACCATAAACTGCAAACCAATTACTGGTATGCAGATGTGTCCCTTCCTCACAGTCAGTTACCACAACCATTGGCCAGGAATAGAGTAAAGATGCTCATGTTGCCCTCAGGAAGACTGACACATGGAGTCATCTTGATGCACTAAATTATGAAAAACAAAATGGATGTTGGTGGTTAACTCCACCAAAGAGATTGTGTCAGTTTGTTTGCTTGTACATCAAAATAGATTCCTACAGAGTTTGGTGAATAGATTTAAGTTTGGTGGACAAATCAGTCTTAGGGCTCAATCACAACAGCATTTATAACAGTAATTTATGCCTGAAATGATTTCATTTCAACGGAATCAACCCAATCAGTGCAATCACATTGGTGACTTTGACACATACATTTGCATTGTTGCTAAGCAAACTAAACCCACTCTGTTTATTTATATCTGCATGTGATATTACTGTATGTTATATTCAGGTTTGTACACCATAGCTGCAGAAAACAGTTCTTTCTGATTGGCTGACAGGTGTTCATTAAAATCAGTGAGCTTTATGGTAAATGGTAAATGGACTTCCATTTATATAACGCTTTTCTAGTCTTCCGAACACTCAAAGCGCTTTACCCTACAGTACATGTCAGCATTCACCCATTCACACATACATTCATACACTGATGGCAGAGTCTGCCATGCAAGGTGCTAACCTGCCCATCAGGATCTAATCTAAATTCTCATTCACACACCGATGGCTAAGCCTTCGGAGCAATTTGGGGTTTAGTGTTTTGCTCAAGGACACAACGACATGTGACCGGAGGAGTCTGGGATCGAACCACCGACCTTCCGATTGGTGGACGGCCCTCTGAGCCACAGCTTTAGAGGTTTTGTGTATTTTAAAACGTTGGACAGAGCCAGGCTAGCTGTTTCCTCCTGCTTTCAGTCTTTAACTATCTCCTGACTGCATGCGTGCGTGCGTGCGTGCGTGCGTGCGTGCGTGCGTGCGTGCGTGCGTACGTGCGTGCGTGCGTCTTTTGTCCCGACCTCCTCTACAGTCGTAAATCTCCTGTGTGTTTGACCTCTGGCCTGATTCCAAAACCCCACGCTCTTTGACTTGGAAGTGATCCCTAATTCACCCATAATCCTGTGTGTGTATGTGTTTGTGTGTGTGGGGGGGGGTATTTGTGTGTGAATGTGTAAATGTGTGAATGTGTATCTAAATGTGTATATGAGTGTGTATCTATGATGTAGTCATGAAATCTAAAATGGATACAAACTGCTGTTGGTGCTCAAAGCTTCCCTTAATTACATCAAGCTGCAGGACACACACACACACGCACGCACGCACGCACGCACGCACACACACACACACACACACACACACACACACACCAGTAAATTCGACCTGGCTCTCCCGAGTCGTTTCCATACTGGCAAGCATTATAAGGTTCTGACTCACTCAGTTTCTCCTCTACCTCTCACTCTTTTCTTTCTCTCTTCTATTTCCTGTTGATAGCTTTTTGCTCTCTTTTCCTCCCCATCACTCTTTCACTCCATTTTTAATTTTCCTTGCTTTCTTTTTCTCACAACATCTCATCTTTTTTCCTATCTTTCACATACCCTCGTTCCTTCCCTCCCTCTGTTTTCTCATCTGTTTCTCCAAATATGGTCCTCAGTCGTGCAGCTCCAGAGGAGGAAGCGATTTACGAGGCTAATGCTGTCAGATCCCATTAGTCAGAGGGACAGGGGAGCCAGTGCCGGAGATGCCGCAGATAGCTTCAAAAAAAGAGAAGACTAGCAATCAGTGGTGTAATCTAACAAAGTAATAATACTTCTTTACAGTATTTAAGTATTTTTTGGAGTATCTGTACTTAACATGACTTTTTATTAGGGCTGTCAATCGCTTAAAATAATTAATCGCGATTAATCGTAAATTAATCAAATTTTTTATCTGTTCGAAATGTACCTCAAGTATTTAATACTCTTAGCAACATGGGAGTCGGCAAATATGCTTGCTTTATGCAAATATATGTATATATTTATTATGGGAAAATTAATTAACAACACAAAACAATGACAAATATTGTCCAGAAACCCTCAGAGGTACTGCATTTAGCAGAGAAAATATGCTCAAATCATAACTATCAAGCCCAACAGGCAACAACAGCTGTCAGTGTGTCAGTGTGCTGACTTGACTATGACTTGCCCCAAACTGCATGTGATTATCATAAAGTGGACATGTCTGTAAAGGGGAGACTCGTGGGTACCCATAGAACCCATTTTCATTCACATATCTTGAGGTCAGAGGTCAAGGGACCCCTTTGGAAATGTCCATGACAGTTTTTCCACGTCAACATTTAGCGCAAGTTTGGAGCATTATGTAGTATGACATGGTTGGTAACAATGGATTCCTTAGGTTTTCTAGTTCCATATGATACCAGTATAAGTTGCGTTAATGTGTTAAGGAAATTAATGGTGTTAAAACCCCCCTGGTTGTTACTGGACTTCTGTGCTAGTCATGGACTGTCCATAACAAACACCATGTTTGAACATAAGGATGCTCATAAGTGTACGTGGTACCAGAGCACCCCAGGCCGAAGGTCGATGATCGATGTTGTTATCGTATCGTCTGATCTGAGGCCGCATGTTTTGGACACTCTGTTGAAGAGAGGGGCGGAGCTGTCAACTGATCACCATCTGGTGGTGAGTTGGGTCAGAGGGTGGGGGAAGACTCTGGACAGACCTGGTAAGCCCAAACGGGTAGTGCGGGTGAACTGGGAACGTCTAGAGGAGGCCCCTGTCCTTTTATGGCATCCCTGTGGAAGTTGGGGGCATTGAACCCGAGTGGGCGATGTTCAAAACTTCCATTGCTGAAGCTGCGGCAGCGAGCTGTGGTCTAAAGGTCTTAGGTGCCTCAAGGGGGGACAACCCCACGAACACCGTGGTGGACAGCGGTGGTCAGGGAAGCCGTCCGACTGAAGAAGGAGGCCTTCCGGGATATGTCATCTTGGAGGACTCCGGAGGCAGTTGCAAGGTACCGACAGGCCCAACGGGCAGCAGCCACTGCCGTGAAGGAGGCAAAGCAACGGGTGTGGGAGGAGTTCGGAGCAGCCATGGAGAAGGACTTTCGGTCGGCACCAAGGTGCTTCTGGAAAACCGTCCGGCACCTCAGGAGGGGGAAACGGGGAACCATCCAAGCTGTGTACAGTAAGGATGGGACACTGTTGACCTCAACTGAGGAGGTAATTGGGCGGTGGAAAGAGCACTTTGAGGAACTCCTGAATCCGACTAATACTCTTTTGTAGAGGCAGAGCTGGAAGCTGATGAGGGATCATCATCAATTTCCCTGGTGGAAGTCACTGAGGTAGTCAAACAACTCCACAGTGGCAAAGCCACGGGGATTGATGAGATCCGTCCAGAAATGCTGAAAGCTTTGGGTGTGCAAGGGCTGTCTTGGATGACATGTCTCTTCAATATTGCGTGGAAGTCGGTGACAGTGCCTACGGAGTGGCAGACAGGGGTGGTGGTTCCCCTCTTCAAAAAGGGGGACCAGAGAGTGTGTGCCCATTACAGGGGTATCACATTACTCAGCCTCCCTGGTAAAGTCTACTCCAAGGTGCTGGAAAGGAGGGTTCGGCCGATAGTCGAACCTCGGATTGAAGAGGAACAATGCGGATTCCGTCCTGGCCATGGAACAACGGACCAGCTCTTCACTCTCGCAAGGATCCTGGAGGGGGCCTGGGAGTATGCCTATCCAGTCTACATGTGTTTTGTGGACTTGGAGAAGGCGTATGACCGGGTCTCCCGGGAGATATTGTGGGGGGTGCTGCGGGAGTACGGGGTGAGGGGGTCCCTTCTTAGGGCCATCCAATCTCTGTACGCCCAAAGCGAGAGCTGTGTCCGGATTCTCGGCAGTAAGTCGGACTCGTTTCCGGTGGGGGTTGGCCTCCGCCAGGGCTCCGCTTTGTCACCAATTCTGTTCGTGATATTCATGGACAGGATATCGAGGCGTAGTCGGGGGGAGGAGGGTTTGCAGCTCGGTGTGCTGAGGATCTCATCGCTGCTTTTTGCAGATGATGTGGTCCTGTTGGCATCATCAGTCTGTGACCTCCAGCACTCACTGGATCGGTTCGCAGCCGAGTGTGAAGCGGCTGGGATGAGGATCAGCACCTCTAAATCTGAGGCCATGGTTCTCAGCAGGAAACCGATGGATTGCCTACTCCGGGTAGGGAAGGAGTCCTTAACCCAAGTGAAGGAGTTCAAGTACCTCGGGGTCTTGTTCGCGAGTGAGGGGACAATGGAACCTGAGATTGGCCGGAGAATCGGAGCAGCGGGGGCGGTATTGCATTCGCTTCACCGCACCGTTGTGACGAAAAGAGAGCTGAGCCGGAAGACAAAGCTCTCGATCTACCGGTCAATCTTTGTTCCTACTCTCACCTATGGTCATGAGGGCTGGGTCATGACCGAAAGAACTAGATCGCGGGTACAGGCGGCCGAAATGGGTTTCCTCAGGAGGGTGGCTGGCGTCTCCCTTAGTGATAGGGTGAGAAGCTCAGTCATCCGTGAGGGACTCGGAGTAGAGCCACTGCTCCTTTGCGTTGAAAGGAGCCAGTTGAGGTGGTTCGGGCATCTAGTAAGGATGCCCCCTGGGCACCTCCCTAGGGAGGTTTTCCAGGTACGACCAGCTGGGAGGAGGCCACGGGGAAGACCCAGGACTAGGTGGAGAGATTATATCTCCACACTGGCCTGGGAACGCCCCGGGATCCCCCAGTCAGAGCTGGTTAATGTGGCCCGGGAAAGGGAAAATTTGGGGTCCCCTGCTGGAGCTGTTGCCCCCACGACCCCACCCCGGTAAGCGGTTGAAGATGAGTGAGTGAGCATTAACTTTGGAAGCCCTAGTTTTTATACTTCTGTCAACTTTCACTTTTACTCCACTACATTTCCTAAATAAAATGTGTACATTTTTTTCTCAAATGTGTTCGATACTTTTCTCCTAAGCATCTTCGTTACTTCGTTACTACTGTAAGCAAGCAGGTTTGGTGAATCAGTGGTCCTATAGCTTGCAAGTTACATATTTCATGTGATGGACGAGTGCAAATAAAGTGCTCACACTGACACACTGACAGAAGATGTTGCCTGTTGGGCTTGAGTTTGACATGTTATGATTTGAGCATATTTTTTATGCTAAATGCAGTACCTGTGAGGGTTTCTTGACAATTAGTCATTTCTTTGTGTTGTTAATTGATTTCCAATAATATATATATGCATACATTTGCATAAAGCAGCATATTTGCCCACTCCCATGTTGTTCTGCCCCCACATTTTTTGAGTTGCATTGGAGCCACCTAGTGGTGTTGAAATTTATTGCATTTGTGTTCATGTATTTTAACCCTCCTCTCTTGCCGTAGTCTATTCCTTTTGTTTCTGACTCTACTGAGAGGACATGCTGCAGCTTTTTCCTACTTTCACCTATGGTAGGCTTAGAGGGTCTAAGTCTGTAAGTATTTCTGCATGTAAAGGTCGACTTTGATATATTCTTGGATCATTTTATGTTTGAGTGTGACATTTAGGTTGTAGTAATAGACGTTAATCGCTAGTAGCATTTCACCATTAACACCAATGTTAAAATTAGCTTAGATGCTAACTAGGCCTGAAAGCCTCATGACAATGGCTACTCTTTTTTCTTATGTGATGGTTATGTGCTAAATTGGAGTTGTATATTCAAGCATATATATATGGGCAGTTTGTAATGCCATATTTTGTATGTTTCCACAGTTTTCCAGTGAAGGAAGATTCTAACTAAAGGCCCTAATCTCTACTCCGGTTTTCTGGGTCTTTATTTCAAGGATCTAATGTTAGCTATCTGCTAAGCTAACCTGTACAAAGCAAGAGCAGAATAGTAAAAAGACTTAACACTCAGTCTGCTATCAAAAGAAAGGTGAATTAGTCACACTGTGGGCCAGAAATACAGCACACCATAGATTCAACTATCTATCATGGAGGAAGATATAGAAGAAAACCCCTGCCAGACACACAAGATGGGCAGTCTCAATACTCCTGCCGTTCCAGACGCTCAAACTGTTCTAGCTGGGCCTCAACTCATGGTTCTGCTGCCACCAGAGCAAGGGCTAAAGCTGAAGCTGCACGAGTCAAGGCCTCGTATGCCCAAAGAGAAGCAGACATGTTAATCAAGCAGGTATGGATAGAGGAGGAAGAATTAAAGAGAAGAGCAGAGATTGAAGTGGAACAGCAGAGGAGGAAAATCGAGCTGGAAGCGGAACAGCAACGAAGAGCAGCTGAGTTACAGGCCAACCTCCATGCACTGAAAATGCAGGGTGCTGCTGAAGCAGCTATCACAGAGGCTGAAATCCTTGAAGCAGCTTATGAGGAAGAAGGTGGAGAACCATTAAGGCAAAATGTGACAAAATTGGTTCCGTTTCCCTCATCTCGACGCACCAGTGAATACGTGCAGCAACATTCTCAGGAACATGGTCAGCAACAGCACCAACTCATGAAACGGGAACCCATCTCTTCACCAAAGCACCAGCAAAGTATGGACAACGGTGACACAGATAATCACGGTATCCAGATACGCAGTTTAGAAGATATTATTGACCACACGTTGTAAGAATTACCAGCACAACGCCGGAGCATGAGCACAGTCAACCTTCAGCAGAGCCACGTGAGCCCTTTGAAGTTACACCAAGAAGAACGTCGCCCCCTCCAGACACAAATCACACCCTCTGAAGGTACAACCCACTTCATGCCCTCTAGAGTGCCCTTGCATGCTCAGTCAGGCACGGCAGACTTAGCCAAATACCTAATTCGTAAAGAGATGGTTAGTTCTGGACTCCTAAAGTTTGATGAAAGACCAGAGAATTACTGGGCATGGAAAGCTTCCTTTGTCAACTCCACCAGTGACCTGAACCTCACACCCAGAGAGGAGCTAGATTTACTGATCAAATGGCTTGGATCACAGGCTGCCAAGCAGGCAAAACACATCCGTGCAGTCCATAACCATAATGCTAGTTTAGTATTACAAATGGTGTGGCAGAGATTGGAGGAATGCTACGGATCAGCTGAAATGATAGAAAACGCTATGTTGAAGAAGTTAGAGGAGTTTCCAAAGATCTAAAACAAGTACAATGAGAAGCTGCGAGAGCTAGGGGACCTGTTACTAGAGCTGGAGGCAGCTAGAAAAGATGGATTTTTACCTGGACTCTCTTACCTCAACACACCCTGTGGAGTCAACCCCATCGCACAGAAGCTCCCCTATAACCATTTGGAGAAATGGATTTCAGTTGGCTCTAAATATAAAGATGACTATCAGGTTCATTATCCTCCCTTTTGCGTCTTTGTAAAATTCATCCGTGACCAAGCAAAGACACAAAATGACCCCAGCTTTGCTGAACTTACCATGGGTGGTTCAATCAGGACAGATAAACCTCTGAAACACTTCAAGCCATCTGTGTTCACCAGGAAGACTGAGGTTTCCTCGGAAGGTGAAGACAGACATAACAACATGGAGAGAAAGGTTGAGGATCCAGACAGACTGTGTCCATTAGTTAACAAGCCCCATCCTTTAAGAAAATGTCGTGGCTTCTGCTGCAAGACCTTAGAGGAACGAAAAGCTTACCTCAAAGAGAAACACATCTGTTTTAAGTGTTGCGCCTCAACAAGTCATCTTGCCAAGGATTGCGACAGATCTGTGCAGTGCAAAGAGTGCAACAGCAACAGACACCCATCTGCGCTTCACCCAGGGCCAGCGTCATGGAAACCAGTGAGCTCTGCTATTAAGGAAGATCAAGGCGGGGAGCAACAGGAGGATGAGACTCCACAGGTTATGTCAAAGTGCACAGAAGTCTGTGGAGACTCATTTGGCTTACGATCATGCTCCAAAATATGCTTGGTCAGGGTTTACCCTGCAGGTCAAAGAGAGCAAGCTATTAAAGCATACGCTGTCCTCGATGAACAGAGTAATAGGTCCCTGGCTAAGACTGAGCTATTCCACCTTTTTGACATTGGAGCGGGTGCTGCACCATACACCCTTAAAACATGCTCAGTTGTTGTGGAGACATCACGATGCGCAAGCAAACTCATAGTTGAGTCAATAGATGGCAACGTACAGATCTCTCTTCCCACACTCATAGAGTGTGACATGATGCCTGACGACCGTTCAGAGATCCCCTCAGCAGAGATAGCACGTCATTATCCACACCTCAAACCAGTGGCAGATAAAATCCCAGCCATTGACCCTGATGCAGCCATTCCCCCTCTCCTCGGAAGAGACATACTACGTGTACACAAAGTACGTAAACAGTACAATGGACCCAATAATGCACCGTATGCTCAACAACTTGACCTTGGCTGGGTCATTGTTGGAGAAGTATGTCTCAGGGGAGTCCACAAGCCAAGCAGCATCAATGTCTACAGGACCAATAGCCTACCTAAAGGACGTACGTCTTTCTTTAGTCCATGTGCTAGTGTTATCCACATCAAAGAGAAGTTTTCTGAGAGGACATCAAGTCAGAGTATTCAAAACTTAAAAGAACCAGAACTCCTGGAAGACGACACTGATGATCTTGGAAGCAAAGTATTTGAAAGGACAAAAGAGGATGACAAAATGGCCTTGTCTGTGGAAGATGAAGCGTTCCTTGAGATCATGGACAAAAATGTCTACATGAATGATGCAAACAGCTGGGTGGATCCCTTACCATTTCGTTCCCCAAGGCACCATCTCCCAAATAATAGAGAGCAAGCAGCCAAACGCCTCTCTTCTCTGAGTCACACACTGGAAAGAAAGCCAGACATGAATAAAACAATATATTGATTTCATGCAGAAGATCTTTGAGTCAGGCCAGGCAGAGCTAGCTCCGCCATTGAAGGAGAATCAAGAGTGCTGGTACCTCCCAGCATTTGGCGTCTCCCACCCCCAGAAGCCAGACAAAATACAGGTGTTTTTTGATTCCAGTGCCAAGCACGAAGGCATTTCTCTCAACGACATCCTCTTGAAGGGACCAGACCTGAATAATACTCTTCTTGGAGTCCTTATACGCTTCCGCAGGCAGCCTATTGCAGTCACGTCGGATGTGCAACAGATGTTTTACTGTTTCACAGTCTGTGAAGATCACCGTGACTTCCTAAGGTTCTTGTGGTTCGAGGATAATGACTTCACAAAACCAGTGACTGAGTACCGAATGACAGTACATGTGTTCGGTAACAGCCCCTCACCAGCTGTGGCCATTTATGGCTTGAGACGAGCAGCACAAGAAGGACAGAAAGAACATGGTACAGATGCTGAGCAGTTTGTCGTGAGGAACTTTTATTTGGATGACGGACTAGCCTCATGCTCCACTGAGGATGAAGCCATCAGCATTCTGAAAAGAACAAGGGAGATGTTAGCTGATTCAAGCATCATGCTGCATAAGATAGCATCTTACAGCAGCACTGTTATGGACGCATTCCCATCTGAAGATTGTGCCAAAGGGAGTGTTCTGCCCCCACATGTTTTGTGTTGCATTGGAGCTACCTAGTGGTGTTGAAATTTATTGCATTTGTTGTTCATGTATTTTAACCCTCCTCTCTTGCCGTTGTCTATTCCTTTTGTTTCTGACTCTACTGAGAGGACATGCTGCAGTTTTTTTCTACTTTTCACCTATGGTAGCCTTAGAGGGTCTAAGTCTGTAAGTATTTCTGCATGCAAAGGTCAACTTTGATATATTCTTTATATTATTTTATGTTTGAGTGTGACATTTAGGTTGTAGTAATAGATGCTAATCACTAGTAGCATTTCACCATTAACACCAATGTTAAAATTAGCTTAGATGCTACCTAGGACTGAAAGCCTCATGACAATGGCTACTCTTTTTTCTTATGTGATGGTTATGTGCTAAATTGGAGTTGTATATTCAAGCATATATATATGGGCAGTTTGTAATGCCATATTTTGTATGTTTCCACAGTTTTCCAGTGAAGGAAGATTCTAACTAAAGGCCCTAATCTCTACTCCGGTTTTCTGGGTCTTTATTTCAAGGATCTAATGTTAGCTATCTGCTAAGCTAACCTGTACAAAGCAAGAGCAGAATACATGTTGATAAGAGTATTAAATACTTGACAAATCTCTACATTTTGAACAAATAAAAAATGTGATTAATTTGCGATTAATCATGATTAATTATTTTAATCGATTGACAGCCCTACTTTTGATACATAAGTATAGTAAATAACAAACACTTTAAGACATTTACTCAAGTAATATTCTAATAGGTGACTTTAACTTCTACTAAAGTCATTTTAGATATCTGTACTTTTACTCAAGTGTGGCTTTCAGGTATCCACCACTGCTAGCAACAGACTCTGTAGGTGTAGACTCTTATTCTCCTCCAGATCGACATATATTTCCTCCTATGCTCCGTACACTCACTGTGTCCTTTAACTTCAGGATAAAAACACATTTCTTGCTCATATTGAAACTTTTTCAACTCGAACGGATGCATTTTCAGCTTTGAAAAGTGTCGTGGCAGGTAATCGATAACATGTAATCAGTTACACGGAGCTTCCCGGCCCTGCAGGTACATATTTCTGCCTGTAGGAAAGAGATACAACAGGCTGGTCTGAGGTCAGTACACAGCACTTCAAAGGGTCATGTGTTTTACAGCAGAGGGCTAAAAGGTCCAAACATTCATCCCGCAGTAATTGAATTGGCTTGATGTATGAAGCTGCTCCAGTTCAGCTACATGCACCAGAACACCCGCACTCAAATATACAGTTTCACTCAACACACACAGACTCAGTCACACGTGTAATCAGACACACAATCATATCTAATCACACACACACACACACACACACACACACACACACACACACACACACACACACACACACACACACACACACAAACATACAGAGGAACATATTGGTCCTCATCTGTGCCAGCGCTCCATTGACCCATATTACACTTTTGCCCAGCAGTCAAACGCCTCTCAGTCTCTCGCCTGACTCACTCTCAGGAGGTTCATCACTGCTACTATCTGCTGACTGAGGCCCAAAATCTGCCCAAAATATCTGGATCATTGTGTCCGCTTAGCAAGAGTTTTTGTTTTCAACATCGCTATGTGAGCATTGCTCCATTTCCCTCTCAGTCAATAAACACTTGTAATCTGCAGTTTGGGTACAGAAAAGTGAGGATTTCTGCTTCCTGCTCAGTCACTGGTATTTCTAGATATTTATAACATTTTCTTTCTAAAAAAAGAACTTTTAAGAAGATTTATTACATTGTTGGGCTGCCAGACAGAAACTGTATTTTCAAGGTTTACTCAGACTGTATGTAAGAAGTGGATGTAGTCACCGTGACGTCACCCATTGGTCTGTGGACTGCCGTTTTTGAAGCCTCAAGTTCAACATTTTGGCCGTCGCCATCTTGGTTTTTTGCAACCAGAAGTAACACGAGAAATTTTTAAGCGACCAAAAATATTCAAATTACCTTTCATGAACTAAAAACACACTGTGAAAGGATTAAAATTCTAAGATGAAAACACGGACAACTCCAAGACCGGACAACAATGTGGTAGCGACCTGTCAATCACAAGGTAGCCACACCCAAAGCATACCCTGCTTTATGGTCTATTTGACTCTAAATGGGACCCTAATTTACTCAATGAACATCATGCTGTATTGAAGAAGACTTGAAACTAGTGATTGAGACCATAAACTCATGTTTACAATGTTTACTGAGGTAATAAATCAAGTGAGAAGTAGGGTCATTTTCTCATAGACTTCTATACAATCAGACTTCTTTTTGCAAACAGAGGAGTCGCCCCCTGCTGGCTATTAGAAAGAATACAAGTTTAAGGCACTTCAGCATTGGCTTCACTTTTCAGACCCGGAGGTTGCCACCTGGGTTTACTGTAAGTTGAATACTTGCTACTACTGTGCATTGTACCTGGATTTGTTTGGTAGGCCAGTCCATTTATATATTCATGTAACTTTTCGTAGTACACAGAACAGTGGGTGGTAAAAGGTTTAAGGTGCTCAATACTGAATTCAGAGCATATCTGCCTCCACACGGCTCTCAACATGGAGATGGCTGAGCCAACGGCTCATAGCTAATGGTGCTAACAGCGCTAACAGTGCAAACAACGGCAACAGTGCTGACAGAGTTTACAGTGTTTACCTGAGGGGGACGGCAGCCGTATGAGCACACTGCAGAGCGCCGGCCATTAGCTAGCCATTGGGGAACAACAGAGAGACTAACATGCACTAAAAGGCACGCGTGGCCGGCCTGGCTACCTAAATAGAGCAAGGAGTGGCTCTGATTACAACACACACAGAGGGAAGGTGACTTAATTCTGTGCTCACGTAACATTACTCCACTATATCTTTACATTGTAAATAGTTGTTTGCTATAAACATATGACATTCAGCGTCTTTGTTGTAGTTTAGACACTGTGTCTGGTGTTTCTCTGTGAGTGTAGCTGTTGGCAGGATGATATTTCCTCCATCATCTCCAGTCAGGAGGTTGGTCGCCACCGTGCATACATTTGCATGTTAATCTGTCCAGCTGTTCACTAATTGGAAGTCTCCTCTCACTGTTTGGTTGTTTCATTGGTTTTATGATTATGGGGAAATGTATGTTAAAATCATCCATTTTGAAATGTGAAACCTACGTTTATGTGATTGAAAATTGCACATCTGATCAGTCTGAGATATTCACTGTATTCCAGGTGGGTTTTTATGTGATAAAATTGTTAGGAAAGGCTAAGGCTAGGTACAGAGACGGTCTGCAAGACAAATTAAAAGCCAAAGATACCAGAGGGGTCTGGCAAGGCCTACAGATGATCACTGGGTATAAGACTAAACAATCAGCTCAGGATGTAGACCCCCCATTCCCAGAGAAGCTTAATGACTTCTACTGCAGATTTGATGTAAAAACAGGTGTTCAACCTAATACAGACCTAGCAGTTAGAACAGAGCCTGCAACCCCTCCTTTTGTTGTTAAGGAGCATGAGGTCAAAGCCCTGCTACGCAAACAAAATGTTAGGAAGGTAGCAGGTCCAGACCGTGTCTGCTTTCACTTTTAAGAGCTGTGCTCACCAACTTGCCTCTGTTTTCACAGACATTTTTAACTGGTCTCTTGGTATATGCAAGGTCCCTGTCTGTTTTAAATCTGCTGTGGTCATCCCTGTACCCAAGAAGTCTAATGTTGGCTGTTTGAATGATTACAGGCCGGTCGCTCTGACTTCTATTGTCATGAAGGTGTTCGAGCGGCTGGTCTGCAACCACCTATCCAGTGTTGAGATGGACAGCTTCCAATTTGCCTACCGTGCTAACAGGTCTGTACAGCATCCTGCAGCACCTGGAGGCCCCTGCCACCTACGCAAGAGTTCTGTTCATAGATTTTAGCTCTGCGTTTAATACGATTGTGCCTATTAAATTATTTGGTAAACTCCAGTTGCTGGGAATCAATCAGTCTCTCTGCCACTGGATCCTCGACTTTTTGTCAGATAGAAAGCAGGTGGTTAAAATTGGTAACCTGGTCTCCAAGTCTATCACTCTTAACACTGGGGGCCCCCAGGGTGCGTCATCTCTCCCCTGCTCTATTCCCTCTATACCAACGACTGTGTGTCCCACTCTGAATTTGTAATTTTTTTTTAAATATGCTGATGACACAACAGTTGTAGGATTGATTAGGAACAGTGACGAATCAGACTACAGAGCTGAAGTTGAAGCCTTAGTGGTATGGTGTAGGGAGAATGACCTGGTTTTAAACATTGAAAAGACAAAGGAAATTATCATCATTATCATCCTTGGCACCACCATATGCCACACTCTGAAGTGGGAGAACAACACTAGCCTTATTAGCAGCAAGGCCCACCAGAGGCTTCACTTCCTGCGCCAGCTTATAAAGTTTGGTGTGGCTAGAGAGGCAATGCTCCAATTTTATAGAGCCACAGTGGAGAGTGTCCTGGTCTTCTCTGTCACAGTCTGGAACGGCAGCACAACCGCCTTGGAGAGGAGACAGTTAGAGAGAGTGGTGCAAACTGCCTCTAAAATCATAGGATGTGACATTCCATCTGTGGCCTCCATCTATGCCACACGGATCAGGGCGCAGAAGGTGATTGCCGACCCCTCCCACCCTGCTAGTTCTCTCTTCCAACTCCTTCCTTCTGGAAGGAGATTTCAGAGTCTGAGGTGTAGGACATCCCGCCTCAGGAACAGCACGTACCCTGATGCATAGGCACTTTGCAGTAGGAAATTAAGCTCCAGCCAACACGCACTTTAGGAATGCTTTGCACTAGACACTTTAGGGGAAGTTGCAATAGCAGAAGGCTCTTCACAGTATTTTAGCATTTTAGGATTTTATTGGTTTGAATGATTGTATAAATGTATGTGCTTGTCTCCTATGTACACTATGTTTTTTTTTTATATGTGTGTGCTTTTGTCTGTTTTTAATGAGCACTGCACCGAAACAAATTCCAATCAACTGTGGGTTGACATGGCAATACAAGTATTGATTGATTGATTGATTGTTATATCACTTTTTGAGCAGCCATTTCCCTCAACCAAGGCTACAGTGGGTGTATAAATTGATCTTCATGCCTTTTGTATGATAGATTTCCTACTATATGGATGTTGACCATCAGTACAAAATGTCGGCCGTAGAAAGAAGTCTTTTTTTTTGTTCTCAGGGACTGACACCTAAATCTGACATTTAGAGCTGATGTTTTAAGCATGTACTATCATCTGTACCTCACTGTAATGCCAATTAAAGTATTTCAAAGTGATGTTACATTATTTAACCAATTATCAACAGGAATAAGAAATTTCAAAGAGCACAATGGATCTTTCACCTGTAGGGGATTGTAAATGCCTTAACCAGCAATTAAAACGACAAAATTTGGCGGCAAAATCAATGACTTTCAGTGGAATCACCGCTACCTATGGATTTGCTCACAAGTTCAACTTTGGTGAATTTGACACGATTTTGAGCTTTGAAGGAGCAAAGAGAGTCCAAAATGGAGGAAGATATATATATATATATATATATATATATATACTGTGTGTACATATATATATATATATATATATATACATATATACTGTGTGTACATATATATATATATATATATATATATATATATATATATATAACAATTTTAAAGCGAGACACCCCAGGCAAAGACATTTTGGGCTATATTGCTTCCATAACATGTTTTCTTTCAGACTAGTGGAAAGAAAACATCCCAAATACACATTTAGGTGTTTATTTTACTACTTTGTCTGTTTGTGTCTGTAGATTTCTCCTAAATACACCAAAAGTTAGCATTAGATAATGCCTCATTTGCATATTTAATTTAATTTAATTTAATTTCATTTCATTTAATTCTAAAATTTCGAAAAAACACAGAAAACTAATTGTCTTAATGTAAGTAATCAACTGGAGAAGTTTCATGGTGATATCTATTTGTTAAATATTTTTACCCTATTCACCTGAAGTGTCTTCAAAATGTATGGAAATTTACAATACATACGGCCGACTCTCCACCTCAGTAGCACTTACATCCACCAAACTTTCCAGTTTCATTCCTATCTATATTCTGATAGTTTCTACGAAGGGGTTTGTTCATATATCATTCATATCCTGATTTATACAACATTTTATTCCTAAAAACATGGTGAAAATTGTTTTTTTATGGCTGTTCACAGTATTATCTGATTTATGGAGTGATAAAAAGAGATATCCATAATGTCCTCTGTAAACACCTTTGACTCTAATATGTCAACAAAATGAAACAAGAATTTTGAACCTGGCTCTATCCAATGTTCAGATTACTGTTCTGGAAATGTATGAGAATTAGCACATATTTAATATGATAATGCCTCATTTGTATGGTGTCTCTCCCTTAAGAGAATACCAGAGGGAACAGAAACAGAGGATCAGGGAGGGGAAACGTTTCAAGGGTAAATAAATGTAATTTAATCAATTTTTATCTAAAGGCAGACAAGGAGTGATTCGGCATGACTGCAGTTTCTAAACGCAGGTTTGGTATTGATCCCTTCATATTCCCTTCAATATATATTATAAACAACATCAGTTCCACGATTACACAGTATTAGAAATCACATCATCCGTCCCCCATCTGCAGCAGCTCTAATCCTGAAGCCGGCATGCTGATGTGATGTGTTGTTTTTCTGAAACTCAAGTGTAGTTGTTCTCATCACAGATCGGACGTTTTGATCCGCAGATGATTATTGACTTTCAGATGCACTGCCAGAGGACTCATATTGAGCTGGAACTACTCTGTGGCTTGCACCATATTTCCATAAATGATTCTCTTAATCCGTTTGACTCTTGACCTCCACCTAGATTCATCACCACGGCAACCCTATTGGATTGAGTATTGAGGAAAGTCATTACTGCAGTTTGTGGCTAATGCCTGGAAGGCCGGTCATATAGTAATGAGACAGAGTGTTGTGCTCCATTCATGTATGTGCTCATACTATGATGTGTGTTTGTGTGTACAGTTTGCATGACAAATAAAAACCAAAACCTCACAAAGCAAAAACGAATCTCAGCATACAGCCTGGCAAAAGAATATTTCCTCATAAAACTCTCTTGTTAAAAAGAGCAATAACACACTGGTTTCTATTCTGCACTTGAGCTTTTCCACATGTTCCTGACCAGGAGAGCACAACACTAGAATAACTCTATAAATCTAGAGTTTCATGGTGCCTCGTACATCAGATTACAGAACATTTTATTTTAAATACTGGTGTCTGATTGCTGTGTGGAACCCATTGTGGATGCTGCAGAGTATATTTATCATTGATTATACATGCAAATGATTGACCCCGGTGAAGCCTTACGCAGCTGCAACCCTTTAGTTTTTTTACATTTTGTAAAATGTACATCTTTCAACAAAAATGGCAGATTTTTTTTATTCCTTCTTTTTCTTTTTCTTGATTAACCCTTTGAAATGTAGGCTGTTTTTGCTTGTTTTTTTACTCGTTTCATTTACAGTCTTAGTAAGTCACTACATGTTTTAGAAATATGTTTCTAGACATATGATATATAGGTTCATATACACTGTATAAAAGAAGTGGACGTAGTCACCATGACGTCACCCAATGGTTTGTGGACTTCCATTTTGAAGCCTCAAGTTCGACATTTTGGCCGTCGCCATCTTGTTTTTTTTTTACCAGAAGAGACACCGACAGGGTGGAGCCAAGTGCAACCGAGCGCTTTTAGGCGTTTTTAGGCGACCAAAATGTTACAATTAACTTTCACGAACTGAAAACACAGTGTGAAAGGGTTAAAGTTTTAAGACGAAAACATTGACAACTCCAAGACCGGACAACGCCGGGGTAGCGACCTGTCAATCACAAGGTAGCCGCGCCCTAATCGTCCCCTGCTTTATGGTCTATTTGACTCTAAATGGGACCATAATTTACTAAATGAACATCATGTTGTATTGAAGAAGACTTGAAACTAGCGATTGAGACAATAAACTCATGTTCACAATGTTTACTGAGGTAATAAATCAAGTGAGAAGTAGGGTCATTTTCTTATAGACTTCTATACAATCAGACTTCTTTTTGCAACCAGAGGAGTCGCCCTCTGCTGGTCATTAGAAAGAATACAAGTTTAAGGCACACACCGCATTGGCTTCACTTCTCAGACCCGGAGGTTGCCCACTGGTACATAGTGTACACATTGTACCACATGGAAGTGTACTAATTGAAGTATCTGAAATGAGACACAGTATATGTTCCTGCTGCTCTAGTGTTGCCATTCACAAATAGTCTTTGTTTTGACTAATAAGTCAGGCGAGCTAGCAAGCGCTAAATATCCAGAGAAGTCGCCCCCTGCTGGCTATCAGAAAGAATGCAAGTTTAAGGTACTTCCGCATTGGCTTCACTTTTCAGGCCGGAGGTTGCCCACTGGTTAGGTTACTCATAATTCTGTATGTGAGCGGAACTGTACATTAGGGGTGTAACGATCCATCAATCTGGATCGATATATGATTAAATGATCAATGATCCAATATCATCGGTGCAAAGTGAAAACATCGATACATAAAATCATTTTTAAGATACGCCATTATTTTTAAATTCCCATGGCACGTCTATGTCACCAATTTCAGTCCAAGTGCACCTCTTTCCTACAGATCCCAGTAATAAAGTTGTCAAATCATAATTTAGTTGCTTTTTGTGAGTTGATACAAATGTAACTGGTCATATGATATCATCTCATATCGATCGCAGAACCCTGAGTCATGTCGAGTCAAAATCGTATCATGGAAGACTTTGTTATATCAGCAAATATTGTATCGTTGTCTAAAGAATCAATATAATATTGTATCGTGATGACACTGGTGATTTACACCCCTACTATACATTAACTATTTACTGACAAACAAAAAAAAAGTTTTACACAATGTGAAAGTTTTTATGCCAATATGTCCACAGATTTTTAACACACCACAAATACCTGGAGTTTGGGCCCTACAGTTCCCATCATGCTTTGGGTGATGCAAACAGGCAGTGTAATGTTGCTATAGAGTTAGCTGTGGTATACATTTTTGCTAATTTTACATTTTGGTGAATCTGCCCAATGAAAAGTGATGCTTAATTAGCAATTCCTCTCAACACTGTAACCATTGATGTACAGATAGCAATTACCTGGTTTATCTGTGATACTGAAGAAAATGTCTAAATTTGATGATTATGAGGCGAGCTCTGAAGTTATAAGGAGTACTGTGTTTATATGATTTAGTTAGATTAGTGCAACTTGGAGGACTTGCAAAGTTATGGCCTGTGTATTGCTGAGTGGTAGTGGCTTGTGTTGTGAATGAACTGTGTATTATATTCTTTGTGTTTGTATTTGTGTTTATGCGGCGTGTACCTGCAGAAGACTCCCATGCCCTCCAGCAGGTAACACTGTCCCCCGTTGAAGCAGTAGTTGGGCAGCATGTCGCAGGGCGAGCGGCAACTTCCGTTCACCATCTGGTAGCCCACACGACATCCACCCATCCCGTCTGACCCGTCCACCGGTGAGGCCGCTGGAGGAGCCGCCACAGGGACGTTTGGTACCGGAGCTCCCGCACCAGGAAGTGCCGCCACAGGGATGAAGGAGCCAGACCCTGGACCCCGGGGCTTGGAGCGAGCCGGAGACCCAGGAGAGAGCCGGAGGTCTTCGTCGCTCTCGTAGGCGTCGGTCGTGGTGCTGTAGGTGTACTCATCAGCGGTTGGGGACACGCCATCCTCGTAGGGTGTGAGGTAGTCGTAATTGTCCGGCATCGCCCAGGAGGTCGGGTCGCCTCCCTGCAGCTCATGGGCCAGTGATGAAGGAGAGGGCGGGGCAAGGTCAAGGCCACGACCACGAGAGGAGGGGTCGAAGAAGTCCACATGAAGGACGTCGGGGTTAGAGGGGTTGGTGGGGGCCGAGGGCTGGGCGGTGGTGGTGGCGGTGAAGAGGCGATCCAGGTCAAATACGGCTGTGTCCTTGGCGTGGATCCAAGGCGGGTCGGTGTGCAGCAGACGCTCCTCATCCTCACCCTCCTCCTCGCTCTCCATGACGTCCGGTCCACGTGGGTTGCTTGGCAGCAGGTGCTCCGTCTCAGCCGAATCAGGGCTAAGCTGGGGCGGGGCTGCCACGCCCACTTCCTCCAACGCAGGAACCATCGTTTCACCGAACATGCCGCTGCTCTGCTCGTCCTCCTCGCCGGCGCGGGGGATCCGGCCCGCCCTCGGGGTCACAGTGTCTGGACTGGCCGAGCTGCTCATCCCGGTTACCGTGACGACGACCTCATTGACCTTGACAGGCCCCTCCTCCTCGCTAAGCAGGGAGGTAACATTGGCCACACTGTCCGGCTCGGTGGCATTGGTCCCGACGTTTCCTACAGACACACACAAAAAAAAATTCTTAGTACAAATATAACAACTGAAAAAGTGGTCTGAGTTTCTTTTAAAGCTTTCAAAGGAAAACACTAGCTTTGTACTCAATCCCATACATCAAAATCTAAATCTTTCCCATTAAACCATGAAGGTGTAATCATTGTAAACCTTTCACCAAGCCTCACGGACCGATTGTAAAGCCCCCGCTATGACCCAAAACACAAAGATTTTGTTCCTGTCAGTAGAGAAAACACAGAACTTAAGCAAATTTAATGAGGTGAAAATGGTTTCACTTAGATAAAACAGAGAATAACAGAACACGGTTTGTGTTGATAAGCTCAGGAAAAACTTCAGCTCTTAAATGGTCTCCAGTAACTGGAGTGTTGTTGGACTCAGTAGGGAGAAAGCAATTGGTTTGATTTAAAGCACCAACATTGTTAAATACTGACTCTGAGAGATTGTATCTATAAAATAGACAGAAAATACTCTTGAATATATATAAAATATCTATGAAATTATTTTAAAAAAAGCACAAGTATTGTGCATTTTGCTCTGTTCACGTTATATTTGTCGTGAATGCAGCTACTATATGTCCTCAATGGGGCACCACAGATGAACAAGTTATTATTCTTTGCTTAACTTCATGCTCTAAGTTTTGGAACTACATTTCCCATAATTTGGAGGTAACAACAGAAAGTACAATGTTAAATGGTAAATGGTAAATGGACTTGCATTTATATAGCGCTTTTCTAGTCTACCGACAACTCAAAGCGCTTTACACTACATGTCAGCATTCACCCATTCACACACACATTCATACACTGATGGCAGAGGCTGCTAAGGTGCCATCTTTGCCCATCAGGATGTAATCTAAATACTCATTCACACACCGATGGCTATGCCTTCGGGAGCAATTTGGGGTTAAGTGTCTTGCTCAAGGACACATTGACATGTGACCCGGAGCAGCCGGGGATCGAACCACCGACATTCTGGTTGGTGGACGACCTGCTCTACCCACTGAGCCACAGCCGCCCGAAATGTTGCCATGGAGTCAGCTTGAGCCTTATTTCTTAGCCAACATTTGTTTACATTTTGGAAACTTGGTGCCATTACACGTATTTCGAATTAGCTATTAGCAGGACCTTTTTGCAATGTACCCATGGATGTACAGACAAACTACTGTATCACTGGATTACTTCAGTACTGAAGAACATTTTAAAAACGTGATGATAGAACATCAAAGAAGAAATAGAGAAAAATTCTGGACATTCCCCTGGACCCGCTATTGTTCGGATTGTTATATATTACATATTTTGTTGATGGTTACAAGAAAAATAATGACTATTAATTGAATGAAGCCTAACCCTCTCACGATTGTTCAATGGTTACAAAAAGTCAAACATGTTTACACGATGGAACTGACTGCCCAGCTACAACTAAAAATGCCTATTTTTATAAGAAGATGGACTTCAGTTATTGACAATCTTAGTAGGGATTTCTGTACTTTATGGTTTAGATGTAGGCCTACATTTTATTTTCGTAGGTATATGTATAATTTCAAGGTGATTTTGTTCTGTAATGTCAATTGCCTGTCAATATATGTATGATTTCTCTCTTCTTGTGGTTTTATGGAAATTTTTCACAATGGATATCGGAGATAATGATATCCTTGAAAAGTGTAAGTGACACTGAATCTAAAACATGTGTATGTCAAACTGCTCAGAAAACATGTACACAGCTTTAACTGTCGAAAAATGTCCCTCTGTGCAGGGAGCAGTAGAAGAAATGCTGATCCCAGACAAACCACCATGACATCAGAAGATGCAGCAACCATTACTATGAAAAATTCAACAATCGAGGGGTTCAAAATAAACTGGTTGGTGACGGAGTGGTGAAAACAGCACCTTCTGTAAGGCTTGCTGTCAGTTCCCAGAAGTAAAGACATCTCATTTAATCTCAATGGTACAAATTGAATGAAAATTTATCCCCCAAAAAGTTGACCTTAAATCAGATCAAAGACGGGTGAAACAAATTAAAACAAGACGTGATTGATCCTCCGGTCGATTACTTCATCCGAGGGCGGCTCGTTGACTCATGCAAAGAGCTGCTTTACGGTCGCTCCCCCTTTGGATTAAAGGAATAATACACTAATGTACTCGAATGGCGAGGAGCAGAGATTACGGATTATGGGGTTGGAGAAGGAGGGATTTGGGAGATTTTGGGGGTGCCCTGCAGGGGGGGAGGTGATGATCATGAGGAGACGCAGACAAGACAGCGTCTCGATAATTATTACATTTAAATATGTGAAGATAACAGAGAAGAGAGGCTGGACTGAAGGCGGTATATGAGGCAGCAGGTATGACGTTAAAGTTCTATCTGCTGATAATCGAGCAGTAGGTAGTGGTGTTAAACTGTAATTTCATTTTGTGATGGCAGAAACACTATAGTACCTTGTTCCATTTGGATTCAGCCACTACAAGCCAAGAGAAATATGTGTTTATTAGTCTGTGTTGTTTGTTGGAGGGGAAACCTCGCCCACTTGGCTCAAACTGTCACTGTCACTATGGGTTTTGGAGAGCACCTAAACAGAAAAATGGATATAAACATGGCGACAAACTTGGATGAGATCGATACGGCTATAGAGGTTGTTATGAGTTCATTTACAGAAATAACAACTCTTAAATTGAAATATTTATTTGACCGACATGACAAACGTTTAGTTGCCCCTAGCAACCACTACTGCAGTTTCTGTGTGGACTGACAATGATGTTGAAGGGACGAATACGTCAGTCACCACTGATTGGTTAGAGCAAAATAAAGGACGTAAGACTAAATGACAATTCAGCCTGATTATCACGCTAACAGAAATTCACATAAGCACTGCTGCATTGGGTTGTTTCATTGTCACCAACACAGTGAGGGTACTTTATTCTGAAACAACTCCATGACTGCATTGTCAACGTGATCTCATCCCTACTCGTCATATTTTGCCGCTTGGGCAGCAGCCCCCGACGTAGTGTATTGATGCAGAGGGTTCGCGCATGGTTAACATTGTAACACGTGGTTAACATTGTGAAACACGGCTGCGGTTAGGCTTGGTTAAGGTTATAAAAAACATCATGGTGTGGGTTAAAAAAAGTACCTTTAAAGTATCTGTTGCGTAACTTAAGCTACAGATATAATGGTCTCAATCACTACATTCAAGTCTTCTTCAATACAGCATGATGTTCATTTAGTAAACTAGAATTGCACTCGGAGAGCGCAGACCTCCGCTAACGCGTGACTTTAAAAACAGATCACAGCTCACGGCTGGCGGTACCGTGAGGTGGGCGGCTCAATATTAACACGGTGTGGTTCTGTGTAACGTATCGGCGGATGCCTCTTTCATTCAGCAGCCTTGTTATGTCTGTATAACGTTACACTACGTTGTCTGTCATCCCGTCAGCTACAGCTTTGTTCTTTCTCACCGCGGACGGCCAGCAGCTTCCGCACACACATCCACACACGTCTCTCTCTGCTCTCAGAAGGAGGAGGGACGCATCATCAATGCTTCATCAGCTACACTGCGCATCTGTTATACCCTGTGGTTTTAATGCTCAGGAGTTTGGGGTCAACTCCCACCCTGATCACCCACGGTGAATAAATGAGTGAACTTGTGGTCGTATAAGGAGCTTTGGTAAACAGCCTCCACCAAATGGCATATGTGAGCATATCTGTGAGGATCTTTGCTGACGGAAGATAAACTCTGATCCCAATCCTCTGAGATTTTAATCTCTCCAACTCCTAATGTCTCTGCAACTCTCAGTGAGGCTCCATTTACACAGGCAGTAGTTTATCATTTATTAGTACCTCCACCAAAGTTTTATGGCTTACATGACGTGATTCGAGAGCAAACGAGGTACACACCCTCACATAGTAACGCGTCAACAATCTAATAACTTCATCACTTCTTAAACTGCCGCAGAACAATCAGGAAACCAGTTAGTGAAGATGGCCCACAGATCACATACCTGACCTTTATCACTGATGTCAAATAAACTCAACTTTACTTGTATAGCCCAAAATATACAATGTCTTAATGGGCTTAACAGAATTCTCAACCAGCCCAATAAGTCAAGAAAAAACTCAGAATAAACGCTTAGCACCAGCCTGGTCTCCTAAAAATGATGTTCCCATACTACAAAACTGCATTGTCAATTACATTTCAAGGGAACATATTTTCTCCCGGATTACATTTGTATTTGACGTATCACAAATATGTTTAATCAAAGACTACGTAAGTCCACGTAGGGAGGAGGTCGAGGTGGAGCAAACACAGGACGGTGTTTGTGTCCAAAAGTTGAAACCAAAAGTTAAATCTAACCAAAAGTTACCTAAACAAAAGTTACATACTTATTTTAACCAAAAACATGATCTTTTACCAAACCAAACCAAGTAGTTTTGTTGCCTAAACGTAATTGAGAAAGTACTTTCGTAACGGCAAAAGCACCACATGCAGTTAAAACACTAACATTGATATTAAGCCTGTCAAAGTTAACGGGATAATAACGTGTTAACGCAAATTCATTTTAACGCCACTAATTTCTTTAACGCATTAATGCAATTTGCCTTTTTTAGTTTGTAGCGGGGTCAGTTTTAAAGCTAGAGTGACGATACTGGTATCATATGAAACTAGAAAACCTAAGGAATCCATGGTACCATCCATGTACATACTAGCTCGTTGCAAAGGAGGCTAAATAACACTCCAAATTAACGCTAAATTTTGGCGAGGAAAACTGGCATGACCATTTTCAAAGGGGTCCCTTGACCTCTGACCTCAAGGTATGTGAATGGAAATGGGTTCTATGGGTACCCAGGAGTCTCCTCTTTACAGACATGCCCACTTTATGATAATCACATGCAGTTTGGGGCAATTCATAGTCAAGTCAGCACACTGACACACTGACAGCTGTTGTTGCCTGTTGGGCTTGATTTTGCCATGTTATGATCTGAGCAAATTTTTATGCTAAATGCAGTACCTGTTAGTGTTTCTGGATAATATTTGTCATTGTTTTGTGTTCTTAATTGATTTACAATAATAAAAATATACAAAAATTACATTAAATGCGTCGGGTGCGGCATCGGCCTGTCGGGTTTTCTTTCACAACAATGACCTGCTCGCTGTACATTATCCCTTACATAATTATGCTGTGATTTTTGCAGGGATCTGTAGCAAAGATGTTTTATGGTATTTTGACACACATTTCACCTTTAACAAATATTGTGCCTCCTGCGATTTGAAAACTGCAGTAGATTTCAATCAAATTTCGATTAATTGTGCAGCCTTACCAGAAACTCAAGATATAGCACCATAGAAGCATTATGGTCTGTGTAATACACAAATTACTGAAATAAACTCATGCATAAAGACCACATCTGCAGGAGATATTGGCTCAGCTTCTATTTTCCATTTTAAAGAAATTAATTCTGCGTTTCAGTGCGATAACTCATTGTATATAACAAAATACTTCTGCTGCGGTCTGCATGTTATTCCCTCAGCATCCAATTTTTTCTACCAGTGGCTGCTCCTCTTCCCGGTGAAGAGGATCATACTGCATTGTGTGAGTGTACGAATATAATGTGCTGATAAAGAGCATGCCTGTAATATTTCCTGAATAAACACTGATCAGTAGAGATTCCTTATGAATGCATGCATGTTATGGTTTCATGAAAACCTTCCTGTCATCGTTAGGCATGAGGCTGTCACTTTAGCCACGAGGCGCTTGACAGGTGGAGGGGTTTGGTTTTCTGGCGCAGCCGCAGCGAGCTGCGTCTTTGAAGCCGGGGTCGTTCTCGGGCTAATCCTTCTGGCAGTCCCACAATCCACTGCTGTTTAACACATCAACTGAGCAGCCCAGGATGATATGCCAAAACCACGCTCACACACACACAGGCTTTACTATAACTACACTACACTACACTAAGCATTTTACACACTAAATGCTTGATGCTCACCAGGAAATCAGGATTTCAGACCGTGAATGTCCGCCTCTCTCTTAAGCACGTCACACTTGCCTTCGTGTTTTCACGACGACACACACACACACACACACACACACACACACACACACACACACACACACACACACACACCTGACAGCAATACACTCATTAAGTGACAGTTTGTCCGGATGAGCGCAGCGTTTGGGTGAATCTCCTGGGGAAACCGGTCAGCCTTCAACACAACTACCTCCTCCTCCTGCTGCTGCAACAAGCCTGATGAATACAAACTGCACAGACTGGAAAACTGACAGTAATGGCTGCCGCACAACCAGAGCGAATGACAGGGGGTGATGAGGAGAGATGGTAACGAGGGAACAGGGAGAAGTGACATATCGTGACAGAGAGAAGAAAAGCCAGAGAGAAAAACTGAGAGAGGATGTGACAAAGTGAGAGATGGAGGGAGACGGTGACAAGAGTGTCAGAGAGGAAGGGAGATGCTTTCATGATCCATGAAAGACTTTTGGACTTTTACTCCCACTCTGTCAGTCTGTCTGGACCCAAGGGGAAGACTCTCTACAGAGATCTTCAAACCTTTGTACTGTCTACTATCAGTGGCCACAAATCTCATGCCGCTTCAGCCGGGTTATATTACAGTATGATGCTCCTGGTACAAGAGGCAACATTTGCCTGTGGCCAATGCATGACTCTGGTTTAATGCAAGCATCAAAATTTGGCTTGCAGACGTCAACACAGGCTTCTCAAAATTTGGAAAATTGCAATCTGCAGGAGGAGTCTACATGTTCAGGACAAGAATGCACAACATCTTTAACACCAAATCCTCAAGCTGAACTGCTGAGATATGGGAAGACTGAATATGGATGCGAATATGTTTACATCCATATTCGCAGTAGTGGAAGAAGTATTCAGATCTTTACTAAAGTAAATGTAGCAGTACCGTGTAAAAAAAACTGTAAGTAAGTAAAGTAGAAATCGGTACCAAAAAAAGTAAAAAGTACTCATTATGCAGAATGGCTGATTTCAGATTCATTTCTAAAACAGGTAGCTCAAATCAAACTATCTGATTGGTTCATAGCTGTGATATAATACCCACATTCCACTGCTATGACGTCTAATTCCTTTGCACTTTAAGTATCACATCGCGTCTGAGAAAAAATTGTCAGACTAATGTGAGTAATGTCAGGTTACAGATACAAAGTAACAAAGTTAGCTGCTACAAAATGGAAACATTTAAGGTTAATGTCTATGGAAGAGTTGACTGAGCCGTGCCCATCTCTAGAAAAACATCCACCTGCTAAACGACATACAACGCTACGTAAAGAGGAGGTTCCACAATGTCCAATGCCCAGAATATGCAGAAATCCACTAACCACAGCCTCTGCAGCACCACGGTTCAGAAACTATCTGATGCAGGTGTTGACACCAGAAGAGATTATGGACGTAAGTGGATTGGCAACTGAAACTCTGGGACCAGAGAAATTGGCGAAACATCCTCACTACACCAATCAACACACCTCCACCTAATAAAGGCAAGCCTAGTACCAGCAGTTATCAAAGTCCTCCTACTGACGCTGGACAATTTCTCAGTGGTTCCAGCTAATGTAAAAATTCAGGGAGTTATTATTAGAAATTTCAAATATGTTATTTGATCATTATTATCTATTTACCAGCAGACATGGAAATAAATATCAATATCAATTAACTTTGTATTCTTTTCCTGGAGATAATAAATTACAAGCTATTTGGAAATAGCTTGAGGTAGAAATTTTGAGGTAAATATTGGGGTAATTTTGCAGTAATTCCAAAGAAATTTCAAATAGGTTACTTGCTAATTATCACCTAATTATCATGGCATTTGCGGACCTGTAAAATGAAGTGTTACCGCATTCAGTAGTACAGCCTCACAGAGCTGCTAACCTGTCTGTAGACTCATTAGTCTAGTCAAGGTAACTTAACCCATCACAACAACAGTGACTCCATATTTCCACGATCATTAATCAGGAGCAAATAAAAGTAAGAACAGTAAGATCTGTAAAATACATATTATGAGCTAAAGAGGTCCTCAGTCTCTCACTGCTCTGGCATGTCTTGTAAAACAAACTTTACACACATACATGGGTACGTACACACATTCAAACTCATCAGAACTCCGGTGGTCTGCTGGAGGAGACCACAGTGGTGTCAGTCTGCCAGAATCCTCACTGTGCATCTCTGGACCGAGCTCCAATTAAGTGGAGTTGTCTCCCTTTCACTGCCTCGTTAGCCTAATTGGATTAACGAGAAGGAACATTCTGACAGACAGCTGGTTTAGGAGCAGCGTGGCGGCTCTGTGGCAGCTTGAGAAAGTAAATTCTGCATCACACCGGTACACAACAGAGCGATCTGATGCTTTATAGTTATAGTAGAAAATATACAGCCCATACAGAATGAAGTGATGTCCGTCTGTCAATTACTGTTTGTCAAAATTATTAAAGGTGCCACGAGTCGTGCCCACTAAAGTATTAATGCATCTGCAAAATTCTCATATATTTCTCTAGGTTCTGTACAATAATAATATTATATACAAGAGGAGATGAATCACGAGTTTAAGACGATTTAAGATGATTGGAAAGTGAGTTTTGTTTTTTGAATTCAGATAATTTTAAGTAGTGCACAAAGTAAACAAATGCTCTATCTCACTGAAGCCCTTGTGTCTGTGGAATTATACTGTACAGTGGGGTTTTAAATAAATTCAAGGTGTTATGAAACTCACATACTGTAATTCATAAAAAGCCTGTTTTGAAGAGAGATTTCTGCTGGTTACCGACACACTACAGTGTTGGAGATAAGATAAAAAGATCAGAAAAAATAGGAAAATTATTTTTAAAAAATCCTTTACAAATCGAATAATTAATCAGTGGGTTTCTTGAGTATTGTTTAGGATACTGTACACCTGTCACAACTCAACACAGAGGTGCAACAATTAGTTAATTTTGTTATCAATTAATCTGCTAGTCATTTTCTTGATGAATCATTTGATCTTAAAATGTCAGAAAACAGTGAAAAATGTCCATCACAATTTCCGAAGGTGATGTCACCCGTCTTGTTTTTTCTAACAAAAACTCCAAAACCTAATGAGAATGAATTTACAGAAAAACAGAGAAAAACAGCAAATTATCACGTTTATCTGATTGAAAAATTATTTAAATGATCAATCGCTTATCAAAATAGTTGCTTTCTTTTAGCCAATTCTGTCTTAAGTATTTTGTTCATGTTGAATGGAATCAGAAACTAAAGCCATGTTTCCACCAAACAGTCCAGTTCAGTTTAGTCCAGTTCAGTTCGTTACATATTAGAACGGTTATTTACTCATTTACATTAGCAAAAGTTGTGAATTTTGGTACCATTTTGATCGAGGTTCCAAGCGAGCTGAGACGATATTAGTTTAAATCTTAAGCTCTGAATGCTTATTACTTTTATCATGTTTTTATTGTAAAGCATTTTGTAACTTTGTTTTTGAAAGGTGCTTTATAAATTAAGTTATTATTATAAGGTGGAGTTAAAACACTACAGACCCGCCACTTTTAAATAGCCAAGCTACTGTCAATTTTTTTATTCACTCAACCCAGATTTTGAAATAATGGCAGCCCGCAAAACTACACCGTACACATCCCATTGAAGATGATGTCATGGCAGTTTCATGCAGCGTTGCTATGGCGATCAGCTGAGAATCCCGCCTACACAGAGGGAGTACTATCCGCAGTGGAAACACAGCATAGAGAAAAGTACAGGTACCAAAAAGTGAGTCGAGTCGAGCAGAGTCGTACACAGCACAAGCTCAACTTTGTGGTAGCTTCTTTGACTATTTTAAACAAAATAACAATCTAGGACTCAATAAATGAGTCCGTAAAACAGATTGTTTAAACCAACAATGACCAGAGTCTTTTACCCTATTTGAGCCACAGACCTGGCAGACACCAGCTGGCGGGTCGGGGTCGGGTTGAGTCAGGACGAGTCGGTTCTGGGTTTCAGTCTCAGTCTAAGTCCCATATGAGACAAAACTAAAGGAATAAAAGAGTCTTTGTTTGTTTCCCTCCCACTCAACATGAGATAATCCAACAGTATTACATAAGGAGATTCCTCAAACTGCATGTCTTTGTGTCTGTTTATATTTGTGTGTGTGTGTGTGTGTGTGTGTGTGTGTGTGTGTGTGTTGTCTCTTTGCCAGTATAACCCACTGGTAATTGGGGTGGCTTCCAGCTCCTCTGGTGAAGGGTGTGGATGGTCATAATGAGAAGAGTTTGGCTTGTCTTCTTGTGTGTGTCTGTGTGTGTGTGTGTGTGTGTGTGTGTGTGTCTGTGTGTGTGTGTGTGTGTGTGTGTGTGTGTGTGTGTGTGTGTGTGTGTGTGTGTGTGTGTGTGTATTTGGGGGTGATGGCGCCTCAAGGCCAATTGCTGTTAGCCTGCGCTGGCGAGCCGCAGACCCTCAGGCCTCGCCTTTTGTTCAACCCAGATCAGTTTGGAGAGGGGAAGCCACTAAAGCAACCCACAGACCCGGGGTAACCTGATTGGCTGTGACAGACTGTAAAGAGGAACCTGATTGGTCGTGACAGTTAGGGCCCGCCAGCCAATTTGCTGACCCAGACTGGAGGGAGATGGGGAAAGGTTTGACACTGAATGGCAAACAAACAAAAGCTTACAGGCTCCTATAGAAACAATATGGAGGTTCTATCTTGGTGAAATCTCCATAAATGTGTTTTAATTTCACTGATTACATCACGGGTAAAATCCCATATTCAAATATGCACTTTACACTATTTAAACAACCTGTTGTTACTCCCAACTCTTAAATACCGACATTTGGTCAGTGCCCCTCAGCGTCTGATACTTCCGCATCGAGGGGAAGATGGACGGGTCAAACAAACTCAGGACTTTCACCCAGGCAACCCAGTCTCACGGGAAGGCGTATAAATACCACGTACATTTCATGTGTGATGAGTACGCATTTTATTTCAAACAAACACAAGACTTTCAACCAGGAGACCGCTGTTTGTGTCCCGTGTGAAACTAAAAGTAATGTTGACTTATTTTGACACGTCAGTCTTTAGTCACGTGACTCATCGGTATCGTCAGTCCCATGAGTCAAATATCATCAGTGACGTGAGTTGCTAGTCAGTCAAGTTAATGTCAACCACGACCGCTTCCTAACCCTAACTAAGTGGTTGTGTTGCCTCAACCTAACTTCCTGTGAAGGAAGTGAACAGAGGTGTATTTTGAGAGGACACTATGCATGTAACGAGCGTATATTGGCAAGCCATCCCTGGTCCATCCAAAAGTAATGCAATAGGGGTACCCAGTGCGTCGGTCTCCCATGCCGAGGGGCGCTGACCAAGTGGCGGTATTTGATGAGTTGGGAGTGAGAATGTGTTGATTTCGGGTTTTCCTGTGTTTAAAAAACCTGCATATACGCACTAATTTTGGTGGGAAAAGGGTATAAGATGGGCTCTTCACCCTGCCTTGAACCTTGGCCATTCAGATCAGATATAAACCTTTTTGCCTTTAAATACGGCGAGACAACACAGTGTAGGAACTAGATACTTTCAAGCATTCCCCGTCCTTTAGTTAGCAACAGCTAACTTTAGTAATGTCACTTTCAATATTGATAAAATCTAATTTTAGTTGTCGCTGTTTTATTTCTTTCTGGGTGAGATGTATTTATAAGTCCCTTTGGCTTTTTTCACTATTATCTATTTTTAATAGGTATTAGTAATATTATTTGTGCAAATTAATCAACTAAATCAGTTGGCTGTTTGTGGCAATTAATCAGTGACTGAACACTTCAGTGGTCAAATTGCAAATAAAGAATCGTCAATATTCACCCAAATATTTGCAAATTAACACATTCATATAATGTGATAGAAACCTTTGATCTGGAGACTAGGCATCAGCGATTAGTGTTGGTTCAGGTTTCTCTGCTTATTAAACTGAAAAAATGACTTGAGTGTGACAGTTTCCTGTATTTCTTGCAGTGTGTGGACATTAAACCCACAGAAGGGATGATTTAATTAACGTTTATGAAAATGGCCGTTCTGTGCGGACCGGCGAAGCTGAGTGAACAGAGATGAAGCAGAGTGAGTGAGAGCCTCTTCAAGTCATTCTCATTGATTTTAGCTTCAAATACCTGAACCTCAAGAGAACCACACACACACATGCTCTTTTCTCGTTCCCACACTCACTCACTAATGAATAAGACATGAGGGTTTTTTATCTTTACTCAACACTGCTCATTAACATCGATATAAAGAGGAAATGCACAGATCTTCATTCAGCTCTAATTGAAAACCTCTCCATCGATTTTACACCAGCGGCTCTCACTCCTCCTCAATCTCTCCTTCTTTCATTCATCTTTTCTTACTTTCTTGTTCTCCCTGTCTTGTCATCTCCTCACCTCCTCTTCATCTCCCCCTTCTTATCTCAAAAATTTTGTTAATTTTATCTCTCTCTCAAATCCTCGTCAAATAAATCCTTTCAATCCTTCCTCATCTTCTCTTTTTTCTCCAAGCATTTCTGTGTCTGTTTCTCCCCTCCTCTCTCTCTGTTTTCTCCTTCCATCACATAAATCCTTTCATTTTCTGACTCCACAGGTGGTGGGATGGAGGAAGGATGTGTTGCTATGGAAACGCTCTCGGCCTCGGCCTTGCTAGAGCTGATGCGGCGCTGCGAAACCAGACAAGATCTGCATCCGCACACACACACACCTAATAATAATGTGGTTATCTTTGAAGAACTGTGCTTTCATGAGGTTGAAAAATGTGATACTGTGCAATTCCTGTGGACACGTGTGCATGCATGCACGTGTATGAGGCCACATTTCCACACTGATCAGCTTTGTCTGTGTGTGTATGTTAAGTGCATGCATCCCTCCAGCCTGTTTTTTTCCTCCCCGGTGACCTGATTTTGAACGGTCAGTCAATTAAAATTCAAGTGCATAAGCATGTATGCATGGTTGTGTGTTTTACACACTTGCGTCTCACACACACACACACACACACACACACACACACACACACACACACACACACACACACACACACACACACACATTCCCATCTCCCCTCTTACACTACAACTGATTTGTAAGTGGTTAGTCTGACATGTACAGTAGGCTACACGTCGCGCTCATTATTTTCTGATTCTATTTTAAAATGATCAGCGTTTATTTTGAACATAAACAGGTCACAATTGGATAGAAAAAAAATGCTTGAATCCGAGATAAATTGTTTTTTGAAAATACTATCTCCGACCCAACCATTCAAGGGGACGCACTCATTTTTCTCTTCACTTTTGATTACCAGAAGACTTTCTTTTCTTCTGCCGTGTTAATCTCAAGAGGACTTTACTATAACATAAATGGTGGAGGCCAGCATCTTCTTGCAGCAAACAGCTGACAGCTTTTGGATGTGTGGGGACATGAAATCTGGGTGAAAATTGTTTGAATAAATATGCGCCTTTTAAAAAATCTTTCTGTGAAAATTGGTAAAAATATAAAATTGTAAAAATCATTATAAATAATACGCCTCATATACAAGAATTTCTGCAAATTAAATGAAAGATACATTGGCTGTGGTTACACTTGTCTTTTCAGTGCAACTTTTGTCATCCGATCATGATGTCATTCGAGATCGGATCTTGCTCGCAATGGGATCCGATCAGCCAGACCACATGCCGAGGTGTGGACAGCATGTGGGCACAATCCGGACAATATATCAGACATAGCTCTCTCGTATCATCTCCCCCCCACACGGGAGTTCCTCTGGAGCACAGCTGTGATCCGCTGTCTGATTCGTGTTGAGTTGCTGTTGATGAACACCAAACATTTCCTGATTTTACTGCCTCAAAATAAAAGCTTTTAAATAACAAAGAATTTACAGGGAATGAAATGTGTTCACTGAATTAGCGGAGCGTTGTTAGCAGTTGTTATTCAATAAAACTACAAAAAAAAGTCTACTAATACTGCAGGGAGGAAGAGTAAGCAGCAAAAATAACTGGGGACTTTTATTATGAAAAATGTATAGGAAATTAAATGTGTTTATCCACCGTTTTACAGCCGCTCCTTTGACCACAAAATATCTCCGATCACTATCCGATCAGGCAGGTCGCATTGAGCTGTCAATTGCATACACACATGTGCAGACACAATCTGGCGCATACGATCACAAAAGTTGCATTGAAAACACAAGTGTAAACACCGCCATTGTTTGTAATTGCGATCCAGAATGTTTTTTAATCAGTAGGACAACATCATTTGTATGTGCTTCTCAAAATGGTTACAATGACTGTTTGTTTACGAACTTTTTACTGAATGTTTACTGACCTGACATCGCTATGGTAACGGGTTGGTTAGTAAAAGATCATTCGACGGGTTGTCGGACAGCAAAATTGTTTATAGCTGTTCTGAACGGACATGACATACAATATTTGTTTAAATATGGTGGCAATGTCAAACACTTTCAGACAATCTTTCCTGGGAGACCTTCATAGTGTTGCACTTGATTATTCACACATAAATCGCTTGAAATAGATGAGAAAAAGAAAGCTTGAGAGAGAAATGTAAACCCTGCTTACTTTCTTACTTCCACACAACCGGCCAACTGTTGTTTGACCATCCGACAAGTACTTTGGTTGGAGCATGCCGATGCCTTTAAGACTTGGTTAGAGAACGATCGTGGTCACGATTAAAAGAAACCAACATTGACAAACGGGAAGTGGACGGCGGGCTCCCATGTCAAAGTTTTTCTCGATTAATCAGTTAGTATATTTAAAAAAACAAATGAAAAAATGCCCATCACAATTTCCAAAAGCCCAAGTTGACATTCTCAAATGACTTGTTCCTACAACCAACAGTCAAAACCCAAAGACATTACTATCATAGAAGACTAAAAGTAAACCACAAAATATTAACATTTGAGAAGCTTTTCTCTCAATCGACTAATCAATCGACGAATCATTATAGCTCCAACTGTCCTTTTGTAGTCGATTTCGCTCTATTGTGCAAATCTGAACTTAAACTGTGAAGCAAACTCATCCCACAAGGGAAAACATCAAACACACAAACCAAATAAATCCTCTTCTCCAATTTCTTTCTGCTGAACCTGGTTTGTTGCCATGACAGGTGTGGGTGTGTATGTGTGCATACGCGTGTGATGGGCGGACTGAATGCTAATATGACAGTCTGCAGCAGAAGAAGAGGGCTGGGGAGGAACGAGGAACGTGCACGGCCAGACGGAGAGGAGAGGGGAGCTCGTGCACGATTATGAACTCAATGACTCGCTTCACCAAGGACACACTGATTCACAGACAGTCTAAAGCATCCGTACTGTAGCACACACACAGAGAGAGAGAGGTGCAAGCCTACGGACAAACAAAAAGATATGCTTTTATTGCATCTTCCATCTTTTTTTCACCATGTCTCTCTTACACAAACACACCGCCTACACGAACACACACACAAACATGTAAATTACTGTTCAAGGGCACCCAGAGTTTGAGAACAACGCCAACTCAGCACTGTTAAAAAAAACACAACACACTACTGTACGTTAATTGTTTCGTCTTTGAGCAGGAAGGACAGAAGTCACTGTCAGGCCGCTCATGAAACTTTCGCGGGTTGTTCGATGACCTTCTCCACCTGCGGTAAAAAACTTCTGGACGACCACCGTCGAGGACAGCGACAATGACACCCCCAACAACTGTCACACCTGCGAGTCAGAGCGGCAGCGAAAAACACCTGGACTATGAGAAACACCGGCACAAAGGGACACTTACTTCTTGAATTATACTGTGCTTAAGTGAGTATTAGAAGACTGCTACTGACTTTTTTTATCTTGTAAGATTTTTAGATGTTTTTTATGCTAAAGGCCCATTCACACCAAGCCGACATCATAGAACTAGCGGCGACGAAGGCCGAGTGTTGCATTGCCTCACGTCGACTTTGTCTTGGCCAAAAAAGTTACACTCGAACACACTGCAAAGACTACAGCCAACGGCCAACTACCACGTACGTACTGCGCCTGTGTGATACCAGCTGGTTACGGTAGTCTGTATTCGTCATTCAAAAAGGGAAACCGGAAGACTGAGGACGGCGGATATACAAGTCTTTGTTATGATACATACATGAAACAAAGCGGCGTTTGCTGACCATTTTCACACCACTCTCACTCACCACTTGAAAATGTGAAAATATCTGTGTACTGGAATTATCAGATGAGATGAAGATGAAGAATGAGAAGATCTTTCTGTGTGTGTCCTCTTGACTTTACTCATTGGCTTGCTTTCCCCTTCCATTTCTCTTCTCGTGCACTGATTCGTTTAAGCTGAGCAGCCAATCAGAGTGATTTCTCTCACCGAGGGGCCCCGCCGCCGACTTAACATGCTGAATCGGCCAAAAAGCCTCCGATACGGGCAGACTAATGCCAACGGAGTGGGAGACACTGCAAAAACTAGGATGACAGACGCTGTACAGTGTGCATGTTTTGACTGAATCTTATATTTGTATGTTAACAGGGTCAGATGAGTGACACCAGGTGCGTTTCCATCCACCTTTTTTTGTGCGCATTTTCACTTTGCGCATAAAAAAACCTGAGTGGAAACGCAGAAAATGCTAAAAAAATCGTGAAATATTCAATAGAAACAGATTTAGCAAATAATTGATGATGTATATGAAGCATGTGACTTCAATGTCCACTGAAGCTTCTGCTCTGCTGAAGAGACGAAAAACAGTCTCCCCATCGCTCCACACAGATCTGATGTAATCTTCCTTTTCCTCCTTTTCACCGTTTGAGGTTCGACTAGCGCTCTTTTAATTAAATCACTGTGTTGCACCCTCTTTTTCTGCAATGGTATAATGGTTTTCCAACTGCTTATCTCGATTAACCAACTCCTAATAATCGCATAATGGAAGTGAATGGAAACAAGCATTCATTGACATTTTCTTTTGCTGACTTTCTCAAAACTGGTAAAACTTTAGGAGTGTCTCAGTTATGTGTTAGCACATGTGAACATCATATTGTGGTTTTAGAGAACTAAATAAGCCCTACTGCCAGTACTACTGGACTACTCTGATAAAAACATGGACACTGTGGCTGTTAACACCATATTCTGGTTTTTGATCATTGTCAGCGAATTGCCTGAGTGTGTCCAACTTAAGTTAGATCGTAGTTCAACCATACGGCCAGACAAGAATGTTGATATCAGACGATTCTGCAAATCTGCAGGATCTCGTTTGGTAACAATATTTTTTAGCGTCCAATGCCATTTAGGCGAACAAAAAGGTTATAATTAACTTTCATGAACTGAAAACACGCTGTGAAAGAGTTAAAGTTGTAAGACAAAAACATGGACAACTCCCAGACTGGACAATGCCGTGGCATTGGCAAGGGCAAGCCACGCCCTAAAGCATACCCTGCTTTATGGTCTATTTGACTCTAAATGGGACCATAATTTACTAAATGAATATCGTGCTGTATTGAAGAATACTTGAAACGAGCGATTGAGACCATAACCCTATGTTTACAATGTTTACTGAGGTAATAAATCAAGTGAGAAGTAGGGTTATTTTCTCATAGACTTCTATACAATCTGACTTCTTTTTGCAACCAGAGGAGTCGCCCCCTGCTGGCAATTAGAAAGAATGCAAGTTTAAGGCACTTCAGCAATGGCTTCACTTTTCAGACTCGGAGGTAGCCGTCTGAACAGATTTTGTCAAAATTGTAAGGTGAAAACATTTTCATTTCTTCTACTGCAGCACGACGGAATAATTTTCCTACGAGTCTTAAGTTGAGAAAGTAAATAAAGTAATTCGTAGCAGATGTTTTAAACCACAAAGATAGAAGAGAAAGATTTGCCACACGGCCTTAATATGTTTTTGTTCTTTGTTGGACCACAACATGTCACAAGGCTCCATCATGCTTTAATCCTCAATGACTGTAACTACTGCTGTGCAGAGTTTTTAAATCATCAAATAAAATCAATCAATTAATTGATCAAGGGGATATTATTGATCACACAAAGCTTCCTATACAATCAGTGTGTTAGTCAGCCACACTACATTGGACCATAATGGGGCACTAAAATCCCCCACTGAAACGCAGGGTAATTCGATTTTTTTAGGGTTAACAGCTGTTTGAAGGAGGAAGAAATTGACTAACTGGTAGAGAAGCTCTAAGATACATGAAAACATTTCAACTAAGAGGTAGCGTTAATGACTAAAGAGACGGAAAATCACATTTGATCGTAGGTTTTCTGTCGGTGTTGTCTGAGAGGATCCTCAGGTGGAGACCACTCTGACTGGCTGGAGTGCTTTTATGTGATAATGATGCACACTAAGTAAAACCTCTGAGCTATAGCTTAAAGCTCTGTAAAGAAATCCTGCTCATTTCTGTCATCACATATTCCAGATTATGAAAAATAAACTGCCTTTGTACTTTGTTATATGAGGACATCTGCACCTCAGAGGAGGCTAAAATGCAAACACACACACACACACACACACACACACACACACACACAATCACACACACACACACACACACACACACACACACACACACACACACATGTACAGTATAGTAAAGGCTACATCCACATAGGTTTTGGTTTAAAAACCCAGAACTTTTGCTACGTTTATGCCTAGCGTCCACTCTACTCCGACATATTTGAGCCCCTAAAATGGACGGGTTTGAAAAAGCTTCTGACCCCATTTTAGTTTTAAAACTTTGGGGTTGCGTTTTTTCTTGATTGGGTCTTATCAGTCATGACGTGTCCTTCCCAGATTCGTCACATCCCATCACGTGAACCTTTTCCAGGAGAAAACAAACGACATCAGCCTCGACCACCAGTGGTTAACTTCAACATGGATAACGAGTTACAAGCGTTGCTGACCTTGTTGTCTAGGCTAGTAGCTGTTATGCAAGTAAATTCTGCGTTTTATAATGCTACTACTGCCTACATGCGCAGGAGGGAAGATATTATTCGAGCGCTTTGCACCAATTCCCGTGTCCAACGCTGCTTCCTATTTACACCGGCACGCGCATGCCCAGTGTACGTGAATGGTCATGTGATATGCATTTTCAGGCGTGGTAGTATGGACGGAGATTAATTCTCAAACGGCCCTAAAACTCTTGTCTGGACGGAGATCGTTTTTCTTTTAAAACAGAGTAGAAGCCAGCAGCTGGTCGGGTCAAGCCTGTGGCCACATACGTATTCTAATGTTCAGGTGGAAGGATATCACAAATGAGATTAGGATCACGTAGTTTTCCAAGAAACAGATTTATCTCGGATGAGGGACATAATAGCCACTACAGATCCCAATTTAGTGCTGCGAGAAAACTTCCTTGTTAAAACACCTTCTACCACAATGATTAGGGCTGCAAGCAAAGATGATTTTTATTATCAATTTCTTTTTAATCAGCAGTTTAAAAATTGTTTGTTTTGTCTGACTAATGGCCAAAAAAACAGATGTGCTTAATTTTTTAATGATGTGAAACAGGGAGAAAAGTCCTCACAGTTGAAAAGAAGCTACGTGATTAATGACTTAAATTAGCTGATTATGAAAACTTTAATTAGTTTTCTGTAAATTTGACGAATTGATTAATCTAATAATCATTACAGTATTCAATTGTCTTGTTAGTTTTTAATGTACCCAGGACTCCCTGGAAAGCAGCACTAATACTGAGTGGATTATCCTGGTTAAAATAAAGGCAAAACTTCTTGGTTAAGGTTTGGTTAAAGATCATGGTTACAGTTAATAAAAAAGCGAAAATTAACTGTAGGTCTGTGGCTGGATGCAAACTTTTTGCATGAAAGTCAGACGTGCTACACACCCCTCCACCACCCCGACCTCCATACATTACACTACTTCCTGGTACTGAACGTACTGTATATTATGAGGTGCAGAATCGTCCAATATGGACCTTAAAAAAATTTGATTAAACACTGACTCAACACTAACAAAACTGACATCCAATCATACCTTTTGCTGTCACTCAGCAACATGACTGCATGTTACTGATAATTACTTTCCTAACTGGACCCATTATGGCTTCAGCAGTTTGACATGTGTGACTTTAAACCAGGAGACTGGTGATCGAAACTGGTATTTTGTTTTGTCGACGTGTTTTCCGTACTTATGTTACGTTGTTTCCGTATGTATTTTACTTGTTTACGTACTTATTTTAAGCCAACCATGATGTTTGATACCAAACCTAACTAAGTGGTTTCGTTGCCTACAACTGTTGATGTTTTTTGCCTGGCGTACAAATGACACACAAAAAGCTTAAAATGTAGAGTTGTTCCGATACCAATACCAGTATCCATGCGTCCGATACTGCCCAAAATTTGGTTTCGGGAAACGGGGAGTATGCCATTCTATGCACCGATCCGATACCACAATTCATTAACCCAGAAAAAAATTAACTCGTTTAACCAGATATCAATTCTTCTTTGCCGCTCCAAAACACTAGCCTTCACTGTGCTGTTGCCCTGGATGTATCATGGCTGCCACTGGCAACTACTGTTTTAGAGCAGCGAAGAAGAACTGATTGCAGGTGGTTTGTCATGTGACAAGGGCAAACAACAACAGTGCGGTGCTTGTGGAGAGTGTAACGGTAACAGCAGTCAGAGCGAGACAAATGTCAGCCATTTGGCAATATTTCACAGTGGAAAATCCAACAATTAAAACAACGACATGTACAGTATGTTAGGCTTCTGTTTCCAGGGGAGGAAGTACCCTAGTAGGGTGTGAAAATATTGCACCCTGCAGGCACAGGCACAGTTTGTGTTAGTTCAGGGGGCTCACTGAACTCCCTAAAAAGAAATGCATCTATATCTTTTTATAATAACGTAGAACTTATAATTAATTGTAACGATGAATAATATCGACCTTGTTGTGTCTTCATATTGACAGAATAAGAAACCAACAAGATAAGAAGATTTGTGGTCTTTTATTTACATATGGCCTGATAACATGGGACACTCTCTGTCCACACACCGTTAAATATGAACTTCTGTTGTTGTACATGTACACAAACCACGTACCTATCAGCTGTATGGTCAAGATCAGACAAGAGACGTAACCACTTAAAAGAAGGGTGAGTAGTAGGCTACTTGCTCTCTTCCGACGTTTGTTTTTTAAACAGAAAACACAGGTTTTATACTGCGATATTTACTGAAAATGACAAACAATACAGCCAACAGTAGCCTAAGTAAACTTTCAGGCTCCTGGCAATCCCTCCAGCCTGCTTTAGGTGTTTGTCGTGAAATGAGGAGGTATCGTTGATAACTCCTTATTTCAACTTAACCAATTAGCCGTTCCTTGTCCGTTGCAGCGCTTTCAAAACGAGCGACAGGAATAAATAGATACAGGGCGTCTGACAAAAGTTCAGCTCAAAACGGCACGCTGCGCAACACTTCGTAGCTTGCAGCCAGTTAGTTCATTCCAATAGAAAGCAAGGCAATGACTTTGTCACTGACGCTCGCTCGCGTTGACCATGTTTTTACAAAGGGTTTAACCTGAGCCAGCCCATACAACAAATATCGTAATCATACATCCATTAATGGTCAGTAATAAACAGCTGTTTAATAATAAAAGTAATAATAATAATAATAATAACTAGATCACGCTTTATCACATCGGATTGGTACTTGGTATCGGCTAATACCACATGTTCAGGTATCGAAATCGGTATCGGGAAGGAAAAAATGGAATCGGACCATCTCTACTAAAATGCATCCTCATGAATGGCGGAATGTCCTTGTAATTTCGTGCTATTTATACGCCTTCCCATGACATCAGGTTGAAAATGCACAAACTATGATGCTGCTTCTAAGTGACGTCACTTCTTCTGCTTTCTGTTGAACATTTCAAGAAAGATTTTAAGAAATAACGAGTACCTACGTTGACAGATTTTCTCTGAACATGCTTACATCTTTCTCCTTGCATTAAAATCAAAGCCACAACAGCTGATGTTTACACTGCCAACAGTGAAATGTGCACATTACATCTGCTGAAAATCACAAACACAGTGAAATCATATTGCAGAAATAATGAATACACCAGTACAAATAATGATATCATCTACAAATTAGAGCTGGTAATGATGGACTACACCCACTGCCAGTGGGTTTGGACACACACACACACACACACATACACACACACACACAGACACATACACACACACACACATACACACACACATGCATGGTCAGCAGGCGTAGAGCCACCAGACTTGGCAAGACATTTCAGCGTGTGCCAAAATCCAACCAACATTTTGAGCCCTAATGAAATTCAAGGCGTGAACACATTATGGCGGCGACATGAACACACTGTTCTGCCAGCCGGTGTCAGTGGATGGTGTGTGGTTTCCATGGCGACAAAGAAGATGCAAAGGAGAGACTGCAAAGCCATTGTTCACCAATAACCAGAGCTGTAGACGGCATAAATCTTTATGATTTTTTTTTTTCTTTTTCCTTCCGCATTCTGCTATAAAAAAGACTGGATTGGGTTAGTGGAGTCATGGAGGGGGAATTTGGCTTGAAGATTAATCCACTGCACATCAAAGATAATCTACCAGCAAGCAGATATGTGTCAGCAGGCCAGAGGAGAGGAGGAGGAGGAAGGGAGGAGAAGGGCATAGAAGAGACTATGAGTTTCAGTGCAGACACCATTAGTCCGTCAATTACCTATCTACCAGCTTAACCGTGCATGGGGGGAGGGGAGGACGGGAGGGACGGCGACATATCATCTGTATTAAACACACAGAAGGAGGAGGATTGCAAATGGCCACCGGAGAAAAAGGCGACAGGAAATGACTGACGGTATTCTGGTGAGCTGTTGTCAGTTCGGGGCAGTTGGCCTTGGTCGTCTGAGCATCATTCACAGATGTGGGGCAAGCTGCCGCCTCCACACTTCACCGGTGAAGCGAGAAGATTTGTGTGTGTGTGTGAAGTGGGTGGATGAGGAGGAGGGTTAGCCCAAGGTTGTTTTAAGGCGTCTGCACCAGATCTGCCAACCTCTTTTTGTTAAATATCCACCTGAGTTCAAGTTGACACAAACTCCCTGCTGTAGCATTGATGAGAAGTGACACAAATATTCCTGAAGGAGAGTTATAAAGTGCGTATTAGTGCTCAAAGGTGAGTAGTAGGGCTGTCAATCGATAAAATATTTAAGCGCGATTAATTGCATGATTGTCCTCAGTTAATCGTAATTAATCGCACATTTTTTTATCTGTTCAAAATGTACCTTAAAGGGATTTGTCAAGTATTTAATACTCTTATCAACATGGGATTGGACAAATAAGTTTGCTTTATGCAAATGTATGTATACATGTATTAGTTGAAATCAATTAACAACGCAAAACAATGACAAATATTGTCTAGAAACCCTCACAGGTACTGCATTTAGCATAAAAAACTAGGCAAACTTAAGCCCAACAGGCAATAACAGCTGCAGGGACCCCTTTGAAAACAGCCATGCCAGTTTTTCCTCGCCAAAATTTAGCCATAAGTTTGGAGCATTATTTAGCGTCCTTTGCAACAAGCTAGTATAACATGGTTGGTACCAATGGATTCCTTAGGTTTTCTAGTTTCATATGATACTCTAGCTTTAAAACTGAGCCCGGTCCACCAGTTTGGTCCACACTGAAATATCTCAACAACCATAGGAAGGATCGATTAACTTGAATCTTTGTACAGACGTTCATGTTCCCGAGAGGATCTTATGACTTTGGTGATCCCCTGACTTTTCCTCTAGCGCCACCATGAGGTTGACATTAGCAAATGCAGAGAATCTAGGAAGTCACTGCACTCAGCAAAGAAATACTCCTGCTCATAAAAATAGCAAATTTATGTTTTTACACTTCAATTTTCCATCCATTAGCTATACTTGCTTATCCTTTAGAGGGCCGCTGACATTGGGCGAGAGGCGGGGTACACCCTGGACAGGTCGCCAGTCAATCACAGGGGTGACACATGAGTCTCTTTCACACATGCAGTCTATCTGCATGGGGTCATGTGTGAAAGGGAGCAGGGATCGATATTCAGGGAAATCTGTACCGCCAATTTCCCACCTCAAGACCTCATAACATTTCAGGGAAAATGCCGGTACGGCTGTGTTGTGAATGAAAGCAGTAACATTGCAGGGACGAGCACGTAAAGGGCTACGTCCGTCTGACAAAAGATGCCCACACAGCCTGCCGGCAGGTTCAAACCCCATAATTTCTTGCTGTGAGGCGACAGCACTAACAACTACACCACCCCAACTAACAAGATATAGTCTACATGTTAATTAGTCACATTTAAAGGTAGTAGTAGGTGGATTTATTTTTTTTTTTACCTTTGGACACTCCATGCTAGCTGTTTCCCCCTGCTTCCATTCTTTGTGCTAAGCTAAGCTAACCGCCTACTGGCTATAGCTTCATATTTAACCTACAGACATGAGTGTTAGATGTCAAACTATTGCTTTAAGGGAAATAATCTACACAGTGTTATTATATGCATCATATGCATTACACTGCCTGGACAAGCCTTTAAAGGGACTGTATGTAAGATTTTACACGTATAAACGTTTTTAATCGTTTTTTATAGTCGATGTGTGAACAGGTTGTAACCTAACCTATGAAATGAGACCTTCCTTTATCAGCCTATAGGTTTTAATGTGAAGAATGTGGGCCGTTTTTTCCGGGAAAATCCAACAGATGTGACGTCATGCGTGCTCATGAGTGCCTTTATTTTCAGCTCCGCTTCAGGGCCAACAGTGTGCAACCATAGCTAACGTTCTGTTAGAAATGGAGTCTGCTAACTCCGATAAATGACCAGCCCCCACCACAACTCAGACTCCAACACAAACTCCACGGCAGCACAAAAAAATATCTAGTGAAGCCCGTCTTGCGAAATAGGAATGTGACCGACGTCGGGGGGGGGGGGGAACTAGGATCAACATCGGCCTGGCTTTCGGTTCATGGAGGGCCCTTCATTTGGTTTTGGGTATCAAAACGGACCCCGAGCTGGCATAATTATTGGACAGGTAAGCTAACATTACTGCCAAGTATGTGAAATATACAGTATAGTGATATTGTGGTTTTAGCTGTCAATCGCGTTCAGGCTTGTGTGTGTTGCCTCATTGTTTTAACCAGTGCTCGCTCGCGTCTACGTAGTGCGAGCACAAGCGTGCACGCGAGCAACAGGACACTGACTGTTGTTTACTTAACAGCCACAGGTGTCACTGTTAACAAGCAATTTCTGATTCTTACATAGAGTCCTTTAAAAACTGTTTAGATGCTCTCATATGTTACGTAAGGCATTAAGGGCATTAGGGGTGTAACTTCGGGAACAAATGCACTTGCCCCTTTAAAAAGAAAAGAAGAAACCCTCATGTATTAAATTTGAAGGGAAAACTGAAGCAAAGGCTGATGACTGAAAGGACACAAATTGGTCTGTGTGCTTTAAATCATTATATATTTGGCTTATGTGTGCAGCTGACAGGGAACATTGCTCTTGGATGTTCCACTTTAGAAAGCGTCCAGACGGATTTTTGCGCTCCAAATAAAACACACAACATAATTTTTTTGAAGGGGGGGGCTTCACCTTGAAATCACTCTCCATGAATTTCAACCAGTGCGATGAAAAGAATCCGCCAGATTATATTGGATTATAACGCCAGACTGATTTCATCTCGTGCACGCTTCTGCATTATTAATCTGACGGTAAAACGTAGCCCGCCGCGCGCAATGAATCTCAGACAAAGAGACGGAGAGAGAAAGAGAGCCTCTGTGTCTTTTTTTAATGTTTACTCGTTTTTTTTTACTCTCTGTGTATCAGAATGTCCATCCAGATCCCCTCATGAATTATTCATAAAGTCCCCCGGCCCTAATCCTCGCCTTTGTGTCGCTGTAGTGCCAGTGCGCCTCCAGGGATCCGGTTTACTGCATCGGCTGGACGCTGTCACTGTCACACATCTCTGTGATTTCTCCAATAATGCGCCTGCAATACTACAAGTGTTGATTTAGTGACCTGATTTTGCTGCTTCTAAGATGCCACTGGTGCTCCTTTAATGTATGGAGTGAGTTAAATGGTATTATTTAACCCCCAATGACTTAAAATGTCTGCAATAGTCAGCATTGTGCTCATAGTGACCTTATTGTATGTTCATATCTTAACATATCTCTATATTAGTCCAATATTTCAATCAATGTCCTAATATTCTGTCTTGCAGTGTGTCTATGGTGTCCAATGAGTTTATATTGACCTCATTGTTGCCTCCTTGTGTCTCTATAATTTTCATATTGTCTACTTGTGTCTTTATTGTGACCTAATTTCGGTTTTGTCTCCTGTGACATCTCTAAAATATTCCTGCAGGGACATAGTGTTCAATAATGACTTAATCATGACATGTGTGTCCCCTGTAGGCATCTATACAAGACTCCTATGAAATTTGATATTCCTACTGTATGATATTAAGTGATATTTGCTCTACTATTCATAAAAAATGTGTATTCAGATTTTTTTAGGACAGATTCTCCAAAATCCATTTTATTAATCAGTTTGCACAGACTGGGAAATGACAAGACCAATATAATGTGCAGAATGATTTCACTAAATTGCACTAACTACGAGTCTATCAATACCAGTTGAGTGTGCAGTGCCTCCTAACCTACAATCCGAGCCTCACTGACCTCCTTTCAGGCTGCCCTGTGGGGGTGTGTTTAGGTACCCTGAATCCACAGAGACAGATGTGCTGCTGCAGCAAAAATTAAAAGAAATTAAGCAAATAAAAGTGGGCGGTTTTTTGCATGATTGAAGTGCACAGTGAAGGACAGTCTCTTACCGTGGACAGACAGCGGGATCAAGTGCAGAGCCAGGACGCACGACAGCAGCGCTAGTCTCCAGCATCCCGTGCAGAAACTCGCCTCCTTCCCCTGCATCCTCGCCGTGTAATGACAGAATAAGATGACCACACGGGAAAAAGGGGGAATCCCTGTGCTAATAGAGATATTAGAGTTCAAAAAATGTTGCAAAAAGTAATCCGGGTGTGTTGATTTGCGTGCAGTCTAGACTCCAGCCTCCCTGCGCTTCTCCTCCATAGCCGCTTGGTCTCAGCTGTCTCTTCGTATCCGTTGCTATTTCACACGCTCGGCTCAGTTAAGCACACTGAGGTTGGTTACGGCTCCATTGCCACAGAACGGCGGTCGGAGACGGCGAGGCGAGGGTGGGGTGGTGGTGGAGGAGGAGGCGGGGGATGCGTTTGGGGGCGCAGACGCACGCCGTGGCTCGGCTTGGCTTGGTTTGGGCTCGGAACGAATAGGTGCTTTGGGCACTTTGAGGGAAACAAACGCACGGCGGAGTGCAGCGCGCTCGGCAGCCTTCTCATCATCTGGGGAGGGGAAAAGAGGGTTGTTGATGCTCCCCTATCCCCCCACCCATCCTCTTTATCCCTCCTCCCCCCTTTCCTAAGACGCTTCCCTCCTCCTCCCCTCTCCATCCTTCCTTTTCCTAAAACCTTTTCCCATTTTTCGTCGTTCAAAGCGTCCACATCTTTCCTCTTCCAGTAGACTTTTTGTCCTCTTCTCTCTTTTCCAGACATTTATCTTTCACTTTCTTCATCTTCCATGACTTTAAACCTCCTTGTCCTCTTTCCAAAGATGTTTCCCTTCTTTTCCTCCTCTCAAATTCCCATATTCCTAACCTACTTTTCCACCATTTCTTTCTTTTTTCCTACTTTGTCGTCCTTCAAAGTATCCACTTATCTCCTCCTCTTCTTCCGCTTCACTTTCCAAATTTTTCTTTTGTTTTTCCTCTTTTTTTTCTTCCACAAAACGTTTTGTCCTCTCTTGAACCTCGTCAAAGATGTTTCCTATCATTTTCTCATCTCAAATCTTCATATCTGTCCCCATCATCCATCCTTTCTTTCTATCCTTAATTCCAAGAATTCCTACTGTTCCTTTTTTGCTTCCAGAAAACCTTTTGTCCTCTCTCTCCAAAGAGGTTTTCCTTCCTTTTCCTCCTCCTTTACTTCCCTCCTCCCGGCCTTCTCTTCTTCCACTTTATTCTCTCCCTAAAAACATTCCTCCTCTTCCTTTCTGGAAACACATTCCTCCTCCTCCTCTTCTTCCTTCCTCCACATGCATCCCAAAGCGTACTCTCTCTTCTTCCTCCTCCTCTCAGACTCCAACTTTTGAGAGACTTTTCCTCATCTTTTCCACTTCCTCTTTTCCTTTCCCAAAACTTTTCCACCTCCTCCTATACTCCTCGCTCTCTTTCCCAAAGCTTTCAGTTATTTGCTATTCATCCGAGAGTGTTGGATCTCAATAGGAGTGCACATTCTGCTCTGGACACTTTTTTTTCTCCTCAAGGGAAATCGGTCGAAGGAGCTTAACTTCCCTTCATCGTTCCGTGTGTGTGTGTGTGTGTGTGTGTGTGTGTGTGTGTGTGTGTGTGTGTGTGTGTGTGTGTGTGTGTGTGTGTCGGAGCAGATGAAGCAGTTTGAGATTATGTAAAAAAAAAAAAGTGTGGTGTTTGATGCCGTCAAAACAACCAGCTTTGTTTAATGGTGTGACACAGAGAAGCAAACAAAAGGGGGGAGGAGGAGGAGGAGGAGGGGAGGCGTGGGGGTGTCTGGGTGAAAGGGGGGTGGGTTGGAGGGGTAAATGGGGGGATGCGGTGATGAATACCCAAGGGCCCCGGGGGTAATGGTGGTGGTGGTGGGGGGTCGTGGGCATTCTTCCACACACACAAAAAAAGCATAAAGAGAGAGGGGCTGGACAACAGGAGATGTTGTTTGTGTGTGTGTGTGTGTGTGTGTGTGTGTGTGTGTGTGTGTGTGTGTGTGTGTGTGTGTGTGTGTGTGCGTGCATGCGTGCTTGCATGTCTGTCTGCAGTTGGTTGTTTATGTGTACGTGTGCATGTGAAAGCAGTAGCAATGCCAACGAAATGAAATCCAAAATGTTTAGAGGAATAGAAAATGTTTGGTGAATTATGAAAAGTAGGTCAAGTGGACATTTTGGTGGTTTCCATTTAAATCTCATAAAATATGATCCCTTTCTGGCTGAGACATTTTTTTGGGGACACTCTATGAACAATGTGCATCCTCCCAAAAAATGTTGCCAAAAACAATGTTGAATGAGTACTAAGCACCTGTCATTTCTCTGTCTTTCTGCCTCCTGCACAGATCCACACAACCATCAGTGTATTCATTATGAGCACAATAAGATTAAATTCACAATACCGATCTTCCTGATTTCACTGGATAACTGATTTGATCTATTCCACTGTGTGATGCCAATATGAGCTGACAGTAGTGTTGGACAGGGGGACAATAACAAAAGGCAACCCATCTGTTATGAACTTATTTTTCGGGCACATTTCTTTCGGTCGTATCTTCCAATCCACCAAATCTAATAAAGTGGGATATTTGTCTTTTCATGTCCTCATTTTGTCTCACTGTTGTTTCTGCTTATTCTGACTCAACTGAGCTGTCATCTCGTCTCAGGTGAATCATCATAATTAAACTCTCACAATCAATGCTTATTAATGCTCAAGAAGAGTCTACAGCCATGCTAACTGCTCTGTGAGGTATTTAAACATAGCGGAGCTTTGAGCTAAACGTTAAACATCAGCATGCTAGCATGAAACAAAGAGTATAGAAGCAAAGAGACGAAACTCCGGTGCTTTTTTGACAACAGCCGCAAGATGGCACTGCAGTAGCGCTGCCGCCATTTTGGACTGAAAACATCAATGAGTCCGTGGTCATGGATGTATAAAGAGACATCTGTAAATCAGAGGATATTTTCTTTTTGAGGTCAATCAACTTCCAGTACAAATACTTAAATAGCCCTGATTTAAATCATTATATACTAAATGTCTTAAAATTAACTAATAGCTGAATCCAGAGTTATTTTCCTCGACATCGTCCCACGGGACTGCACCGCCCTGAACGTTCATATGACATATCCGGTTCTGCCAGCTTCCTGCTAGCTGTATGCGGCTGTAATAATGGATGTGTTGGCTGTAATTCATCACTTTTATTATCTTATAATACACCCACGGGCTGTATGCTGTTAGCCTGTACCGTGGTGGATGTATTAACGTCTCTGTTCCCAAACAACCGGCTATCGGCCAGTAGCTAGTAGTGCTAGTAGCATCACAGAAACAGAATTTAATGTAGTTGTAGGCTATTTACTAACACGCAGGGCAAAATCACAGGGCACAACCTCTTATACATCCATGGTCTGTGGTCTATTGGACATCGATTCTGGAGGTCCTTGATATGAGAAAGTTTGAGATTGCCCTCAAAATCTGAGTTCTGGATTTTTCTAACTTCCATTTATGTCCATTACTCACTTTATGCTCCTCTGGGAAGCGGCCGGGCAAAAAAGTTCCATAAATAAATAAATAAATAAGTAAGTAAATACTTATAATAGTATGCATATTTATACTATTTTTATTGTTCAACACAGGAAATTTCGGTAGAGACATTAAATATAACAATAAAATAGAAATAATTTTGTTTTACTTTTGTACGGCACTTTGTAGGCTGACGTTTTACTGGCGTCCGGTAGTCACTTTCAGTCCAAAATGGCGGAAGCATAGCTCTGCTGCTGGGCGCTGACGTTGCAATGGAACGATCAATTGGCTTTCACTTCTTATCAATATACATTCCTTGGTAAAATGTCCACCATGGTCACCATCTTAGTTTAACGTGCTAGAATGCTAACATTCACAGATTAGCAGTAAACACAAATTACATCTGAGGCTGATGAATGTTATTAGTTTTGCAGATATTTGGTCATAAAACAAAGATCTAGACAGAGTGAAAATTTGACCTGATGATGGCGGTAGAGGGAAAGTTAAGAGATCACCAAAGTTGTTATGATTCATCTTGAGGGGAACGTAAATATCTGTACCTAATTTCATGGCAATCCATCCAATAATTATAAACATTTCACTTAAAATCGCATATTAGCGTCACGTGCAAAAAGGAAAAGTCAGAGGGTCACCAAAGTGAGTAAGATTCATCCTCTGTGGAACATATTATGGCAATCCATCCAGGAGTTGCTGAGATATTTAAGTCTGGACCAAAGTGGTGGAACGACCGACTGACAAATGTCTATATACAAGTCAAGTGTTTCTGTAAACAATTTGTAAACAATACAAATAGTGCAAAGAAATAAATATTGAATCAATAAAATATATAAGATTTTCAACGTACAATGATATAAATCAGTAACTTCCCATATTAGAGAATCTTGAACCAGATAATTTCTGGCATTTTTGTCTGATAAATAATTTAAACAATTAATCGATCACCAAAACTGGTGTCAATCAACTCATTGTTTCAGCACTAAAGCAGTAGTGTGAATGTGTCCCACATGTACAAAAATCTGCCTCGCTGGCATCAGTAGACAGTAGGGATGCAAAACTAAATGCAAAAAAACAAACCGTTCAATTACCTGCAAACCGAACCGTGGGCTTGTTGAACCGCTGTCCAACTATTAAATACAGGCCTGCAAATTATTTGATGAGGTGCATAGAGACATAGAGGAGGCAATTATCTGAACATAGGCCTACTTGACTATTAAGTATGTTATTATATACAGTTATGGCTTCATATAATATAGAAATATTATTAATTACTATAATATAGAAATATCTTTCATTACTAGGGCAGGGTATCGTTTAAAAAATGACGATACCAGTACCCTTAAAGTGATACCAATACCAATAGAGTACTTCATTAGATATGTTTTTTTTCTACTTCATCCGATACCCATCATGTGAATGGAAGCAATCAGTTACATAAAATGCCAACACCACCATATTCATTTTTATCAGACGCCACAGGCGTGTAGTATAGCCATACTTTCCTACGTTTTGGTAAATCTCAACACTCTGAACAACACTACAGACTGTAGGTAGTGGGCCAATCGCATTAAATCAAAGAACGCTTGCTGTGATTGGCTGTGAGCAAAACCATACTAATAGTAATTTTTTTCTAGATCTGGGTACAAAAACAATCAAATGTAGGTATGGTTTGACTGGAAAAGTTTAGATACTACTTGGTACTGGGATATTTCGGTACCTTAAAAGGTATTGAGTATTGAAACCCAGCCCTATTCATTACTGTAATATAGCAATATCATTCATTACTATCAATCATCATCAATATATATATTTTAGAGTTCAAAAACATTGGAAATGGTTATGTTTTTCTTCTCCCTGTGTTCCCTGTACACACACACACACCTTAGCCTAATTCTGTCTGGCAGCATTCCAGTATTTTGGGGTTAATTCTTCTAGCAGCTTTCATGTCCGATTGAGGCTCACGTGCTGTTGTTGTGATAGTCCAGGCCAACCGCTTTAGTGATATTAAATAGGGGACAGTGCTCATCAACACATGGATTAGGGTCCATTTAATCCCTCTTGTTCACCTCCAAAACATAAAGACCCCCCCCCCCCCTGCATTTTAGAGAGAATAAGTATGATATGCCACCCTGAGCATAACAAACACTTATTACATCCCTCATCAACCACTCCCGTACCTTCTCTCCTCTACTGCATACTTCATACTGCAAGCAATACAATAAAAATTTCCAATAAAGTTGAACAAACAGTGGAACCCACATTTGGCTACAGCTGCACCTGTCATAGTCAAACAATATAAACAATCAAATTTCTGTGATTTTGTTTTCCTACAAATGTAATTTCATTGTTGTCCACAGGAAGTGTGAAAAGGAATAAAAGGTTACAGCGACGAACAGCTTCCCAAATTTCCTTTGTGAGAAAATGGGGCACAAGTGAATGGTTGGGTCCATTATTTCGATCTAAGCTCTGAGGTAATTTTAATTCAATCAGGAGAGACCAAGTATCGATTGAACAATAATTTATTACATGATGCATGATGAGAAGAATAGTGCAAAGTCTTTGGTGATTAGACTCCATCATGACGTAGTATATAAAAGGGGGTAGTGATGCCGTCATGAGATTAGGTATATTCCCCCCTTGGAGTCTAGACACTGGTGGTGGTGGTGAAGGGAGTACTGAAGATCCACTGAAGGGATGTGGAGCAGGCCTGGGCACTGAATATGATGAAGACTGGAGGTGATGGGGTGGAGGCGGGTTGCATCGAGCCGCTCTGAATGAGAACTGACGCAGCAGAGGAGAACAGTTTTAAATTTGATTGCAACGATATGATTGGCTCAGAGAGAGCGTGGCAGAATCTGTTTGGTTATTAAGAATGAACCACCCACAGTCAGCTGATAGAGGAGGAGCCAGTAGAGATGAGAGGGACAGAGGTTGTGAATGAAAGAGTGTAAAGAGGGTCTTCCTGTCTGAACTTTCGCAGAAGCTTCATTTCAATCAGGAGAGACCCAGTATTGATTGAACAATAATTTATTACATGATGCATGATGAGAAGAATAGAGCAAAGTCTTTGGCGATTAGACTCCATCATGACGTAGTATATAAAAGGGGGTAGTGATGCCGAAGTAGTGTAGAAATGAGGATTTTCTACACTAAAGTTACATTACCTTACTGCAGTTGTGGAATCCTAAGCAGAATAGACATGGAAGGAATTTTGAAAATAAAACATTTATAAGTTATGCTGTCATGACCCCATGGTCGAGATAGACCAAGCAATGAGTGAGTTCAAATAGACAAGTGCAATGAGGGAGGTCACGAGACCAGAGAAATAGAGAGGTCACAATAGACCAGAGCGTTATAGAGTTCACGATAGACCAGAACGTTATAGAGCTCACGATAGACCAGAGAATAGAGAGTCTCATGGATACGGGTAATTCGAGGGTCACAGCGACCAATGTAATCCGAAGGCCAGATGGACCAGTTAAGTCGAGGGTCACAGCGGACCAATGTAATTTGAGGGCCAAAGCAGACCAGGTTAAGTCAAGGGCCACAGCGGACCGATGTAATTTGAGGGCCACAGCGCACCAGGTTAAGTCGAGGGCCACAGCGCACCAGGTTAAGTCGAGGGCCACAGCGCACCAGGTTAAGTCGCGGGCCACAGCGCACCAGGTTAAGTCGCGGGCCACAGCGCACCAGGTTAAGTCGAGGGCCACAGCGGACCAATGTAATTTGAGGGCCACAGCGGACCAGGTTAAGTCGAGGGCCATGCGGACCAATGTAATTTGAGGGCCACAGCGCACCAGGTTAAGTCGAGGGCCACAGCGGACCAATGTAATTCGTAGGCCACAGCGGACCAATGTAATTCGCAGGCTACAGCGGACCAGGGTGATGTTAGGGTCACAGCGGACCTTTGTATGTATGGATTATTTATTTATATATTTATTTATTTATTATTTTTAATTATTTATTTAATAGAGCAATAGAGAGCAATAGAGAATTCACAATTGACCACAGTTTAGAGAGCTCATGAGAGATCAGCATAAGAGTGAATAGGAGTAATCACCTACACTGGGAATAGTAGAAATTTGTTGAATATGAGATAAGAAGAGTGTAGGAGTATAAAAGGTAGAAAATACAGATGATAATAAATGAAAGCATTTACTAGAAATGATTATATAAACCACTTACCGAAGTATGATGAATCAAAACATTTGCAAAAATAAAACAATGAATCTGTAGTAATCAAAAGAACGCATCATTGAGCAATTAGTCAAATGCTATGAATTGCTTGTAATGATCTGAATTAATTAATCTGAACAGATGACCTGATGATTTAAGAGGTCAGCTGTGACCGGAAAAAGATAAAATAGAGGGACGATTAGCAGTAATGTAGCCGCTACGTTGAACACCACCACCAGTTATGTGCATGAGTATAGAGGATCTGAGAACGCCCATTAAAGGGGCTAGCATTTGCTGTCGTTACTGTGACAGGTTGTGATGACTTTGTGTGCAGATGACCGCGTGATGCTTCATTCAATCTGACGAGTGTACTATCGGGATGCCACGATTGATGGTCACATGAACTAATGTGATAGTGTTCCGATGAAGGCCCAGACAGGAGCTCCCGAGCCAATATGAATGCTGAGTAAGAGGGAGGCTAGTGCTGAGAAACATGCTGTGATATATTCCCCCCAAAACAACCCACGGATGACATGTCCGTGGGAACTTGAGTCGGAGGAATTGCTTGCTCGTGAAGAAGAATGTATGCCGTTATGCCACTGCACAGTTGTGTGTGATGTTGTGATGAGGTCAGCCATGACTAAACGCTGTTTGAGTGGACCGTGTATCGAGCATATGTCGGAGATGATGCGTCCTTGGCCACTATGGTCCCAGTTGAACACCGTAGCTGCACCGTGGTTATGAGGTGACGCCATAAGGTAACGTTGTTTCCACATCCAAATATTCAGACAGACCTTCTTTTATGCTCGTAGATTTTGATCATATTATTTCACCCCGTTCTCATTCCGGGGCGTCGAGTACTGACGCTTGTCACAGCCATCGCATTATATATAGACTGTTAGGCTTTAGTGTTTTTATTAGAGGCACTGGGCTTCCTTTACTACGATGTTAGAATTTTATTTATATTTATTTATTTCAAGCATAGGTTGGAGTCTGCCTCCAGCTGCCGTCTATGAGAGCCACGAAACAATCAATTGCAAACTCTGACGACTTTCAAACTAGGCAGTGATTCTGTTACTGTAATGCCTAATTCTCTCCTCAATGTTTTCAGAAACATTTTGTGTGTACTGTTTAGCTGTCATTGATTTTGTGACCTAGCAGCCATGTTGAGATAAAGTTTGAGGAAATACCAAGCACCGTTCACCAGCCGGAGCATGCCCATAAGAACGCTTTCTCTATGATTTGACTTGTGACTGGTCCAAGTCTCCCATCCTGAGCTAGAATTTTATAATTATTTTATATTTGTTAAAGCCTGAACAGAGCCTTGAGGAAATTAGAAATCGAATTATCTCTTAGACACTTGAATTACGATATGCTAAAAGTTATTATGGAATTTTGCCCAATGCCGATTTTTGCCTATTGAAGCTTTAAGGCTTCTGCCGATCAGGCAACATAGTGAAAGGAGGTCATGAGGAGAGGAATTAGTAGGGAATACAGCCTAACGCAAGCGTTTCACCCAGATCTGGGGTCTCGAGTCCCATGTGAATCAAGTAGATGTTACCATGTTTATTTATTTATAATAATTATTGTTTATTATTTAATACATTTAACGTTCAAACCTATCATTCAGCGGCTTATATTATTGATGACTACTGCTTGATAAGCTGCACTGCACGAGGTACATAACTCTGCATGTGGTGAATGTACACCATGTGGCATTTAGAGCCATAAGGAGGTATAGAAATCTAGTTATATCGCAGACGCTGAATTACAATATGCTGAAAGGTTATTATGGAATTCTTTCCCCATGATGCCAAATATACTGCCTACTAGTGATGTTACGTGCTGTGCCGAGGCCTCGGAGCGTGTGCCGAGTAATCCAGGAAGTTTTCCGTGATGCGCGTATCGAGGCTTGTATCGTTTTAGACCAATGACGTCATTGATGACGTCCGAAGCCTCGCTGCCCGGCCATGCCGCGTGACTGGTTCAGGAAGTGGTACAGATTTTGGCACACATAAGATGCATTACTCACAAAACCTTTGGCCACTAGGTGGTTGCGTGTGCACATGAAGCCTCGAGAAATGAACCCTTTTCCGAACCATTTGCTGGAAAGCTTCAAGGCTTCATGAAGCTTCAACTCGCCATCACTACTGCCTACTAACACTTTAAAGCTGCAGTATGCGAGATTGGCGCAAATATGATTCCAAAAAGTCATTCCTAGAAACGTCGCGACAGCAGTACATGAAACAGGAAACCTGAAAAAAAATCATGTTCCTCTGTGTCCTACTGTGTCCTCCGGTGCTCCTAACGGCATCTGAAGGATTTCACTCACCGGAGGAAAACAAGGTCCGCTGTCCAGCTGCCGTCTATGAGAGTCGGCTGTCAATCACCCGCGAACACCGACCAAACGGTCAAACTAGGCAGCTCTGATCAAATATGAATCAATACTCTGCCACTGCAATGCCTATTTCTCCCCTCAAATGTTCTCAGAACCATCCCATAGTGAACCGTATAGCTGCAAAATGAGAAAGTTTGTGACGCAGCCGCCATTGTAAAATCTGTTGAAGGACGCCAAGTTCTGGTCACATGACCGGAGCACAGCCAATAGGAACGCTCTCTCTCTCTGAAACGACCTGTGACTAGTCGAAATCTGCCGCCACGGGCTAGATCCCTCCAAAGCCCGAAAACAGAGCCATGAGGAGGAGCTAAAACTGGTGTAATATGGTCAAATTTTCTAGTTCCAGTGTGCCTAGAAGCACAGGCAAAGCCTGTGCAAAGCACACTGGTCTATTATTCGACTTGTCGTTTATTTTTATTCTTCATCTTCCATGTGCTTTTTCGGCGCGCTACTCCTCCCGGAGCGTTGCCAACACCTGTAAAAAAAGTACATCAAAACGTGCGGAATGATCGGGAATAGTGTGCTATGACTTTTCCAAGAGATTCGCGCAGCGGATTCCGAAAAAATCGCGCAAAAGCGCAATTTTTTTCTCCATAGGAATGCATTGCAAATCGACGTGAAGAGAGCTCAAAAACACTCCTCTTTGGGGCCCTACAGAGTCTCCATACTTTAACGTAGAAACATGATTAAAAGTTTAAACGGGTCACCAGACTTGGGACATTATTGGGCCAAATGGGCATTTTGATAGTTGGCTCGGTTTTCACGAAATCGCAGTTTACGTTTTGTGAAATTTTCAGACCGTTTCAGATTTTATAATTGGTGTGTATTGCGTGGGTCGTTAACGTCTATAGTGCGTGACATCATCGCTAGAGTGAGAGGTAGTTTCAAAATCTTTGGAAAATGTTCCAAACAAATTGCTGCCTAGACCACAATTTTCCCTCCTCATACACAATTAATACCTCAAAACGTAGGTATCTTTGTCTTCTTTCAGATAATGTGCCCATTTAAGCAATAGGTGTTACAGTTAGGGATTTATTTCCTTCAAAGCACCGAGTGATCCCTTTTTCTCTCTCATCCACTGTAATGTTAATTCACCTCTAAAAGTCTTGAACAAAAACTAAACTGTGGAGACTTTTGAAACTGCGAACTCGCAGTCATTTTTAACTTTATCCACACAAATGACACGTCTACATCTTCATCAAAGTCTTGAGGTGCTCAAACTGAGGAGATTTCAGCTATACAACTTATAGTTTTTAAATGAGGGGTCTTTTTCAGGTAGTACCTTCTCTGTGTTTTCACCAGTCATTCCCAACCATAACTCAACACTTTCAGACACAAACAGGTGTTTCTGATTGACTGATTGGAGCTCCATCAATCTCTGCCTGTCTCTGATTGGCTGATTAGATCTCCATCAGTCTCTGCCTGTCTCTGATTGGTGCATTGCTCTTCAGCTCTTTTTAACTGTACAAGTTTAAATTATATTTAAGCCTATACAGATACTGTCTGTCTGATCAGTCTCTGCACACACACACACACACACACACACACACACACACACACACAGGATTTTAAGTCATAGGGCTTTTTCCTATCACTTTCATTCTGCCACTTTAACTGATCAGGGCCATAATTAGGGCCCATGCACTTGAAACTTGGTCAGGACCATCTAAAGACCTTAAGGATGACAAGTTATTCAAACCCTGAGTTTTCATCGAACGACCTTGCCGTGGCGTGGCGGCCATTTTAGGCCATTGGCCATGAAACAGGAAGTTGTTGTAACTCCACTGTACATGGTTCAATCTGCCCCAAATTTCTCAGACATGATAAGGGTCCATGCCTGACAAAATTTACATGTCAATATTGAGTCACACTCATAGCGCCCCCTACTGACAACTGGAAATGATATGTTTTATATTTTGATGTACTCCTCCGAGCAGGTTGAGCAGATGCACCTCAAATGTGGTCAGAAAAGCCTCTAGACCTTAATGAAACTATGTTGTTTTGTTCAAAATCAGTCTAACCTGTCTTAAGATGATTTCTGCCCCTCCCCGCTCCACTCCTCACGGCCCCCCAATCACCATGGCAACCAGTGACAGACACGCACGCAGTGTGTGAGTGTGTGTGTGTGTGTGTGTGTCAAATACAGAGATTAGGAGGACATGACAAACAATATATATCAGCATATACAGTAATAAGAGGAGCGAAGCTCCTTGTCTTCTTTCAAATTCACATTACCCAATCAGAGCAAATGTAGGCATTTTCAAAACTATGGAAACATTATATATCAGTGAATAGTCCTACAGTGATGACCTCACTATGGACCTCAGACGGTCTGAATCCGCCCCCATCGCCCCACTCTCCGTCCCAACACCAGCACCAGGCACACTGGTCAAAATTTCTTGCGAAATTTTCTAGTTTTCTTATTCTGCTTCCGCCTAAAACTTTGCCGCACTACTCCTCCCGGAGCGTTGCCAACACCTGTACAAAAAGTACATCAAAACGTGCGGAATGATTGGGAATCGTGTGCTTCGACTTTTCTAAGAGATTCGCGCAGCGGATTCCGAAAAAAATCACACAAAAGCGCGACTTTTTTCTCCATAGGAATGAATGGAAGACATGTTCAGAATTAAAAAACTTTCAAGCGTTTTCAACTCTTCACTGCTCATTCATACTTTCACCTAGAAACTCCATTCAAACTGTAAATGTTACACATCTTACTTAGATTCTGGCTATTATTCAACTTTTAAAATCACATTTGTACTTTTTGAAATATTTAACCTTTTTTGGAGCTTGGTAAAAGTGCTCTTCTCAGACTTTTACATTAGTGTGTATTGCGCTCCTTAAAGTGAGGCCATCAGCGATAGAGTGAAGAGAGGCTTTAAAATCTTACTGAAAAAATATTTCTAACTCGCTGCCATTTCCACAATTTTCACTCTCCATACAAAATTTCTTCCCAGAAATGTTGGTAAGCTTGTGCTGGTCGCAGTCATGTAGTTATGGAATCAGTCGGACTTACACATTTTCTGATAAATGCTTGGAAGTGACAGGAAGATCAGCTTCAGCTGCCTTTGAGCTCCATGTTAAATTTCTCAAATTTTTTTGGAAGAGAGCAAGAGGTACTAGTTTTAGAAAGTGCTGCTGAGGCCACATTTTTGACACTACACACATCAATCTCGCACCATCTCTTCATCTGAGAGTCCTTACTCCTCTCCTAAAGAATCTAAGCAATAGGACTCACGGTTTTTGTCACAGAGGGAGTTGTTCGATAGCTGTTTCTCTCATTGAGTCCATGTAAAACTCTGTCTAACTGGAGATCATTCAACACATCAAAGCAGTTAAGATCAAAGGTTTCCCTGGTAACCGTTGATTGCTGGTTCTCAGGTGGACGAGATTAACTAATAGAGCAGGCTGACCCACACACACACACGCACACACACGCACACGTACATACAACCTCTATTTACTGTGTCACAGCCATTTCACTGAGTCAGCTTCAGCAGGGCTTCAATAGATCAGGGCCATAATTACTGATATTAATTACACCTGTGATTACTCTGCATTGACATGTCAAAATGGCTGCTGTGAAAAAGGCATATTACACCAGTTTTAGCTTCTCTTCATTGGTTTTGACTTTAAACTGTAAATGGACACGCCCCTTCCCTCCTGCCTGATCTCTTTAAACCTTCTGCTCCAATCAGGACTCTCTGCTCTCAGAATACAGGACTTCTGTCTATCCTCAGAGTTAAAAGAAGCCAACAGGCCAATGGGCCTTTTCCTATCATAACACCTTCTTATGGAATGATTTCCTTCACCTGACACAGTCTGTTTCTGTCTGACTCCCCCCCAAACACACACAGACACACAACTCTTCAAAATAAAAGCCCCATAGAGTGACTGTATCTTAACAGGATGCTCACAATGAGGCCTGTCATACCTCTTTCTTATGGAATATTGTCCCTGTGGACATCAGAGAGTGTAATTATGTCTCCCCCCAACACATCCCTTCAAAATAAAAGCCCCATAGAGTGACTATCTTAACAGGATGCTCACAATGAGGCCTGTCATACCTCTTTCTTATGGAATATTGTCCCTGTGGACATCAGAGAGTGTAATTATGTCTCCCCCCAACACATCCCTTCAAAATAAAAGCCCCATAAAGTGACTACCTTAACAGGATGCTCACAATGAGGCCTGCCATACCTCTTTCTTATGGAATATTGTCCCTGTGGACATCAGAGAGTGTAATTATGTCTCCCCCCAACACATCCCTTCAAAATAAAAGCCCCATAGAGTGACTGTTTCTTAACAGGAAGCTCCCAGTGAGACTTTTTTTTCAAAATAAAAGCCCCCAAGTCTCATTGTATGTTAACAGGAAACTAGGGATTCACTTAGTTTTTCAAAATAAAAGCCCCAAAAGGTATTGTGTGTGTGTGTAAAGGTGTGTGTGTGTGTGTGTGTGTGTGTGTGTGTGTGTGTGTGTGTGTGTGTGTGTGTGTGTCAAATACAGAGATGAGGAGGACATGACAAACAATATATATCAGCATATACAGTAATAAGAGGAGCGAAGCTCCTCGTCTTCTCTCAAATTCACATTAGCCAATCAGAGCAAATGTAGGCATTTTCAAAACTATGGAAACATTATATATCAGTGAATAGTCCTATAGTGGTGACCTCACTATGGATCTCAGACGGTCTGAATCCGCCCCCATTGCCCCACTCTCCGTCCCGGCACCAGCACCAGGCACACTGGTCAAAATTTCTTGCGAAATTTTCTAGTTTTAGTTAAGATTCTTGCTGCAGTGTTCGGAATCATTTGAAGGCTTCTGGTACTAGAACGAGGCAGACCTGAGAGCAAAACATTACAGTAATCCAGTCTGGATGATACAAAGGCGTGGAATGTAAGAAATGGGAGACAAAATCCACAATTTCAGCCAAAGCAAACATGAGTTCTTGACAGTCTGAGTTGGCCAAATAAGGTAGGTATGTGTAAAATTAGCTTTCTTAATGCAAAATCCCCTGAGTAGACCTTTTCACAGTAGACATTTGGACTTGTTGTGCTAGGAAAAACACAGGTGTTATTGATAACGCTAACGATGTCTGTTGAAGTGTCCCAGTTAAACAGTGTGACAGTGAACCAGCATGCAAAACACCAGGACCCAGAAACTGAAGCAGCTACATGTAATTCAGCCATAATTCCAGTGTGCTTAGAAGCACAGGCAAAGCCTGTGCAAAGCACGCTGGTCTATTATTCGTAGCGTTTATTCCAGTGTGCCTAGAAGCACAGGCAAAGCCTGTGCAAAGCACACTGGTCTATTATTCGACGGGTTTATTTTCTTATTCTGCTTCCGCCTAAAACTCTAAAACTTTGCCGCGCTACTCCTCCCGCAGCGTTGCCAACACATGAACAAAAAGTACATCAAAACGTGCGGAATGATCGGGAATCGTGTGCTATGACTTTTCTAAGAGATTCGCGCAGCGGATTCCGAAAAAATCGCGCAAAAGCGCGACTTTTTTCTCCATAGGAATGAATGGGAAATCGACGTGAAGAGAGCCAAAAAAAGTTTGTCTTTGTGGCCCTACAGAGTCGCCATACTTTAACTTAGAAACATGATTAACACTTTAAACGGGACACCAGACTTGGGACTTTATTGGGCCAAATGGGCATTTTGATAGTTGGCACGGTTTTCACGAAATCGCAGTTTACGTTTTGTGAAATTTTCAGACCGTTTCAGATTTTATAATGGGTGTGTATTGCATGGGTCATTAACGTCTAGAGTGCGTGACATCATCGCTAGAGTTAGAGGTAGTTTCAAAATCTTTGGAAAATTTTCCAAACAAATTGCTGCCTAGACCACAATTTTCACTCCTCATACACAATTAATACCACAAAACGTAGGTATGTTTGTCTTGTTTCAGATAATGTGCCCATTTCAGCAATAGGTGTTACAGTTTGGGATTTATGTCCTTCAAAGCACCAAGAGATTCCTTCCTCTCTCTCATCCGCTGCAATGTTAATTCACCTCTAAAAGTCTTCAACACAAACTAAACCTTGGAGACTTTTTAAACTGCCAGTTCGCAGTCATTTTTAACTTTATCCACACAAACGACAGGTCTACATCTTCATCAAAGTGTTGAGGTGCTCAAACTGAGGAGATTTCAGCTATACAACTTATAGTTTTTAATTGAGGGGTCTTTTTCAGGTAGTACCTTCTCTGTGTTTTCACCAGTCATTCCCAATCATGACTCAGCACTTTCAGACACAAACAGGTGTTTCTGATTGACTGATTAGATCTCCATCAATCTCTGCCTGTCTCTGATTGGCTGGTTAGATCTCCATCAATCTCTGCCTGTCTCTGATTGGTGCATTGCTCTTCAGCTCTTTTTAACTGTACAAGTTTAAATTATATTTAAGCCTATACAGTTAATGTCTGTCTGATCAGTATCTGCCTCTCTGATTTCAAAGTTCTTCTGTTTCTGTCTCTCTCTCACACACACACACACACACACACACACGCACACGCACGCACACGCACGCACACGCACGCACACGCACACACAGGATTTTAAGTCATAGGAATTTTTCCTATCACTTTCATTCTGCCACTTTAATGGATCAGGGCCATAATTCGGGCTCATGCACTTGAAATTTGGTCAGGACCATCTAAAGACCTTAAGGATGACAAGTTATTCAAACCCTGAGTTTTCATCTAACGACCTTGCTGTGGCGTGGTGGCCATTTTAGGCCATTCGCCATGAAACAGGAAGTTGTTGTAACTCCACTGTACATGGTCCAATCTGCCCCAAATTTCTCAGACATGATAAGGGTCCATGCCTGACGAAATTTATATGTCAACATTGAGTCACACTCATAGCGCCCCCTACTGGCAACTGGAAATGATATGTTTTATATTTTGATGTACTCCTCTGAGCAGGTTGAGCAGATGCACCTCAAATGTGGTCAGAAAAGCCTCTAGACCTTGATGAAACTATGTTGCTTTGTTCAAAATCAGTCTAACCTGTCTTAAGATGATTTCTGCCCCTCCCCGCACCACTCCTCACAGACCCCAAATCACCATGGCAACCAGTGACAGACACGCACGCAGTCTGTGTGTGTGTGTGTGTGTGTGTGTGTGTGTGTGTGTGTGTGTGTGTGTGTCAAATACAGAGATGAGGAGGAGGTCTTCTCTCAAATTCACATTAGCCAATCAGAGCAAATGTAGGCATTTTCAAAACTATGGAAACATTATACATCAGTGAATAGTCCTACAGTGATACCCTCACTGTGAACCTCAGACGGTCTGAATCTGCCCCCACCGTCCCAGCACCAGCACCAGGCACACTGGTCAAAATTTCTTGCGAAATTTTCTAGTTCCAGTGCGGCTTGTAGCACAGGCAAAGCCTGTGCAAAGCACACTGGTCTATTATCCTCCGGGCTTATTTTCTTATTCTGTATTCTTCTGCCTAAAAGTTTGGCGCGCTACTCCTCCCGGAGCGTTGCCAACACCTGTAAAAAAAAGTACATCAAAACGTGCGGAATGATCGGGAATCGTGTGCTATGACTTTTCTAAGAGTTTCGCGCAGCGGATTCCGAAAAAATCGCGCAAAAGCGCGACTTTTTTCTCCATAGGAATGCATTGCAAATCGACGTGAAGAGAGCTCAAAAACACTCCTCTTTGGGGCCCTACAGAGTCGCCATACTTTAACGTAGAAACATGATTAACACTTTAAACGGGTCACCAGACTTGGGACTTTATTGGGCCAAATGGGCATTTTGATAGTTGGCTCGGTTTTCACGAAATCGCAGTTTACATTTTGTGAAATTTTCAGACCGTTTCAGATTTTATAATGGGTGTGTATTGCGTGGGTCATTAACGTCTAGAGTGCGTGACATCATCGCTAGAGTTAGAGGTAGTTTCAAAATCTTTGGAAAATTTTCCAAACAAATTGCTGCCTAGACCACAATTTTCACTCCTCATACACAATTAATACCACAAAACGTAGGTATGTTTGTCTTGTTTCAGATAATGTGCCCATTTCAGCAATAGGTGTTACAGTTTGGGATTTATGTCCTTCAAAGCACCAAGAGATTCCTTCCTCTCTCTCATCCGCTGCAATGTTAATTCACCTCTAAAAGTCTTCAACACAAACTAAACCTTGGAGACTTTTTAAACTGCCAGTTCGCAGTCATTTTTAACTTTATCCACACAAACGACAGGTCTACATCTTCATCAAAGTGTTGAGGTGCTCAAACTGAGGAGATTTCAGCTATACAACTTATAGTTTTTAATTGAGGGGTCTTTTTCAGGTAGTACCTTCTCTGTGTTTTCACCAGTCATTCCCAACCATGACTCAGCACTTTCAGACACAAACAGGTGTTTCTGATTGACTGATTAGATCTCCATCAATCTCTGCCTGTCTCTGATTGGCTGGTTAGATCTCCATCAATCTCTGCCTGTCTCTGATTGGTGCATTGCTCTTCAGCTCTTTTTAACTGTACAAGTTTAAATTATATTTAAGCCTATACAGTTAATGTCTGTCTGATCAGTATCTGCCTCTCTGATTTCAAAGTTCTTCTGTTTCTGTCTCTCTCTCACACACACACACACACACACACACACACACACGCAGACGCACACACACGCACACGCACACACAGGATTTTAAGTCATAGGAATTTTTCCTATCACTTTCATTCTGCCACTTTAATGGATCAGGGCCATAATTAGGGCCCATGCACTTGAAATTTGGTCAGGACCATCTAAAGACCTTAAGGATGACAAGTTATTCAAACCCTGAGTTTTCATCTAACGACCTTGCTGTGGCGTGGTGGCCATTTTAGGCCATTCGCCATGAAACAGGAAGTTGTTGTAACTCCACTGTACATGGTTCAATCTGCCCCAAATTTCTCAGACATGATAAGGGTCCATGCCTGACTAAATTTATATGTCAACATTGAGTCACACTCATAGCGCCCCCTACTGGCAACTGTAAATGATATGTTTTATATTTTGATGTACTCCTCTGAGCAGGTTGAGCAGATGCACCTCAAATGTGGTCAGAAAAGCTTCTAGACCTTGATGAAACTATGTTGCTTTGTTCAAAATCAGTCTAACCTGTCTTAAGATGATTTCTGCCCCTCCCCGCACCACTCCTCACAGACCCCAAATCACCATGGCAACCAGTGACAGACACGCACGCAGTCTGTGTGTGTGTGTGTGTGTGTGTGTGTGTGTGTGTGTGTGTGTGTGTGTCAAATACAGAGATGAGGAGGAGGTCTTCTCTCAAATTCACATTAGCCAATCAGAGCAAATGTAGGCATTTTCAAAACTATGGAAACATTATACATCAGTGAATAGTCCTACAGTGATACCCTCACTGTGAACCTCAGACGGTCTGAATCTGCCCCCACCGTCCCAGCACCAGCACCAGGCACACTGGTCAAAATTTCTTGCGAAATTTTCTAGTTCCAGTGCGGCTTGTAGCACAGGCAAAGCCTGTGCAAAGCACACTGGTCTATTATCCTCCGGGCTTATTTTCTTATTCTGTATTCTTCTGCCTAAAAGTTTGGCGCGCTACTCCTCCCGGAGCGTTGCCAACACCTGTAAAAAAAAGTACATCAAAACGTGCGGAATGATCGGGAATCGTGTGCTATGACTTTTCTAAGAGTTTCGCGCAGCGGATTCCGAAAAAATCGCGCAAAAGCGCGACTTTTTTCTCCATAGGAATGCATTGCAAATCGACGTGAAGAGAGCTCAAAAACACTCCTCTTTGGGGCCCTACAGAGTCGCCATACTTTAACGTAGAAACATGATTAAAAGTTTAAACGGGTCACCAGACTTGGGACTTTATTGGGCCAAATGGGCATTTTGATAGTTGGCTCGGTTTTCACGAAATCGCAGTTTACATTTTGTGAAATTTTCAGACCGTTTCAGATTTTATAATGGGTGTGTATTGCGTGGGTCATTAACGTCTAGAGTGCGTGACATCATCGCTAGAGTTAGAGGTAGTTTCAAAATCTTTGGAAAATTTTCCAAACAAATTGCTGCCTAGACCACAATTTTCACTCCTCATACACAATTAATACCACAAAACGTAGGTATGTTTGTCTTGTTTCAGATAATGTGCCCATTTCAGCAATAGGTGTTACAGTTTGGGATTTATGTCCTTCAAAGCACCAAGAGATTCCTTCCTCTCTCTCATCCGCTGCAATGTTAATTCACCTCTAAAAGTCTTCAACACAAACTAAACCTTGGAGACTTTTTAAACTGCCAGTTCGCAGTCATTTTTAACTTTATCCACACAAACGACAGGTCTACATCTTCATCAAAGTGTTGAGGTGCTCAAACTGAGGAGATTTCAGCTATACAACTTATAGTTTTTAATTGAGGGGTCTTTTTCAGGTAGTACCTTCTCTGTGTTTTCACCAGTCATTCCCAACCATGACTCAGCACTTTCAGACACAAACAGGTGTTTCTGATTGACTGATTAGATCTCCATCAATCTCTGCCTGTCTCTGATTGGCTGGTTAGATCTCCATCAATCTCTGCCTGTCTCTGATTGGTGCATTGCTCTTCAGCTCTTTTTAACTGTACAAGTTTAAATTATATTTAAGCCTATACAGTTAATGTCTGTCTGATCAGTATCTGCCTCTCTGATTTCAAAGTTCTTCTGTTTCTGTCTCTCTCTCACACACACACACACACACACACACACACGCAGACGCACACACACGCACACGCACACACAGGATTTTAAGTCATAGGAATTTTTCCTATCACTTTCATTCTGCCACTTTAATGGATCAGGGCCATAATTAGGGCCCATGCACTTGAAATTTGGTCAGGACCATCTAAAGACCTTAAGGATGACAAGTTATTCAAACCCTGAGTTTTCATCTAACGACCTTGCTGTGGCGTGGTGGCCATTTTAGGCCATTCGCCATGAAACAGGAAGTTGTTGTAACTCCACTGTACATGGTCCAATCTGCCCCAAATTTCTCAGACATGATAAGGGTCCATGCCTGACGAAATTTATATGTCAACATTGAGTCACACTCATAGCGCCCCCTACTGGCAACTGGAAATGATATGTTTTATATTTTGATGTACTCCTCTGAGCAGGTTGAGCAGATGCACCTCAAATGTGGTCAGAAAAGCCTCTAGACCTTGATGAAACTATGTTGCTTTGTTCAAAATCAGTCTAACCTGTCTTAAGATGATTTCTGCCCCTCCCCGTACCACTCCTCACAGACCCCAAATCACCATGGCAACCAGTGACAGACACGCACGCAGTCTGTGTGTGTGTGTGTGTGTGTGTGTGTGTGTGTGTGTGTGTGTGTGTGTGTGTGTCAAATACAGAGATGAGGAGGAGGTCTTCTCTCAAATTCACATTAGCCAATCAGAGCAAATGTAGGCATTTTCAAAACTATGGAAACATTATACATCAGTGAATAGTCCTACAGTGATACCCTCACTGTGAACCTCAGACGGTCTGAATCTGCCCCCACCGTCCCAGCACCAGCACCAGGCACACTGGTCAAAATTTCTTGCGAAATTTTCTAGTTCCAGTGCGGCTTGTAGCACAGGCAAAGCCTGTGCAAAGCACACTGGTCTATTATCCTCCGGGCTTATTTTCTTATTCTGTATTCTTCTGCCTAAAAGTTTGGCGCGCTACTCCTCCCGGAGCGTTGCCAACACCTGTAAAAAAAAGTACATCAAAACGTGCGGAATGATCGAGAATCGTGTGCTATGACTTTTCTAAGAGTTTCGCGCAGCGGATTCCGAAAAAATCGCGCAAAAGCGCGACTTTTTTCTCCATAGGAATGCATTGCAAATCGACGTGAAGAGAGCTCAAAAACACTCCTCTTTGGGGCCCTACAGAGTCGCCATACTTTAACGTAGAAACATGATTAACACTTTAAACGGGTCACCAGACTTGGGACTTTATTGGGCCAAATGGGCATTTTGATAGTTGGCTCGGTTTTCACGAAATCGCAGTTTACATTTTGTGAAATTTTCAGACCGTTTCAGATTTTATAATGGGTGTGTATTGCGTGGGTCGTTAACGGCTAGAGTGAGTGACATCACAGCTAGAGTGAGAGGTAGTTTCAAAATCTTTTGAAAATGTTCCAAATAAATTGCTGCCCAGACCACAATTTTCACTCCTCATACACAATTAATACATTAAAACGTAGGTATTTTTGTCTTGTTTCAGATAATGTGCCCATTTAGGCAATAGGTGTTACAGTTTGGGATTTATTTCCTTCCTAGCACTGAGAGATCCCTTCCTCTCTCTCATCCGCTGCAATGTTAATTCACCTCTAAAAGTCTTCAACACAAACTAAACCTTGGAGACTTTTTAAACTGCCAGTTCGCAGTCATTTTTAACTTTATCCACACAAACGACAGGTCTACATCTTCATCAAAGTCTTGAGGTGCTCAAACTGAAGAGATTTCAGAGATACAACTTATAGTTTTTAACTGAGGGGTCTTTTTCAGGTAGTACCTTCTCTGTGTTTTCACCAGTCATTCCCAACCATAACTCACCACTTTCAGACACAAACAGGTGTTTCTGATTGACTGATTAGATCTCCATCAATCTCTGCCTGTCTCTGATTGGCTGGTTAGAGCTCCATCAATTTCTGCCTGTCTCTGATTGGTGCATTGCTCTTAAGCTCTTTTTAACTGTACAAGATAAAATTATATTTAAGCCTATACAGTTAATGTCTGTCTGATCAGTATCTGCCTCTCTGCTTTCAAAGTACTTCTGTCTCTGTCTCTCTCTCTCTCACACACACACACACACAAACACACACACACACACACACACACACACACACACACACTCAGGATTTTAAGTCATAGGGCTTTTTCCTATCACTTTCATTCTGCCACTTTAAAGGATCAGGGCCATAATTAGGGCCCATGCACTTGAAATTTGGTCAGGACCATCTAAAGACCTTAAGGATGACAAGTTATTCAAACCCTGATTTTTCATCGAACGACCTTGCCGTGGCGTGGCGGCCACTTTAGGCCATTCGCCATGAAACAGGAAGTTGTTGTAACTCCACTGTACATGGTCCAATCTGCCCCAAATTTCTCTGACATGATAAGGGTCCATGACTGACGAAATTTACATGTCAACATTAAGTCCACTCATAGCGCCCCCTACTGACAACTGGAAATGATATGTTTTATATTTTGATGTACTCCTCCGAGCAGGTTGACCAGATGCACCTCAAATGTGGTCAGAAAAGCCTCAAGACCTTGATGGAACTATGTTGTTTTGTTCAAAATCAGTCTAACCTGTCTTAAGATGATTTCTGCCCCTCCTCGCACCACTCCTCTCGGCCCCCAAATCACCATGGCAACCACTGACAGACACGCACGTAGTCTGTGTGTGTGTGTGTGTGTGTGTGTGTGTGTGTGTCAAATACAGAGATGAGGAGGACATGACAAACAATATATTTCAGCATATACAGTAATAAGAGGAGCGAAGCTCCTCGTCTTCTCTCAAATTCAAATAAGCCAATCAGAGCAAATGTAGGCATTTTCAACACTATGGAAACATTATACATCAGTGAATAGTCCTACAGTGATACCCTCACTGTGAACCTCAGGTGTTCTGAATCCGCCCCTCACTGTCCCGGCACCAGCACCATGCACACTGGTCAAAATTTCTTGCGAAATTTTCTAGTTCATTTTATTATTTACACCTGTGCTTTTCCCACAGTGATTGTTTAAAAATGTTTAAAAGACCATTCACAGTCCAATGAGATGAATCCTAATTATAGAGAAGCAAAGTCCTTCCCCTACCGGTCGACCACCATGGGATCTTATTTCGGAAAAGAAAAACATGTCGTTAAAGGCGAGAGACAAATCATTTTTTTGATCCCGTTTGAATTGTGCCATGAATCACACATATGATGTTTGTCAATTTAAAAGATAATTTGGCAAGTTAATAAAATCTCAGTTTGTCGTAAAACTGTTGAAGAATAAGACTGTGAAAATACATAATTAGAAAGACTACACACACAAAAGTCAAATTCCATAAATGTGGCATTTGCATATAAGCTTATATGTTACCATGGTGCAGTAGCATACCTGAGGCTGACAAAAGTACACTGGCATTGATGAAAGCTGAGCCATGCTAACATGCTAAATGTTACATCAGGTGTCTTCAAATTAATGAGGCTTCATGGGAAGTTAAATTGACTTTGCCTTGTTCCCTTTGCTTTCCGCCTGATAAAAATAGGCCTAAGTAATAGACCAAAAAAAAAAAGAAAGATGTACTGTTAATAATTAAATTGCTTACGTCACTGCAGACATTTTTGGTGTACGTCATAACTTTCCACTTACAAAGTCTAAATATCACATTAGAATAGAGTGCTACAGGAATGAGTCCAAAAACCCGAAAATGAGTTAGCATTTTAGCACTTCCAGTTCCCTCGTCTCAAATTCATTGAGTTTTTTGAATGGGTTTTTAGTTGGATGAAATAAGGTCTGTGGTTAACACAAGTTTAAGAGATTTTAACATTTTGTTCTTAGCAGTAGCTTATTTCCTGCAATAATCCAAAACCAAAAGGAAAAATCCTACTGGCTTTTTGTCGAGGAAACCAGGGCGATGCTAACTTCCTGGTTGGCCTACAAAAATACGTCATCCCTGGAGCACTCTATATGGCAAGCACCAACCCACATGAAGCTGCCAAACAATTAGCATGTTATGCTAACTAAACAGTAGCCAGGTGCTAATATTAGCATGTTAACAGTAGCATGTAACCATTTAGCATACACCTGAGGCACCTGATGACAGCTGAGCCAAGTGTCACAATAAGCCTTTTTCACAGCAAACACTTTGACTTGTCATTTAGGAAAAGCCTAGTAAAGTAACACTAGCGTGGCGTGTAGTTTTAGTCTTGTTCAAACAATGACTGTTTTTTATAGATCCATTATTCCCTCTTTTACCTTTTTTCATTCCTCCATTCTCATTTTTTCTCCATTCCTCCACCCTTTTCCCATGAATATCCCTTTGTCTCTTCTCTTTTTTACTGTCTTTTCTTGGGCTCAGAGGGTGCAGGCTGCTGTGTTTGCTAACCAGAGCAGAAATAAACTGTTTGTCCCCCCACTTCATAATCAACCCATCCCATTTCTGTCTCCCCAAAATATTAGGCTTCCTCCCACTCCCTCAAAAAACCTGCTAAACACATACAGTCTCACACAAAATACATAGCCTACTACCCAGTCGTTATTCCCCGTTTTCCTAATGCAATACAAGTTTCTTAAAAACTAAACACAGGTTTCTTTCTCTCTTTCTCTGACGTCTGACCAGACACATTTTTGATGGCTTCTTCTCAAATTTGTAGCTCAAAATAAAGCCCAACTGTATGTTAATATTTGTTGATGTCTAATACTGTACTATCAGTCAAAGGTGGACTCTGTGATGAGTTCTGTCGTGCTGGCATTAATGAGGGCAGGTTTTCACCCTGTCTTCAGAGCTGGTTTTACCACCACTGCTCCATAGAGGCCAAAATATATCATATATAAACTTTGCTCTCGTTAATATTTGTCCAAGTCTAATCCAGTCTATGTTTCTCAAAGCCACACTTAGGCATGAATTCATTGAGTTACATGAGAGCCAGTGCGCTTCCAAAAACTGCTTCTTCTGTGACCGTGACTTAAAGGGATAGTTCGGATTTTTTGAAGTGGGGTTGTATGAGGTACTAAGCTGCACAGAAGCAAAGCAATGTACTGCTGTACATGGGGGCAGCAGCAAAATGTATTTTAGCCACCTAAAAAAATCTAAATCAGTTTAACTGAACACTATTATTTAGAAAATTTCACTGCTTTACCTTGCTGTCAGACAGCCCTTTCTGATGGGGAACATTATCTATCTATGCTTTCTTCAAAGTTTGTTTACGTTATTGTGTGACTTTGGTGTTTTAAAGGGTTAGTTCGGAGTCACTAAAGTCACACAATATCACAAACAAACTAGAAAATTTCGCAAGAAATTTTGACCAGTGTGCCTGGTGCTGGTGCCGGGACAGCGAGGGGCGGATTCAGAACACCTGAGGTTCACAGTGAGGGTATCACTGTAGGACTATTCACTGATGTATAATGTTTCCACAGTGTTGAAAATGCCTACATTTGCTCTGATTGGCTTATTTGAATTTGAGAGAAGACGAGGAGCTTCGCTCCTCTTATTACTGTATATGCTGATATATATTGTTTGTCATGTCCTCCTCATCTCTGTATTTGACACACACACACACACACACACACACACACACACACACACACACACACACACACACAGACTACGTGCGTGTCTGTCACTGGTTTCCATGGTGATTTGGGGGCCGTGAGGAGTGGTGCGGGGAGGGGCAGAAATCATCTTAAGACAGGTTAGACTGATTTTGAACAAAACAACATAGTTCCATCAAGGTCTTGAGGCTTTTCTGACCACATTTGAGGTGCATCTGGTCAACCTGCTCGGAGGAGTACATCAAAACATAAAACATTTCATTTCCAGTTGCCAGTAGGGGGCGCTCTGAGTGTGACTCAACGTTGACATGTAAATTTTGTCAGGCATGGACCCTTATCATGTCTGAGAAATTTGGGGCAGATTGGACCATGTACAGTGGAGTTACAACAACTTCCTGTTTCATGGCGAATGGCCTAAAATGGCCGCCACGCCACAGCAAGGTTGTTCGATGAAAACTCAGGGTTTGAATAACTTGTCATCCTTAAGGTCTTTAGATGGCCCTGACCAAATTTCAAGTGCATGGGCCCTAATTATGGCCCTGATCCTTTAAAGTGGCAGAATGAAAGTGATAGGAAAAAGCCCTATGACTTAAAATCCTGAGTGTGTGTGTGTGTGTGTGTGTGTGTGTGTGTGTGTGTGTGTGAGAGAGAGAGACAGAAGTACTTTGAAAGCAGAGAGGCAGAGAGTGATCAGACAGACAGTAACTGTATAGGCTTAAATATAATTTTATCTTGTACAGTTAAAAAGAGCTTAAGAGCAATGCACCAATCAGAGACAGGCAGAAATTGATGGAGCTCTAACCAGCCAATCAGAGACAGGCAGAGATTGATGGAGATCTAATCAGTCAATCAGAAACACCTGTTTGTGTCTGAAAGTGGTGAGTTATGGTTGGGAATGACTGGTGAAAACACAGAGAAGGTACTACCTGAAAAAGACCCCTCAGTTAAAAACTATAAGCTGTATCTCTGAAATCTCTTCAGTTTGAGCACCTCAAGACCTTGATGAAGATGTAGACCTGTCGTTTGTGTGGATAAAGTTAAAAATGACTGCGAACTGGTAGTTTAAAAAGTCTCCAAGGTTTAGTTTGTGTTGAAGACTTTTAGAGGTGAATTAACATTGCAGCGGATGAGAGAGAGGAAGGGATCTCTCGGTGCTATGAAGGAAATAAATCCCAAACTGTAACACCTATTGCTTAAATGGGCACATTATCTGAAACAAGACAAAAATACCTACGTTTTAATGTATTAATTGTGTATGAGGAGTGAAAATTGTGGTCTGGGCAGCAATTTGTTTGGAACATTTTCAAAAGATTTTGAAACTACCTCTCACTCTAGCTGTGATGTCACTCACTCTAGCCGTTAACGACCCATGCAATACACACCCATTATAAAATCTGAAACGGTCTGAAAATTTCACAAAACGTAAACTGCGATTTCGTGAAAACCGAGCCAACTATCAAAATGCCCATTTGGCCCAATAAAGTCCCAAGTCTGATGACCCGTTTAAAGTGTTAATCATGTTTCTACGTTAAAGTATGGCGACTCTGTAGGGCCCCAAAGACGAACTTTTTTTAGCTCTCTTCACGTCGATTTCCCATTCATTCCTATGGAGAAAAAAAGCGCGCTTTTGCGTTATTTTTCCGGAATCCGCTGCGCGAATCTCTTGGAAAAGTCATAGCACACGATTCCCGATCATTCCGCATGTTTTGATGTACTTTTTTTACAGGTGTTGGCAACGCTCCGGGAGGAGTAGCACGGCAGAGTTTAGGCGGAAGAATACAGAATAAGAAAAAAATAGACGCGACGAATAATAGACCAGTGTGCTTTGCACAGGCTTTGCCTGTGCTTCTAGGCACACTGGAATGAACAGATCATGGCAGCGGTAGACCAGCAACTTCCGTGTTCTGAGAGGTAAAATTACTGTTTTTGTCAAAGGAGTCTGGTGCCTTTGAAGAGAGTATAGATAACGGCTTCAGTTCCCCGTCACAAAGGGCTGTCTGACGACAATGTAAAGCAGTGAAAATATTCTAAATATAGCATACACTTAAACTGATATTGATTCTGCTTCTGTGCCGGCCGCCCATACACTGGCTATGGATAAGTACCTCATACAACCCCACTTCAAACAATCCAAACTATCCCTGTAACAATGTCTGTATTCAGACTACTGCAGTAATCATTATTTTTTATATGTAATTAATTAATTAATGTGAAAGGGTCACTCATGGTGCCAAAATCTTGAACAATAAGACACAACGCTGCAGCTATACAGAGCCTTTCCGTATCTTTTAGGTTATTGTTTTAAAGAGCACATTTACTGTATGGTTCAGTCGCAGTGCTCTTATCAGCCTGTGTAAGCAGCTTTTCCAGCAAAACTAGCTAACTAGCTAAACAGGCTGGTCTCATACAGCGTTCGTAGCTATACCTACGAAAAGTAAATGCACTGTAATTCGTGTATATTCCACAAAATCAATTTGTGTGTAATCCACGTAATTGTGAAACAGGGAGCATAAAGAGCAGTGAACGCCGCATAGGGAGGAGGTCGGGGTTGATGGGTGGGTCAGAAAACACCAGACTTTCGCCAGGAGACTGGCGTTTGTGTCCCATGTGAAACCAGAAGTCAGCGTTGATTTATTTGTCACGTAAATTATGTACTGAAGTAACGCCATCTCCGGAGATATTTTAAGCTAAACCACGATCTTTCCCTAAACCTAACCAAGTATTTTTGTTGCCTAATCCTAACCAAGCCGATCTTTTCCTCAACCTAACCAAGTAGTTTTGTTGCCTAATCCTAACCAAGTCAATCTTTCTTAAAACTAACTAAGTAGTTTTGAGGCCTAAAAACGTTGTTTCCCGTGAAGATGGAAGTTTATTTTGAAAAGACTGTTTGCATGTAACAAGTGGAAATTGACCCGTTGTGCTAGACATTCGTAGGAAACTAATGAAAAAGTAGGAATAACTTTTTCGTAAGATTTACGAACTGTTGTATGAGGATATGTTGACCTAAACCACTAGCTGATTAAGGGCAGGTGTGACTAGCTGGTGAGAAACGTTACAGAGGCTTAGCAGTGGCCATGCTGGATGAAGGCACAGCTGGAGCCTTTGGATGTTTGAGGTAACTCCAGACAACTGGAAAAATTATGTTATATTGCTTACACAGTTAAAGCTACTACTGCAGATGTATTACAGCCTTTCTTTGGATAAAACTCATGCAGAGATGACCCTGTGATCGTGCAAATCTATTCTTAAGGATCCATTACATTGCTGAACCACAACAGATAAAAGGATAATGAACATTATTTGTCACTATTTTGATCATCATAATCACCATCATCATCTTTGTCACTATTATCATCATCATTATTATGACGACCATCATCTTTGTCACCATTAATCAGATGTTTTATTTCATCTCAGAGCAAAGAATAAATTACAAAACAGATATATCAGGCTCATTATTGTTGTAACTGTGATTTTACTTATGATAACGGCCATCATTGTGCTTTTAGAGTGTAGTGTAGTCTTTTTTGGTCCTTGTTGCTCACTGTACCGCCAAATGAGTCAGACAAAGGACAATGAAGGAACAATGGCTTTGAGGAGGGGGAGAGACAAGGAGAGAGGAGAGGAGCCAAGAGGATAGGATAGGAGTCATGAGAGGAGAGGAGGGATGGAAGAAGGAGGCAGAAGAGGAGGACAAAGAGGAAGGCAGCGTGGGAGGGAAGGAAGATGTCTTTGCACGGCTCTTTCAAGCCCATGTGGTGCTGTGAACCACTGGCCTACTTTAGCCTTCTCCATTTTTTATGACACACACACTCACTTATTGACGCACACACACTTATAAGCACTGAACATACACACAGCCATCACGATGCAGTGTGGTAAGACTGCACCCTGTCAGTGTGACGTGCACACACACACACATTCATGCCCTCATAAGCATGCATACACAGCAGTGAAATGTCAACTATGAAAACATGCATGACCACATACAACCTGCAATATTGACATATTAAAACAGTATTCCACAGAGTCAGCTTTCTGTGCAGGTGTACGATATAAGTGATATATATACATATATTTAATATTCTATATGTACTCTGTTCATCCATTTACTTTCACTCAGATGTGTTCAGTAAGTTTGAAGCTTTTGCCTGAAAACTCGGAAATGATTCATTTGAATCATGAATCATTTTGAAGTCAATGGGTTTTTTGAATGGATTTTAGTTAGAAATAAGGTCTGTGGTGAACAAAAGCTGATGAGATTTTAACGTTTTTTTCTACAATATAACATACATCAGTAAATATCCCACTCGTGAATTTTGAAGCCTTTACGTGTCTTAAAAATGGCGGTTGCTAACAAGCGGCTAAATGAGACTACTAAACGTCGTCACGCTGACTGTTCCGCCTTTACAGCCTCATTGTGTATACTAATGCTCATGCGACCGTGGTGTAGTTCGTTTATAGCCTATTATTAGCTTTTAACTTCTGGCGATTGCATTCACACTTCAAAAATCATAAAGTGCTGTTCATTTGTGGAGATTATCTTACTGAACAAAACGTGTAAGTATCATAAATGTTTGTTTGCCAGAGCTTATTTTCTGCAATGATCCAAAACCCAATGAAAAAATCCCATTGGCGGTTTGTAGAGGGAACCAGGGCGATGCTAACTTCCTGTTTGGCCAACAAAAATATGTCATCCTTTCAGCACACTAAAGTACAGTAAACTAAAACGAAAATAAGCAGTGAAAAATATTTTTTTGTAAACTGAAACTAAATAAAAACTAAGTCCTTTAAACGGACTATATGTAAGAATCAGAAATTGCTTGTTAACAACGACACCTGTGGCCGCAATGTCAAGGAAAGTCAGCGTCCTGTTGATGCGCTCGCGCTTGTGCTCGGTCTACATACACATGAACGAGCACCGATCTAAACAGTGGGGCGACACACGTCAGCTAAAACACAATATCACTCTATATTTCACCTGCTTGGCAGTAATGTTAGCTGAGCAGACGAGGGTCTCTCCATGAATCAATGCTGATCCTAGTGTTGGCTTTTCCTGCTTCAACCTGCCGACCCGGTCGGAGACAATAACGTAACTCGCGGCGGAGCCCCGTCACTTCAAAAGACACTGGAAGCCTCTGTTGGTCTGTAGGAGCGGCAGCATTTATTTCTGCACAAACGTCCACTGCACATTAACGAGACATTCTAAGAGCTAAACTAACTCTTCTGCAGTGTGTAGTGTGCGCGCGTGCACGTGGAGTTGGAGCGAGCCGAGCGGGTGAGAACGAGCGCGGTGTGCAAGCAGGCAGAAGCAGGCAGCAGGAGCAGAGACTCTGGCCCTGGAGACAAAAGTTACGGTCTCCCCCTCGTCCTCCGACCGCGGCTGGGTTGGGCGAAGCAGTAAGAGCCAACACTGTTTTTGCAAGACGGGCTTCACTAGATATAACTTTGAAGTTTTGGTACTTCCGTGTAGTTTGCGTTGGAGTCTGCGCGCTCGCGTACCCACACGCGAGCGCGCATGGGACACCGACCCGGTATGATTTATACGCGTAATAAATTACATATAATCCCTTTAAGAAAAACTAAATCTAAACTAAAACTATATTTCCTGGTTAAAAACTAATAAAAAATTTTTAAAAATGAACGTAAATTAATTTCAGGTTTGTTTTTTTTAGCTATAATATATCACTACCAAAAAAAGGAAACAGCATGAATTTCCGTCAACTCTCGTGACATTGAACCACAGAAACTGAACAGATTTGACCTTCTAGGAGATGCTGCTCTGCCGCAATTGCTTAACATCAGACACTTAAGCTGCAGTGGGTAGAAATGGAGCAAATATGATTAAAAAAGTTATTTTTATAAAACTGTCACTATATCCTGACAGTAGTGCATGAGACAGGTAATCTGAAAAAAATCATGTGCCTCTGTGTCCTCCGGTGCTCCTAATGGCATCTGCAAGATTTCACAGACCGGAGGATAACAACCAATCAGAGCCGAGCTGGAGCCTTTACCGTCTCTGAGCAGCTGTCGATCACTCACAAACTCCGATCAAACGGTCAAACTAGGCAGCGCTGATCAAATATGAATCAATATTCTGTTACTGTAATGCCTATTTCTCGCTTCAAATGTTTCCAGAATCATCTTGTAGTGTACTGTTTAGCTGTAAAATGAGAAAGTTTGTGACCCGGCAGCCATGTTGAGATCAGTTGGGGAAATACCAAGCACCGCCCACCAGGCGGAGCAATCTTTCTCATTTTACAGCTAAACAGTACACTACAAGAGGTGTCTGAAAACATTTGAGGTCATAAATAGGCATTACAGTAACAGAATATTGATTCATATTTGATCAGTGCTGCCTAGTTTGACCGTTTGATCGGAGTTCACGAGTGATTGACAGCTGCCTCTGTTGAATGAACAGCCAATAGAAACCCTCTCTCAAATGACCTGTGATTGGCCAAAGTCTCCCGTCACAGGTGAGATTTTTTAAAGCCTGAAAACAGAGGCATGAGGAGGTGCGGAAGTCTAGTTATCTCTCAGAACTCTTGAATTACTATATGCTAAAAGGTTATTATGGAATTTTTGCCCAATGATGCCAAAAACTTCCTGCCTACTGAAGGTTTAAGTAGCGCAAATGTAGCGGTGCACAGAATGATATCCCACAGGCTCAGTCTGGTGCTACACATTTATTTAAGATGTTCTACAAAATGTAAAAATAATGCTTTAGGTTGGCAATCGCTACACAGCGTATTCTGCTTCCATCTTGTACACAGAGATTCTCATTATCTCACTTATTCACAATAACAGTAATAAACTGCCAGAAATGCACAAAATCAAAGATTACACCACCTCTCAACTCTTTAGAGGGTAATATTTCTCAATACTTCCTGTACAGATATTCTTAGCTCAGCAGCATAACACCATATTTCTTATATTTCTTAATAAACAGTAAACAACAACATAAACAATAGTCATACAAAAGGCTAAAATGAGCGACGAAAGGGCTCCCTCACATGAGGGCTCATTGTCAAAGCTCCCAGCGCCCCGCGCTACTACTAACGTTACTACCATAGCGGCTGTAACCCTCGTATTAGCTGCTAACTGGCTAAATTGAAGCAGTAATACAGTCGCTAAACACTCAAAGAACTGAACAGTGTCACCGAAGTACAGTGTAAACATTGCCTTAACCCAGAATTGCTAAATAACATCACCAGCTTACCTGCAAAATGTAAAAATAATGCTTTAGGTTGACAATCGCTACACAGCGGATTCTGCTTCCATCTTGTACACAGAGATTCTCATTATCTCACTTATTCATGCGAGTTCCCTGTGACGCTCCCTTCACATACACAGCTTCTGTAGCAGCACTGACACCTACTGGCGATCCACTGGCATAACTCCCTAACAATGACACTGGCAATAAATAACACTGTACCCTAAATTCTAACCACATTGAACACTTTCTCCTCATAAACACATATGAAACATGACAAACTCTCTTCACTTGCATTACACCAAAGAAATGGTTCTGTTTTAGAACCTACACATGACTTATTGTGCCACACAAAGACTAAACATTAAACATTATGGCTATTCCAACACAGTTCTCCAACCATGTATTTTGAATGTATATGTAGCTACATACTTCTGAGACATCATACCTGGCCCTAACTAAAACTACTGTAAAACTAAATATATAATTACAGTCGCAAGCGGCAGTTCGCGGGTTCAAGCCTTTTTTCGCTCAAGGTACTCTTGTGGACATATCTTGCAAGTTTCGAGATGATGGGCCAAATGGTTGTTGACTTAAGTCTGTTTATGTGTCAATATCTTAAAAATGCAATGATATATCAACAAAGAAAGAAAGGCACTTTATTGATCAGCAGGGGAAATTCAATTTTTTCACTCTGTTATTTTATACAGTACATAGTACACACAGGCCTGAAATAAACACACACATGCACAAACAGGACCTATATACATGCATTAATGGAGAGATGTCAGAGCGAGCGGGCTGCCCCTGACAGGCGCCCCGAGTAGTTGGGGGTTTGGTACCTTGCTCAAGGGCACCTCGGCAGTGCCCAAGAGGCAAACTAGCATCTTTCCAACTACCAATTCACACTGAGTACTTGGTACATGCAGGGACTTGAACCGGCGACCCTCCGGTTCCCAAGCCAAGTCCCTATGGACTGAGCTACTGCCGCCCCCTCCATACTGATCCACAGAAAATTGGTAGAAATCGGATCTGTGGTTGGCGGACTTTAGCGGTCCAAGAGGCTTTTTTGTAGAGCACATTCAGCTGGACATGTGTGTCAAATTCAAAGTCAATCAGACTTTAAGTGTGAGGGGGCTGGCCTTTAAAATTTTCACTTTTTTGGCTGTCAGTGATAGCGCCACGATCAGGCCAATTGAGATCATATTTTATGTGAAGCATTAGAACATCATGGCCATTTATGGTACCAAGTTTCATGTCTCTAGCTTGTTGCAGCTCACAGCAAATTAAGCAAAGGCATAATATAGCATAAAATGCTAAATAGGCCACGCCCACATGCACCAATCAATATGACACTTCAGATCTTGATTAATACTTGCCCCCAGAGCACGTGCACCAAATTTGGTGAAATTCTGTCAAAGAGGTTTTGAGGTACAAGTTTTTGGTATTTGTCGCGCCTCCTATCGGTTGAGCTAAAACAGCTTTTGTAAGCCTATTCCAAAACACGTACTGAAGATATATAAAGATATCCAAGAGGCTTTTTTGTAGAACACATGGAGCTGGACATGTGTTTCAAATTTCAAGTCAATCCGACTTGTGGTGTGAGGGGGCCAGCCTTTAGAAATTTAGAAAAAGTTGTAGTGCCATTATCAGGCCAATTGGGATCATATTTTATGTGAAGCATTATGACATCATTTCAAGTTATGGTACCAAGTTTCATGTCTCTAGCTCGTTCCAGCTCACAGCAAATTGAGCAAAGGCATAATGTAGCGTATTATGCTAAATAGGCCACGCCCACATAAACAGATCAATATGACACTTCAGATCTTGGTTAATACTTGTCACCAGAGCATGTGTACCTAATTTGGTGAAATTCTGTCCACCAGGTTTTGAGATACAAGTTTTTGGTAGTTGTGGCGCCCCCTATGGGTTGAGATTAAAATGCCTTGGTTTGCCTATTCCCAAACACATACTGAAGATATCTGGCAAGATTTATGATGATTAAACTAATGGTCAATGAATTATGGCCAATTTCCTGCTAAGCTCCGCCCTCTGCGAAGTTCGTTGGTCAACAGCTTCAAAACGCAATGAGATATCTACAAGTTTTATGCAAGTTTAGATGAGCTTAGTCCAATAATGATCCACAGAAAATTTGGTATCAATCAGACCTACGGTTTAGGAGGCAATGTCAAAAATGTGTTTTTCAAAACATCCAATATGGCGGAAAATCTAGTGGGCGGACTTTAGTGGTCAAAGAGGCTTTTTTGTAGAGCACACAGAGTTGGACATGTGTGTCAAATTTCAATTCAGTCGGACTTACAGTGTGAGGGGCGTGGCCTTTCCAAAATTGCGTTTTGGGCGTTAATTACAGCGCCACCATGTGGTCGATTGTGGTCACATTCCTTGAGAAGCATTTGCACATCATTTCCAGTTATTGGGCCAAGTTACGGGGCCTGAACCCTAATAATAATTACAGCCGCAAGCGGCAGTTCGCGGCTTCAAGCCTTTTTTCGCTCAACAGATGGAAGCAGCTGAACTGCCAAAATCAAAGCCGCGAGCAGCAGTGATCGGGTTTTGAGCTTCTCAAAGCAAAGCAAAGTCATTTCACCTGGTTTAATTCTGTATAAAGAAGGAGTGAGACCAATCACACCCTTGTTTCATCATTACAGTGTATGCAGCCTTTCTGTACTTGTACACTCAAAGTCCCACCAGTCATATTTCTTGGCATTTTGGGGACCATTCAACAGGTTAATTAAAAATATCCACTAAGTTTGGTGATGCTGGGACGAACTCCCATTGATTTGTGGCGATATTAGCGCCAGGCTCATGCAAATCTTTGGAACTGGTGGCGCCCCCTATGGAGTAATTTCCAAATAGTTTTACACACGTGGTTCAAAATTATTATAAAACGTATCCTGCGACTTTGGTATTGACAAACATTTTCTGATGTATAGTCTGACTTGTAGCGCCCCCTAGTGGTCGATTTGAATGAAACTTTCAGGGTATGTTTCAGGTACTCTTGTGAATATATCCTGCAAGCTTCGAGAAGATGGGCCCAACAGTTGTGGACTTAGCTCTATTGATGTGTTAAGCCACGCCCCTTTAAAGTTCATTGGTCAATATCTTGAAAACGAAATCAGATATCAACAAGCTTTATGCAATTTTTGATGAGGCTGGTCCAATAATGTTCCTCAGAAAATTTGCCAGCAATCGGTTGTACATTTTAGGAGAAGATGTCAAAAACGTGTTTTTCAAAAAATTCAAAATGGAGGAAAATAGAGTCTACGGACTTTCGTGGTCAAAGAGACTTTTTTGTATAACACATTCAGCAGCACATGTCTGTCAAATTTCAAATCAATGGGACTTATGGTGTGAGGGGGCGTGGCCTTGAAAATGTTGTAGCGCTAGCATGTGGCCAATTGGGATCATATTTTATGTGAAGCATTATGACATCATTTCCAGTTATGGTACCAAGTTTCATGTCTCTAGCTCGTTCCAGCTCACAGCAAATTGAGCAAAGGCATAATGTAGCGTATTATGCTAAATATAGGACATGCCCACATGCACCGATCAATATGACACTTCAGATCTTGGTTAATACTTGTCCCCAGAGCATGTGTACCAAATTTGCTAAAATTCTGTCCAGCGGATCTTGAGGTACAAGTTTTTGATGTTTTGGCGACCCCTATGGGTCGAGCGGGAAATGCTTTGGTACGCCTATTCCCAAACACATACTGAAGATATCTACCAAGATTTATGATGTTTAGACTAATGGTCAATGAATTATGGCCAATTTCCTGCTAAGTCCCTCCCATTGAAAAGTTTGTTGATCATTATCTTCAAAATGCAATGAGATATCCACAAGTTTTACGCAACGCTAAATGAACTTAGTCCAATAATGATCCACAGAACATTTGGTAGCAATCGGACCTACGGTTTAGGAGGAGATGTCAAAAATGTGTTTTTCAAAAAATTCAAAATGGCGGAAAATCTAGTTAGTCGGACTTTAGTGGTCCAAGAGGCTTTTTTGTAGATCACTCGAGCTGGACATGTATGTCAAATTTCAAGTCAATCGGACTTACGGTGTGAGGGGCGGGGCCTGTCCAAAATCGCGTTTTTGGGCGTTAATTACAGTGCCACCATGTGGTCGATTGTGGTCATATTCCTTAAGAAGCAGTTGCACATCATTTCCAGTTATCCCGTTAGCTCACGGGAATTTGAGCCGCTGCAGCAGACAACAAATAATAACAAATCAGCACAATCTTAGAAGGGTTCTGCCCCTTCGGGGCTTAAACCCTAATATTAACAAACCAGCACAAACTTAGAAGAGTCTGCCCCTTCGGGGCTCGTACCGTAATAAATCGGCACAAACTTAGAAGGGTTCTGCCCCTTCGGGGCTTGAACCCTAAAAGCTAAAACTAAACATTTCTGAAAAACTGAAACTACTAATTGACGACAGAAAAGAAATAATTTAGTTTTACTTTTGGACGGCACTTTTTAGGCGGACGTTTTACTGGTGTCCAGTAGTCATTTTCAGTCCAAAATGGTGGAAGCGTAGCTTTGCTGAAGGGAGCTGATATTGCAATGGAATGAACTTTCACTTCTTGGCAATATATCTTCTTTGCAAACGTGTCCACAAAGCGGTGACAAAATATCTGCAAAGCCACCGCACTAGCATATCGACATAAAATATAACACTGATGCAATCAATTCAGCTAATCAAAAAGGAGATATTCACTTTGTTTAACGGTTAAGAAACCGCTACAAACATATGAAACATGAAAAAAACAGCTAATTTAGACCATTTCAATTTAACTGGTGTGACTACAAAGCTAGCGATGGAGATAATCAGTCTTGGAATAACGGGAAAAACCGCCATGTTGACATGTTGTGTGTTATTAGCCACCAATTCAGCACCATAAACAACATAAACATTAAATAGGTTCATTTTATTTGCAGGTTTTGTAAATGCCAACAGCTGGCTAGAAACATAATTGGACTCAGCTGTTTCCTAGCAACACAATTCTGGGTAAACTCTGGTGGTGAAGGTGGATGAGGATATGATTTCAAAGCATCTACAGTCATCATCACCGAGGCAGTGGCCTCGCACACCGAACCTGCCGGACAGAACGCTGGGTGCCACTGGCTCATCAAAGTAACTGTGGAGCCATCGCTATAGCAACAGGCTCCTCTAACAAAAGGGCAAGGACCTGCGGCGTTTCAGCTGCTGCAGGATCTAAAGACACACACATACACAACGAAATACAGAAAATTCAAAAGCATGTTATATGTGGAACACACACAAACGGTGCTTATATTATCAGCCGAGATTGGAATCATGGTTTTAGTCCTTTATTGTTTACATTTCAGTTTTTAACAGCTGATCATTTGCAGACTGACTTTCAATAAGAGTAATGACCATAGTTTGTATATAACAAGTGGATGTAGTCACCGTGACATCACCCACTGGTTTGTTGGTAGACGGTTTTGAAGCCTCGAGTTCGGCATTTTGGCCGTTGCCATCTTTGCTTTTGGCCGCCGCCATCTTGGTTATTTACAACCAAAAGTGACACAAGAGGGTGATGCTGAATAAGGGGCCGTTCACATGCCATGTTTTTTGCGCCCTCAAATCCATTGTTATCAATGCAGAGCACCTAAGCGCCTATTTTTCAGGGCGCAATAGATGCGTCCCGAGATAAAAATAGTTCAACTTTTGGAGCGCTGCAGCGCGCACTGCATGTCATATGACAAGGAACAACCAATCACAGCCGGCAGATATCTTTTCTTTCTTACATAAATATCAGTATACAGTAAATATATGGAGGAGTAGTTAATCATTTTGGTGCAGGGCTACTCAGACCTTTACCATCTGAACCAAGGCTTATGCTACCGTGGTGTAGTTCGTCTATAGCCTAACGTTAGCTTTTTACTTCTGGCGATTGCATTCACACTTCAAAAATCATAAAGTGGTGTTCATTTGTGATGATTATCTTGCTGAACAAAATGTGTAATTATCATGTTATATCAACATATATCATATCAACGTTTGTTTTGCCACATTTTCTGCAATAATCCAAAACCCAATGGAAAAACACCATTGTTTTTTTGTTGAGGGAACCAGGGCGATGCTAACTTCCTGGTTGGCCTACAAAAATATGTCATCCCTGGAGCACTCTATTGTCACATTGTTATTATAAAAAATATCAATTTTAGCCACTTTAACATTTTACACATTGATCAAAGAAATATGTTGATTTTCCGTCGACTTACAACAAGTTGTACAACCGTGTCAATCTCATCTACACTTACTACTAAACTTAGATTAGTCAATTGTTTCTCAAACCAGGGAAACGCCTGACAATGAGCACACAAGACCCAGAGATCTGAAACCAGTCTGCTGCTCCCAGTGTGGGTGATCTCCCTCCGTTTGTGTCTGTGCAGGTCTACCGCTAATTCTTCAATATTTCAGACATACACCAACTGTCTTCTCATCCCTTTCCATCCTCTTTCTGAAAAATAATTCATGCATGTCTGGCATGGTAGCTCTATATAAAACGTCAGGGGCTCACCAATAGTCAATAACAATTCCTTTGTTGAGAACCATTTAAAGTCTATGGTAATCCCTCCAGTAGTTGTCAAGATATTTCCCTTTCAACTGAATTAACTCACTTTTCAGTCCCATGCTAGTATGGCTTAAAAAATAGCGGCAGGTGAGAAGTAAAGGTGAAATATGAGGTGAGAGAGTCAGAGAGGGTACAAAGCAGAGGGAGGATTGAGATCTGACTGATAAAATACAGAGAAAGATGCACAGAGAACGGTTGAGCTTTAAATTGTAAAGCTCATCAGTAGTGGCAGATTCAGTGCAGATGTGGGAGGCCGGAGGGAGCGGCCATGTTAATTATAAAACATTTTGGGGAAGGAGTGTGTTCACTTACACACACACACTGTACAGACATGCTCAGAGTGCACACAAGCTCACATGTCACAACTCTTCATGACTTTACTTGAGGAAGAGGTGAAGAGCTCAAATGATTGTACAGGACAGATGAATCTGTATTTATATAGTTGTATGAGTGGTCCCAGCTATAGCCTCTTCAAAAATTATCTTTGCTTTGTTCATTTATTTACACGCTACACCAGCAGGGGGCTGCATGATGAAGAAGTCAAAAGGACTGAAAAATGTAAGAGAATGAGTAATGACCAGAAAGAACACAGCTCAGGGAAATTAAGAATTTAACTGTTGTTTACCGTCTCTAATGTCAACAAAAACATGAAAAATGAAGAAGAGGAATACAGAAATTAAGTTAATCTAATTATCAAGTAGTGTGCAAAACATTTTGGGCTGCAAGCCTGCACAAACTGCAACATAACAAGTATTTCTCTTGCAAATGCATCCTTATTTTTTGGTAGAAACAATACGAAGAATTAATTTATAGAGAAGTGAAGTCCCGCCCCTTCCGGTGGAGCCAATGGGACCTTATTTCCGAAAAAATATGAATGGTAGTCAACGGCGAGAAACAAATATTGTTTTGATCCCATTTGAATTGTGCCATGAATCACACGTTTGTCAATTTAAAAGATAATTTTGCAAGTCAAGAAAGTCACAGTTTGTTGTAAAACTGTTGAAGTATAAGTCTCTCTTGCTGAAACTACGGTGCCTGTGTGTTTCGTACTGGGATGTACTCACACCAGCAACGGGTCTCGCTCGTTCTTTCTCTTTCCGGCTGATAAAAAGACCAGGAGACGCTGGATAAAACACATCAGGTAAACTAACATTTCATTTGTGCGTGGAACATAGCTAAGTTAGCTAGCTAGCTAGCTAGTGTTGGTGACGTTTATTGTGTGAGACAAGAGATGTAGTTCACTGAGCGGTTTCACACAAAACTAAATGATACTACGACAAACTGCAACTTTCTTGACTTGCAAAATTATCTTTTAAATTGACAAACATCATATGTGTGATTCATGGCGCAATTCAATTTGTCCCTCTCCGTTGACGACCGTTCATATTTTTTCCGAAATAAGGTCCCATGGGGTCTACCGGAAGGGTTGGGACTTCGCCTCTCTATATGCACAGTAATAATGAGATCTCAGCGTGAAACCATGGCAATGTCTCATGACATGTATGAAGTCTTATAATGTGGCTTCATGAGCTTTTTCAACCTCTCGAATGTCACGCAGGGCGATGGAAGAACTTTACAACCAGACTTCATCTGATTGTTTGCTTTACTGCAAATGTCAACACGTGTCAATCATGTTTCTCTCCGCTGTCAGCTTCATTCATATCGTTTTAATATGAGAGGAAGAGACAGTCAAAACCTCAAAGAATGTGAAATCCATACCTAAATATAGAGATATCTGAGGTCAGCATCACTGCAGACTGTGAAGAAACAGACTGTCTTGTAACTAAAAGGTCACAGTTTGAGCCCATATGTCAAGTTAAAATGCCCTTGTGTAAAACACTCGACCCTTCTTCCTCACTCACTGTCAGATATTCTCAGTAGGAGCATCAGCAAAATGGAAATTGTTCAGTTTTTCTAGCCTCTTTGGCAGGCAGTTGGTCTGCCTTCAGTCTGTTATAGCAGCAGCTCAGAGGTATGAGAGTCAGACTCAGGACTGGATGGTTGCCCGTTTGAATTCATTTTAGACTGAAAATTAATCAGACACACACTCCCCTTAACGGCTACAGAGTTACACGTGAGCTGGCCTCCTGAAAGGGAAACACATTCTTAACATTATCTCCATACTAGAGTTTTGTGTCGTTTTGTAAAAACGACTCAGATGTGCTGAAACAACATCCCTTTAAATTTTAGCCCTGCTACTAACATTACTTGAGGAAGGCCCGTTGGTTAGTCCTGTGCATCGCCCGTCATCCTCAGCTGTACTTTGACATCAACACCAACATAACATGGTCACACGATAACGTTCATGCTAAATATTAGCATGTTAACATGCTGTTATATTAACAGACTGTTTCAGTTTCATATTAAATAGAGTGGTGCAGGAATGAGTCCTAAAACTCGGAAATGAGTTAGCATTTTAGGACTTCCCTCGTCTCAAAGTCAATGGGTTTTTAGTTAGATGAAGTAGGGTATGTGGTTAACACAAGCTGTAGAGATTTTAACGTTTTGTTCTATGATATAAAATACATCAGTAAATATCCCACTTGTTTATTTTGAAGCTTTTACTTCAAACTCTGTAGCCGTTAAGGGGAGTTAAAAGGGACTCTATGTAAGAATCAGAAATTGCTTGTTAACCGACACATGTGGCCGTTAAGTCAATGAAAGTCAGCGTCCTGTCGCTTGTGCTCGCTCTACATAGACATGAACGAGCACCGGTCAAAACAGTGAGGCGACACGTCAGCTAAAACCACAATATCACTCTATATTTCACCTGCTTGGCAGTAATGTTAACTGACCAGACGAAGGTCTCTCCATGAATCAATGCTGATACTGTGTTTCCTGCTTCAGGCTCTCGTCTTCAGCAGTGTGTAGTGTGCGCGCATGCACGTGATAGATGGAGCGAGTGAGAACGAGCGCGGTGTGTGAGTGAAGCTAAGCAGGCAGGTAGAGGACCAGAGCAGCATCGACTTCTGCCCTGGAGACCAAAGCTACGGTCTCCCCTGTCTTCTGGCCACGGTCGGGGGGCTGGAGCAGGAAGAGTTGACACTGTTTTGCAAGATGGGCTTCACGAGATATTACTTTGCGGTTTTGGTGCTACCGTGTAGTTTGTGTTGGAACAGCGTAGCCACACGCGAGTGCGCATGAGACACCGACCCGATTTATACATGTAAGAAGCTACAAACAGTCCCTTAAAAGAAGGCGGTTGCTAACAAGTGGCTAAATGAGACTACTAAAATACGCTAGGTGGTGTTATTGATGGTCATTTTCTATAAATGCAGGTATTGTCAAAACATTCACAATAATGACATAAAATGTCACTATAAACACATAATTCCACTTGTGAGGCTGCAGCTTGACTAATACGAAATAAGAAGTAGACTTAGTCACTGTGACGTCACCCATTTGTTTGTGGACTGCCGTTTTGAAGAATCGAGTTCGGCATTTTGGCCGTCGCCATCTTGGTATTTGGCTGTCGCCATCTGGGTTTTTTGCAACCAGAAGTGACACGAGAGGGTGGAGCTAAGTACAACCAAATGCTGAATAAGGCATTTCTAGGTGACCAAAAAGGTTATAATTAACTTTCATGAGTTGAAAACACACTGTGAAAGGGTTAAAGTTCTAAGATGAAAACACAGAAAACTCCCAGACCAGACAATGCCGTGGTAGCGACCTGTCAATCACAAGGTCTAAACGCCCTAAAGCATACCCTGCTTTATGGTCTATTTGACTCTAAATGGGACGATAATTTACTAAATGAACATCATGCTGTATTGAAGAAGACTTGAAACTAGTGATTGAGACATGAAGAGAAGCTCTAAACTGTGTCTGCACTATCACAACAATACTTGAGTGCTGTCCTCTTGCCCTGCTCCTCCAACACAAAAAATAGAAATAAGACCTTTTCCCACCCCCCCCTTTTCCCATCCCACAAAGGGAGTAATCACGCTCTGGCCCTCATCCCTCTCAATAACATCCTCATGGTCAATCTGCCGGACAGAGAAATCCCCCCTCTCGCCAGATTACAGCACCGGCCGGCTGGGATTAGGTTTTGAACAGCGGCAGGACTCAGATGCTACTAGCAGAGAGCAAAACAACCACACCAAAAGCATCTTCATTTCTCCTCAAGTGCCTCCCAGGCCGGGCAAAAAGCCCATGATTTAAGGCTTTTTGTAGCAAATTGGATGTAGAAATACAGAAAGTAATCCAATGGCTCTGAAATGAAACTTGCAGCATCAATCTAAAATCCACCACGGTTCACTCTGAAACCAGTGATTGTGTACAACATACTGTACCTGTATTATGTAAATAGATTTTTTACTATAGTTTTACAATTCAGTTTCACTACTAAATCAGTTAAAATAAATTTAACAAGACTCGGTCAAAACCGAGTATATGGCTGGACCGTATGGTCAAGTCTGTGAATTTGTAGCTAAATTCGTACACAAATAGTCAGTGGTCATATCTATAATGTTTTGTGAACAGTTTTTTCCACTTATATCTTAATGTTTGATTGAAAGCCAACTTATAATGAAGCAAATGACATTAAGTAATAGTAAATGGTAACATTTACTAGTCAGTATATTATACATTTTATACAAGGTGAAAAGGTATTAGCATGACATACAGTATGCAAGGTTAAAAGTATTTGAGTTTTTTTATTAAAGCATGTGTATCAAAAGAATTCATCATATAAGTGGTGTTCAATATATACATAAGTTGCGAAAGATTATCAGCGTTGAGATATCCCCGCTGTCATCACTGACGTTGTTGCTGCCGTGTTTATTCCTAGATGGAGTGTTAATGGAGCAACTACAATGTTAACGTAGCCTGCCACTGATCGATCCGAACTCCATTCAGAAAACAAGCATTTTAAAAGTTGTTTGCTTGTTGTCATGGTAACAGACCTGACAAAGCATGAATTCAGACTTTTTACTAATCAGCATCATTATGTAGTTATTTCGGCAAACTTTGATCTGTTTACAACAACGTCGCTGCCGTATTTATGCCTAGATGACGTTATGTTGAGTGTTGATGGAGTAGCTACAATGTTATCATAGCCTGGCATTGATCGATCCGAACTCCGTTCAGAAAACAAGCATTTTAAAAGTTGTTTGCTTGTTTTGTTGCGGACAGACTTGACAAAAAATAAATTCAGACTTTTTACAAATCAACATCATTATGTTGTTATTTCGGCATTATTTTGATCCGTTTATTGTAATTAAATCACAGCAAAGTCTGTTTATTTTGGGTTCATACCGCAGTAGCGACGTGTGGCTGCTAGATAGTCAGTTCATGGCGGAAATGGAGGAAAGCCAGGCGAAAATTTGCGAACATAACATAACTTAAACGAACATAAACAATAACAAATGCACAGCAACAGCACTACGTAATGTTACATTGAACCGCTGACGCGCTCCCCAGCAAAAAGGAAAACACGGAACTGTTCTCCGCCTTTTCATTTTGAAAGAGCAACGACCAATGAGGAAGCTCCAGCAGTCAGCCGACCAATCCTGTAACTTCATCACTCAGTCAGTCACTCACTCACTCACTCAGTGACAGACTTTTGCGTCTGTAGGGCTGGCCCTCTGCGGTCCAGCCAAAAAACTGATTGAGTTAATGGGATGTTATATAGCAAATTCCTGGCTTGTTACAAGTCTCTATTTAGGTTCTTTAGTAATTATGTTTATATTTAGAAATGTCTTACATTTAAATCATATAGATATGGTATTGTTTTATACTTTTTTTCCATTATTGCATGTCAATGAGATAATGCATTTTTGGTAACACTTTATAATAACTATCATTTATGAATGGTAAATTGATAGTTAATTAAACTTAGTCAATAGTTATTTTACTGTTAAACATCAAAATCCTGATTAATAATGTTTACCAGTTATTAGTAATGCTATTATTTCTGTTATTTTATCATAAGTTTGTGTAATATGAAAAAATGAGTTTATAAATTATATATTGTATCATAGCTGATAAGACACGCCAACAATTACATTCTGATTACATTAGTATTTATTAGTTTATTGTTGCACACATAACATTATATATACTATATTAAGTATTTGTTAATGATTATCAAATTATTTGTAAATTTTTAAGAAATCGTTTGTTCAACATCTATAAACATTACATCGATAGATAGACCAGAAACCAACTATTAACCTTTATAACCGCAGTATTAATTATTTAAATAATACTATAGATACGTTACAATGTATTTATTAACCATTTAACAAGGTATTATAATCATCAGTTGCAACTTTATATAGCCATCCATATTATGATTTTAGACGGTTTACAAACCAATTATTAATCATTAACAAAGTGTTACAAATATCTATGTTTATAGATGTTTTAGAAACAACTTCTTAAAGGTTTACAAATAATTTGGTAATTATTAACCATGGAAGAAATAACCACTGTTGCTGCTTTGCACATGTTGTGGAAGTCCCAGATATGTCAGAAAACCAAACGCCGGGTTCATTACATCACGAGCTGTATTCACATACAGTGCCATTGCACTGACTGTATCTAGCAAGCCACACGTCGCTACTGCGATATGAACCCAAAATAAACAGACTGTGCTGTGATTTAATTGCAAAAAAATGCTGAAATAACGACACTATGAAGTCGATTTGTAAAAAGACCGAATTCATGCTTTGTCAAGTCTGTCCGCAACACAACAAGCAAACAACTTTTAAAATGCTTGTTTTCTGAATGGAGTCTGGATCGATCAATGCCAGGCTATGCTAACATTGTAGCTACTCCATCAACACTCAACATAACGTCATCTAGGCATAAATATGGCAGCGACGTTGTTGTAAACGGATCAAATGTGTGCCGAAATAACTAAATGATGCTGGTTAGTAAAAAGTCTGAATTCATGCTTTGTCGGGTCTGTCCGCAAGACAACAAACAAACAACTTTTAAAATGCTTGTTTTCTGAATGGAGTTCGGATCGATCAGTGCCAGGCTATGCTAACATTGTAGCTGCTCCTGCTCCATTAACACTCCATCTAGGAATAAATACGGCAGCAACAACGTCAGTGATGACAGCGGGAATATCTCAACGCTGATAAACTTTTGCAAAGTATGTATATATTGTTACACATCACTTATATGATGAATGCTTTTGATACACATGCTTTAATAAAAAACTGAAATACTTTTAACCTTGCATACTGCATGTCATGCTAATACATTTTCACCTTGTATAAAATGTATAATACACTGACTAGTAAATGTTACCATTTACATTACTGAATGTCATTTGCTTCATTATAAGTTGTAAAAACTGTTCACAAAACATATAGACATGACCACTGACTATTTGTGTAACAATTTAGCCACAATTCACACTGACCATATACGGTCCAGCCATATACTCGGTTTTGACCGAGTCTTGTTCCAAATAAGAATGAAACAAACACAATAGCTTGATAAGCCTGTGATGTCACTACAAACTGTAGTTTACACACTGAACGCATTATGTGCAGATGTTTTGTAGCAGCGTCCCTAATCCCAACACAATGGCACAAGAGGGAGACACAAACAGATAATCCACTTTCTCCTCCTGGAGCTGCAGTTTGTGAAAAACAAACAATAATACCAGGATTTACAGTAAAAACCTTCATCTTCAGATTTCAAATCCTTCATTCACCAGTTTACTGGATACACCTTTTGTGTTGGTTTTAACTGTGGCCACCAATTTTTCCTTCCTATAGTCTAGAAAGGATGATTAAGCACTTACTTATGGGTTAAGGCTGCCCTGTATGAGTGGCATGCCGCTCGGCTGGGAAACCTTCTTATATGGTGTGCAGGCACCATGTCAGGTGTGGCAGGTATGACCTTCAGTGTCTATCAGCTGATAACCAAACAGCTGCAGGTAATGGAGATGCTGCGTTATACTAAAATTCTACATTTTCACAGCTTTTAAAGGGCCATTATTTTGTTTTTAGGTTTTTATATCATTCTGTATCTTCACAGTGGTGTTCCTTATGTATTCAAATTTGAACATTCACAAATTTTGGTTGAAGTATGTATGTTTTCAAAATGCTATTTTCCCACGCCCTTCTAAAAACCTTATCCCACGTGACCTGATGTAGGTTTCTGTATGATGACGCTACTACACGTACAGTATATATACATCCTTATATTCAGTGTATTAACGTTACATACAGTAACTTAGATGGCGGTCGCCAGTTTGGAAAAGCAGACAGGAGTACCAGCAGGAAGCTAAGCAATGTACTGCTGTGGATGCCACGTTAGTTTGGATCCAAAAGTCACACAATAACACAAATTAACCATTCGATGCAGCAGTAGACCAGCACACCCTTGTCCTGCGACGTAAAATTACTGTTTTTGTGAATGGAGTCTGGTGGCTTTGAAGACAGCGATATAACGGCTTCAGTCCCCCGTCTGAAAGGGCTGTCTGATGGCGAGGTAAAGCGGTGAAAATATTTTAAATATGGCGTACTGATATTGATTTTTTTTAGGTGGCTAAAATACGTTTTTCTGCTGCTCCTGTCCACAGCCGCTTTACCTTACATCAGACAGCTCTTTCCAACGGGGAACTGAAGCCGTTATATTGCTCTCTTCAAAGCCAACAGACTCCATTCACAAAAACAGTAATTTTACCTTGCAGAACGAGGGAGTATACATACTTACTTTCAGTTATTTCCAAACTTAGCACTGCTAACTTTGACTCAGTTAGTGCGAGCATTCACATTATTCATAACCGGATTGATTAGTTTTCTTTGGTAACCTACGTCACTGCTTTTTGCAACGGCGTTTCCATTTGAAAAAAAATGGAAAATATGTTTGTATTAGTATATACAGCATATAATGCTACGGGTACACATGGTATTTAGTTTACACGTCGCACAAAATTCTCGATTTCAGGTCGGCATGTGCCGTTTTGTGTTCTGAATTTAAATGCAGTGGAAACCACAGCCAGCTGGCTCAAAGAGGCACTGGTTTTTGAGCGTACACCATGTAAACCAAAATGACTTTTCAGGTCAATCGATTGTCCATAGTTAATCATGATTAATATAAATGATTAAATTGGGCGTCTGTGGCTCGAAGGGTAGGGCAGGTTGTCCACCAATCGGATGGTCTTGGTGGTTTGATCCCCGGCTGCTCCGGGTAATTATGTCGATGTGTCCTTGAGCAAGACACTTAACCCCAAATCACTCCCGAAGGCATAGCCATCTGTGTGTGAATGAGTATTTAGATTAGATCCTGATGGGCAAAGTTGTGAATGGGTGAATGCTGACATGTAGTGTATAGCGCTTTGAGCGTTCGGAAGACTAGAAAAGCACTATATAAATACAAGTCCATTTACCAAGTCCAAATTAATTGCATATTTTTTATCTGTTCAAATGAGTACCATTGAATTCCTTAGGATTTCTAGTTTCATATGATACCACTATCTTTACGGCAGTAGCTCAGTCCATAGGGACTTGGCTTGGGAACCGGAGGGTTGCGGTTCAAGTCCCCGCATGGACCAAGTACTGAGGGTGAACTGGTAGCTGGAGAGATGCCAGTTCACCTCTTTGGCACTGCCGAGGTGCCCTTGAGCAAGGCACCAAACCCCCAATTGCTCCGGGCGCCTGTCAGGGGCAGCCCCCTCGTTCTGACATCTCTCCATTAATGCATGTATATAGGTCCTGTTTGTGCATGTGTCTGTATTTCGGCGTGTGTGTATTTCGGGCCTGTGACATAACAGAGTGAAAAAATGGAATTTCCCCATGGGGATTAATAAAGTGCCTTTCTTCTTCTTCTTCTTCTTCTTGCTCCAGCCCAAGCCCGATACAACCTCTGAAAGATCGATTGCGTTAATGCGTTAAAGAAATTAGTGGCGTTAAAACAAATTTGCCTTAAAGCTGCAGTATGCGATATTGGCGCAAATATGATTTAAAAAAGTTATTTTTAGAAAACGGCCGCTATATCGTGACAGTAGTACATGAAACAGGTAACCTGAAAAAAAACATGTTTCTCTGTGTCCTACTGTGTCCTCCGGTGCTCCTAACGGCATCTGAAGGATTTCACTCACCGGAGGAAAACAAGGTCCGCTGCCAGCTGCAGTCTATGAGAGCCAGTTGTCAATCACTCGCGATCTCCGACCACACGGTCAAACTAGGCAGCGCTGATCAAATATGAATCAATATTCTGTTACTGTAATGCCTATTTCTCTCCTCAAATGTTCTCAGAATCATCTAGTAGTTACTGTTTAGCTGTAAAATGAGAAAGTTTGTGACGCGGCCGCCATTGTAAAATCTGTTGAAGGAAGCCAAGTTCTGGTCACATGACCGGAGCACAGCCAATAGGAACGCTCTCTCTCTCTGAAATGACCTGTGATTGGTCAAAATCTGCCGTCACGGGCTAGATTTTTTCTAAAGCCTGAAAACAGAGACATGAGGAGGAGCAGAAGTCTAGTTTTCTCTCAGAACATTTGAATTACAATATGCTGAAAGGTTATTATGGAATTTTTGCCAAATTATGCCAAAAAATTGTTGCCTACTGCCACTTTAACGCGTAATCACTTTAACTTTGACAGCCCTAATTATTTATATTATTTCTCACGCCGTAAAACCTGAGCTTGTGGGTTTCAGGCTGGCTTATGAAAGGATCATGTTGTCTAAATAAGTAGCTAGGAAAATCCATTTAAAAAAATAAGATATCAGGATATCAACCTCATACAAAAAACTGTTTATTCGACAGTGTCTAGGTCCAAGTACCAACAGACCCCATACAAAATAAAAAAAGAAAAACAAATGCTACAAACTTCCAAAGAACAGAGATAACTTCCATCTACACAAAACTTCTCCTTAAAAATACATTACCATTAACACAAAAGAGTATTGATTAAAGATAATATATGTAAGGGGATTCCCGTCATATTTAAGTGATATTACATAACAAGCCTGGTAAGGTGTTGAATGGGAAAGGAGGGCGCGGTGAATGAGAGCGAGAGTGAATGACTGTACGTGTGTTTTTGTGTGTTTTCTTCTTCCAACAGACTGGGAGAAGAGGGCAACAGTCAGTGATGCAGCAGTCACGTGGGCAGGAAAATAAAAAGAGGAGATAAAAAGAAAAGGAAATGGGTACGAGAGGTAGTGAAGGGGTGCGCAGAGAGGTAGCAGATAGCGAGAGGAAGATTTCTAAAAGAGGTAGCTAGCAGATGAATAAGGAAGAGGTAGCAGAGATACTAACAGTGCTAGCGAAGGGGGAGAGGAGAGTCAAGACTTCACATTAAAACAACCTTATTTGAGCTCATTATCAACCTGAATGAAGAAAGTTAGAGCACGCCATATTTGTTTAGCATGTGAGGAAATGAGTAGAGTGAGCAGGAGAGTAAATTTTCTTATTGTCAAGATTAGTTTACCTTTATTTTAAGCCAACATGCATGTTAAACTTGAAGACTTAAACTGTGTAGGGCTGAAAACAATTGATTAGTTGGCAAAACAGTCTTGTCAAATGGTCCTTTAATAGCGGTTCTGGAGCTTTTGATTGTATCACATGGTATTCCTCAGTCATGGAATTGTAGCTGGTCAAATCTATTTTTTGAGCATTTTTAGGATTCCCATGACAACTGGGCAACCTTGTCGTAATACGACCAAAAGCTGCAGAACAGCTAATAATGGGATCTTCTGGTGAGATTGTTGAGCTGTTTCCAAGGTCGAGAATTAACTTTCAGTCAGAAAAGTCATTAAAATGCGCAGCAACAATGGAAATTTGAACATCTACAATACCATATCAACTGCTGAGGAATAGTGTGCCATACAATAGAAAGATCTAGGACAGCTACTGATGGATCTTGTGATTCTTTTTAGCTGATTTTTTTTTTTTTTTTTAAATCAACTAGTCAACAGACATTGTAGATAATTTATTACCAAGCAAGAATACTAAATATCTGCTGGTTCCAGTTTTAAATCTCAGGATGAAACAATTAATAAAAAATAATTAATAGAGAATTCACATTTAAGTCAATAAAATGTCAGGAGATGGTGAAAATGTGCCTCTTACAAACACCTGAAGCTCAAGGTGACGTCTTCAAATGTCTAGTTTTGTCCGACCAACCAGCCTGTTCGCTCGAAAAGGCGTATAAATGCCACGATAATGCCGTTGTTGTTTCTCTACGTGTTTTACTTAGTTTACGTTCTTATTTTGAGCCCAACCATGACGTTTTCTCTTACCCTAAGTGGTTTTCTTGCCTGAACCTAACTGCGGACGTTTGCGTGGCGTACAAATGACACGCAAAAAACGGCGTACAAACGAGACGCAAAAAGGCTAAAATGGGTACTCATGACACGCGGAATGTCCATGTAATTTCCTTGTATTTATACGCCTTTCTGTGAGACCGGGTTGGACCAACAGTCCAAAACCCAGTTATTCAGTTTAACATCATATAAGACAACAAATCTGCAAATATTCCCATTTGAGAAGCTGGAACCAGATGATATTTTTGCTTGAAAAATGACAAAAAATTATCTAAATAGCTCCCAATTAATTTACTGTCAATTGACTAATCGATTACTCATCATCTCAGCTCTATAAATAAATGTTTGGTGGTTGTTCCATTTGTTTACACACCTTTTTATTTGCTACAACACCACAGGACACAGAATTTAAGGACTAAACTCTGAAATCATGATTCTCATTTGCTTCTCATTGGCAGCGCTGTATATTTCAGTGTGCCGACCACAAATAGGTTGATAAGCAGGAATGAGGATATTGCTTAGTTTTCGTGTGGCTAATGGCCAAAAAGCAAAAATGTGCGTGGAGGTGTGTGTGTGTGAGGTTGGGTAAGCGAGGTAGGCAGCACTAGGCGTTAGGAAATAGTGAGCAGAGGAGGTGGGGGATGGGGTTTATTCGCTACAGTATCATCAGCACCTAAAAACATCTAGAAGCCCGCCGCGCTGAGGAAGAGCGTCATTGATGTTCTGATGTTTCAGTCGAGCTGCATCACAGCGTCTCCCTCTCTGTAAAGGCTTTGTGAAGGTCAGCAGGAGATTATATCTGTGTGTTTATGTGTGCGGTGGTCTAGTGCTTTGTGGCAGGGTCTGGCCAAGCCGGTGTGTGTGTTCGCACAGCCTCCAGTGTGAGCCTCAGCTTAGCTTACATTTCCGTGTGTGTGTGTGTTACAGTGCTGTGGTTGGTGTGGGGCAGGAGGAGGAATGATGGCGTTTTTAGCCTCAGTTTGTGCCTAATCAGATGCTTTATGCTTTAATTCATTTTTAAAAAGATAAGTCTGGTTATATTGTATATTTTTGTTATTGTCAACAAATCCAGTCAAAGAAAACCAACCATGAATTGATTCCTCTGCACCATTGAGCTCCACTGTCGTCCAAAAACTATTAAAAATACATCAATAGGCCACGTTCCTTCATTACCACGAACACACATTTATTTTGAGTAAATCCCACACTAGAGCACCGAATGTTGATTAATCCCCTGCTAAAAATAGTCCCCAGCAAAGGCTTTGTTTACTCCTGTTTGAGCAATATTTGCTAAAAACTACAGTGGCCAGCTGTTTCAGGAAACTACTGAGCCTTTTTTTAAAAAGAAATCAAACCATATATCTGACACATTTTTAAAGGTTTACATCTTCATCAGGGCTCATGGTTGAGAGCAACCAACATAGTAGGAAAAAAATTAAGTTGGTTTTGGTCTTATCATGGGATTTGTTGACAATAAAAAAAAATAATGCCAACCTTATACTTTTAAATTCAGTCAGGAAAAAATTGGGTTTCTGTCAAAAATTAGACAAAACTTCAACATTTTGGCAGATCACCTTGTTGTCATCTTTGTTTAGGTCAAGGAACAGTTACGTATCTTGCCAAACAGATTAGAAAATTATTTTTTGTAGCGGCAAGACAAAAACTTTTAATATCTTGAAAAACACGTCAAATTTGGAGGTTTTTTTGTCGATCGATCTGCCTCGTTTCACCAATTTGTACTTCTTTTCACCAAAGATTACATAAGAGGCACAATCTGCGGTGACGGTAGTTAAACGAGTGAACCGCCATGATACACCCTGGCTTGAACACATACATTCACAAACACACACACACAGAACTACAGTGTATCATTTAAAGAGGAGCGAGAGGTAGATACTCGACAAGACATGAGCGAGGCAGGCTGTGTGTGTGTTTTATTCATATCATTATCTGAAAAACCTGCTAAGCCACACACACACACACACACACACACACACACACACACGCACACACACACACACACACACACACACACACACCTGACCGTCCCTCTGGTCTCACTAGCTCCCCCTAGTGTTTGGCTTGCAGAAAGAGGCACCAGACAAGAAGAAGCGTGTGTGTGTGTTAAAGAGAGACAAGAGGGGGGGGGGGGGTTACAGTGTCATTTAACACAGCATTGGAAAGAGGGGGAAAAAAAGGTGAGACAGACTGTGTTTTATCTGTTCTCTCTCCTTGTTTTGTTTTCTGTACACGGAGTCATTCTCTCCAGCCTCCATCTGGCCCAACAGAGCAGAAAACAGTGTTTATTACTAGACGATCCTTGCCGCTGTGCCCTGAGAGGAACTCTGCATGTGTGTGTATGGAAAACTGGGTTACCCTTGCCACTAAACCCTGAGTGTGTGTGTGTGTGTGTGTGTGTGTGTGTGTGTGTGTGATAAAATTTATGGTAGTTTTGAGTGTTGAAGGAAATATAACGAGCCAGTAGCAAAGGCCATCAAAAAGGGGTTCAGAGATAGAGTTAGTTTTGTGTTGTGTGTGTGTGTGTGTGTGTGTGTGTGTGTGTGTGTGTGTGTGTGTGTGTGTAGGTCTTAGTTGTCAGCCACTCGTCCACTCGCGGGCGCTGGAGGACCCACAAGAACTGGAGGGACCGCTTCAGCCTGTGAAGGTTGTGGGCCAGGGTCTGGAAAGAGGAAAGATGCTGTTTTTTAGAGAAAGAAAAAAGCGCTTTCTGGGGTGACGGAGACTCCTTAGTGGCTTGATAATCGTTTCCAACCTGGGGATCCAGAGTCAAGACCAGAGGTCTTGAGTTCTTATGCATCCCATTCATGCAGGCAGACGTGCAGACCTTTTTAATTTAGTACATTTAGTACTAGAGGTCGACCGATTAATCGGTCGGCCGATTAATCGGCCGATTTTTTGACATTTTTTCATAATCGGCATCGGCCGATGCCTGAGCATATTAGGCCGATTACCAAGCAGGCACATCTGCGGGCAGCCCAGTGTTGTTGTTGCTGTGGAACACGTGTGACACCGCCCATTGTGTGTCAATCAAATTGCCATTCTGCCGGGAGAAACCGGTAGGCTTAAATTCTTCTCTTTCAAAGCCCTATATATTTAATTGGTTAGATATGAAATGTTACTTTTAGAGAGGAAACACTTGAGCTGTATTGATAGCGAGCCTCCAACCAGCTACCTTACAGGTAGGGATGGGTACCGAAACCCGGTAACGGGCTCGGGTAATGATAAGCTCCGACGTTATCAATTCTGTTTTTGGTAGCGGAGAATTTCCCTCCGTAAGTGACGTTAGCTGTGTGCGTGGCGGAGCAGCTCTCACATACACGCTTTTGCAGCGCTGTGTTCAGACACACACAGAGCTTCTACTCTTAGTAACTATGACGGAGAAAACTAAACTTATAAAGCGTGATTACACTTTACTAGAGTTGATGCTGACAATGCTTGTCATAAGTGCAAGTTTGCGTGTGATGGCGGAAACACGAGCAATTTGTCAAAACATTTAGCAAAAAGTTCACTTCCTCATTAAACGTCTCTATGGTCTATGGGTCCTACATAGCGTCTATGATGTCACCGCTGTGTAATACAGTGAACAAAGTTATTATTATTTTTTGATCAATTAGATTATGGCCATATAGCTTGTAACAGTGTCTGTCAACAAACATAAATAAAAAACATGCTTTAGGACAGTTTTGGAAAGGTGCTTAAAAGGTTTTGAGCCCTGTACTATTACTACTATTAACCATCGTGCACAAAATAAAATATGCACTGCAGTGCAGACACAAAGTGCAGATTGGATAGACAGACCATAAGTGTTGTTCAATAAATGTTTACTTAAGTTAAGACATTTTGTGTATTATTTGTTATTATTAAGCTGTTATATTTTATCAGATGGAGGAAAAAAAGAAAACCAGCCAAACATATCGGCAAAAAAAAAAAATCGGCCTCATATATCGGCCATCGGCTGTCCTGATTCTGTAAAAAATCGGCATCGGCCATAAAAAACCCATATCGGTCGACCTCTATTTAGTACATCGCGGAGGTGACTAAATCTATCAAAAAAAGATTCCCTTTGGAGCACACCGTACTCAACGCATCTTTCTATCCGGGTGCTGACAGCGCGTTGAAGATGCTGAGGGATTTCCTCCTGATAAAGCGAGTGTCTGTGTCTCTTTTCATCTTTTCTCTCCATGCCCTTATAAATGCACAATCTATAAGCTTGTTCTGTACGGACGGACAGATGGACAACCCGAAAACATAATGCCTCTGGCCGTGACAGTCACCGGCGAGGAGGCATAAAAATTTTAATTAAAATGACAGGTAATAACAGATTATGACGGAATTTTTATGACCATTTTGACGGACAACGAGAAAGTCAAACAACCCCTGGTCTGGAGGTAAATCTCAAGGGTTAGGAGGTGATTAATGAGACAGAAAAAAAGACAAATCATGTATATTTTTCCAGACTTTTCAGTCATCTTTGCTTTTTAAATGTCTAGTTTTACCTCTAAAACTAATACCTCTGGGGTTAGCGCTGTAGCGATGGTAGTCAAATATACAAAGTTTAGTTTTTAGGGCTCACAAGTCAACAACTTTTTAAAAAAATAACTGGAGCTAATGTTATGTTATGGTCCTCTCAGTGATTCCCAATGTGGGGTCCAAGGACCCCCAGGGGTTTTTGAGGGGGTTCAAGGAGGTCCCCAGGAAAAAGGGGAATACATTTTTTTTTCACTATCCATAAATAACACAATGACAATATCTATGACAATTTTGGTCATGGGTTTCATACACTTTAGGTAATAAACCATCTAAAAGCAAAAATCCTTCAAATGGAGGATCCTGGGACAAAATCTTATCAAATGGGTGTCCGTGGTCTAATTTGCGTCAGTTTAGGGGTCCTTGACGTGAAAGAGTTTGGGAACCACTCCTCTTAGCAGCTAAGTCCAGGTTCAATGTTGCTTCTTACCCAGAATGTATAATATACAAACAATCAAGACTTAAGCAGCTTTTTAATTCCTAAAAGAAAAAAAGAGCAAGTTACACCCATCTGATGTGCTCTAATCGGTCTGCCGAGCAGTCAACTAAAGTTTTCCAATTTTATATTCTTGGATTACCATAAATAGAGGTTTTCTGGCAATATCATGTTGATACTTTGGTTAAGGATAGGTTAACTCCCTCTACATTACTCGTAAAGTGCATATGAGCAAATCACAACTGGAAACACAAACGTTTGTCACAAGAAAATTTATGGAAAATAAATCATTTTTTTGTAAGTCTTTGCTTTACTTACAAAGCTGTCATGCTTCTGCCTGATTTCAGCTGCTGATTGGCTGCCGACTCAACAAGGTTGGAGAAACCAACACAAACTACAGGCTTGGTGTGTGATGTGATGCTAATAAGCAGCAATGACACAAATGTTTAGCTGCAGCTGACGTTCAAAGTAAATACCAGCTGTCAGGTCTTGGGTCTCAGTAATATTTAGATCCCCAGAAACCTTGTTTTTTTCTGAAGTTTTTTGTGGTGTAAATACTGGATTCTAAAAACACCACAGCATTTTACAGTATACTGGTTTTGGTGAATTAAATGGTGTACACAACATCCCAATAAAAAGCCTTCAGATCTGACACACAAACATTCATGTTTATACATGTAAACACACAAAAAAAACAATGTGTGGCAGAAGGAGATTTGTACTCACACATGCCGTTGGGAGCTCCAGGGTGGCGTGGGGGCATCATGGGAGCCATGCCGCTAGGAGGAGGGCCAGCAGAGGGCGGGCCGGGCATCATACGACCCGGGATCGGCTGGCCTGGTCCCATTGGTCCTGTAGTACAGAAAATCTGATTAAATCATTCTTCCTTTTTACATATTCCCCACATCAGGGCTCAAAACTAACTTTTAAAAGTTGTTGCCAGGCATCAGGGTAACTTAAAATATGGTTGCCATTGTTAGTCACCTTAAGTCACTAGTTACTATGCAGTTGTACGTCATCTTACAGGCTTTTACACATTGGCAGCTTTTTTTGTGTGATTAATTTGCACACATATATTTTAACTGTTGCTTTTGTCATGAATACTTTCACACCGAACGTGAATATTACACTTTTTTTTTTTGGAACAAGGTCGATTTTTCTGAGCTTTTGCACCGCGAATAAAGGCATCAACCAATCACACTGTGCGGAACCGGTTGAGTTGCACCTATACTTATGAAATAACAACACAGAGGCACCATAGTCCGAACCAAGACGGCAAACTTTATTACTCCTTTCCACCTCGACAAAGGCAGCGCAGACCAGATCCACTCCTTCCGTTCTTACCTTTCACAATAGAAGCTCTAGACATATAATAGTCTTAAACGAATCAGGGCACGAGAAGAGAAACGGACATGAGGAAAGCAAGCCAACGACTAAAGTCAAGAGGAAAAACACAGAAGGCTCTTCTCATTTTTCATCTTCATCTCATCTGATCATTTCAATACATGGATATTTTCACAACGACATGGCCATCTGGAATGAAGCCAAGTGGTGAGTGAGTGGTGTGAAAATGGTCGGCAAACGCTGCTTTGTTTCATGTCCGTATCATAACAACAGCTTGTAAATCCACAGTCCTCGGTCTTCTAGTTTCCCTTTTTGAATGACAAATACAGACTACCGCTGCCTGCTGGTGTGGAGAGTTATTTCATCTCACAAAGGCGCAAAACATACAGGAAATGGTTGTTGGCCATTGGCTGTAGTCTTTGCGGTGTGTTTGAATGCACCTTTTTGGCCAAGACACAGACTATGTGAGGTGACTCAATGGTGGGCCTTCGTCGCCGCTCGTTCTCTGATGTCGGTTTGATGTGTCTGGGCCTTAACAAAGATGGTTTTGGTGAGTTTTATTTTGTTTCTGTCAAGTTTGAATGAAGTGTGTTTTACAATGCTCCACTGCTAGAACAGCTGATCTCCCAGCTGAAACTACGGCAGCGGGGCAGGGGGAGGGGAAGGGGGTACACACCACACTGCGCCACGCACACACACCTGCGTGAATATATCGCCAAATCGCCGGTTGTTAGGCTGTAGGTGGCCAGTTGGAAAATTTTAACTCATAGCCCAACCCTAAAAGACAGCCACTTGGTTTGTCTAACTCAAACCGCTGAAGCCTCATATTAACTTCAGTTGAACTTCATAATGTATGTTTACACACATTAAGGACTGTGGATTTTATTCCACACCAGGTTCATTAAAATCGCTTAAAGAAGGATCTCTTCAGGGCCATAATGGACAGCGGGAACACCTCCACCTGCTCTGTGTTTCTGTCTCTCACCTGTCTGTCCTGGGTGGTGAGGGGCCATGGGGTGGTGACCCATCGGGGGGTAGCCGGGGTGCATGGCTGCACCGGGTGGGGGTCCTCCATGGTGGGGTGCTCCGTGGTGTGGCGGGGGCCCTCCAGGGTGCATGCCTGATGGAAGGGGCCCCGAGTGGGGTCCAGATCCAGGAACCTGCCCCTGTCCTTGAGCCTGGGCAGCGGCGGCAGCCGCAGCGGCGGCTTGCTGCTCCATCTGCTGCCTCGCCTTCATCTCAGCGTATTTGAGCTGCTCCATGTGGAATGCCTGGCGCTCGGTGAGCAGCTGCTGCCGCTGAAGCTCCAGCTACATCAAAGAGATGGAGGAAACGCCAAGAAAGATGATTAAGTGAAGAGATTTGTTATAATCAACAATAAGTCCCAATCGAGCCCCTACACCCTCTCCCTACCCACGTCCACTCTGTTTGCGCATTGGCGTGGAGGGTGTGCCATATTAAATGTCATCCCAAACCAATTAGCGGTTAAGTTACAAAAATGTAAGTTCCATGCGACTACCAGTACAAACAAAAAAACTAAACTGCTCAAATTACGACAGACATTTAATATCGTCATACAGACGCTAACAAGTTCAAGGTTACATTGTATTTATGATCAAATATGTCTAGTCTAGTCATGTTCATTTAATTGCAAAGTGTAGAATTATATACAAAATATATATATAGAACATATCTTTTATTTTTTACCCCTATAAGCAGCTATAACCCTATAATAATCTTCAACTGTGCAATACCCTGGTTTATTCTGGCATATACTGCATTTATTTATGTACAATTAAAATGTATGTTCTTATTTATTTATACTATTCTTGCATTTTTCAGCATTATTATTTGCACTGTTATATATTGTAATATAAATAATTAACAGTTTTTTTATTTATGTTTTCTTATAATTTCTCTGTTATATATTTCTATTCTAGAATGGGAGCAAAACGTAACCCAATTCCCCCCGAAGTACTTCTGATTCTGATTGAGAGGGAAGTTCATCCTTCATCCTTCCTCCAATCATCATTAAAGAATGCGCTTCATTGAGCGGTGAGTGTGACCACAAACGGAGTTCACGGATAGGGCCAAAGAATGACATTAAGCTCCCCACTAATGGCTGGCGGGTGAGTCAAGTCAAGTCAACTTTATTTATATAGCCAAATATCAAAAATTTGTCTCAAGGGCCTTTACAATCTGTACAGCATACGACACCCCCTATACTTATACGCTTAGTACTACTTAGATTCAGGTAAAGGGAAAAAAAAAAAAAAAAAAAAAAAAAACTTTAAATGGGGGGAACAAATGGAAGAAACCTCCGAAAGAGCAACAGAGGAGGATCCCTCTCCCAGGGCGGACATACATGCAATAGAGGTCATGAGTACAGTATAACCAACATAATAAAATTACAGTATAGACAATCAGAATGACTGATTCTAGATAGATTGTAAACATATATGAGGTGAAGGAAAAGGTCTTGTAGAATAGTGGATCTCAGGACCCTTAAGAGTTCATGAGAGGATCACTGGGTGTCCCTCAGCCAAATGAAAGTTTAATTAGACCCAGTGTTGCCAGATCTCATGAGCCTGGCATGGCTTGATCGGCATGATGTGCTCGTATATCACACTTACCAAAACGGTAAACTACCTTTGAATCGTCCCCCACTTGATGGCGAATCCAATCTTTAAGTCCTCTCTTTTTCCCAGTCTTTGTTGTACTTGTCGCCATATTTTGCCTACTTAGTACCAAGCATTGTTAGCTAAACCCCATCAACACCCGCAAAGATTTTTCTCACAACAACAATAACAAGAACACTCTGATTGGTGGCGGTGCCAGTGAGTGACTGTCCGTCATCTGTGTCTGTGTGTGTGTGTGTGTGTGTGTGTGTGTGTGTGTGTGTGTGTGTGTGTGTGTGTGTGTGTGTGTGTGTGTGTGTGTGTGTGTGTGTGTGTGTGTGTGTGTGTGTGTGTGTGCGTGCGTTTGTGTATGGGGAAGGGGAGGGGCCCTCCGCCCCTCCGTCCGATCGGGGTCCTGTACGGATCCTGCAACAGGACAAACTAGACCGGTATAGAAGAGAGAGGCAGGAGCAAGCCCAGATAAGCAGCTACACTTTAGAAACAAGCCCAAAAAAGGCAACCTGTACCAATATTTGTAAGCGACTTTTCAGGAAAACAAGCCCAAAGTCAGACTTAGCAAATCTGATTAGACCATTACCATTATTTCACTTTTTAAAAGTTAGAATAACAGAATGTAGAAGAAAGTTTGAGAGGTTTCCCTTAACCGACGGTTATTTCAATGATCTCAGAAAGTGGACATATAAAACCAAAAGTACCTGCATGACTAGATTCAATAAGGGGGCTGCACGGGGGGGCAGTGGTTAGCACTGTTGCCTCACAGCAAGAGAGTTTCAGGTTCAAACCTGGCTTAGGGCCGTTCTGTGTGGAGTTTGCATGTTTGCCGGGTTCTCCGGTTCCTCCCACAGTCCAAAGACATGCAGGTTAGGTTAATTGTTGACTCAAAATTGCCTGTAGGTGTGAATGTGAGCGTGAATGGTTATCTGTCTCTATTTGTCAGCTCTGTTGTAGGCTGGCGAGCTGTCCAGGGTGTACCCCGCCTTCACCCAATGTCAGCTGGGATCAGCTCCAGCTGACCCTGAATAGGATAAGCGGTTACAGATAATTGATGGATAGATTCAACAAGGGCTAAGTGGAAAAATATGTCTTTTAGTAATTTGGGTGAACTGAGCACTTTGAAAAACTTGTTTTTGAAGTTTCTTTTTTGGCTTTATAAAGCTCAACACCAATATTCTACAAGGGGATGAGAGAGCATTTGAACATTTTAGTGTTCTGCAGAGGAGATGGTGCTCCTACAGGCCTGTGAAGCCTTAGACTCCGTATAAAACTGTGCAGTACTCTGTGGGTCTTTGTAGTTTTTTTTTTTTTTTTTAAGAAGTTCAGTGTTTTACAGCCTATGGCAGCAGCGGGTTTGGTTTCTCTCCAGTCTTTGGAAAGCTTATGTAAACCAGAGTCCTTTTCATGCGCTATTTACAGCTGTGAAACTGGGCTACGCTCCCGATGCCTCCACCGCGAAAACACAGTTTTACACTCTGACTGACGTCTCCAGGGTCACTTCCCTGACTATACACTCTGGAAAATGTTTTATGCTCAATTCAGCTCCTTCACAAAGAAGTAATTCTGTGTCTACTCTTCAGTCTCTGTGGAAGATTTGGACCAAGTGGGAAGCAACTTGTTCAGTTGCCAACATCGGCCGATGTACTCCAAATATTTACTGGCTACTGGTTTCAATTTAGCAACCACAGAAGTAGGACTAACTGACACTGTGTCTTTTTTGGATAATAACAAAAACCTGTAATTTAATGGACATTTATTTGTTTTTAATGTAGGCACAAAGTCTTATCATTCTGAATCATGATTATCATTTTCACCAGCCATCTTTCTTTTCAAAAATGTGTTGGATACGCCTCTTTTAACATACAGTATCACCTTCATTATTAATAACCATAGCTGAGAGCCCTTACTTTGAGTGTAGAGATACAGTAAGTGATATTAGGGCTGGGCGATATGGCCTATAAATAATATCCCGATATTTTTAGGCTATATCGCAACATACGATATATCTCAATATTTTCTCTAAAATAACATTATTGTTCAATTTAACCTTTTGATGTGTATGATCATACCAACGTGATCATTCTAGCAAACTAATCTGAACACTTTGAGGTGTTGTACTGTCATTTGGAAGTCAGACTGGCATTTGGAAATATATTCTTATTAAGTTTGACTAAAGCCGGGTTTCCACCACAAGTTCCTGGGACTTTTTAGTACCTAGAACTAATTTTAAGGAACTAAAAGGTTCCTTCAGCCCACTGTTGTCGGCGTTTCCACCGCAGCCTAAAGACCTGCGAAAAAATAAAGACCTCCAGATACAAAACACATGCCCCATACGTACATCCATGCTCATACATCACACACACTTGCCCAGGAGAGTGTCTGTGGGAGGGAGAGAGCCGCGGGAGAAGCGAAATGCAAAAGCGAGTCTCATGTTGGCTGCTTAAAAAAAATGACGTGACAATTAATATTTGTACTTGATGTTCGCGATATAGTCGTTTATTACATCCCAGCAGTAGAGTCTGATTGCAGCCGCAGGGGGGGCGTTCCTGTACAGCTTGACAGGAACGCCCACATAGATCAACAGGAGCGCCCAGGAGCGCCCAGGAGCTGCTGACTTTTTCTTTTTGCCAAGGAACTTTATTGTCCCTTTCGTGTCAGTCAAATCAGTGGCTATGCAATCGGTTCTAAATATGATTTAACTCACTTTTTGTCAAATTCTTAAGTAATTTTACCCTTATATGTGACCTTGATGAAACAAGTGGGGCAAACTATAGCTAACTAATTGCTTAGTTTTACATTAAGATAGGTAATTTGTACCAATTTGATCTTAACAAAGCTAGCTTCTAGCAAGCAATTCAACATCCATTGATGCTAATAATGTAATGATGCTGATAGCGACACGTTAATACTCTATTTAGCTACATTGAACAATTTTAAACGGAAGGAGCTACCTCGGATATTAGAGACAAATCTCGGGTATACAGAAATTCACAATATCCAAATATATGTCTGAATTGCCTACACAAGATAACTATTGACCGTGTCATAACATATGAATAAAGCTCATCTTGCTTTACTATTGTCTGCTGTCTCTTTTTGTGTCTTTACAATGAAGTACGTACGGTAATAACAGCCAGAACCAGCTGTGCATTGAGAAAGTAGAGAGGATGAAAAAGTGGGCGTTCCCGTCCTCCACAAGCCAATCAAAGCATTGGGCGTTCCTGCCATGGTCTACATGAACGACCCTCTGCAACTGCAATTAGACCTGACTTCTCCATCCCACGTAGAACAGGATGCAATACATCTAGTATATTTGTTTTATTGCCCACCCCTAAGTGAAATGTTAATGCTGGAGCTAATGCAGTTGTGCAGGGTCAATGCTGACCAATAACATCCACATTTAATCTCAACTTCAACACTCAAAAAGCGTGACGGCTTCTTTTTGACTTACGGCCTCTTTCTCTCGGTCCATTATGGTCTCGAGCTCCTCGAAGTGCCTCAGCTTGATCTCCAGCTTCTTCATCTGGGTCTCCACCAGCAGAGCCACCAGAGACTTGATCTTCCTCTCTTCCACTGCTGCCAAGTGCTGAGAGGACAGAGCAAGAGGAAGAGTAAACATCTGATCAATGTTGAATACTGTGATAACGATTACATCAAGTTTAGCTCATTCTGCAGTTATTCCGTGACCAGAATTTGACTGAATTTACTCCGTTGATGAACCCCTTTCTTTACATATTTCCCACATCTTACAGAATGCTTATCAGCAATTCCAGAAACATTCAGTAGTCCACATGCAATCAGATGTGCAGTACACATAAAGGAGAACAGAACATTAACAGTAGCAGAATGAGAAATTTCCAGTCATGAAAAAGTGAAAGTTGTCACCTTGCATCTCTTGAGGCCCTAATACACAACAGTCAAGTCAAACTTAACAGCATCAAACCAATGACTTACAAAGATTTCAAAATGACAAGTCAGGTGAACCTTGGGAAGATCAGACTTGCTAAAGTGTGTGTTTGCTGTGTCAGTACTCCTGTAATCTCACCTTGGCCTTGGTGGCAGCAGATGCTAGGGCAGCAGCAGCCGCGGTGGCAATGTTACCCTCTCCGATATCGTGCTCCAGTTTCTTCCTCTTGTCATCTCCCTCCTCTGTAGCTGCCTTCTCCTCCTTATCCTTCTCCTGGTCTGAGGACGACGTCTCCATAGCCTCCTCCTTGTCTTTGTCTGACACGTACGGAGACAGAAATGTAACTACAACTTTAAACTAGGGCTGTTGCAATAACCGTAATATTGCAATACCGTGCTATTGACAAGCCAAACGCGGGGGATGGCAAGCAACCGCTCTGTCACGATTGTGGAGCCAATCATTATCACCGCAGGATAAATACTTCACCATGACAGTCCTACTTTAAACTCAGAATCATCACACACAAAAAAGTTCTTCCGACTCTTGTATAGATGTTTTAAAGGACAGGTGTGTTGAAAAAATGTTCTACACACTGAAGTTTGCAATCAGTGTTTAACCTCTGAAGATGACCTCTTCCATACTATGAGTAGAGTTAAAAAAACTAGTCAATTAATCACTTGGTCTATCCACAGAAAAATTCAAATTTTTAGGGATTCACCGATCGATCTGCCGGTGACCGGAATTGGCAGATTTCCAGCTTGATCGGCCATTACTGGTGAACGGCCCATCAGTTTTCGAAATCGATTCTGTGCCGGTCAAATTTACACGCATGTGCCGTACGATAGTTCACATCACGCACACAGAGTAACCAACTATTGTCACAGCCACACTCAGCGACTTTTCACAGACCCTCTTAGCGACTTTATTTCTAAAAAGCGACTAGCAACAAATTTAGCGACTTATTATTATAGCGAGAAATATATTCAAATGTATTGTAATTTATTCCCATACATGCTGCTGGGAGTAATCGCAGTGACTGGCTCTTCTGCCAACAGCGCGGTGTCTCTCCAAAAGGTGAGTGGGAGTATAATATAATATAATACACATTATGGTTGGGCAATTGGACGAATATATCGGCTATTGGCGAGTACATCGTCGGTTGTTTTTTTTGGGGGGGGGCGATGTTTTGACATTTTATTTTGCTTATTTAATAGTCTGCCTCCGAAGAACGAGGGCGCTCATCCGCTGCAGGTAGAGAGAGAGTGTCGCGCCACACAAACACACCTGCGCGAATACATCGGCAATCGGCGGTTGTTGGGCTCACGGTGGTCGGTTGGAAAATTTTTGCATATCGCAAAACCCCTTTACATTCTTGTAAATACATACTGATTCATAAATAGTTTTGTATAAATAAATAGATAAATAAATACATGGTGTTAGATAAATAAATAGTTGACTATAATACGCCTACATACACAGAATAGAATATATTCTCTCTTCTCTGATATGTATGAGCATATGAATCTTCCATTAAAGATAAGTCACAAAAATGTTTGTGAATGCTGTCAAATATAGTTCTTAGAAAGTATAAAATCTGAATCGGCGGGTCAGACATTTTTAAAAATCTGAATCGGCCAAGAAAATGTGAATCGGATCATCTCTAATGATTTTGATCGCTTAAATAATTTAATTTTCCAAGCAAAAATGCCAAATATTCCCTAGTTCCAGAGAGGATTTGCCACTTTTCTTTGTCAAATGTCGAAGTAAACCGAATATATATTTGGGTTGTGGGCTGTTGGTCGGACATAAGCGATTTGATGATGTCACCTTGGGTTTAGGAAATTGTGATGGACATTTTTTTGCTACTTTCTAACATTTTACAGACCAATGGGATAATCGCTTAAAGGGACTATATGTAAGAATCAGAAATTGCTTGTTAACAGCGACACCTGTGGCCGCAGTGTCAACGAAAGTCTGCGTCCTGTTGCTCGCGCTCGCGCTCGCGCTCGCGCTCGCGCTTGTGCTCGCTCTTCATAGACATGAACGAGCACCGGTCTAAACAGTGGGGCGACACACGTCAGCTAACACACAATATAACTCTACATTTCACCTGCTTGGCAGTAATGTTAGCTGACCAGACGAAGGTCTCTACATGAATCAATGCTGATCCTAGTGTTGGCTTTTCCTGCTTCAGCCTGCCGACCCGGGGGGGGGGGGAGACACCGACAACCGGTCGGGGGGGGGGGGAGACACCGACAACCGGTCAGAGAGTTTAACGTAGCCCGCTGCGGAGCCCCGTCACTTCACAAGACACGGGAAACCTCTGTTGGTCTGGAGGAGCTGCAGCATTTATTTCTGCACAAACGTCCACTGTACATTCACTAGATATTCTCAGAGCTAAACTAACTCTTCTGCAGTGTGTAGTGTGCGCGCGTGCACGTGGAGTTAGAGCTAGCCGAGCGGGTGAGAACAAGCGCGGTGTGCAGGCAGCAGGAGCAGAGCTGCTGCGCGCTCGCGTACCCACACGCGAGCGCGCATTGGACACCGACCCGGTATGATTTATGCGCGTAATAAGTTACATATAGTCCCTTTAATTGTGGAAATAATCTGCAGATTCAGCAATAATGAAATGAATAGTTAGTTGCAGCCTTAATTAGGAGCTAATTGCTAATGAAATGTCCTAGTTGTGAGCTATAAACTAGAAATGTGAGGAACATTTATTTGTATTTTACCCTGAGTCTCAGTGTTACCTGCTGTAGTCGTCTTGGCCTCCCCTCCCTCTTCGTTCTCCTCCTCGCGCTCCGACGCCTCAGATCCCTCCTTCTTCACCTTGTCTGTGGCCTCCATCTTGTCGCTCTTCTCTGCAGACTCGCTGGGCTTCTCTGCCTCGTCTTTTAACTCCGCCTGAAGAATGAGGGCACGGACGCACAACGATAAGTGGTCTGTGTCAATGCCACAGGAAGTAAGGCCTAGGTTTCAAGTCTGACTTAAATGATGCCTTCAAATGGGGTTGTGTTTGCTGTGTTCAAGAGAAGAGTCCAAATGAAAATTTCTGAAAGCTTTGAGTTCACGAGTTGTGACGTGTTTGTTGACGTTGTCAGAAATGGCGGAGGCCATGGAAGTTAATTTTTCGCTGCATAATAAGTAAATATATCATAATTTTAGTGTATATTGTTTTTCTTCGTAATTATATAATAGGTCTGAGGAAAATGTTGATATTCCCAACGGGCACATCTTTTTCCTCTGTCATTATGCCTTTTCATTTCCTGCATTATTAACCGCTTGCTGGCTCGCTAAACTATTAGCCTCTGTGGCTTTTAGACACCGACAGTAACATTAATATTGCCGTTACCTCGCAGTGGTGTTCTCACGACTTAACCACTTGAACGCCAAGCATATTGTGTACACGACTTCCCATGTCGTAACAACAAGCTCACAAGTTCCATTTGAAGGCAGGCAGCATTTGTCCAGGTAAAGTAAATTTTGCAGCTGTAAAATGGATAAATTGTTTTGAGCGTCACAACCCCCACAAAATGACTCGTTTCACAATCAGAATTTGATCAATTTGGTGCAATAACATTTGGAAGGTGTGCAAGAGCTGCACGATTTAATTATTCTATCGCCATTCAAGTTAGCATAGGGCTAAACTGTAAGTTAGCTGGCTGTGCCAGCGGAAGTCTCTGGTGCGCATTCTGCAAACACGCAGCAGTGAGACAGCCAATAATGCAATCAACCCTCACCCGCGATGAGGTGTTTTTTCAGAGCCTTAAGAGCAGAGAATGATTTTGAAACCTAATTTTATACTTTTTACTTGGTGATTTGTTTAATCATTCAAATTTGGCTGCGTGGCTAACAAAACATCTTTCTGTGGTGTGACGAACTCAGAACACATTTATTTTGGCTTTACCTGGATTTTAAGATTGGGGCTAAGAAAAGATAATGTGAGATTCAGTGTTGCATAAAGGCTGCATAAACAATAAAATCAAACCCTTGGGGTTGCAAAACACAACTAAGAAAAAGCAAATCACAAAAGTTGGTAGCAATGTGACAAATGGCAGAGATACAGTATCAAAGAACAACAACTAAACAACCACACAGGTAAAGGTGGCTGAGGTAATAGCTGGTAAATGTTGTGATAATCAAGGCAAGTGGAATAATGGGTTGTATTGTGACCCTATCCACTTTTTGGGGGACAATCGCTGTGATTTGGACACAGTGTCCGACACTGGTTAATGGATGTTAATGAGGACGCCTTCAGCCAACGAGCTGCCCAGCAGAGCGAGGACAATGTGAACGTAAAAAAAAAAAAAAAAAGCCATTACATTCAGCCGGTGGGCCTTTCCGGACCAAGAGACACCAAATGCAGATGAATGGAAAACATACTTTAAACACTAAGTGGGAGAGAAGAAAAGTGTTAAGATAGGATTTTCTTTAGGAACTTGTTAAGCCTTTTTTTATTAAATGAAACTTTATATTTGCTACTAGCTTTTAAAGATTTAGGTCTTTGATATGAGCTGAGTGCCATAGACAGGGTAGGAAAGTCAGTAATGCCGGGCACACGCTACACGAGAATCAAGCCGATTTTGGGCCGATTCTCTCCTCCCGATAATCAGAGCAAAGCCCCAATTTTTTGATGGTGCGACAGATTATCTTTCCAGATATTCCTGTGGTGTGAGGTATGTTAAGAGTATTTTTTACATCCCCGGATCAGCTCGGCAGTCTATCGTGACCACACTAATTTCAAATCGTAAATATTAAACATGTTCAATATTTACAATCGGATATCCTGTGTTGGGAACCCCCAACATGCATGGGCAAATGCAAATGCGAAGCACGTAGTGGTAAGATGGACCTCAGATATGGAGGACCAACTTGTTGATTTGTGGCAACAACACAAGTGCTTATTTAACATGTCTCCATGATTTCATCCATATTTTTTTTCTTCGTGAATTTTCAGCACAAAGTAATGTAAAAACTAACATCGCTAATTCTTCCTGCCTGTCGTCCGCCATGTTTGTTTACATTGAAGTCACATTTGACCATGAGAGATTTTTGCAAGATTTCCGTTTTTTTTTTTTTTTATAGTCAGGACTCTTGTTGTTCATGAATCAATCTGTTAGTGTGTGGTGTGCTGTTTTGGCCAAATCGTTGCTCTCCACACACTATAGGAACAAAACTGTTAAATTTAACATAACATGTCGTTATGTGTGGGGTCTCTCACATTTTCAACATCTGTTAAGATTTGAAAAATCTTTTAGTGTGGGCCAGCCTTAAGTGCTTAGAGACAGACTAATGCATTTTTCATTTTGGTCTTCACATGGGATTAGTAGACAATAATAAAAATACTAATTATTGCCATCTTTATCCATTAATTAGCAGAGACTTCCGTTATACCATTCATTCGCAAATGCAAACTAAATTTCTGAAAACACAGATTTCCTCGACATGCAGGATGCATGAAGATAAATGAAAGGTGGTCTTACCTTATCGGCCTGCTGTGAGTCTGTGTCCGTGTCCATCTTCTCTGCCTCTGGGGTTTCTGCAAGTGACAAGTGTGGTGGAGAAATTAGCAATCATGTCTTCAGATTGTTGTGTTGCAGCCTAAATTTTCATTTCAACTCATTATTCACTGATGAATTGTTTATGCTCCCAAAAACTAAGAACACAAGCAAGAAACAGGGTGAGATCGCATCCATGCATAATCAGACAAAGAAATTACAGAACAAATACAATACATTCCACACTTGTGATTAGGGCTGACCCCTTAGTCGTTTAGTCAACTTAATCGGTCGTGTTGGTCTTAGTTGACTTGATTTCTTAAGTCTTTTTTTATGAATTTTTTATGCTGAATGACTTATTTCCCAAAAACTTACGAGCACATCTCTGGTAGACACAAGCTTTAACATGGTGCTTTTGTGTGATTCTTTGTGGAGAAATTCAGTTTTACAGATTTGTCGATAAAATCCTCTAATCAATTAGTCAACAAAATCGTATGAGCATAGGTCGACTAAGAATTTCTTTGGTCGAGGACAGCCGTACTTGTGATACCACTGTGCACTGAAATATCCTCCAGTTTGAAATAAAATGCACTTATAGATTCTCTGAGGACAACACCATCAAAAACTAGAGTTTGTGGGAACAAACTCAGGCAATTAAAATGGCAGTAGGCAGTATATTTTTGGCATCATTGGGCAAAAATTCCATAATAACCTTTCAGCATATTGTAATTCAAGTGTTCTGAAAGATAACTAGATTTCTGCACCTCATCATGGCTCTGTTTTCAGGCTTTAAAAAATCTAGCCCGTGACAGGAGACTTTGACCAATCGCAGATCATTTCATTGAGAGAAGGTTCCTATTGGCTGTGATCCTGTCATGTGGCCAGAACTTGGCGTTCCTTCAACAGATTTTACAATCTTCACAAAACTTTCTCATTTTACAGCTAAACAGTTCACTACAAGATGATTCTGAAAACATTTGAGGTGAGAAATAGGCATTAACGTAACATAATATTGATTCATATTTTATCAGCGCGGCCTAAGTTGACCGTTTGGTCGGAGTTCGCGAGTGATTGACAGCCGGCTCTCATAGACGGCAGCTGGACAGCGGACCTCAGATCAGTTCTTACTGCTTGTTTTCCTCCGGTAAGTGAAATCTTTCAGATGCCGTTAGGAGCATCAGAGGACACTGTAGAACACAGGGGAACATGATTTTTTTCAGGTTACCTGTTTCATGAACTACAGTCACGATATAGCGACCGTTTTCTAAAAATAACTTTTTTTTAAATCAGATTTGCGCCAATCTCGCCTACTTCAGCTTTAAGGTCAAAGGTATTTTAAGTGAGCAGGTCCACAGCAGGGTTATTATAGTAAACTAAAATGAAAATAAGCTTTAAAAAATATTTTTAGTAAACTGAAACTAAATAATAACTAAATAATTTAAGAAACACTAGAACTAAATGAAAACTTGAACATAAATCAATTTCAGTTTTAGTTTTTTTTTTAGCTATATCACTACTGCAAAAGGAGACGGCATGAATTTCCGTCAACTCTTGTGACAATGAACCACAGAAACTGAACGGACTTGACCTTCCAGGAAATGGTGCTGTGCCGCAATTGCTTCAAATCGAACACTTAAGAAGCACAAAGAGCATTAAACAATATGTCCATTCCTACACAGTTCTCCAACCATGTACTTTGTATGTATCTAGCTACATTCTTCTGAGACATTATAGCCGGCCCTAACAAAAACAAACTAAAAACTAAATAAATAAAAACTAAAATTAAATATATAAAATCTAAAGCTAAACCTTTCTTAAACGCAAACTAAACTAAAACTAGCAAACAATCTGAAAACTAACTAAAATGAAATCGAAAAGTCAAAACAAAAATAAAATAAAAACTAATTGAAAATTAAAAACTATAATAACTTTGGTCCAAAGCAAAGGCAGTGAAGTGTGTGTGAGCATTTGCACACCCTTACACACACGTGACCGGATGAATACATGTGTACGGTTGAGTGTTAAACCGTGTAACGGGTGCACTTGAGCGTGTGTTAAGGGTTTGAATATTGATTGTGTGATGTGTGTCGGATGAGCGCTTCAGACGAGGCAATGAATGCATTTAAGCTTATTGATTGCAACTGTGGCTCAGGAGGGCATTAATTCAGGTATACCAAATGATTGCAGTTTTGTACATACAGAGAGACAGAGATAGAGAGCGAGAGAGTGAGTGAAGTGGGCAAAGTGGAGGAGAGTGAAATATTTCAAGAAAGCATTGAAAAAATAGAGAGAAAGAGATACGCACATGGTGGAGTGTGATGACCCAGTTTTCTGCTCCCCCTCCCCATCTGCCACCGTTGTTTTAATCCACTGGGTACCACACACACACACACACACACACACACACACACACACACACACACACACACACACACACACACACACACACACACACACACACACACACACACACACACACACACACACACACACACACACACACACACACACACACACACACACACACACACACACACACACACACACACACACACACACACACACACCTGAATGTCCCTCTGGTCTCACTAGCTCCCCCTAGTGTTTGGCTTGCAGAAAGAGGCACCAGACAAGAAGAAGCGTGTGTGTGTTAAAGAGAGACAGGAGGGGGGGGGGTTACAGTGTCACACACACACACACCTCCCTGCCAAATAGCTTGCAGTTATAATGCTACTATATGCTGCCCTCCAGTGGCTATAGACATCACAATACACAAAAACTGCCAAACCTCCTGCCAATAAAATCAAGTTACAGGTTATAACACTACATGGGACACAACAACATTTCATTTTTTTACAACTCCTGCTTCTAGTTTTGGTTGGTAGACCTTGACCAGCTACTAAAGTCCAGTCAACCGCAGGAACTTGTGAGAACCTTTTGAGGAACTCATTGCGTTTCGACTGCAAGGACAAGGGACTAAATTAAGTCCCGGGGACACTTTATGGGGCCCAAAATATCCCCCAAAAAGGCCCTGGTCGGGGGGTTGTACTTCCTGAAAATACCAGAACTTTCGGGGTAGAGTTTGCAGGGATGACCGTCGCTGATTGATGAAACACACACAGCACTATTATCTGATTGTTTCACGGTGGTTACGTTCTAAAGCACAAATATATAACCTTCAAACACTCAACAGATGATTTACTGTGGAGACAGATGCTCTTAGTTTAATTATCCTCTGCTACATTTCATTCATTAGATCCAACGTGCATCAGTAAATACTATGCAGTAGTAAATATGTCGTCGCTGTGAGACAAAACCTCACATTAATATTTTTTTTTCAATTTTTTTAGATGAAACGGACCGGCATAGTGAACTGCAGGCTGCGTAGGAGTGAGTTTATCGCTGTGACCACTAGCAGCCCTCATCTCATGTCATGCTGCTTTTTCATACATCAGCGAACTAATTTGCCTAATATTCGCAGGTCTTTAGACCGTGGTGGAAACACAGGCAACAGTGGGCTGAGGGAACCTTTCAGTTCCTTAAAAGTAGTTCTTGGGACTAAAAGTCCCAGGAACATTTGGTGGAAACCTGGCTTACAAGCTTGTGTTTCTACTCACCAGTCTTTTCTGGTTCCTCGGGGGCGGTGCCAGCGATGCCACTGCTCTCAAGGCCGAAGGCGGGGTCCACCTTTCCTGTGCTCCTGGCTGCCTCCTGCACCTTCTTCACGTGAGCCTCCACCAACTCAGCTGGCACCTCCTCACGCACACGGGAGAACTCCTCTGCAGACAAAGAGAGGACATATATTAATTTTAGGGCTGTTAATTGATTAAAATATTTAATCGCGATTAATCACATGATTGTCCATAGTTAATCGTGATTAATCACAAATTAATCGCATATTTTTTATCTGTTCAAAATGTACCTAAAAGGCAGATTTCTCAAGTATTTAATACTCTTATCAACATGGGAGTGGGCAAATATGATTGCTTTATGCAAATGTATGCATTACATTTATTGTTGGAAATCAATTAACAATACAAAACAATACATACCTACCTTTCAAGATCAAATCAAAAATTAAATATCTGGGAGTTGTCACTGATGGGGAATTGGGAAATCTTGAAAAACTGAACGTTACACCATTGATGGAGAAAATTAGCAAAGATCTGACTAAGTGGAGCACTCTGCCTATCTCACTCATAGGGAGAGTTAATGCCATTAAGATGAATGTTATCCCCAGGCTCATGTACCTGTTTCAGTTCATACCGGTTGGACTCCCCAAATCCTTTTTTAGAAAATACAACTCCTTGGTTAGTAAATTTTTATGGAACAATAAAGTCCAGAGAATAAAGAGAAGCACCTTGGCATTGCCCTTTATAAAGGTTGGGTTAGGACTACCGGACCCGGAACTATGTTTCTGGGCCGCCCAGATTAGGCCCCTATGTTACTGGTTTAATAGGGAACACTGCCCAGCATGGACCCAAATTGAAAGGCATATTCTTAAGATACAAGACCTGTCCTATATCCCTTACTGTTTTACGTCAAAAAATATTAAGACATTTACAGCTAACCCCCTTCTTAGCCACTCAGTGAAGATTTGGGAAGATATTCATAAATATTTGAAACATCCAATTTCCATCTCGCCCAAGACACCCATTACGCTTAATAGCACTCTACCGTTAGCCTAAAGAGATCATCCCTTTAGACTGTGGATGCAAAGGGGTATCAAAAAGATAGAGGATTTATACCAAGGGGACACATTGATGCCTTTTTGGGACTTGAGAGGACGTTATCAGATCCAGCCCACACACCTTTTTAGTTTTTTTCAGATACGACACTTCATACAGTCCAAGCAGGGAGGCTCCCTAGATAGGCCCAAGTATTCCCCATTGGAGTCTCTATTGCTCAAGGAAAATCTGAACAAACATATATCACAAATATACAGTTTACTATCTGAGTATTCTAATGCTAACACAACGGCACTAAAAGAGAAATGGGAGAGGGATCTCAAGATCCAGATCACAGATGAACTCTGGAGTGATATTAATCAGCAATCACAGAGAATTTACGTAAGTACCAGGTATAAACTCTGCAGTTACAAATTTATACATAGAGCCTATCTTACACCTGAGAGACTATGTCGTTTTAAAATGGACTCATCACCTCTCTGTCCCCGCTGCAAACTGGAAACTGGTACATTCGTACACATGGTTTGGTCCTGTGTTGAGCTGGAACGGTGGTGGCTGGAGATCAGTAACATTCTTGGAAAAGTCCTTTCAAGGAAAATATCTCTTTCCCCTGTGATTACTATATTGGGGGACCTGACTGATCTGAATCTTTCCTCCCAGAGGATAAGGGGTTTTGTTAACCTGGCAATCACAGCTGCCAATAGATGTATTACATCTAAGTGGATCATGAGGACCCCCCTAATATTACTCAGTGGATTAATGAGGTTAATTCATGTGCTCCCTTGGAAAAAATAACCTATGCTATGAGAGGTAGCCCACAGCTTTTCTATAGGATATGGGACCCATGGATTACTTATATAGAATCTTCTTAAATTAACCCATCTATGGCATCTAATTAATTACTAATCATCATTTTCTATGGGCTAAGAAGGCTGGACCTGTTTCTGTGTGAAAGTGATAAGTGATGTGTAGGTGTGTATATATGTATGTACATATTAAATGTTAAATGTAAGATATAACTTTTTGTATTATGGCACAGTGCTATGCTATGCTATGCTACGCTATGCTATGCTATGCTATGCTATGCTATGCTATGCTATGTTATGTTATGTTATGTTATGTTATGTTATGGTATGTTTGGAAAAAAAGGAATAAAAAGAATTTCCCCCCCCAAAAAAATAAAATATAAAACAATGACAAATATTGTCCAGAAACCCTCACAGGTACAGCATTTAGCATAAAAAATGTGCTCAAATCATAACATGGAAAACTCAAGCCCAACAGGCAACAACAGCTGTCAAGTGTGCGGACTTGACTATGACTTGCCCCAAACTGCATGTGATTATCAGAAAGTGGGCATGTCTGTAAAGGGGAGACTCGTGGGTACCTATAGAACCCATTTTCATTCACATATCTTGAGGTCAGAGGTCAAGGGACCGGTTTCTTCGCCGAAATTTAGCGTAAGTTTGGAGCGTCATTTAGCCTCCTTCGCAACAAGCTAGTATGACATGGTTGGTACCAACGGATTCTTTAGGTTTTCTAGATTCATATGATGCCAGTATCTGTCAACTTCTACAACCTCAAATACTCGCAAGTTGCATTAATGCATTAAAGAAATTAGTGGCGTTAAAACAAATCTGCTTTACCATGTTATTATAGCATTAACTTTAACAGCCCTACTTAAGACCATCTGATCCAAAATCTTATTGGAAGAGCTCAAACAGATTTCAAAGATGTCTCTTCAGTTTCATCTTCCTTTCGTCAGTTCTCACCTAGAGCTGCCCTGGCGGCAGCAGACGCCACTCTGGGGTCGACCACAGAGGCCAGGAAGGCTACTGTGCTCATGACCGGGTTTCCAGACTGGCTGAAGGGTATGGGCTGGTAGGCCAGAGGGCCCAGGGAGGCCTCAGTGCTCTCCATGTATGGATCCTCAATGGGCAGCCGCAGGAAGTGCAGGATACACTCGTCCTGGGTGCGTGAACCGATGTGCTCAGACACTTTGTTCCAGTCGTCTTTGAACATCTCGAGGGCCTGGAAGAGGTGAAGGGAGTACAAGTCAGTCATAATTTCTTGTCAGTGTGCAATATTCAGAGGTATGCAGGATCATAAAAGCAACTGAAAGGTGGGGGGACAGAAGAACAGATTAAGGGGAGACACTACAGGTGAATTAGGTAAAAGTTTTAACTCATAGGTATCACCATGAAACTTCCCCAGTTGATTACTTACGGTGAGACAATTATTTTTTGTATTACAAGTTTTCTGAAATGTAATGTTTAAAAATGCAAATAAGGCATTATCTAATTAAATACGTGCTAATTTGCATACATTTCCAGAACAGAAATGTGAACACTTCTTGAACAACCTGAAGCCAGGTTCAAAAGTCTTGTTTCATTTATTAGAGTCAAAGGTTTTTTACAGAGGGAATTTTGGATAACTGTTTTTATCACTCCATATATCACAAAATACTGTAAACAGCCATAAAAAAAAAAAAAATTTTCCCATGTTTTTAGGAATAAAATGTTCTATAAATCAGGCTATGAATGATATATGAACAAACCCATCTGTAGAAACCATCAGAATATAGATAGAAATGAAACTGGAAAGGTTGGTGGATTTAAGCGCTACTGAAGTGGAGATGTGAGAAAACTGCCCTTAACCCTGGGAACCTCAAGAATAATTTGAGATGCAGCTCAGCACTGTGTATCAAGTTGTTATTGTCATTAATCAGAAATAAACATGAATTAATGAATTAAAATGAATTGTGAAAGTGTGTAAAGGCTAACAACATTATGATAGAAGTACAGTATATGATGGCCATTCCCATGCTCTATTATGTCTCATAAGTTGTTGCAGCAATTTCTGGGTTGATACCATTTGTTACACAGATATTGCTAAATTTAACCATTTTACTGATACATTTTACCACTCAAGAATTGATAAAAAAAAATGATCAATAATCCCTCCAAAATACCACATTAAGACACCAAGACCTTGAGGAACACCATAGAAAAAGCCATGCTGTGGTTTGGTATCAATCACTTTTGACGTTTGGAGATTGCTGCAAGAATTGCATTTCTCGGTGATTGGATGGTGAGCACTTCTATTGTGTAAACTGCTCAGAAACCCCTTTATTGTCAATCTACCTGAGGAAGCCATACAAGTGAGCCACATCCTCTGAATGCCCTAGGTCTCTAGTTTGTGACTGTAAAGGTTCATGAGGCTGTTATTATCCCAGAATTCACAACAGGTCATTTTATACAGTGAGATTAAATTTAAAAAAATGGTCTCACTACAATGAAAAGGCTACTATCAGGACTTACATCATCACATATTTGCACAATTGGGCTCTTTGGATCCACAAGAGTCTCAGCTTTACAGTGATACCCAATTTATGCAATTCCAAGACTGTTTAGGGAGCCCAATATGCAGAAATATTCGAAGACACCATTTTAGAATAGGCAAAAATAACACATTTGTACTGCATGCAAAAAACTGCATATTTTATGCCCAAAACTGCATGTGATTATCATAAAGTGGGTATGTCTGTAAAGGGGAGACTCGTGGGTACCCATAGAACCCATTTTCAAACACATATCTTGAGGTCAGAGGTCAAAGGACCCCTTTGAAAATGGCCATGCCAGTTTTTCATCGCCAAAATTTAGCCTTACTTTGGAGCGTTATTTAGACTCCTTCCCTGCTGAACACTGAACCTGCTACAGTCTCTGAAAGACTGTTACGTCGGTCAGGATCGCTGGTCTCAGGGGGTTAAAGATATGGATTGTAAAATTCTAAACATTTTGAAGACACTACAGGGGAATAGGGTTATAATATTTAACTAGATATCACCATGAAACTTACCCAGTTGATTACTTACTAAGACAATTATTTTTTTGCATTACGTTTAAGTAAGTTAAGTTTTCTGAAAGTTTAAATATGCAAATGAGGCATTATGTAATACTAACTTTTGGTGAATTTAGGAAAAATCTAGAGACACAAATAGACAAAGTTTAGTAAAATAAGCACTTAAATGTGTATTTTTGGATGTTTTCTTTCCACTAGTCTGAAAGAAGACATGTTATGGATGCAAATATCCAAAAATCTCAAAATTGACCAGTGCATGAAAAAAAACTATGTTTTTGCCCGGGGTGTCTCGCCTTAAAGGGCCATGATGATCGATGGGTCGATGATGGGAGAGAGGAGGAGGGCTATGTACTGCAGAAGGGAGGGCAATTCAAAAGTAAAAAGGTAAAAAGAGAAAGAGTCAAAGTGAGAAAGGAAGAAAGGATTTATAAAGCTAGAAGGAAGCAAAAAGGGCACAAAGAAGGGCTGACAAAAGAGTTAAAACAAGAAGGAATAAGAGAGACAAGTAGGAAAGAGAGATGGAGGGAATGGAAAGAAAAATTAGGGTGACTGGCATGTAATGGACGTTAAAGATGCACGACATGCAACAAGTGCAATAACCATTAAAGCTGCAACAATTAATCGATTAGTTGTCAGCTATTAAATTAATCACCAACTATTTTGATAATTGATTAATCAGGTAATGTTTTAATACAAAAAAGTCTAAATTCTATGATTCCAGCTTCTTAAATGTTAATATTTTCTGGTTTCTTTACTCCTCTATGAGTGAACTGAATGTATTTGAGTTGTGGACAAAACAAGACATTTGAGGACATCATCTTGGGCTTTGGGAAACACTGATCGACATTTTTAGCATTTTCTGACATTTTATAGAACAAAACTAATCGATTAATTGACAAAGAAAATAATCGTTACTTGCAGCCCTAATAAACATCTTATGTTTACATCAATATTTATGACAGCTCATTGAAAGAAGAGACTGAGTTTCAGCACTCAGCAGCCAAAATATTCACAATATTTTTTTAACAGGTTTCTTTCCTCTAATGTCCTGTGAGACTCACCTCCAACAGCAGTAGAGTCTCCTGCTCGGTCCAATCCCTGGTGGAGTTGGCCGCTTTACCCTGTAGAGAACCAAAACCAAATGATCACATAAAAATGTGAACGTGTGTTGGCAGTGTTTTGAGTAGAATAGCAAAAAGGGTTTCATCCATTTTTGCCTATAGCTTCCAATATACTGTATGTGAAAAGGCTATTTCATCACCAATTCCCCTTTTCCCCTTCGTTCACCATTTTAGAAGCCCTAAGAAATCATCTCACCAGCTCAAGAGAAATAAAATCATAATGTGGAAAACATATTAAGGGTTGTTAAGCAAGTTGTGTGCCGACCTTGAGATTTTTCTTGTTGTAGAGGTCGGTCCGAAGGCCGAAGTTCTGCAGGTCGATGGCCTTGTCTTTGCCTTTGTCTGCAAAGTTGGGCATTGGCTGCTGAGGGGGAATCTAGAGGGATGAAATACAGCACATGAGCAACAATGTTTGCGTAGTTTTAGTGCCTGTAGATACCTCGTTTGGTATGTTTAGCAACGAAAAACAACTTTCTCCATTTTACAAACTCCATCCATCACTCACTCTGTCTAGTATATTTTAGTCGGCCTTACCGGTGGGGGTCTGTGATTCAGGGGCATGAGGCCAGATGGTGTGTCAGCCAGCACAGTGAAGTGGGGTGTGGGTGGGGGACCCATGGGCAATGGGCGACTCTCAGAATCGACCTGGTAGTTCACCAAACCCCACTGCTCCAAGAACGCATGAACCCTGGAGACAGAAGAAAATAAAAGCATATTAAATGTTATTTCTGTCTCTTGAGAAATTGTCCAGTTTATTTCAATTAATTCACAAAAAGTAAATGCTGAAGTGAATTTTCCAGCACACTACATGCCTACTATTGCTAGACATCACATTTCTCTGTGATTATCTTTGGGTAATATACCACTTACTGGGAAACCCCTTAGCTGTGAAACCTCCAAACTAATACAGTGCCTGATTTAGATGTTCGAGCAGTTGCTTCAGTATTTATCTATCCCGGGACCAATATTTAACCACCACAAATAATCTTACACTGAGCAACACCCTGTTCCGGGGATAGAAAGTAAAAAAACAGAACCATCCAAGCTAAGGGTGTTGCTAGTGGGTCCTGGTGTTGCACTCTTTTGTTCACATTAAAAGTCAAAGAAATAGCTTCATGAAGAATGAAAAAAGAGCTTGATATAGAACTTCCCACGCTGGCTCCTTTCTCACCTCTGCACAGCTGGTTAATCACGGCGTGAAGTGGGTGTGGATGTTGGACTGTCGGTTTACAGAAATTTTGGGCACAGACCTCCCAATCCGAAGTTGCAAAAGTATGGGGGGAGGGGGTTTCCGAAGCTATTTGACCATCTGACAAGAACTTCTGATGGAGTATACTGCCCCCCTTTAAGAATGCATAGTCTGGCTTCCGGGAAGATGGCGGAGAGAGTAGACGCGTAGTTAACTTGCTCTCCCGAGTCGGTCAAAATAAACCTTCAAAACAAATGTAACTCGACAGCCAAAGTAAGATATGAGAAGAAGATATAATACAAGAAGTCGGATTAACAATAAAAAGCAAAACAAAACGCGACAACAACCTGCAATGAAAGTGAACTCCGAACTCGGGGCTAGCCAACACGAAGCTAGCGAACACGAGGAGGACGTAACGGAGAAAATGGAACAAGATCACACGGAGACGCTGCGAGTGGGGCTTGCTACCATCAGTAAAGATATAAAAGAGCTCAAACAGGAGTTACGACACGAACTATACACGTTTAAAGTCGAATTGAAGAGGGAGATGAAAGAAGAAATCACCAGTCTCCGGCAAGAAATAGATCGTAAGCTAACAGAGAACCACCGCGAGATGCAGGCTCAACAGGTGAGCATCACAGAAACACAGACCCGCATATCTGAACTGGAGGAGTGGAAGATAGACGCGGATGAGACACTGACGGCGGTGTGGGAGCAGACACGTCGGATGCAAGGGAAACTAACTGACCTCGAAGGGCGATCAAGAAGAAATAATATCCGAATTTTCGGCCTACCGGAGGGCATAGAAGGTAGCTCCACAACCAAATACCTGGAGCCACTCCTAATCGCCGAACTGGAGTTACCAGAAGGAATTAATCTTCAGATTCAACGGGCCCACAGGGCGCTCGGCCCAAAACCGAGTCAAAGTACCGCCGCTCCCAGATCAGTTGTGGTCAACTTTCTGCAGTTCGAGACGAAGGAGATGATTTTGAGGAAAGTGTGGCAGAAGAAGATGCATGTCGGAGGAAAACAACTTTTCTTTGACCATGATTATCCTACTGAAATTGTCCAGAAACGAAAGGCATATGCGGGTATCAAAAAGGCGCTGAAGGAAAAAGGAATCCGTTTCCAGACACCGCTCGCTAAAATGTGGATTCATTGGAATAACGGAGTGAAGACATATGAAAGTGCCATGGATGCAGCACGGGACATGAAGGAGAGAGGGTTCACGGTGGAAGTGCCAGGCGGGGACACGGGACCTGCAGCGGAGGGGAGGATGCGAGGAGCGGCGGAGTGGCAGCGGCAGGGGAAGGAGCAGAGGCTGGGTACAGCGTATCGGGTGAGAGAGAGGCTGCAAAACTACCAGTGGAAATCATAAAACGTTTTGCTTAATGAAAGAGTTTCCACTGTGGACCAGGAGAAAAGCAGGTATGGTTATGGGCTACAACAGCATATAGCTGGATGAGAAGAGACGATGAAAAGCTGTAATTGGGCAGATTTAGCATCAAAGACTAATTAATAAGCATTGAACCGAACTCTGCCCATGTACAGCAGTAAAATGACTATGCAAAAGGATAGATACACAGTGGAGATATCTGAATTCTTTTTTTTTCAGACTTCTTTAGTTTAAATATTACATTGAAGACCGGCTGGGAGAGGCCAGGTCATTTAAGTTGGACTTGTCTAGACACGGTGAAACCCCCCTAGTGGGGTGTAGTTCTGGGTCTAGGGAGGGGCCCTCAGTAGAGATTGGGATTTCCCCTCCACCCACCAATGGGGATTTGGGGATGAAAGGGAGATCACCCCACATTTGGAAGCTTCTTGTTTGTTTGGTTTGTATTATGTTAATAACTGTTCATGAGTGTATTGTTCAGGATTGTTTGGGAGTACATTTTAAAGAAGTAGCAAAACACGGTTATGACTAACAACATAAAGATAATGTCGCTGAATGTTAATGGTTTAAACTCACCAAAGAAAAGAGACAGGGTTATGACAAAATTAAAAAAGGAAAAAGCACAAATCATATTTCTCCAAGAGACCCATTTATCCCAGTTAGAACATGGAAAACTAAAAAGATATGGCTACAGGAATCTATATTATAGTTCATATAAAGGGGGAAGCAGACGAGGAGTTATAACTTTGATATCAAACACAATCCAATTTGATTATGAAAAAGAATTGAAAGATAAAGACGGAAGATATATAATAGTAAGGGGGAGATTAGAAAATGAACCAGTAGCATTGATAAATATATATGCACCCCCTGAGAGTAATAAACATTTTTTCAGATCCCTATTTGATGATATAGCTGTGGAAACAGAGGGAATTTTGATTTGTGGGGGGGACCTGAATGCTGTTATGGATCACAGGATGGATACAACGAGTCTCAAAAGAACCAAAATGCAGATAACAAGATTCATAAATAGGTCATTAGAGGAGATGGGGATGATAGATATATGGAGGAACCTACACCCTCTGGAGAAAGAGTTTACACATTACTCAGCTGTACATAAAGTACACGCAAGGATTGATTATATATTTATGAAAGTGGATGATGGCCACAGAGTGAAGGAATGTAGGATTGGAGCGGCTGACGTGTCTGATCACAACCCAATACTTCTAAAATTAGGTCTAAATAATAGAAAACGACAAACAATGTGGAGACTCAATGTGGGAATATTGAATAATGAGCAAAGAAAAGAGAAGATCAAAACAGAAATAAAGAGATATATAGAAGAAAATAATAATGGAGCAGTGGACCCGACAATATTTTGGGACGCCATGAAAGTGGTCATTAGGGGGAAATTGATAGCTGAAAATGCATATGTAAAAAGAGTCAGATTAGAAGCATACAGAACATATACGGAGAGATTAAGGGAATTGGAGAAGGAGTACCAGAATACAAATAGTCCAGGGGTGCTTCAACAAATCAAGGACGTGAAGACAAAGATGAATGACATATTATTAGATGAAGCTGAAAAAAGAAATAGGTTTCTGAAGCAGAATTACTATGAAGCAGGCGCAAGAGCCACTAAACTATTAGCAAAACGTATACGTAAACAACAAATAATTAATAATATACATAAAATCAGAGACCCCCACACAAGTGAATTGACATGTATACCTGAGGATATAGAGACGATCTTTCAGAGATATTACGAGGAATTATATACACAGCCCACATCGGCAGCTGAAGAGGAAATGAGGGCATTTCTACGTGTGTTGGATTTGCCATCGATTGGTTATTTACAAAACGAGACACTAACGGCTGAAATTACAATAGAGGAGGTGAATGACGCAATAAAAACATTAAATAACAATAAATCTCCAGGTAGTGATGGATACCCTGCAGAGTGGTATAGGACATTCAGAGAGGAGCTGGCACCATTACTCTTGGCCTCCTTTAATTGGACACTTCAAAATAATAAAATGCCGCCATCGTGGTCTGAAGCAACAATTACAGTCATCCCAAAACAAGGAAGAGATAAGGAACACTGTGGGAACTATAGACCAATATCATTGCTAAATGTAGACTATAAATTGTATACAAAAATTATTTCAAAGAGATTAAACACTTTTATAGCGGAACTGATAGAGGATGATCAAACAGGGTTTATAAGAGGACGTCAAACTCATGATAATGTCAGAAGAACCCTGCACATTGTGGAACAGACGCAGAGGAACAAGCAGAGTGCTATACTAATAAGCATTGACGCAGAAAAAGCATATGATCGGGTGAATTGGTAATTCCTGTATAAAGTTTTAGAACGATTCGGATTTAATAATAAGTCAATACAATGCATAAAGACATTATACCAACAGCCCACGGCTAGAATTAAAATAAACGGTAGCTTGACAGACAAGTTCAGAATACAGAGGTCAACTAGACAAGGATGCTGTTTATCACCCACTCTATTTGATCTCTTTATAGAGCCATTGGCACAGGCTGTGCGTCAACACGAGGATCTGAGGGGAGTGGTGGTTAATGGCATAGAGCATAGGATAGGGCTTTTTGCTGATGACGTCATAGGCTACCTGGAACAACCGGATAAGTCACTTCCAGCACTGATGAAACTTTTAGAAACATATGGGCACCTCTCGGGATACAAAATAAACGATTCAAAAACACAGATTCTAACATTTAACTACACCCCTTCAAAAGAGGTTCAGGAATCATTTAATTTCAACTGGAATCTAAAGAAAATGAAGTATTTGGGGATTACCGTTACAAAAGGAATATCCAAATTATACGAAGCAAACTACAACAAGATGAATCAAGAGATACAAAGAGACATTGAACGATGGCATACTTTACCACTAGATCTTAACTCGAGGATTGAGATAATCAAAATGAATATACAACCTAGGCTTCTCTATTTGTTCCAATCCCTGCCTATAGAGGTACCTCAAACTCAATTTGTGGCCTGGGACAGGACCATATCAAGGTTTATCTGGGGAGGCAAAATACCTAGTTAGATATGAGACTCTCCAGCTACCAAAAGATAAAGGGGGCATGGGTCTCCCAAAACTGAAAGAGTACTTTTATGCTGCCCAGCTAAGATATATTGTATGTTGGTGCAAGTCAGAATACACAGCAAAGTGGAAGGAAATGGAAAAAGAGTGTGGAGGTTATCCTGTCCAGACCATCATTGGTGATAAAGACACGTACAAGAAAGTTAAAACTGGTATAGATTCAATTACAGGGTTTACTTTGGAAATATGGTTCAGAATAATTAAATATTACAGGGTGAAGAAAGAAATAAATATGCTAAAATGGGTGGCATTTGATAGTAATTTTAAACCAGCTGGATACGATAAAGGATTCAAACAGTGGGTAAAAAAAGGAGTCACAGCATGGTGCACCTTAGAGAAAGATGGGGAGCTGGAGAGTTTCCAGAATATGAAGGATAAATACGATTTAGATAAGCGAGAGTTTTATAGGTACCTGCAATTAAGGGACTGTTATAAGAAGGAGATAAAAAGAGATCCCTCCATGGAAGTGAATGGTGTGATTCAGATTATAATCGATTCATACAAAGGAACAAAAATTAGAATCATATCAGCACTATATCAAAAACTGACGGTAAGTAAACATTCAACTAAATATATAAAAGAAAGATGGGAGTCAGAGTTTAACACAAACATTTCAGATTAGGATTGGGGAAACATGTGGAAAATACATCAAACATCCACCAATTCACGGATATGGAGGGAATTCTCGTGGAAAAAGTTAATCCGATTTTTCATCACGCCGAAGGTCAAGGGTAAATGTTCAATGTTGGAGAGAGTGTGGGGCGCTAGATGCCAATCACTCTCATATATTTTATAAATGTCCCAAGATACTACTGTTTTGGAAGGTGGTACACAACACGTTACAAAAGGTACTAGGATATGATATCACACTGAGTTTCATGACACTCTACCTGTGTAATCTGAATTCTACTGAGGGAAACGTGCGAATAAGCGATAGGTATCTGGTTAAGATATTGTTAATAGCTAGTAAGAAAGCTATCACAAGGAAATGGGGTAGACGGGAACCCCCTACACATGAGCAGTGGATAGGGGTAATAGAGGAGATATACATAATGGAGAAGCTGACACATCGATTAAGACTGCAAGAAACACAGATGGAAGACAAATGGGAGAAATGGACATTATTCAAAAACCGAAACAGCGACGAAGACGGTAGAAAGGACAACTGATTGAGTTGGAAATGACCGGAGAATGGATGGATTAATGGAATTGTAACTCCCAAACATGAGTCCTGTATATAATGTTCCCTTTGTTTGTGGGTATGTCTGTGTTCATGCCCATGTGTTGTTGATATGTGTATAAAAACATCAATAAAAACTAAAGTGTAAAAAAAAAAAAGAATGCATAGTCTCTGGTATGACTGCATCACTATGACTAAAATTACAGCATTTACCTTCCTATTGGATCCGGAACTTGGTTTATTGGGGAATTTTACAACCATCAGTGCACATATAAACCTGCAGTAGGCAGAATATTTTTGGCATCATTGGGCAAAAATTCCATAATAACCTTTCAGCATATTGTAATTCAAGTGTTCCGAGAGAAAACTAGACTTCTGCACCTCCTCATGTTTCTGTTTTCAGGCTTTAGAAAATCTAGCCCGTGGCGGGAGACTTTGGTCATTCACAGGTCATTTCAGAGAGAGCGTTCCTATTGGCTGTTCATTCTGATCAAACAGTCAAACTAGGCAGCGCTGATCAAATAAATAATAAATAATAATAAAGTTACTGTAATGCCTATTTCTCCCGTAAAATTTTTCTGAAACATCTTGTAGTGTACTGTTTAGCTGTAAAATGAGAAGTGTGTTCCGGCTGGTGGGCGGTGCTTGGTATTTCTTCAACTTATCTCAACATGGTTGCCGGGTCACATACTTTTTCATTTTACAGCTAAACAGTTAAAATATATGTTTGAAACAGATGGACAAAATGCCCACGCCAGTTTCAAATTTGATAAAAATGTTATCACTACTGATTAACCACTAGTTGTCTATTATATAATTTTCTCACCTCATGATGGCACAGACATCCCCGGTCAAGTTCCTGCGACAGGAGGTGGAGGTGAGGTACTCCTGAGGGTTTAGCCGATATGTGTCGATCATGAAGTTACGGTAGGCCAGGTATCTGTTGAAGAGTCGAGAGAACCACAAAGAGATTAGCATGATATAGCACGAAAGGAAGCACATCACTTTGGGTCTGCAGAAACAATATGGCATGTCTGGTGGTTTCATGTAATTTGTAAGTGTGTGGTAGTGTTGCACGGTATACCGATACTTGAAAGGTATCACGATACCCTGCCGTTAAAAACTGTACGATACCCCGTTTAATTAGTACCGATACTTTAAGAATGACAGTGTTTTAATACGAGCCGTGAGTTGCGTCGATGTGCGACCGCAGGGTCGTGTGTGTGTGCAGTGCTCTGCTTTAGAGGACGGCATTAGGATTGTGATCCCTCGGGAGCAGGCAGTGTTAACTTTGCTGCTGGTGGGAGCAAGCAGTCAAAAAATAAACTGCAGTGATAACCAGAAGGATGGATTCAACAAATGAAGTTGAAAAGAAGATTAAAGCAGGTCATGAATTTTTCAATCGGCAGCACAGTCTCGCTCTGAGCTGGTGACTCTACAAGCAGAACTCCCTTAAAAAAAACAAGGAAATAACAATGTGGCTCTAATTACCGATCAAATGTACCGATAAAATTAGATTCACTATCTGTTAAAGTATAATTTTACCGTGTATCTCTGTAACATGAAATGGACGGAGAGGAAAAGCAGTCCGGTGAGAGTGAGTCTTCGCTCTCTTCACACCACTTCAACACAACACAGCACTTTATACAGTTACTGTGGTGTCTTTCTGATTTTAGCATCTTTTCTCTCATCAACTTCTCACAGAACTTCATCTGAATCGTTTTGTGGGTTTTTGTTAATGAAGCCTCTCATTGTCTTCCGTGTTGCAGTACCACTCTCCGCCTTAAAGGCAGGGTATGCGATTTATCCAGTATAAACTATTTGTTATATTGGTTGAAATGGTCTTTACACCCCGACAGCAATCCATTTCTTATGAGCTCTGAAAAAAGACTGGAAAAGATCCGTCATATGTAGCTGCTGTAATTCTGATAAAACGTCTACCAATCAGTTCCTCTGCGCCCAGTTGTAAAGAACCAATCAGATGCCTCCCTGCCTCCCTGCTCGTACTCTACCCTTAGCGTGCACCAGCGTGAACTCAAAGCGCGTTGTCACCGCACGTTTACTGGAGAATGGAAGAGAAAACTCAGCTCTTAAAACACTGCACAACGAGCAAGAACTCATACCACTATTACCATATTATCGAAAAATACAACTTTGATTTAGTTGTTTATGTTCTGTTAGTTTACTTTATAAGATACTGCAGGTTTAAACTATTTATTCTAACAGCTCATAGTGAAGTCAGACAAACAGGATTATCAACGAGGGGAGACGGCGGATATAAAACATTGCTCGACAAAATTTACGTTACTCAAACTGCTTTTTCAGTTACAGAAACAAAAGAGTGGACTGATCTCCCTACAGATATTAGAGTAATGTTAAAAAGGGTCGTGTTGTCTCAGCAGGTATTTCTCTGCCCCCTCAGAGGCTGCTCTTTCCCTCGCCACTCTGCTGCTCTGTGGCCGGCTCTCAAGCGAGCTACCCCCGCGGGCGATTGTGGAGCTTTTCAACTCCAAAAAGGCAGATAAACACATGTTAATTTATAATGGACCTTTGTGTTGTGATATTTAAAAGAACTATCCGTCAACCAGGAAATAAAAGCCCCTCGTCTACGAGACCGGTCTCTTGAGAGAGCTACAGCCAGCGCATAGCGGGGTCTGTGTGAGTGAATGCCCGGCTGGAGAGGTGGCGATCCCGGCAGGAGCTAGCTAGCTGTGCCGGCAGTTTGTGGAGCTTCTAAACTCCGACAACGGTGGAGCAAATGTTTGATTGCCATCTAACATCGTAAAACTGTCAATATTCTAAATCTACACAGTTGATTTCTCGCCTCAAAATTTTTCATAAGTGAATTTAGTGATGAAATAGCTACGAAAAATGTGAAGTAGTTACGATGCGGCGGTGCTCGTGCATGTGTGTGGGGGGCATTGACTTGGAAGGAGTTTCGAGGGGAGGGGGTGGGCTTAGACGGAGCTCCTGAGGCGATGCTACTTTCAAATTATGCTAGCTTTCCAACATCGTAGACCCTATCTTTAACTGTTACTAATGCGCCAGCGGGAATAAAAAAGCCTTATTAAATGCTGTTTAATGAGAGACATCAGAATCAGAAATATTTTATTTATCCCCGGGGGAAATTACAGTTGTTCCATTTTAGAATAAAAATATATATAAACATAGAGAAGTTATAAGAAAAATAGAAATAAGAATACAGATAAAATGTATATGTGTGTGCATTATCAAAAATAAATAAAAATAAATAAAAAATAAAAAAGCAAATATAAAATTAAGCATCAAAGAAATCACATAAACCTAAGTATAGGGGACATCAGATTACTGCATACCATTTCATTTTTTTAATGAATACATTTTTACATTTAAACATTTTGAATTAATAAAAAAATAATTTTAAGTTCCATGTTCTGTAATGTATTATTCCATTACTTTTCCTGATGTTTTAGATTTTTGCTGTGGTATCGTTTCAGTATTGGTATCAGTATATTTAGGCAGGTATCGTATTGAAGTAAGAATTTTGGTATGGTGACAACACTAATGTGTGGATGATGGGTGTGTGTGTATAAACTCACATCTCTGGAGTTTTGGACTTGTTCTTTCCGTTGAAGAACTCGGGCAGGGCTCTTCTCTCAATCTCATGGATGCTAGCAGGAAAGGAAAACAAATGGAAAAAGAAATCAAAGATTTGGTTTTACAATCAATGATTTAACGTGATTAAAAATTGACTGTGGCTCCTTATTTGCTATATTACACCCCGTTTAACAGTTGTTCAAAGGTGCAATCTTCTCAAACCTACAAGTCATACTTGACTACCTTAATAATAGTGACAGTGACTTTTGAGTTTTTCATCTTAAATGCACCTTCAACTGTAACACCGGGATTCCACCGGGCTGTGACATGGTTTTGTCCCGTCTTCCGCATGGCGTTATACCACACCGGGAGCATTTCAGAAGTGGAGCGTTTTGCCTGTGCAACTTGCAGATTTTGTTGATTTTTCCTGGATATTTGTGCTTCTACCAGTAAGCTACGTAGTTAAATGGTTTCTTTATTGTCTGCTTAAATTGTTTTCATTGATGTTATTTCCTACTTTGTTGTGCTGTAGCCTACAGACAAAGTGAATACCGTTAAAAGTCCAGTTATGAATGACATGGATCAAAGATTTGTGTGTGTAGTGATGTGATACGATGGGAAGTATGCAAAGGGCGTTTATTTGGAAAATTCACAACGGAACACTTCCTGCCTGGCTCGATTTGCTCTGGGCCCCGCGGCTCCGTCCAAAATAGACAAGGCGTGTATTTTTAGCAGAGCAGAGCAGAAAGCTGCTTCTAAAGCGTGCTCCGTTGCCTCTGGTGGAATCGCATTGTCTAGAGAGGCTGCGATTGATCCAGCAGCCGCTGCAAAGTCGTAACGCGGCACAGTCGTAACGTGGAAGAATCCAGGCGTAAGTAAAATGCAGTTAGTGATTTAAAGGATAGTTTTTAAGGAGAGATGCTCCTGCTTATTGTGTCACTGTACAGTGTACTTAATATCCACCAGTCTGTTGATTGTTGTCATGCTATTGTTGATTCTGTGTGTTATTGTTGTTAACTGTCTATCTTGTCTATGTAGTGCAGGCTCTGTTCGTATCTGCAAATTTTTGGCTGGACCGCAGAGGGCCAGCCCTACAAACGCAAAAGTCTGTCACTGAGTGAGTGAGTGAGTGAGTGACTGACTGACTGACTGATGAAGTTACAGGATAGGTTGGCTGACTGTTGGAGTTTCCTCATTGGCCGTTGCTCTTTCAAAATGAAAAGGCGGAAAACAGTTCTGCGTTTACGTTTTCTGGGGAGCGTGTCAGCGGTTCAATGTAACATTACACAGTGCTGTTGTTGTGCATGTGCTATTGTTTATTATTATTATTATTATTATTTGTTATTGTTCGTTTAAGTTACGTTATGTTGTGCTTCGTATTGTGTTACCGTGCATTCACACCAAGCGCGAAGCAAAGTTTCGCCTCGCTTTCCTCCATCAGCCATGAAAGAAATAACCACTGTTGCTGCTTTGTACATGTTGTGGAAGTCCCAGATGTGTCAGAAAACCAAACGCCGTCGTGTCTGGGTTTATAACGTCAGACGGCAGCGAGCTGTATTCACATACAGTGCCATTGCACTGACTATCTAGCAAGCCACACGTCGCTACTGCGGTATGAACCCAAAATAAACAATCTGTGCTGAGATTTAATTGCAATAATCGGATAAAAAAGTGTCCCGGAATAACTACATAATGATGCTGATTTGTAAAAAGTCTGAATTCAAGCTTTGTCCGGTCTGTCCGTAAGACGACAAGCAAACAACTTTTAAAATGCTTGTTTTCTGAATGGAGTTCGGATCGATCAGTGCCAGGCTATGCTAGCATTGTAGCTGCTCCATTAACACTCCATCTAGGAATAAATACGGCAGCACCAACGTCAGTGATGACAGCGGGGATATCTCAACGCTGATAAACTTTCGCAAAGTATGTATATATTGTTACACACCACTTATATGATGAATGCTTTTGATATACATGCGTTAATAAAAAACTGAAATACTTTTAACCTTGCATACTGCATGTCATGCTAATACCTTTTCACCTAACGTATAAAATGTATAATATACTGACCAGTAAATGTTACCATTTACTATTACTGAATGTCATTTGCTTCATTATAAGTTGCCTTTCAATCAAACATTAAGATATAAGTGGAAAAACTGTTCACAAAACATTATAGACATGACCACTGACTATTTGTGTACCAATTTAGCCACAAATTCACATACTGAACATATACGGTCCAGCCATATACTCGGTTTTGACCGAGTCTTGTTTTTTCATTGCTTTTATCGTTGATTGTATTTTCAATGCTTTTATTCTTAACGTCTGTGTTTTAACTATTGCCTGCCCGGGGACTACAGAAGAAAATTAGCCTTTCAAGATAACGCATATTTACAGAAATGTTATTGATATGCACTGTTCCTGTCTAAGAGAGAAATAACTAAACTAAATAAAAGGATTCCAACTTATATAACTTCTTCAAAAGCCTCGGTAATCTTCTTAAAACTAAATGGATGGACAGTATTATAGCACAGTATATTTGTGCCTTCAGTTCTCATTACATCACAAGATGAAATAAAAAAGCAAAATCCGACAGTGTGTAGTAGTAATGTGTTTATCCTCGTTCCCCAGCTCTTACCAGTTGTAGTCGAACCAAGCACCGTAGCTGGGGATGATGATGTGGTGAGTCTGTTCAGTCACATTGTCCTCGCTAGCGTCCATCAGTCGGTTGATTTCAGCTTTGCCCTGTTCCTCATCATCCTTCAGAGAGAGACAAAGCGTCAGGCAGGTCAGCATGATGATGACAGCTTCTGAGTGAACAATACTGGGTGTGCCAAGAGATAATATAATAAAAATACTTTAAAAGTCTGATTTCCTAAAAGTTTCTCAACATCAACAATATGTTTGAAAACCAAGCTGATGTTGCAGTAATATTTCACGGAGGAAAAAATGCATTCCTGATACAGGATACAGGAGTTCCTAATATATATATATATATATATATATATATATATTTGTAATCAAAATATTCCTGATACAGGACCTGCCATCTTCTGCGCAGTAGTGATCGGGAGGTGGAGCCGCGATATCAAGGTCCCACCCACACACCCACCTGAGCCAATCGTGAGTCGAGCACGGCTGCAGCTTGTCAGCTAGAGAGACTCATAGCTGGCAATCATGACATCTCACCCTCTTTTTATAGCATCAAATAACTAATTAAAATCAAACTTATCAGAAAAATGAACAGTTGAACATACATCAGTGTGATAAGACCTACCTAAAATGAAAACATCTATGGGAAAAAAAATAGTTGACTTTATAGTTTGGCCCATGTCCCATTCACTAGGCAGGCTTTATGACCTATACTGCAGCCAGCCACCATGGGGTGATCAAGATGTTTTGGCTTCACTTTTGGGGAGCTGTCATGTCGTCCATCTTTATAAACAGTCTATGGCTGGTAGCTGCAGACCGACTGAGAAGCCAGGCAACAGTCAGCAGGAAGTCCGAGTCATCAATCATCTCACCTTTCCACCAGACAGCACAGAGTCATCCTCCATGTCATCTGGAAAAAGTAAAATCAGATTTTAGTTGCGATAAATCACAAGGGCCAATACTCGTATTTGAAAAGTATCTTAAAATGTTGTCAAAAGTTGTTCTTCTGAATTGATTACTGTAATTTATACACAACTAAACAGATCAATTCGGTTATAAATACATACCCAAGTCGGCCACATTCCCTCCTTTCACCGGAGTATTCTCACTGTCTTTCTTTGAATTTGCTGTGTATGCAAGAAAAGAGGAAAAAGATAAATACGTAATAATACGTAGACTGCTGAAATTTAGCCGTGGGCATGGAGGCATTAACCGGCACTGGTTTTCAAAAGAGGACACTAAAATAGATAGAACTAGAGAATGTGTGTGAGTTGGGGGATTTTGTAAAAGTGGGACATCCAAGATGGGACTTGGTCTAAAAAGAGCATATTTAGTAAGGATTGTGTGTTTTGGATTAAAAGGGAATCTTTAAGGAAAATACAGATCAAGCTTCATTCATCACTAGTTGTTACAGGCGGCATGTGGACACCATGGTCATCTGGTTACAGGGGGAACTGAACATCAGTAAGACCACAGAGCTGCGTTGTGGGGCTGTGACACCCTCTCTGGACCACTCAGGCTGGAGGGGCAGGTGGTGGAACATGTTGAGATCTTTAAAGTACTTGGGCACTGAGATCGACCACCAACTGTCCTTCACACAACATGAGGATGGGGTCTACAAATAGGCCCAACAGTACAGGTTTCTCCTGAGGAAGCTGAAAGGTTTTAACGTCAGACAGGACATTTTAACAGTAGTCACTCATCGCATTAGTCCGCACATTCAACACTGAATCCTTGTACAACTTCCTCAAGCGATTCCCAGACATTGACTTATTAGTGGCACCCCGCCACGATATGGATATAACCGCTGATCTTCTGATTAGTGGACGGCCCGCTGGAACTCCTGAAGCACAGCTGCCCCAACAGCCGCAGCTGTATCAACATTGAACACCACATTTGATTCTCTATTTAAAATGGGAAACATCTTATTTCATCAGGGTTTCCGCCAGTGTACTGCAAGCCCAGGCTAAGCCGGGCCTAAGTTGACTCCCCGTCTGACCTGAGCATCACGGAAATTTCATGCCTCCACACCGGCAACAGTCAAAGCCGGACGCATTACGTTTTCGGGTAGTCCGTCTGTCCGGTCCATTCTTGTGAACACGATATCTCAGGAAGGCCTGGAGGTAATTTCTTCAAATTTGGCACAAACGTCCACTTGGACTCAAGGATGATCTGATTAGATTTTGGTGGTCAAAAGTCAAAGCTCACTTTGACCTCACAAAACACATTTTTGGCCATAACTCAAGAATTCATATGCTAATTATAACAATTTCACACAAATGTCTAACAGGATAAAATTATGAAGTGATGATATTTTGGACAGACATGGATGTAAACTGCAAATTCACTGGTTGGCGGAGGCATACAGTATAACCGTGAGGCGGTAATTCTAGTTTTTCTTAAATGTATGTTTAAGATGTTTTTTAAACTAACGTGTTATACAAGTAGCGCAAGTTCCTTCACGGAATAACTTAGTGCGTTACGTTAGTTAGTGTGCAGTCGAGAAGGAGCGAGAGAGGGTGTGTGTGTGTGTGTGTGTGTGTGTGTGTGTGTGTGTGTGTGTGTGTGTGTGTGTGTGTGAAGTTATCAGTAACGTTACAGCTGTGAACGTAGCAGGGCAGTGTGTGTACAGTTTATTTGTTGGTGAATAAATGATACAACTGCTCAAGACCCAAGCCAAGTTCCAGTGTCTTGCTGACACCTGCTGATTGAAGTGAAGGGGGTTAGCCCCGAAGTTAGCGACAACTTTGACTCAGGCTCACTTAAGGCGGGCTATTAAGGTGGACCAGCTATTCTCGTTTTATTGACAGGCCACTCCTCCGAGTTTTGCTAAATGTTTTTTCACACAGAGTTGAAAAATACCTATGATGTTCAACTTGAGATGGCAACTGACTGACTCATCAGACACACAAGAAATAACCATATAAATGTATTAATTTAATTTTTGGCTGATATGTAGCTGGCTGCAGCTGGATGTAACCAAACGGTACAATAGACTCTATATACAAGATTATTATTACATTTACAAGTTATGGCTGATATTCACAGCTTTTCTCTCAGACAAATCTAATGTCGTGAAGATGTCACCCTGGGCTCAGGGAACTTTTATTTGCATTTCTGATTTTTTTTTTTTTATACATTTTATAGATAAAAAGAAGCATTGAAAAGATGATAAACAGTTATTGGTTGTCATTCCTACTTTGGCCTTGGACAGCACATTAGACCACAGTAGATCATGATTGTGATTACCAGTACGATAACATTCATGGCACAGCTCTTATTTTGACATTTTCATGAAACTGCTGCCTCAACCTGGTCATTCAGAGTGATCATGTATTAAAATCAGCACATACCATTTTTGGACACGCTGCCCTCCTCCATGCTGGCACCAGCCGAGGAGTCGTCCATGTCCTTGGTCATGTCCTCCTCTGTGTCCTCTTCTTCGCCTCTGTGACCCCGTCGCTTCCAGTGAGGCCCCGGGTTCCTGACACCAAAGAGAGAGTCATAAGTCAGTTAAATGTCACTGGAAAACCTCAACAAAACAATATATTTTAGCAATTCAGTATAGCATATCAAAATATCTAAGATTAAGCTCTCAGCATCTTTAGCTGTGTAAACAATAAAACCATCAGCACACAGGACTTAAGGTCAGCGTGTGTTTGGACTCAACATTGTTGTTACTCTGCCAATGTCTTGCGTTGTATTATTTTTATTTTCGGTTTCAAGTGCATAGACATCTTTGGTGACATTTGAAAGAATACGTCTGGTGATATTATACATTTTTGATTTTGCCACCACCACTATAGAAAACTCAAAAACTACCAATGATGTCAAAGAACTATTAAAAACACATCAATGAGCCACACAGTTGGACATGGTCCTCCATTACCATGAATATGGCAACTGTAGTTTATTTGGAGTCAGTCCCACATACACTGCCTTGCTGGCAAAAATACTCACTTGAGCACCAAATGTGTATTAATCTGCCGGTTAAAATAGTCCCCAACAAATGCACTATTTAGTCTTATTTGAGTAACATTCACTAAAAACAGTGCCTAGCTGTTTAGGGAAATTACTGAGTCCTACCTGCTACATTTATTCAACCTCTCTTTAAATTTTACAATTTGAATTATTTGCTCTTCCTCTGGCTATAAAGGGGAATATTAAAAACTGGCCTCCTTACCCCTTCTTTCCTCCCTTCTTGCGGGACTCGGCAGGAGTGCTGGGCGGCGAGGGCGAGCGCCTCCTCTTCTTGCTAGCAGAGTTGGCCTTGCGCTCCTTGCGATCGGGTGTACGGGAAGACTGATCAGAACAAACCCGTGCAGCGCAGGGAGCGAGGGATGGAGGATGAGAGAAAGAGCCGCAGAATGAGAGGATGGAACGGTTGCACACACAAGGAGGGGAAGCGGTGGGAGAACGACGGCAGGGAGGGGGGAGGATGCCGTGGAGGTGGAGGAGACGACTAGGGTTCCTGTATACTGTCTTCTATCTCAAAGTAGCTTCTCTTTCACCCAAACCTTCACTTCATGATTTGTGCATTGTGATGAAAGACTTATCTGCCTCTGAATTAGTGCTGCACAATTAATCAAAACTTTATCGATATCGCAATACGGCCTATTGCACGGCACAATTGCAGGAGGCACAATATTTGTTAGCCCTACCATAAATTATCTTTAGCAGACAAAACCATCTTTTGTAGTGGTAGATCTTCTTCGTTCATATTAAGGCTGTCAATCGATGAAAATATTTAATCGTAATTAATTGCATGATTGTCCATAGTTAATTGCGATTAATCGCAAATATTAATAAATATTTATTTATTTTTATTGGAAATCAATAAAGAACACAAAACAATGACAAATATTGTCGAGAAACCCTCACAGGTACTGCATTTAGCATAAAGAATATGCTCCGATCATAAAAACTGCGCACTCAGTAAAACAAAACCTCTGAATCAAACAGGCCTCTGATAAGCCTCCAATCAGGTGGGAGCATTGAAACATCTGCAGGCCCAGTTAGCTAAATGTTATTGGAAACAGTGTGTGTACTACCATCAGGTGTCAGTGTCTCTCAGGGGTTAATAACTAGTTTGGATTCCTTAGGTTTTCTAGTTTCATATGATGTCAGTATCTTCTAGGGGTGGAATGGTTCACATAATTCACGGTTTTGGGGTCACGGTTTTCGGTTCGGTTCGGTACATTTATGTTACAGCGAGGAGGTCATGTTCTGATTTCAACATGCTTTTCCTTTATTTGGCAAAAATAAGTTAACAAATGTTTGCCTTATCAAAAGTATGGTTAACATAAGGAACATAAACACTTCATTGTCAAATCTTAATTGAAAGAATAGGTCTTCTACAGTAATTAGTGCAAACAAAAAATGCAGCTTTGTTATTTTCATATAAATATGATGTAATTATAGACTAAGGCCATCAACATAAATTGAAGCATAAGCTCAACCAGAGCTATACTATAAAAAAAAAAAAAAAAAAAAAAAAAAAAAGAACAGCATAACATATGTCTCAATTTCCTGGTTATCAGCTCTTAATTGAAAGATTAGTTTTTCCACTCAAAAAGTGAATTATTTGAAAAGGAATACGGTTGGATTTCTGTGCCACTGTGTTATCTAAAAATAATTAATAAATATAAAAAACATTATAGGGATTGTGCTGCTGGAATTACTGTGTTGCTTCAGTGTATAGTGCGGCTCTAGTAACGTTACGTTAATCATATGCTGAAATCCAGCATCCTCCACGACTGTATAAGGCCGCATATCTTTCACTATAAACCTCCCAAATGCTTTAGTTATGTTTTTTGCCCTGTCTGAATCTGCATGTAGAGACTGTTTAAATGCTGCCGGGAGAAGGAGTTGGTCTTTCCTACCCGAAGTGTTGCCGCTAGCATAAACCACACGTGTTGCACAGTGCTGAGACAGTTGCCCGTTTTATCCACCACTTTTTTTCCGTCATTTTCATAGGTAACACTAAATCCGTAATGCTCCCATACAGCAGAGCAAATCGATGCTGGTGGATCCTGTACTTTATCGTGTCTACAGCCGCATCCGCCACTTCATCCGTGAAGGGGGCTGGGTCACGCTTCATCAACACATGCGCAGTAAAAACTGGTCTGCACTCGCCGAAATTGAGCCAATAGCAACGCACGACCGCAGCTTCAGTGACACTGCGCATGTGTTATACCCCATACCTCAAGACCTATGTCTGCCCGTGTCCTAGCCTCTTTCAATAGGCCTTGATTTCTAGTGCGACAATAAACGGGGGCCTAACTCTACATGAAAAAAGTACACAATCGGCCTCATAACGTATTTCAAATGAACCGAACAATTCATACACGTCCCAAACCGTGACTAGCGAACCGAACGGTTCGGATTTTTTACCTGAACCGTTCCATCCCTAGTATCTTCACTCTAGCTTTAAAACTGAGACCTCCAAAAGATTGAATAGAAGCCTGTCTGTCAGATTTTTAAGAGATTAATTAAAAATCGCGAGTTGCGTTAATGCGTTTAAGAAATTAGTGCCGTTAAAACGGATTTGCGTTAACGCTTTATTATCGCGTTAACTTTGACAGCCCTACTTCATGTACTACTGTTTTTGTTTGATCACTTATTATTTTTGGCCACTGCGCACTCTGTAAAACAAAACCTGAATCAAACAGGCCTCTGATAAGCCTCCAATCAGGCGGGAGCATTGAAACAACTGCAAGCCCAGTTAGCTTAATGTTATTGGAAACAGTGTGTGTACTACCATCAGGTGTCAGTGAATAGACCAAGACAAAAAGATGTAGTGTAATTTTTAAACTAAAACTAAATGTCCCTCTTAATGAATCCTTCACATGGCACCTAATTGCAGTCACCTGAAAGCTTCTGGCCTGTGAGGCAAAGTAATGTGTGGCTAGTAAACCTACATTACTAGTTTACCAGCGTTTGTTCTGATTATTAAATTCTGGAAATTGTTCAAAATCATTTTCCAAACAGACAGAAACCCTGAAATACATTAGAAGAAGACAAAGAGTGAGGAAAGGCTTGGAAAGGATGGGCAAGAAACGGACAACAGGACAGACGAAGGAGAACAGCGACGCACAATCCACTGGGCATAGACACATGCAACAAAACACAACTTGCAGCAAAAACATACACTGCTACACAAATCGGCATTCAGACTAATTTTCAAATGTTTCCACTGCCAACTTTCCATACAGTACAGAATTCATGACCAAAATGTTCATGAACAGCCAATTTGAACATTCAGTGTCTTTTGTTGGTTAGTTAAAACAATTATTTATATATTAACGTGTGGTTGTTGCTGACATACAACAACAACAAACAGCGGGGTTTCTAGCTGTACTGATGATCGAGGGCTCAAAAACTTTCTGACCCAGGATTTTCTGGGACTGGTACTGACAAACACACAGCACAATCACCTACCTCCTCCTCCTTAGGGAAGATCCTCTGGCGGAAGTTGACTGGCTTCTTGTTCTCGTCCACCTCGTAGTCTTCTTCATTCATCCACTCATTGAAGGCATCCGTGTCTAAAACCCACTTGGCGTGGACCTGAGTGGGAGAGGGAGTGGGAGACAGAGGTTGAGGCACGCTGTTCAACATGATCGAGTCTCAGTGTGCTGATCGTTTATTATTTGTTGTTTATCCAACTAGAATCTAATCATCTCTTTACACCGCTGCCCTGATTTTCCTTCATCGTTTCTCAATTCATAGTTTTCAGTCACGTGACTGGCGCAGAGCCTGGAGGGCAAAACCAAGCCCCAAGGAAGAGCACAAGGCTGTCAAATCTTTATTTTTTTACAATCAGCAAGTGTTTAGATCACCTCTCAAACGAGGAAAAACAAAGATATATATACAAACTGCAAGTCTTAGGCACATGCAACCCATATACAGCACCAGCGGTATTTTAATAATTTAAGTTGAAGTAGACAACTTTTCAGCTATCTAGCACGCTAGCTTATCAACGCCTTGGTCATAACAACATCTAATAACTTCACCGCAAGAAAACGTGTTCTTTGTTTATGTAATGTGCGTTTAGATTGGTTTCCCATAAGCCTCGCTTTCACTGTGCAATCCTGTCTGATACTGGGAAAGTTTAGGCTTGTTAGCTCGCTAGCATGCTAGCTACACCAGCTAACACTGACAGCAAGTAACAAACATCTATGATCCATTGTCTGTTTGATAATCTTTTTTTTTTTGCATTTTTAAGCCTTTATTCATAGGACAGTGGACAGTTTAGAAAGGGGGAGAGAGAGAGAGAGGGGGCAACATGCGGAAATGGCCGCAGGTCGGATTCGAACCCGGGCTGCCTCGGTTAGGACTCAGCCTTGTTATATGGGCGCCCGCCCTACCTAAACAAAGAACACGTTTTCTTGCGGTGGCCTTTCTAAAATGAGCAGTGATGAATGTTACTATATTCTGTTATGATCAAGAAGTTGATAACCAGACAGCGTTGGCTAGCATAGCTTGCTCGTTGAAAAGTTGTCTCGGCTACGTCCCCGGAGCTGTACTTTGATGATGTTTAGCTACATAAAGTTATATCTTGTGGAGACTCCATCCCTTATACTGTCGCCAAGATGAAAGTGTAACATCACAGTTATCTGTACTTTCAATCTGGATGGGTCACTAGTGCTTTTGTTTGCGAGGTGAAGGACAAGAAATTAACGTTGGTTACTGCGGTCAAGCTAGCTGTCACTCGCATCTCCGTAGTTAAACCAGCCGCTGGAGACGAACACAGACAGAGCAGACGTAGTAACTCCGCTCGTGAAGCAATGTCTGGAAAATCATTTAAATGGTTGAATGGTTAAATGAGCTGATTTGACCATGGAGATGGGAGAGACGGCTAGCTTGGTCGTAGCCCTTGGTTGCATGGGTGTTCAGTTTCAGTCAGTGTCAGTGTAGTCCGCTCTCGTCAGGGACAGCAGCACGTCTAATTTAATTGCACAAATCCACAATCCTCTGCTCTGGGTTTTGGTTCCGAGACGTTGCTGTAGAAACACAGTCCAGGCTTGTCTTCTCTTCGGTTTGTGCATCAAATTGAACAACAACTAACAATGTTGTAAAAGCTGAGCTGTCGTTGGCGGACAGTGGAGGACAGCTTTGTTTTGCCCTCCAGGTGGGCGTTCCCATAGGGCCGTGACGTCACGTGAAAACTATGAATAGAATGGACTCACTGTTGAATGTTAAAGTTGAGATGAAATGGAAAATGCCTTTTAGATCGCATCCCCGGTCAAATTGTGCACCTATTTAACAATATATGTAATGTATATATATATATATATTTTTTTTTAATTATTATTATTTATTTTTTTTACAAAACATCAATTTCTTCCTATTTCTATATCAAAATTCAATCATCTTTTCTTCCTGTAAAACAAAATATGAGGTGTGCTCATGTAAGCTACAACCAACCAATAATATCATCCATCTGTCAATCAATCTGAGACTTTTGCAGCCAGTCGTCTGTAGCTCTGTATCGCGCTACATTTTAAGCCCGCCCACTTTTTAGCGGGCCAATCAAATGCAAAGGATTTGATTTAAATTAGGGCTGCACTGTTAATCGAATATTAATCGTGATCACGATTTTGGCTTCCCACAATTAAATGAACATGATTGACTCCGATATTGGCGTTTAAAATGCTTGCTCCGCTCATAGAATATGCTGCATATCAAAACAAACGCTTCCTAAACTAACACCCAGCCAGATGTTTTGGCTTCACTTTTGGGGAGCTGTCATGCCGCTGCATATGCACCCTGCAGCAGCAGTCTGTGAAAAACTTTACTGAACGTTGCGGCTGCAAGTCCAGAGTAGAAGAGTAATATACTGTAGAGTACATGGGCAAAACAAAAATGCACTGAATTCAGGTGAAGAAGAACCTTATTTCAAAGGACCAATATGTACTATATTTACTGTAATAAATCATAAAATGACCATGATATGTCATCAGAAATTAAGTAAACATGCTAAATTGAAATACTGACTTCAACAACAATGCTACAGCCAGTATGTTCTCCTTTGATTTCCATTCCGGTCCGGAACGTCTGTTTTTGTTTTGGCCGGTGTGATCCCGTCCACTGCCTATTTGAACACCCCGTTGCCACATATGAAACAAATTGGCATGCAAACACAGCCTTCTGCAGCCATGGAAGTAAGCAAACGGACTGGATCAACAGAGATAATGTTAATGTTAGATTCTACCCGGTCTTAAAAGCCTTGGCACATCGCTCTGTGGTCCGTGTGCAGCTGGGTTATCAAGGCAGCAAGTATTTGAGACACACAGCCGGTGAAGTGATTCTGACTACTGCTGGCCAGAGGCTAACACGGTCGTGTGTAGAAGGTAACCTTCAAATTGCGAAAACGTGCGCTGCTATCCATTATTCCGGAGGAGTGGACGGGCCACGGCTCCAATGTTTTGAATATGGGCTGCTGTTACCCATTTTAAATGCTAGCTGTCAGTTCTACATATTTTTCCTTTAAGTCTTATTTTGATGCAAAGATTAGTACACAAGCAGGAATGTAACAAAACATGGAAGTGAAAGAAGTTCTCTGTTAATTCAAGTGTAAAAGTGCAATAAAAATATTTTGTCCCTAAAAATCAATGAATGGTCGTGATCACAATATTAATCAAAATAATCATGATTATCATTTTGGCCATAATTGTGCAGCCATAATTTAAATCTCTCTGGTAGCTGTAAATCAAATCAAATATTCTGTTTCACTGGGGAATACGTCACAGTACAGAAGCTAAAGACGCTCTAACTTCTATTTCACTGGGAGTTTTTTGTGACAATAAGTTAGAAATTCAAAATCATTTAAAATGTCACATAGCAGCATTAACTTCAACCACAGCATCACTTAAACATCTGTTCGGTGATGCTGGACAGGATGACCACTTGCTTTACAAAAGCCACAACCAGTGCTCCATGAATGCTTCTCTTTGGAGCTAAAAACCATAATAAAAGTTTAAAAATATATAACATTGATGGACACTGGCTGCTGTTTTTTTCTTTTTTTGAATAACAAAGTCCATTTTGTTTTAAAGATGTTGAACTTGCTAAAAGTTCTTTCTCTGTTTGTACTTTTTATTGCTCACCTTCCATGGCCTGTCAGTGCTGGGTGGGTCCTCCACGTCTCCATCCACCTCGCTGGCTGATACCCAGGTATCATAACTAATAGAATAAAAAACAGTCATGGGTCAGTGATAAGTACAATAAGAAGCAATAAGAAAGACATGCCCATCCAGTGTCCGGTTAGATAGGTAGCGGTGCTGGATCAAAGAAATATCTAAAGGAATTAAAACAGATAGATCAGCACACCGAAGAGCTCCCGTTAGCGACATGGCAATAAAAGTCCTAACGAGAGCTATTTGGTGTGCTGATCTGTTTTAACTCAGCGATAAGTACATCATTGATGAACTGACATGCCGTCTCCAAGACTAAAACACATGCCTGAAAGAGATTTAGTTATTAGGAACAAAAAGGATCAAAACACGAAAATCAGGAGATTTACTGAATGGTTTATTGTGAAAAATTGCAAGAAAATAAAAAAAATCTGTATTGCAAAAATCTGAATTAAAAAAAAAAAAAAAAAATTTGAAGCACAAATATTCTACAGCACTGTTAGTATAGCACTGTTTTTAAAATTACTTTGGGAAATCTGAAAGTCTGTTCAAATCAATCTACTCCCATAGAAGTCAGTTAAACCTTTAAATGGAATATAAATGTTGGGTCTGTTTAGCCCCTTCAGAAGACCCCAGAGCATCGTGTCTGCCCTCCTCCTTTTTTAACAACTGACTATAATCATTTTAAAATGGAGGAAAATGTATGTGCCGCTGGTGGTTTAATGACACACTAAGGAAAAACAAGATAAGAATAGATGCTCAGAGCTGGTTCACCAAATATCATGGGGAATGAAAAGAAATCTATGAGCATTAAAGAGTGTTTGTGAGCCTCTTTCTCGTCCTCTCTGCTCACCTGTCTGGGGAGAGACCCCAGTGAACCAGCACCTGCTTGTCTTTCCTCATGACAGGACGAAGCCACTCCTCTGCAACACACACAAACCAATGCTGACACAAATATACACATTGACCAATAAACTACACAAAACACTGGAGTATTATTACTGTATTTTTATTTTTACAAATGACTCACTTTTTTCATTGCTACAATAAATAAAACACTAGTTTTAGGTTTTAAAGATACTGCATGTGGGAGAAAATTAACCCTAAACAGTATGTGGTTATTGACCTAATCCGTGCATTACAGACAATTCAACCCTACCTTCTTCTTGTTGGGATGGAGAGGGGTAAATGTGGTGGGTGGCCTTTGACTTGTCATCAGTAATGGAGCCCTGGAGAGGACAGAGTGGAGAAAATAGTATTAAACAACCAAAGACACAGATAAAACAGTTTTTTTATTAGAAAGAACCCTTCTCTACTTCACCGACAAATCATTTCATTGGCTAGTTTGACGTAGTAGGTTTGGGCTCACCTGGTGCCTTTTGATGATGTCTTTGAGCTTACTGGCTTGTTTCTGCTCGATGTCCGGCGACAGGAAGACAGTGGGTCGAGTCAAGCAGTTGTTCTAAAAGCACAGAAACATTAAGCATCATCCCAAAAATGTTATGTAAAAGTCAATCACTGCTCATCTATCTATCCATTAGGACTGTGTATTTGACTGAATCTGGCAATACGATACGTATCATGATACATGGGTTACAATTTAATATATTGCGATACTCTAAGCAAGTCGTATACTGCAATGTTTTAAATTTTATTTTAGGAAAACTGTCATAGTATAAAGAACACACAACCATATGCATAAAATCGGAGTAAGAAAAGGTTACTTTTTATGCAATCAGAACAGTGGGATCTGCGTTTGCATTTATCACAGTCCCTGTAACATCCAACATGATAGCACTACTTTGAGAGGACACGTATACCGAGATGGCGCAACTCTTTGCAAATAAAATAAAATATTGAGTGAGTTAATCTTTGAATGTAAACAATTAATTAAAAATCGACTGTTTGAGAATCGATACAGTATCACAAAATATAATATTGCCATACTCAATATTTTAGATATTTTCTTACACTCCTACTATCAATGCAGCTTGGTTTGGCTAAAATGGCATAGAAGTTAGAAAAACATACATCAATACTAGGGCTGTCAATCGATTAAAATATTCAATCGCGATTAATCACACATTTTTTATCTGTTCAAAATGTACCTTAAACGGAGATTTGTCAAGTATTTAATGCTCTTATCAACATGGGAGTGGGCAAATATGCTTGGTATATGCAAATGTATGTATATATTTATTATTTGAAATCAATTAACAACACAAAACATTGAAAAATATTTTCCAGAAACCCTCACAGGTACTGCATTTGCCATAAAAAATATGCTCAAATCATAACATGGCAAATTCAAGCCCAACAGGCAACAACAGCTGTCAGTGTGTCATTGTGCTGGCTTAACTATGACTTGCCCCGAAATGCATGTGATTATAATAAAGTGGGCATATCTGTAAAGGGGAGACTCGTGGGTACCCATAGAACCCATTTTCATTCATATATCTTGAGGTCAGAGATCAAGGGACCCCTTTGGATATGGCCATGACAGTTTTTCCTCGCCAAAATTTAGCGTAACTTTGGAGCATTATTTAGCCTCCTTCACGACAAGCTATTTTCACTCTAGCTTTAAAACAGAGCCCGCTACAACTTAAGAATCGCAAGTTGCGTTAATGCATTAAAGAAATTAGTGGCATTAAAACAAATTTGCCTTAACGCATTATTATCGCATTAACTTTGACAGCCCTAATCAATACCATAACTAAATTATGCAAGTCAGATAAAAAAAGACTTCAAAACAGCAAATTAATGTCAGTTAACTAAAACAGTAAATGTCTGCCTTTAATATCAACTTGTTTGGGGGTCTTTCTGCAAGTGCAGGATCGTTCCAGTAAGAGCAATCAAGTTTATTCACATAAATACAAAAAAACATCTACAGACTGCAACAGACAGTGTTAATTGGGGACACTGAACTGTTGTGGAGGGTATGGGTTGTACCTGGACCAAGTTCTTCTCTACATTTAAGAACATTTCCACATTCCTGTCCATCCGGGAAGGATTCTGCAGGTCAAATCTACGCCTGAACAAAGAACAGTAAGACATACAATGAGATGTGGTTGCAGCAATACAATACAGTACAGCACAAACAGCAGCTGCAACGCTGCAACGTTTTTTAAGAGTGACAACAAGAGAGTGAAAGCATGACAAAACCAATTGGTTTACATGTCAGGACTACACAAGGGTTAAGGGTCAACACCAGTCTTTCTATGGAGGCTACCACAAGTCAACTCACCACCCCTGCTCGCTCTTAAACTTGTAGACCGACCCCAAGATGTGACAGAGAGCACCTCCTGCCTTGAAATCCAGGAAACACTTGGCCTGAAGATAGAAGAGGAACAATGAGGATGACTTCAGCACTATGGATATACTATCTCTGAATTTCCTAAATGCCACAGGACACAAACACCACAAAATGCAAGTGGTTTTAATAGAAATACAAAATATGAGTGTGTTGTGCTTACAGGCAGCTTGGTAAGAGCAGGATTGTTGACCCTGCGTCCAAATGCGTCCTCCTGGAACTGCAGCAGCTGGACCACCAGGCCCGCCAAGGATTTACTGGAGGGGGAGTCATTCTGGACATACTGGGACCAGGCACAGATATAAACAGTCATTAACACACACACACACACACCAGTGAATAGGGGTGTAACGATACGTTTTTACAACGATACGATACGATTTCCTTGGTTCTGATACGATTCAAGGACGATATTTGGCTCATCTAGAGCGATACGATACCAATCGATACAATCGAGTTTTGCGTTTCAAATCGATTTTATATCGATATATGTCTCCCGTGAAGGACAACTTGCCGAGTACCTATCGATGTAGTTGGATCGTAGGAATATAAATCGATACATCGATGTAGTAGATGAATCGTTACAACCCTACTAGTGAAACATATACACACACATCTAGAGCCGCACAATTTGTCACAAACAACAAAGTATCACTATTAGGGGTGGGCGATACATCGAATATAGTCGATGTATCGCGGCTTGTACCACGCGCGGTGTATAAAATGACTATCGCGAACATCGACCACAAATTGTCATATAATGTTTTTAAGACACCCTGCCGGCATGAGACTTGCTTTGGCATTTCTATCCTTCGGCTCCCTCTCACAGACACACACACACATACGTCACAGACTCCGCGCCAATCCAGACCTCTCTCCTGGGCGAGTGTGTGTGACGTATGCGGCCAGCGTGTTTTGGTCTGGAGGGAAGCAGCGAAGAGAGAAGGAGCCAGCCCGGAGAAAGCGAAAGAACGCTACCAAAGCAACCAGAACCAGCCCAGAAGCAAATGGCTCTGGCTTCCTAGCTTTCCAAAGCAATCCCATATGACAAAAAAAGTGCAAAATGGAAGCCCGGATTCAAAAGACTCAATAAGACACTTGATCCAAAATATGAACTGCCTGGCCGCAATTTTTTTGCGGAGAAAGCTCTACCGGAGTTATACATTTCAGTGAGAGAAAAGTTTGCCAACCAGCTAACAAAGGTGACCCACTTCTCCACAACTACCGATCTGAACGTCCAGCTAACAAAGGTGACCCACTTCTCCACAGCTACCGATCTGTGGTCCAGCAGAACGTATGAGCCATACCTGAGTATCACTGTACATTACATCGACAACTGGGAGTTGAAGAGTAATTGCTTTCAAATGTGCTTCTTCCTGTTTGATCACACGGGCAAGATAATCGCGCATGGTTTAAAGGATGCTCTCATGTCATGGAATTTAAAAGAAGCTCATCAAGTGCTCGCCAAAGCTGTGATCCTGAATAAGTGGACAAGACTGCAGTGCTTTGGCCAAAGGCTGCACCTCGCGATTGGTGAGTCTTTCTACACTAGTGGGAAAATAATAATTTTTATTATCAGCAATGTTATAACAGCTTACTGGTAAACATAAAAATAAGTTACTTTACACTTAAGAATGTTTTAATGTAGACATATGCTGCAGGGACTACAAGAATCATCATATTGGTGTGATTGTATGCATCAAAGGGTTAAATCGAGCATTTATGAAGTGCTTAGAGGACATTTGAAAATATAGCGATATATATTGTGTATCGCGATATAGCCTAAAAATATTGCGATATTATTTTTAGGCCATATCGCCCAGCCCTAATCACAATTCTAATGTTAATAATTAAGGGGGGATATGTCCCCTTTGAGTAGGTCGGAAAATAACAGTTATTCACATTTTCCTAAATCAATTAAAATAACCAATCAATAACAATGACAAATACCATTCACTAATAACCAGAGCCCAGGGGAGGATGGAATGTCAGAAGGAAGGATGTCTGAAAATTGGTTGCTTGAAAAATGGGAATTTACTTCAAACAACAAACCTGTCCAAAATGTTTCAGGGTGGATTTTTCTTCTTTTTTTTTTTTAAATCATGTGATGTTACCATTATTACTTAATTTGAAGCCCCCGCTGAAATATGTGGGTTCACTTGCTGACCTCCACAGAGGCCAAAGGTCAGGGTCAATAACAACACCAGGAGCATGCAGAAGATGCAGGGTCCTTCCTAAAGAGCGTATTAGTATGGTAGATATTTGCTGTTGCAGTTCCTGCCATCAACCAAATCTCATGCACACCTGACTCTTATCGTGGCCACAGATAAATTTCCACTTCTGTTCTGGCCTAGAGCGACAATGTTGCAAGGGGATGCAGTGATAAAATGTCTCGCTATGAAAAAAAAGGACAAGCCAAACTAAACAGGGGAAAAGGTGACACAAGACCTGGTCTAATTATAATGAGGTTAATATCAAGGAGACCCACTTCTAGCCTTAAAACACATCCAACTTAGCTGTTTTAGCTACAGTGATATCATATTAACAAACTCAACTCAAGTTTCTGGGTTAGCATTTGTGCAGAAGCATGTTTACGTGTTTAGTTCCAGGTGTGTTTCTGTGTTTAAAACTAAGTGTCCATAACTGCAGCCACAATTCCTCATCTAGGTTTATTTAATTTAATTTATTTCTTCCACATAACCGGCTAAAGTGCGTCAGTGAGTTTGAATGGGAGCATGAAGAGACAGGAGATTTCTTTTGGTCTTTGTTTGGCTAACTTGGTGGGCGAATTGAGCCTGCACTGTCGGGTATGCTGCTGTGTTGACAAAACTCAACACCGCTCACTCTTCGGCCGAAAATACAACTGCGCTTGCTTGCAAAACGCATACAGTGATGATCTGATGATTATTTTCTGACTACAATGTAATGGAGCGGTTCTATTTTGCGAATATTATAAGTTGTTCGATTGCACGGTGTCCCGTGACTAACATTTGGTTAGCTTCTCGGGCCTTTTGCAATGCACGTATGGGAGTTTAGCTGATATTTTTTTAATTGAGAAAAGTTGCAAATATAAACTGAACAACTGCAGTAGCTGCAACGTCCATCTGCCGCTCGTTTGTAAACATTTTCGCTCCGAGTGTGTTATTAGTAACGGCACCGAAGGAGCAGTTAGCTAGCTAACGGTGAGCTAGCTAATAGATAAACAGCTTTGCTCAAGTAAAGTTAGAGCCTGTGTATTTTGTGGCATGCTAACACGAACATGTGCTAACTGGGTATCACCTGTAACTCGCAAACAAAAGTAAACGTCTGTATTTACAGCTTACACTTAAGCTTTAGTTAGTTTAGTGTGGCAGCAGCTAGCTCGGATAGCATCGCTCCATTGTGCCAGCGGGACGCGGGCCGTCATAGAAATCAATCGAGAACCAGTGCAGCTAGCTCACCTTCTTGTAGTGCTTTCCGATCCACTGCCGCACCGTCTCGAACTGGGATATCGTCTCTGAACTTTCCCAGAATTTAGTGGACGGACCGCCGTCCTTCTTTCGTCCCACTGCGGTCCCGCCGCCGACCAGGCCGGTGGCCGGTCCGCCTGAGCCCGTTCCGCCTGCCGTTGTCGCCGTGGTCGCCATTGTGTGTTTTGTTAGCTGCGTTGTCTTTCTCCTCCACGGCGTCGCTCACCGTGCAAGTTTTCGAATGATATTGCGCAGCCGCAAACGTGTTGACACTTAAGTCTCGCGAGTCTCGATATTATAGGGCTTATGGGAAATGTAGGCAACGTGGACGTTGTCCTTTTCGAGAGTGATAAAAATGAAAACATTTTCCTTTCACAAAAGGATATTTTGGAAGAAGGATATTAAAATGAACAAGGTGGCCTTGAGGTGTGATTTTAATATGTTGAATAGTACTTTTAAGGTTAAGTGGATTATAGAGTTTTTGAAGAATCCCAACAGTATCTGGAATGCTTTCCCTGCATATTTATTTAATTCTATTGGTGGCATTGATTTTTTGCTAAAATGCAATTTTTCTGTTGACAAAATCCCAATTAAACTAGCGAACTTTCATAAGCAAGCACTTTTAGCCAGGAAATTAGCATACAAACACAATTTCAGTCCTCATAGATATTTTATTTGGAATAATAAGGATATCTTGTATAAAAATAAATCACTGTTTTATCGCTCATGGTTTGACAATGGAATTTTGTTAGTTGGTTAATTGGTACATAATAATGGTCTGTTGACGTCATATTCAGAATTTCTTCAAAGATTTAAGATACCAGTCACACCCAAAGAATATGCTATTATTTTTGTTAGAGTTCCCACAGGTTCTCTTCAATTTCTAAAGAATTGTAATCTCAAAGAAACTGACATTATTAGTTCTGAGAATATTTTTATTGAAGATATTAACATTCTGAATAAGCCATGCACTAACAGACACATTAGAGATGTTTTGAACAGTGTTACAATTCCTGCAGCGAAATTCTTTTGGTCGTCTATTATGGGTGATTTACAGTGGAAAAAGGCTTGTTGTATTCTATAACAAATATTGTATCAATAATAAAGTGAAAGAAGTATCCTTCAAGATTTTACATAGAATTTACCCCGTTAAAGAAGTATTAGAAAGATTTAAAATAAATTTAGACTCTACATGTGTTTTCTGCGATTCAGATCGAGAAACAATATTTCATTTGTTTTTTCACTGTAATCGTTCGACTTTATATTGGACAGATATGCAAAATTTCATAAATAGAAAAATGAGTACTAATGTACAGATTAATGTATTTGATGTGATGTTATATTTTGTGTTTTATGGGATGGATAGCAACATTACCTATATAATTCAGCTTCTGATTATTCTTGGTAAATTCCACATCCACAAATCGAAATGGTCTGACTCCAAACCCTGCTTTCGTCGGTTTCTTGTTGAACTCAAGCAGTATGGTCCTTACTTGAAAATGCCAAAAACCCAATAGCTGTAAAGTCTCAATATTTTAAAGGAAGTACATTTTCTTGAATTCTGAAAAGACTTACAATTAATGGATATTGAACTCCTCTGGCATTAAGTTTTTTGTTTGTTTGTTTGTTTTGTACTGTTTATTGTATTGTCTATACTTTTGTACTTGTCTTTTGTTGAAAATAAAGTAAAAAAAAAAAAGGATATTAAAATACAAATACAAGAGTGGTTATTTGATTTTCATTTTAAAATACAAAAGTGGTCTGTTCGTTTTTTGTTTCCAAACGAAAAACGAAAAAGAACAAATTAAAAAAACGATCCAATTTTGGTTTTTGCAAGTTTCTTTCTGTCACTTTCCTTTTGAATCGAAGAGCGAAGAACGGCAGTCACGTGACCCGGAAGGAAAAGCAAACATGTCAAAATAAAAGCCAAGAAAATAGTTTGGTCATTCTATAAAAGTGTAACATTCTTTAAGCAAAGGATCTGGGTAACGGTAGAAGATAAATAGGCTAAATAGATACACAAATAAATACATACATAGCTACATGAATAGATATTTTTTGTTTTGTTCTTTTCATTAACAAACGAATGTCTTTTATTCAAAAAGTGCGTGATAAATTACAGGGAGGGTCTCTACAGATGTTATACAGAACTCTCACGTAATTGACACTTTTCTCTCTGACACCCTTACTATGGGTTGTTTTTTTTAATTCGGCAGGTGCAAAGCACTATGTGGCTACTCCTGGAGAGACACCTGAAGCTTCCACCTAATCCCTTGTACACTTCTAGGAAGGCTGTAGCCTAGTAGTTGTAGTTCCGTTTTCACTCAGTAGAGTGTACCATAGGACCTGTGGCCTATTTCATGCTCCAGACTGGAGTCCAGTTGGAGCCAGATACATAGAAAGGATGATAGAAGGCTACTGTAGCTTATCTGAATAAGATTATTTCACAATTATTAAACAGTGAATATGTTCACAATGCTCTATGATCTAGCTCTCAAAAGACACAAAGGTACACAATCCTTTTTGTTATTTCTCCAGGCATGGGCAATGCAGAGCCTGGCAAATTCAGATTAAAAAGAGAGTCGACGATCTTGGAGAGCTAGCATAATTTGAAAGTAGCATGCCTCAGGAGCTCCGTCTAAACCCACCCCCTCGAAACTCCTTCCAAGGCAACGCCCCCCACACACATGCACGAGCACTGCCGCATCGTAACTACTTCACAGACACAGAGCGGAGAGAGGACCTCAACTCAACAACGCTACCTCATGACAAGTAACCGCGGCAGTGCTACTGCAGGGCTGAGTTTTCTCTTCCATTCTCCAGGAAACGTGCGGCGGCGACACGCTTTGAGTTCAGGCTGGTGCACGCCAATGGTAGAGAACGAGCAGGGAGGCAGGGTGGCATCTGATTGGTTCTTTACAACTGGGCGCAGAGGCAGTGATTGGTAGACATTTTTACAGGATTAAAGCAGCTACAGATGACGGCTCTTTTCCGGTCTTTTTTCAGAGCTCATAAGTAATAGATCGCTGTCGGGGTGTAAAGACCATTTCAACCAATATAACAAATAGTGTATACTGGATAAAACCGCCAACCCTGCCTTTAAGATAATGAATTGTAGTTTTTTAATGATTTTTTGTGATGTACTATTTAGTTGAGCAGTATAAATTAAAAAGCCTAATTAATTATATGTGGAAGTCGCCTTTGTGGTCCTTTCCAGCAGAGGTCCCCACCTAATGCTACCAGATTATTGTTCACCGTCTCAGAGTAGGCTACTAATAACTTCACATTCTACAACATTATCAAGCTAATGTTCAGTTTCATAGCTGTTGATCATTGTTGACTACATTATGTAGCCTACACAACCTATGGAATTTATCAGTCTTGTGACATTAAATAGTCAACAAATCAATCTGCCAACGTGGTATTGATCATATCATATTGAGGGGCCGTCAGCTTTTCAATTTAGTTTGGAGGGAGATTCGGTATCAGTGAAGTCAGTGCATTCTATGAGTAGGCCTTCTGTGATGTTACCCACCACAGGGGTCAGAGGTCATTACTCGTCAACCATCAAGGATTATTATTTTTTTTTTCAAAAAGTTCAGCAGTCAAATTCTCAATTTTGACGCATTTATAGATGGTAAGTCAAGTCAATAATCATGGTCAATGATAAATAAGTATGGTTGATCAGCATGTTTGCCAACCTTCAGACATTATAGTCTAAAATGATGAATAATCAGCCTTGAGTTCACTTAAACACTGAAATCACTAACTTCTGTTTGGTGGTTTATGATGCTTTTCAATAATTTCTAGCCTATTTGGTAGTATATGTAATTTAGTTAATTGTTGTGACAACAACAATAACTTTGTTCTACATCATGATAATGCTGATTTTTCAACCAGCGATTATGACCTTAATGCCAACTAGACAGAATAAAGCTCTGTCTGTCATGACAATAGTACTGTACTGAAGGCCTTTCCTTTATTCTGGTGATTCTCTTTAGAGCTGAAGACAGCAGGTATCTGCTAAATCTACAGTATCTGGAGTGATGATGTCACTGCTAAGCTGCAATTACATTTTGTTCAACCAGCGTCAGACTGTTGTAAAATAACCACAGAGCCCTCCGTGCTTATATGCACATCAAACGTGTCGTTTTGATTAGTTATTCTACACTGTTTGTTCTGCACATCAACAGGTGTGTTGGAGACGTTGACTATGTATATAACAAAAATCTGGACGTTTCAAGGAAGATAGAGTGATGACTTCTGTACCACTTCATACATCTGATGTGATTTTATTTCAAAATGACCATATTAGCCTACCAACACACAGGCAAACTACATTGTGCTTTTATCATTGTGGGGTACTTAAAACACCTATGGAGACATCTGTGCATTTCCTTCAGAACCAAGGTCCAGGAGACAGCTTTTGTCATGGATACTGTCGTTCTCTGAAGACTGTCTGTCGTTTACCTCACCAGCAAACTTCATTGGCCTGCTGGACGCTTGTTTATTCCCTTGTTGCTCCGCTTGCCATCGGTGGACAGCATTCACTCATTTATCCATAGATGTCACTCACTTGTGTTTCGGTGAGGCCATATATATATGCATGGTTGGATGCATTTCATCCATGCATGGATGGATGAAAGGAGGCCATGCACAGAGCTGAAAAATAGTAACCTTGCACCTTGAGGAGTTGTGATGCTAGTCGAACACAAGTGCCAGGGAGAAGACTTTAAGAGTTTTAATGACTTCAAAATTGTCAACATGTGGTCACATCGAAACACAAGTGAGTGACATCTATGGATGAATGATGGAATTCTGTCCATCGATGGCAAGTGGAGCAACAAGGATATAAACGAGCGTCCAGGAGGCCAAAGAAGTTTGCTGGTGAGGTGAATGACAGACAGCCATTGACCCCTGGACTCCATAGGTGTTTTAAGTACCCCAAAGTGATAAAGGAACAATGTAGTTTGCCTGTGTGTTGGTAGGCTAATATGGTCATTTTGAAATAAAATAACATCAGACGTATTAAGTGATACAGAAGTCATCACTCTATCTTCCCTGAAACGTCCAGATTTTTGTTATATACATAAGTGCGTCCATCTCCAACACGCCTGTTGATATGCAGAACAAACTGTGTAGAATAACTAATCAAAACGACATGTTTGATTGTGCATATAAGCACGGAGGGTTCTGTGGTTATTTTACAACAGTCTGACGCTGGTTGAACAAAATGTAATTGCAGCTTAGCAGTGACATCATCACTCCAGATACTGCAGATTTAACAGATACCTGCTGTCTTCAGATGGCTGTAAAGAGTCACCAGAGTAAAGGAAAGGCCTTCAGTACAGTACTATTGTCATGACAGACAGAGCTTTATTCTGTCTAGCTGGCATTAATGCCATAATCACTGGTTGAAAAATCAGCATTATCATGATGTAGAACAAAGTTATTGTTGTTGTCACAACAATTAACTAAATTACATACTACCAAATAGGCTAGAAATGATTGAAAAGCATCATAAACCATCAAACAGAAGTTAGTGATTTCAGTTTTTTAAGTGAAATCAAGCTGATTAATCATCATTTTAGACTATGATGTCTGAAGGTTGGCAAACATACTGATCAACCATACTTATTTATCATTGACCATGATTATTGACTTGACTTTTCATCTATAAATGCGTCAAATTTGAGAATTTGACTGCTGAACTTTTTGAAAAAAAATCCTTGAGGGTTGAGGAGTAATGACCTCTGACCCCTGTGGAGGGTAACGTCACAGAAGGCCTACTCATAAAATGCACTGACTTCACTGATAACTAATCTCCCTCCAAACTAGATTGAAAAGCTGACGGCCCCTCAATATGATATGATCAATACCACGTTGGCAGATTGACATCTATGAAACTGAACATTAGCTTGATAATGTTGTAGAATGTGAAGTTATTAGTAGCCTACTCTGAGATGGTGAACAATAATTTGGTAGCGTGAGGTGGGGACCTCTGCTGGAAAGGACCACAAAGGCGATTTCCACATATAATTAATTAGGCTTTTAATTTATACTGCAAAACTAAATAGTACATCACAAAAAATCATTAAAAAAGTACCATACATTATCTTAATCGGAATTTGCCAGGCTTTGCATTGCCCATGCCTGGAGAAATAACAAAAAGGATTGTGTACCTTTGTGTCTTTTGAGAGCTAGATCATAGAGCATTGTGAACATATTCACTGCTTAATAATTGTGAAATAATCTTATTAAGATAAGCTACAGTAGCCTTCTATTATCCTTTCTATGTATATGACTCCAACTGGACTCCAGTCTGGAGCATAGGAGCATGAAATAGCCTACTGGTCCTATGGTAAACTCTACTGAGTGAAAACGGAACTAAAACTACTAGGCTACAGCCTTCCTAGAAGTGTGCAAGGGATGAGTTGGAAGTGTCAGGTGTCTCTCTAGGAGTAGCCACATAGTGCTTCATACCTGCTGACATAAAAAAAACACCCCATAGTAAGGGTGTGAGAGAGAAAAGTGTCAATTACGTGAGAGTTCTGAACAACATCTGTAGAGACCCTCCCTGTAATTTATCACACACTTTTTGGATAAAAGACATTTGTGTGTTAATGTAAAGAACAAAACAAAAAAATAACTATTTATGTAGCTATCTATTTATATATTTGTGCATTTATTTAGCCTATTTATCTTCTACCGTTACCCCGATCCTGTGCTTAAATAATGTTACACCTTTATAGAATGACAAACCTATCTTCTTGGCTTTTATTTTGACATGTTTGCTTTTATTTCCGGGTCACGTGACTGCCGTTCTTCGCTCTTCGATTCAGAAAGGAAAGTGACAGAAAGAATCTTACAAAAACCAAAATTGGATCGTTTTTTGAATTAGTTTTTTGGGGTTTTTGTTTGAAAACAAAAAACTAACAGACCACCACATGATTTCGTTTTTCGTTTTTGGTTTAAAACGAAAAAACTAAAAACCACGTGACTTCCGCTTTTAGTTCGTTCATTAAAGCTGAAGTAAGCGAGATTGGCGCAAATATGATTTAAAAAAGTTATTTTAAGAAAACGGCCATTATATCGTGACAGTAGTACATGAAACAGGTAACCTGGAAAAAAAATATGTTCCTCTGTGTCCTACTGTGTCCTCCAGTGCTCCTAACGGCATCTGAAGGATTTCACTTACTGGAGGAAAACAAGGTCCGCTGTCCAGCTGCTGTCTATGAGAGCTGGCTGTCAATCACTTGCGAACTCCGACCAAATGGTCAAACTAGGCAGCGCTGATCAAATATGAATCAATATTCTGTTACTGTAATGCCTATTTCTTGCCTCAAATGTTTGCAGAATCATCTTGTTGTGTACTGTTTAGCTGTAAAATGAGAAAGTTTGTGATGCCATTGTAAAATCTGTTGAAGGAAGCCAAGTTCTGGTCACATGACCGGAGCACAGCCAATAGGAACGCTCTCTCTCTCTGAAATGACCTGTGATTGGTCAAAATCTGCCGTCACAGGCTAGATTTTTCTAAAGCCTGAAAACAGAGCCATGAGGAGGAGCAGATGTCTAGTTTTCTCTCAGACCACTTGAATTACAATATGCTGAAAGGTTATTATGGATTTTTTGCCAAATTATGCCAAAAAAATTGTTGCCTACTGCCACTTTAATCAAAAATGATAATGATGAAAGGAATTGGCAAAACCCAAAAACGGACCTTTTTTATTTGTTTGATTCAGAAACAAAAAACAAAAAGGGGCCGTTTTTTTCGTTTTTGGTTTAAAATGAAAAACGAAAAAACAATGGTATTTCCGTTTTTGAATTACTAATGAATTATAGATTATCCGATGATATCCAGACCCTATACTATGACTTTTTTTCATGAAATTTTTTGACATACTATAGTATGACTTTTTCCCAGAAAATGTTTCGACATGCTATACTATGACTTTTTTTTAGGAAATTTATCGGCATTCTATACTATGACTGTTTTTCATGAAATTTTTCGACATACTATACTATGACTTTTTTTCAGGAAATTTTTCAACATACTATACTGTGACCCTTTTTCACAAAATTTTTCGACATACTATATAATGACTTTTTTTCACAATTTTCCGACATACTATACTTTGACTTTTTTTCATGAAATTATTTGACATACTATAGTATTGTTGTAAGCTGGTTCAACAGGTGGACTCAAATGCAGCACACGGGACACGGGTAAGTATAAAAGGTTAAAAGGATTTATTATAATACATTTAGATATATCTTTCAGTGTGGGCTGGGGGCTGGGGCGTCCGACGAGACACGGCTTGTTTCGACGAGGAGGAAGCGAGGCACCAGGTAGAGCCTCCAGAAATCCACACGACGAGACGGTAAGTTGAATTATTTCTTTCCTCCAGAACACTGACCGACGTTGGAGAGTGAAAAGGCAGCTAATTGGCGGAGAGGAATGGAACGGAGGCAGCTGGCAGGTCAGCAGGACTGAGTAAAGAACAAAAAAACGACGTTACGCAGGATTCACGAACGAAGCAAGCAAGGTTATTCAAAAAGGTGCACGAGGTAAGTTGGCATGAGTACATAGATACCACGAGAGGTGATGTAACAATATGGCGACGTCTGGGAGGAAAACCGGGGTTGATATACTGCAGGGTAGTGGAATGATAGGATAATTGAAGTCAAGTGCGCCAGCTGCCTGCAGAGCCCGTATCTTGAACGAGTCGAGGAGAACACCTGTGGAAGTCGCCGGTCACACTGTTCGATTCGCACCGGACTACAGTGACTGCACTGCCAGGCGGAGACGTCCCTGCTACCCACTCACGAACCGGGCTCGCGGTCTGGGCTTCGAGGCTTTCCTGCTGTACCCGGCCGTCATCAAACTGGTCCACGGCGCTGAGCAACATCTTTTCAGCGAAACGTCAGAGGCAGAGAAGTTTCTCAATTCCATCGAACACACGAAGAATAGTTTCCAATCTTCGTAACTGGTAAGGCTCATAATCTGAGCGCTCCACATCAACTGTACTGCACTGTACCCGTTCTTTTAATACATCCATGCCCTGTACCCATATTGGTTTGTTTACTTCCGCGTCAAGTGACGAGTGACGTTGCATGACGGATATGACGTTGTATGACTCTCGAACTCATACTGCAGGAATTTGCTGCAACACTCAAACTCTGCCATTTCGGCTATTTGGTTAATTATTTTGTAATAGGAAAAATGACATGTTGGATGTTTGATATTTAGTACTTAGATTTTTCCTGATTCATGCCAGACTTTATCTGAGTATAAATATTAATAGCAAAATATTTCTGTTTGAAGCTGGGCAATTTTGCCCCTGTTTGTTTTTGTTAAACTGTATTCCACTCAGATAAGGGATCACCTTAAGGGGAGGGGGTGAGATGGGTTCTTTTTCCCCTATATTTCCAGACTGTCTTTTTCACAGTCACAAATATTTTTTGGGGGGGTGGGTAGGGGTTCTGTTTTTTGTAGGGACACTTCTCTTTTCTTGTAGGAGTACAGGGTTGGGAACAAGAGTAGACCGGGGGGCATGGTAGAGGTGAATTTAGAACTAGACCTGATGAAAGAACCTTATTTATCTTTATCTTTATTAAACAGATGTATTTTCTTTATTGAGCATACTTTGGTAGCACTGCTGTTTCCTTTATATATTCATAACTAACATTACACTACTATCTTGGACTGGGCGAGGCCTAAATATCCCTCAAAAACGAATAAGCATTATAGATTAATTACGTAGGAAAAAAGTATAGGTGGCCTTTTTCCAAGAAACACATTTATTGGTTGGCAGTTGAGGTGGTTCGGGCATCTAGTAAGGATGCCCCCTGGGCGCCTCCCTAGGGAGGTGTTCCAGGCACAACCAGCTGGGAGGAGGCCACGGGGAAGACCCAGGACTAGGTGGAGAGATTATATCTCCACACTGGCCTGGGAACGCCTCGGGATCCCCCAGTCAGAGCTGGTTAATGTGGCCCGGGAAAGGGAAGTTTGGGGTCCCCTGCTGGAGCTGTTGCCCCCGCGACCCGACCCCGGATAAGCGGTTGAAGATGAGTGAGTGAGTGAGAGTGACATTTATCGGAAAAAGATGTTGCCAGAATGCAGAATAGATTCTACCATGTTATTGCATCTTCTTCAAACACAAAAAATATAGAGGTGTTATAATCCTCGCCAAACGCACCTTTCAATATATGGATCTGGGATCTGGGAGAGATACTGAAGGGAGAGTTGCTTATATAAAAACATTAATAAATGGGTTAAAAATAGCATTTCTTTCTGTCTATGCACCGACTGTATTTGATGCTGAATTCTATAACTACTTAACCAATACAATACTCGAATTATCTGAATTTTCTCTAATAATAGGGGATGGCTTTAATGCAGTTTGGCTATACTCTTTGGACAGAACTGGGATTACTGAGTCAAGAGAACAACGTCTGGCATCTAGTGCATTAAGGAAATGGGCTATAGATTGTTCGGTTGTAAATGCTTGGTGAATGTCACACCCCTCAGTGAGAGAATTTACCTGTTTCTCTTCACGACATCAATCTCTATCCCGCATTGACTACATTTTTGTCTCTACGCAGCTGTATCATAAGATTTCAGATCTTGAATTACTTCCTATGTCTCTCTCAGATTCTCTCTATCCCAAAACGTTGGCGTTTTAACTCCACACTACTGCAGAATGAAATCTTCCTAAAAGAAATGAAAGAACATTTAGATGAATTTATTGCAATTAATAAACCGTCAGTGAATGATCCTGGTATTCTGTGGGAGACATTAAAGGGATGCATCAGGGATAAAACAATTGGGTTTGCTTCCAATCTAAACAAATCTAGACTGCAGCACATTCAGAAATTAGAAAAAGACATCTCTGAAGTAGAAAACATGATGACCTTGAATGTTACAACGGAGTTGGTACTTAAGAGGGAGTTACTCAGGAAAGACCTCAATCATTTACTTACATATAGAGCAGACTTCCTCATCCATAGAACAAGACAAAATTATTATCTAAACGGTGCACAACCAAGTCACTTGCTGGCACTAAAACTTAAAACCAACGAAAGACTAGCAAATTTAACTTCTATTAAATCCGTCACTGGTAAATTGTGCACAGACCCAATAGAAATCAATGATAACTTTACGGCCTTCTACTCATCTCTATATACATCAGAGATAAATTATGACAGTCAATCCTGCTCTAGCTTTTTAAATCCACTGCAGCTTCCACAGTTTTCTCAGGAGGATCGTGTTGTTCTTGATGCCCCTTTATCTGTACCTGAACTCCATAAAGCTCTCCTGTCAATGAACAAAGGCAAGTTACCAGGCTTAGACGGGTTACCGCCAGAATTCTATTTAGCCTTCTGGCCCCAAGTAGGACCTCTCTTACTGGATATGATTCTTTCTGCAATTCCTAAGGGTTCATTTTGTAAAAATAATAACATAGCCATTATCTCTTTACTTTTAAAAAAAGGCAAGGATCCACAGAATTGCTCAAATTATCGACCACTATCACTACTGAATATTGATATCAAGTTATATGCCAAAGCATTGGCATCTCGATTGGAACCGCATATGAATTATCTCATTCATGAGGATCAGACAGGTTTTATCAAAAAACGCCTTGCCTCAGACAATGTACGCTGTCTTCTTCATATCATTGAGAATTCTAATAACACTGATTCTTCATCAGCTGTCCTTTCTCTTGATGCAGAGAAGGCTTTTGATCGCCTTGAGTGGCATTTTCTATGGTCAGCCCTGCATGGGCTTTGGTAATCATTTTATCACTATGATTCAAGTTCTTTACTTAAATCCCACTGCTATGGTATTGACGGGGAACATCTGTTCTAAACAGTTCCATGTATCTCGTAGCTCCCGTCAGGGCTGCCCTCTATCTCCTTTGTTATTTGCCCTCTCTCTGGAACCTGTGGCCTAGGCTGTCCGACAATCAGTTAGCCATGAACCTATCAATATGCATAACAGTAAGCACTTTATTTCTCTGTATGCCGATGATATATTGTTTTTTATTCAGGATGCCTTTCAGTGTCTTACCCATCTGCTAAATATATTCAACAGCTTTAGCCAGATCTCAGGATATAAAGTTAACTGGGCTAAATCTGCTTTACTGCCACTCAATGCTTCAGCAAGACAGTTGACCTCCATATCCAATATTCCGGTGGTCCAGAACATCAAATACTTAGGAGTGTCAATCTTCCCTTCAATTGCAAACATTATAAAAAACAACTACAAGGTACTTGTGACAGAGATAGAAGCAGATTTACAAAGATGGAAAACCCTCCCATTATCATTCCATTCTCGCATCTCCACTATTAAAATTAATGTTCTCCCAAGAATCAACTTTCTCAGCTCAATGGTACCTTTACAACCTCCTAAAGACCACTGGAAAAAAAATAATTCTTTATCATCGAGGTTTATATGGGGGAATAAAAAGCCAAGACTGAAACTGTTAACTCTCCAAAAGCCAAAAGATGAAGGGGGCCTCGGTGTACCTAACTTTCAGTGGTATCATTGGTCGTTTGTACTGCGTCCTATCTCTAAATGGTTAAATCCTGCTTCTCGGGTGTCTTGGAGGCCAATTGAAGAGAACATTGTGCACCCTCACAGGTTACAAGATCTGATATATTCCAACATTCCACTCAAACAATCAAAAGAGAAATTTGGCTCAATAATAACCGAAGTAATCTCTACCTGGCGTCTTGCCGAAAAGCACTGTAAAATTGTGTCTAACTGGCATCTTCACTCTCCCATTTTTTATAATATTAACCTCCAATTGGGGAACCAACCAATTTCGTTTTCTCAATGGAGCAGTAAAGGGGTGCACACGCTTGGTGACATCTATGGTCCTCAGGGCCTACGAGCACATCATTCTTTTTCTATCTTCAACTCCGCACAGCGATGCACACTTATGGTGTGCCTTGGAACATGTCTCTTCCCATACATGCATTTCACACAGCTCTGACCATCCCTAGTGGACTGGTCTCAAAAATATATTCTATGTTACATAAGGCTAGCATCCATCCACTAACCAATTAACCACTGACAGACTGTGGAAGACGGACCTCTCTCCAAACAACTCCAACCTAAATTGGAAACTAATCTGGCAGAACATCCAACTATCTTCCAGGAACCCCAACCGTCAAGTTATTCATTTCAATTTCAGACACAGAACATATTTTACCCCCCACATATTGCATAAAATTAAAGCTTTACCATCACCAAACTGCACCTAATGCAATCAACATGCATTAGTTATTTTTTTTCATATGGCTTGGACACCCCCAAGGGTTGCAGAGTTCTGGAAGAAGGTTGCAGAGATACTATCGAGCATATTGTCTAAAACAATTCCTTATCTACCGGAAGTCCTATTACTTAATGACAGCTCCAACCTGGAACTCTGTGTTAAGCAGAGACGTCTCTGGTTAGCTGGCTTGACAGTTGCAAAGTGACTAATAGCTTGCAGATGGAAAGCTCCACATTCTGTCAGTATACAAAGATGGCTTCTTGACTTTATAGATATAGCAGGTATGGAAGACTGGGCTGCCAACATGCACTTGGCAAAGAGAGAAAATATATCATATTGGAAACAAGCATCACTATAATTAAATCCTTCATATGATTGTTCTCCGTGTCCCCGAGGTCTAGTGGGTGGGTGGGATGGGACGGACCCAAAGGGAGGGATGTGGGGGAGGGTGGAGGGTGGCGCAGAATTTTTTATTTAAATGGCTTTTTGTTGTTGTTTGTTTTCGTTTTTTTTCTGTAGCTGCTTGCCAATTTTGTATTGATTAATACATGGACATTTATGTTTATATTATTTTACTCTATTGGTGATCTCCCATCTTGTAACCCCACCCTATATAATTATGCATAAAAACCAATAAAAAATGTATCACAAAAAAAAGAAAAATGTAATGAAAAGAAATCATGGTATAGCCAGTTGAAAAATTTCCTGAAAAAAATCATAGTATAGCATGCCGAAAGATTTCCTGTAAAATAGTAATAGCATGTCTGTCGAAGAATTTTCTGAAAAAAGTTATTGTATTGTCTGTCGAAAAATGTAAAGAAAAAAAGTCATGGTATAGTATGTCGAAAAATTTCATGAAAAAAAGTCATACTATTGTTTGTTGAATAATTTCATGAAAAAAAGTCATACAATGGTATTTCAAAAAATATCCTGAAATAAAGTCATACTATAGCATGTCAAAAAAAATTCATGAAAAAAAGTCATACTATAGTATGTCAAAAAATGTCATGAAAAAAAGTCATAGTATAGCATGTTGAAACATTTCATGAAAAAAAGTCATACAATGGTATGTCGAAAAATGTTTTGAAAAATAATTCATAGTATAGCATGTCAAAAAAACTCATGAAAAAAAGTCATAGTATAGCATGTTGAAAAATTTCATGAAAAAAACTCATAGTAAGTATGTCAAAAAATGTCATGAAAAAAAGTCATACAATAGTCAATCATCAATCAATCATCTTCAACCGCTTATCCGGGGTCGGGTCGCGGGGGCAACAGCTCCAGCAGGGGACCCCAAACTTCCCTTTCCCGGGCCACATTAACCAGCTCTGACTGGGGGATCCCGAGGCGTTACCAGTCCAGTGTGGAGATATAATCTCTCCACCTAGTCCTGGGTCTTCCCCGTGGCCTCCTCCCAGCTGGTCGTGCCTGGAACACCTGCCTAGGGAGGCGCCCAGGGGGTATCCTTACTAGATGCCCGAACCACCTCAGCTGGCTCCTTTCAACGCAAAGGAGTAGCGGCTCTACTCCGAGTCCCTCAGGGATGACTGAGCTTCTCACCCTATCTCAAAGGGAGACGCCAGCCATCCACCCTCATACAATAGTATGTCGAATAATTTCATGAAAAAAAGTCATAGTATAGTATGTCGAAAAATTTCATGAAAAAAGTCATACTATTATATATCGAAAAATTTCATGAAAAAAAGTCATAGTATAGTTTGTGGAAAGATTTCCGGAAAAAAAAGTCATAGTACTGTATGTATAAAATTCAAGGAAAGAAAGTCATAGTACAGCATGTCATAAACTTTATGAAAAAAAAGTCATAATATATTATGTTGAAATATTTCCTGGAAAAAAATCATACTATAGTTTGTCAAAAGATTTCCTGAAAAAATTTGAAGTTTTATCTGTCGAAATATTTAATGAAAAAATGTCATAGTATAGTATGTCGAAAAATTCCATGAAAAAAAGTCATACTATTGTACATCGAAACATTTCATGAAAAACAGACATGTTTTTATGCCGATAAATTTCCTTAAAAAAAAGTCATAGTATAGAATGTCGAAAGATTTCCTGGAAAAAAGTCATACTATATTGTATGTTGAAAAATGTTGTGAAAAAAAGTTTTTGTATAGCATTTGGAAAAATTTCATGAAAAAAAGTCAAAGTACTGTCTGTCGAAAAATTTCATGAAAAAAGTCATACAATAGTATGTCGAATAATTTCATGATAAAAAGTCATAGTATAGTATGTCGAAACATTTCATGAAAAAAACATAGTATAGTATATCAAAAAATTTCATGAAAAAAAGTCATGTCGAAAAATTCCATGAAAAGAAGACATTATACAGTGTGTCAAATTTGGTGAAAAAGGGTCACAGTATATTCTGTTGAAAAATCTCCTGAACAAAAGTTATAGTATAATATGTCGAAAAATGTTCCTGAAAAAAAGTCATAATATAGCATGTGGGAAAATCTTCTGAAAAAAGTCATACTATTGTTTGTTGAATAATTTCATGAAAAAAATTCATAGTATAGCTTGTCAAAAAACTTCATGAAAAAAAAGTCATAATGTAGCATGTCGAAAAATTTCCTGGAAAAAAGTCATACTATAGTATGTCAAAAAACTTTCATGAAAAAAAGTCATAGTATAGCATGTTGAAAAATTTCATGAAAAAAACTCATAGTAAGTATGTCAAAAAATGTCATGAAAAAAAGTCATACAATAGTCAATAATCAATCAATCATCTTCAACCGCTTATCCGGGGTCGGGTCGCGGGGGCAACAGCTCCAGCAGGGGACCCCAAACTTCCCTTTCCCGGGCCACATTAACCAGCTCTGACTGGGGGATCCCGAGGCGTTACCAGGCCAGTGTGGAGATATAATCTCTCCACCTAGTCCTGGGTCTTCCCCGTGACCTCCTCCCAGCTGGTCGTGCCTGGAAAACCTGCCTAGGGAGGCGCCCAGGGGGCATCCTTACTAGATGCCCGAACCACCTCAGCTGGCTCCTTTCAACGCAAAGGAGTAGCGGCTCTACTCCGAGTCCCTCAGGGATGACTGAGCTTCTCACCCTATCTCAAAGGGAGACGCCAGCCATCCACCCTCATACAATAGTATGTCGAATAATTTCATGAAAAAAAGTCATAGTATAGTATGTCGAAAAATTTCATGAAAAAAGTCATACTATTATATATCGAAAAATTTCATGAAAAAAAGTCATAGTATAGTTTGTGGAAAGATTTCTGGAAAAAAAGTCATAGTACTGTATGTATAAAATTCAATGAAAGAAAGTCATAGTACAGCATGTCATAAACTTTATGAAAAAAAAGTCATAATATATTATGTTGAAATATTTCCTGGAAAAAAATCATACTATAGTTTGTCAAAAGATTTCCTGAAAAAATTTGAAGTTTTATCTGTCGAAATATTTAATGAAAAAATGTCATAGTATAGTATGTCGAAAAATTCCATGAAAAAAAGTCATACTATTGTACATCGAAACATTTCATGAAAAACAGACATGTTTTTATGCCGATAAATTTCCTTAAAAAAAATTCATAGTATAGAATGTCGAAAGATTTCCTGGAAAAAAGTCATACTATATTGTATGTTGAAAAATGTTGTGAAAAAAAGTTTTTGTATAGCATTTGGAAAAATTTCATGAAAAAAAGTCAAAGTACTGTCTGTCGAAAAATTTCATGAAAAAAGTCATACAATAGTATGTCGAATAATTTCATGATAAAAAGTCATAGTATAGTATGTCGAAACATTTCATGAAAAAAACATAGTATAGTATATCAAAAAATTTCATGAAAAAAAGTCATGTCGAAAAATTCCATGAAAATAAGACATTATACAGTGTGTCAAATTTGGTGAAAAAGGGTCACAGTATATTCTGTTGAAAAATCTCCTGAACAAAAGTCAAAAAATGTGGAAAATGAAAATATAGTTTTAAATTTATGTAAAAAAAGTCAGTAATTTTCAAAAATTTCATGAAAAAAATTAATAAATGTGGAAAATTCTGAAAAAATTCATAAGTATTGAATAATTTCATGAAAAAAATTCATAGTATAGCATGTAAAAATTCATGAAAAAAATAATAATATGCAAAAAATGTCATGAAAAAACATGTATAAAATCAATATCAAAAAACATAATACTGTGAATATCAGGAGAAAAAAACAGAGAAAGCTCCAAAAAAGGCCCCAAACAATCCACGATAACCAGTCACTGACCGCTTACCGGGGTCGGTCCGGGGGAAACTCTCCGGGGACCCCGACTTCCCCCGGCTCCTAACCAGTCTGTGGGGGAACGCCGGGGGTCCCCAGTGGGACCTAACTGTCTCCACCACCTGGGTCTGCCCCTCCTCCCCCAAGACGGCTCCTCGAAACCCTCAGGGAGACCAGGGGGCACCCTATCTAAAGGGCGACCCCAGCCATCCTCCTATCAATAAAAGTAAGATTATGAAAAAAAGTCAAAGAGTCTAGAATTCTCATAAAAATCTCATAAGGAGAACCACAACAATAAATAGTTGTGAAAATTTCATGAAAAAAATCATAGTATGTATGAAAAATATAAATAAAGTCAAAATTTATGAAAAAAATTCATGAAAAAAAGTCATAATATTTTGAAAAATTTCCGAAAAATAAAATATTTATGTAAAAATTAATAAAAATCAATAAATTTATAAAATTATGAAAAAAATGTCATAAATTATGTGAAAAAATTCCTGAAAAATCAACATTTTGAAAAAGATTTCTTGAAAACAGAAATTTATTTAAAAAATTCATAAAAAATCATAAGTTTGAAAAAATTCCATGAAAAAAAGTCATACTATTTGTAAAGAAACATTTTTGTAAAAAAAATTTTTTAAAAAAATTCAAATAAAAAAGTAAAATTTGTCGAAAAATTTCATGAAAAAAGTCATAATTTGTATAAAAATGTTGTATAAAAAGATATGTATAGATTGAAAAATTTCATGAAAAAAAAAAGTATGTCGAAAAATTTCATGAAAAGAAATCATATCGAATATTCATGAGAAAAAGATAGTATAGTTGTGAAACATTTCATGAAAAAACATAGTATATATTAAAAAATTCATGAAAAAAAAGAAAAATTAGAAAAGAAAATTATAAAGTCAAATTTGTTTAAGAATAATTTGTTAAAAAATTCTGCAAAAATATTATAATTCAAAAAGTTAATGAAAAAAAATGATAATTAATTGAAAAAAATAGAAAATATAAGTATGTCAAAAAATTATTAAAAAAAGTATAGTATAGATGATAAAAAATTTCATGAAAAAAAGTCAAGTATAGTATGTGAAAAATTTCATGAAAAAAAGTCATACAATATATGAAAAAAAGTCATAAAAATATCGAGTAAGCCGTGAAAAAAATCAAGAAAGAGTCAAAAATGTCTTGAAAAATTATAAAAGTCAAGTATTACAAAAATCAAAAAAAGTTACCAGCCGTTGAGAAACCTTCTGAAAAAAAGGATCCATGTACTCCAAAGTCGAAAACCAGTCTAGTTAGGCCCGGAAATTCCAGAAAAAAGAAACTTCTCGAAAAATTCAAGCAAAGAGTCAATTGCATCCGAAACTGAAAAAGGCTCTGTATCTAAAAGATCTCAACAACCTCAGATAGATGTTGAAAATTTATGAAAAAAACTCATACTATAGTATGTCAAAAAATTTCAAAAAAAGTCAACATATCAATCAAAAATTTCATAAAAAATTACAGAGAGTGTGAAATCAGTAAGAAGGACCCAAAATTCTAAAAAAGTCATATAACATTCAAAAGTGACCAAAAGTCAAGTCAGTTTGGGAAAATTTCCGAAAAAAGTCATAGACTTTCAAAATTCCGAAAGATGTAAGTAACCTGCAAAATTCAGAAAAAAATGTCATATTATAATTCGAATTTCCTGGAAAAAAATCATACATGTTAAATTCCTGAAAAAATTGAGTTTATCGTGAAAATTTAAGAAAAATGTCATAGTATATATGTCGAAAATTCATGAAAAAAGTCATACTATTACATTCGAAAATTTCATGAAAAACAACAGTTTTTATCGAAAATTTCTTGAAAAAAATCATAGTATAGTATGTCGAAAGATTTCTGGAAAAAAGTCATAATATATGTTGAAAAATTTATGAAAAAAAGTTAGTATAGCATTGGAAAATTTCATAAAAAAAGTCAAATATTTGAAAAATTTATGAAAAAATCATACATAGTTGTCGAAAATTTCATGAAAAAATTATAGTATTTGTCGAAAATTTATGAAAAAAACATAGTATAGTATTCAAAAATTTCATGAAAAAAAGTCATTCGAAAAATTCCATGAAAAAAACATTATACATGTGCAAATTTGGTAAAAAGGGTCACAGTATATTTGTTGAAAAATCTCCTGAAAAAATTATATATATATGTCGAAAAATGTTCCTGAAAAAAAGTCATAATATAGCATGTGGGAAAATCTTCTGAAAAAAGTCATACTATTGTTTGTTGAATAATTTCATGAAAAAAATTCATAGTATAGCTTGTCAAAAAACTTTATGAAAAAAAAGTCATAATGTAGCATGTCGAAAAATTTCCTGGAAAAAAGTCATACTATAGTATGTCAAAAAACTTCATGAAAAAAAGTCATAGTATAGCATGTTGAAACATTTCATGAAAAAAAGTCATACAATAGTATGTCAAAAAATGTTTTGAAAAATAAGTCATAGTATAGCATGTCAAAAAAATTCATGAAAAAAAGTCATAGTATAGTATGTTGAAAAATTTCATGAAAAAAAGTCATACAATAGTATGTCAAAAAATGTTTTGAAAAATAAGTCATAGTATAGCATGTCAAAAAAATTCATGAAAAAAGTAATAGTATAGTATGTTGAAAAATTTCATGAAAAAAAGTCAGAGTATTGTATGTCGAAAAATGTCATGAAAAAAAGTCATACTATTGCCTGTTGAATAATTTCATGAAAAAAAGTCATACTATTGTATATCCAGAAATTTCATGAACAACAGTCATAGTATAGTATGCCGATAAATTTCCTAAAAAAAAGTCATAGTACTGTCTGTCGAAAAATTGAATGAAAAAAGTCATAATTTATCATATCGATAAATTTCGTGGAAAAAAGTCATACTATAGTATGTCAAAAAACTTTCATGAAAAAAAGTCATAGTATAGCATGTTGAAAAATTTCATGAAAAAAACTCATAGTAAGTATGTCAAAAAATGTCATGAAAAAAAGTCATACAATAGTCAATCATCAATCAATCATCTTCAACCGCTTATCCGGGGTCGGGTCGCGGGGGCAACAGCTCCAGCAGGGGACCCCAAACTTCCCTTTCCCGGGCCACATTAACCAGCTCTGACTGGGGGATCCCGAGGCGTTACCAGGCCAGTGTGGAGATATAATCTCTCCACCTAGTCCTGGGTCTTCCCCGTGACCTCCTCCCAGCTGGTCGTGCCTGGAAAACCTGCCTAGGGAGGCGCCCAGGGGGCATCCTTACTAGATGCCCGAACCACCTCAGCTGGCTCCTTTCAACGCAAAGGAGTAGCGGCTCTACTCCGAGTCCCTCAGGGATGACTGAGCTTCTCACCCTATCTCAAAGGGAGACGCCAGCCATCCACCCTCATACAATAGTATGTCGAATAATTTCATGAAAAAAAGTCATAGTATAGTATGTCGAAAAATTTCATGAAAAAAGTCATACTATTATATATCGAAAAATTTCATGAAAAAAAGTCATAGTATAGTTTGTGGAAAGATTTCTGGAAAAAAAGTCATAGTACTGTATGTATAAAATTCAATGAAAGAAAGTCATAGTACAGCATGTCATAAACTTTATGAAAAAAAAGTCATAATATATTATGTTGAAATATTTCCTGGAAAAAAATCATACTATAGTTTGTCAAAAGATTTCCTGAAAAAATTTGAAGTTTTATCTGTCGAAATATTTAATGAAAAAATGTCATAGTATAGTATGTCGAAAAATTCCATGAAAAAAAGTCATACTATTGTACATCGAAACATTTCATGAAAAACAGACATGTTTTTATGCCGATAAATTTCCTTAAAAAAAAGTCATAGTATAGAATGTCGAAAGATTTCCTGGAAAAAAGTCATACTATATTGTATGTTGAAAAATGTTGTGAAAAAAAGTTTTTGTATAGCATTTGGAAAAATTTCATGAAAAAAAGTCAAAGTACTGTCTGTCGAAAAATTTCATGAAAAAAGTCATACAATAGTATGTCGAATAATTTCATGATAAAAAGTCATAGTATAGTATGTCGAAACATTTCATGAAAAAAACATAGTATAGTATATCAAAAAATTTCATGAAAAAAAGTCATGTCGAAAAATTCCATGAAAAGAAGACATTATACAGTGTGTCAAATTTGGTGAAAAAGGGTCACAGTATATTCTGTTGAAAAATCTCCTGAACAAAAGTTATAGTATAATATGTCGAAAAATGTTCCTGAAAAAAGTCATAATATAGCATGTGGGAAAATCTTCTGAAAAAAGTCATACTATTGTTTGTTGAATAATTTCATGAAAAAAATTCATAGTATAGCTTGTCAAAAAACTTTATGAAAAAAAAGTCATAATGTAGCATGTCGAAAAATTTCCTGGAAAAAAGTCATACTATAGTATGTCAAAAAACTTCATGAAAAAAAGTCATAGTATAGCATGTTGAAACATTTCATGAAAAAAAGTCATACAATAGTATGTCAAAAAATGTTTTGAAAAATAAGTCATAGTATAGCATGTCAAAAAAATTCATGAAAAAAAGTCATAGTATAGTATGTTGAAAAATTTCATGAAAAAAAGTCATACAATAGTATGTCAAAAAATGTTTTGAAAAATAAGTCATAGTATAGCATGTCAAAAAAATTCATGAAAAAAAGTAATAGTATAGTATGTTGAAAAATTTCATGAAAAAAAGTCAGAGTATTGTATGTCGAAAAATGTCATGAAAAAAAGTCATACTATTGCCTGTTGAATAATTTCATGAAAAAAAGTCACACTATTGTATATCCAGAAATTTCATGAACAACAGTCATAGTATAGTATGCCGATAAATTTCCTAAAAAAAAGTCATAGTACTGTCTGTCGAAAAATTGAATGAAAAAAGTCATAATTTAGCATATCGATAAATTTCGTGGAAAAAAGTCATACTATAGTATGTCAAAAAACTTTCATGAAAAAAAGTCATAGTATAGCATGTTGAAAAATTTCATGAAAAAAACTCATAGTAAGTATGTCAAAAAATGTCATGAAAAAAAGTCATACAATAGTCAATCATCAATCAATCATCTTCAACCGCTTATCCGGGGTCGGGTCGCGGGGGCAACAGCTCCAGCAGGGGACCCCAAACTTCCCTTTCCCGGGCCACATTAACCAGCTCTGACTGGGGGATCCCGAGGCGTTACCAGGCCAGTGTGGAGATATAATCTCTCCACCTAGTCCTGGGTCTTCCCCGTGACCTCCTCCCAGCTGGTCGTGCCTGGAAAACCTGCCTAGGGAGGCGCCCAGGGGGCATCCTTACTAGATGCCCGAACCACCTCAGCTGGCTCCTTTCAACGCAAAGGAGTAGCGGCTCTACTCCGAGTCCCTCAGGGATGACTGAGCTTCTCACCCTATCTCAAAGGGAGACGCCAGCCATCCACCCTCATACAATAGTATGTCGAATAATTTCATGAAAAAAAGTCATAGTATAGTATGTCGAAAAATTCATGAAAAAAGTCATACTATTATATATCGAAAAATTTCATGAAAAAAAGTCATAGTATAGTTTGTGGAAAGATTTCTGGAAAAAAAGTCATAGTACTGTATGTATAAAATTCAATGAAAGAAAGTCATAGTACAGCATGTCATAAACTTTATGAAAAAAAAGTCATAGTATAGAATGTCGAAAGATTTCCTGGAAAAAAAGTCATACTATATTGTATGTTGAAAAATGTTGTGAAAAAAAGTTTTTGTATAGCATTTGGAAAAATTTCATGAAAAAAAGTCAAAGTACTGTCTGTCGAAAAATTTCATGAAAAAAAGTCATACAATAGTATGTCGAAAATTTCATGAAAAAAGCATAGTATAGTATGTCGAAAATTTCATGAAAAAAACATATATAGATTCAAAAAATTTCATGAAAAAAGTCATCGAAAAATTCATGAAGAAGACATTATCGTTGTAATTGTGAAAAAGTTATAGTATATCTGTTGAAAAATTCCTGAAAAAAGTATAGTATATATGTCGAAAAATTTCTGAAAAAAGTCATAATATGTTGGGAAAATCTTCTGAAAAAAGTCATATATTGTTTGTGAAAATTTCATGAAAAAAATTCATAGTATAGTTTCAAAAAATTCATGAAAAAAAGTCAAAGTCATGTCGAAAAATTTCCTGGAAAAAAGACATATAAGTATGTCAAAAAATTTCATGAAAAAAAGTCAAGTATAATGTGAAAAATTCTGAAAAAACTTATAGTAATATGTCAAAATGTCTGAAAAAAAGTCATAAATAGTCATATCAACAATCATCTAACCGCTTATGGGGTCGGTCGGGAAATCCAGAGGGGACAAACTTCCCTTCGGGACATTCCACCTGACGGATCCCAGCGTTCGGCCATGGAAAAACTCTACTAGCCTGGGTCTTCCGTACCCCTCAGTGGTCTCGAAAACTCCTAGGGAGCCCCAGGGCATCTACTAGATGCCAACACCTCAGGGCCCTTTCAACCAAAATAGTCATAGTCTCAGATGATGATTTCATATTCAAAAACAGACACTCATACAATAGTATGTCGAAAATTTCATGAAAAAAAGTCATAGTATAGTATGTCGAAAAATTTCATGAAAAAAGTCATACTATTATATATCGAAAAATTTCATGAAAAAAAGTCATAGTATAGTTTGTGGAAAGATTTCCGGAAAAAAGTCATAGTACTGTATGTATAAAATTCAATGAAGAAAGTCATAGTACAGCATGTCATAAACTTTATGAAAAAAAAGTCATAATATATTATGTTGAAATATTTCCTGGAAAAAAATCATACTATAGTTTGTCAAAAGATTTCCTGAAAAAATTTGAAGTTTTATCTGTCGAAATATTTAATGAAAAAATGTCATAGTATAGTATGTCGAAAAATTCCATGAAAAAAAGTCATACTATTGTACATCGAAACATTTCATGAAAAACAGACATGTTTTTATGCCGATAAATTTCCTTAAAAAAAAGTCATAGTATAGAATGTCGAAAGATTTCCTGGAAAAAAGTCATACTATATTGTATGTTGAAAAATGTTGTGAAAAAAAGTTTTTGTATAGCATTTGGAAAAATTTCATGAAAAAAAGTCAAAGTACTGTCTGTCGAAAAATTTCATGAAAAAAGTCATACAATAGTATGTCGAATAATTTCATGATAAAAAGTCATAGTATAGTATGTCGAAACATTTCATGAAAAAAACATAGTATAGTATATCAAAAAATTTCATGAAAAAAAGTCATGTCGAAAAATTCCATGAAAAGAAGACATTATACAGTGTGTCAAATTTGGTGAAAAAGGGTCACAGTATATTCTGTCGAAAAATGTTCCTGAAAAAAAGTCATAATATAGCATGTGGGAAAATCTTCTGAAAAAAGTCATACTATTGTTTGTTGAATAATTTCATGAAAAAAATTCATAGTATAGCTTGTCAAAAAACTTCATGAAAAAAAAGTCATAATGTAGCATGTCGAAAAATTTCCTGGAAAAAAGTCATACTATAGTATGTCAAAAAACTTTCATGAAAAAAAGTCATAGTATAGCATGTTGAAAAATTTCATGAAAAAAACTCATAGTAAGTATGTCAAAAAATGTCATGAAAAAAAGTCACAATAGTCAATAATCAATCAATCATCTCAACCGCTTATCCGGGGTCGGGTCGCGGGGGCAACAGCTCCAGCAGGGGACCCCAAACTTCCCTTTCCCGGGCCACATTAACCAGCTCTGACTGGGGGATCCCGAGGCGTTACCAGGCCAGTGTGGAGATATAATCTCTCCACCTAGTCCTGGGTCTTCCCCGTGACCTCCTCCCAGCTGGTCGTGCCTGGAAAACCTGCCTAGGGAGGCGCCCAGGGGGCATCCTTACTAGATGCCCGAACCACCTCAGCTGGCTCCTTTCAACGCAAAGGAGTAGCGGCTCTACTCCGAGTCCCTCAGGGATGACTGAGCTTCTCACCCTATCTCAAAGGGAGACGCCAGCCATCCACCCTCATACAATAGTATGTCGAATAATTTCATGAAAAAAAGTCATAGTATAGTATGTCGAAAAATTTCATGAAAAAAGTCATACTATTATATATCGAAAAATTTCATGAAAAAAAGTCATAGTATAGTTTGTGGAAAGATTTCCGGAAAAAAAGTCATAGTACTGTATGTATAAAATTCAATGAAAGAAAGTCATAGTACAGCATGTCATAAACTTTATGAAAAAAAAGTCATAATATATTATGTTGAAATATTTCCTGGAAAAAAATCATACTATAGTTTGTCAAAAGATTTCCTGAAAAAATTTGAAGTTTTATCTGTCGAAATATTTAATGAAAAAATGTCATAGTATAGTATGTCGAAAAATTCCATGAAAAAAAGTCATACTATTGTACATCGAAACATTTCATGAAAAACAGACATGTTTTTATGCCGATAAATTTCCTTAAAAAAAATTCATAGTATAGAATGTCGAAAGATTTCCTGGAAAAAAGTCATACTATATTGTATGTTGAAAAATGTTGTGAAAAAAAGTTTTTGTATAGCATTTGGAAAAATTTCATGAAAAAAAGTCAAAGTACTGTCTGTCGAAAAATTTCATGAAAAAAGTCATACAATAGTATGTCGAATAATTTCATGATAAAAAGTCATAGTATAGTATGTCGAAACATTTCATGAAAAAAACATAGTATAGTATATCAAAAAATTTCATGAAAAAAAGTCATGTCGAAAAATTCCATGAAAAGAAGACATTATACAGTGTGTCAAATTTGGTGAAAAAGGGTCACAGTATATTCTGTTGAAAAATCTCCTGAACAAAAGTTATAGTATAATATGTCGAAAAATGTTCCTGAAAAAAAGTCATAATATAGCATGTGGGAAAATCTTCTGAAAAAAGTCATACTATTGTTTGTTGAATAATTTCATGAAAAAAATTCATAGTATAGCTTGTCAAAAAACTTCATGAAAAAAAAGTCATAATGTAGCATGTCGAAAAATTTCCTGGAAAAAAGTCATACTATAGTATGTCAAAAAACTTTCATGAAAAAAAGTCATAGTATAGCATGTTGAAAAATTTCATGAAAAAAACTCATACAATAGTATGTCAAAAAATGTTTTGAAAAATAAGTCATAGTATAGCATGTCAAAAAAATTCATGAAAAAAAGTAATAGTATAGTATGTTGAAAAATTTCATGAAAAAAAGTCATACAATAGTATGTCAAAAAATGTTTTGAAAAATAAGTCATAGTATAGCATGTCAAAAAAATTCATGAAAAAAAGTAATAGTATAGTATGTTGAAAAATTTCATGAAAAAAAGTCAGAGTATTGTATGTCGAAAAATGTCATGAAAAAAAGTCATACTATTGCCTGTTGAATAATTTCATGAAAAAAAGTCATACTATTGTATATCCAGAAATTTCATGAACAACAGTCATAGTATAGTATGCCGATAAATTTCCTAAAAAAAAGTCATAGTACTGTCTGTCGAAAAATTGAATGAAAAAAGTCATAATTTAGCATATCGATAAATTTCGTGGAAAAAAGTCATACTATAGTATGTCAAAAAACTTTCATGAAAAAAAGTCATAGTATAGCATGTTGAAAAATTTCATGAAAAAAACTCATAGTAAGTATGTCAAAAAATGTCATGAAAAAAAGTCATACAATAGTCAATCATCAATCAATCATCTTCAACCGCTTATCCGGGGTCGGGTCGCGGGGGCAACAGCTCCAGCAGGGGACCCCAAACTTCCCTTTCCCGGGCCACATTAACCAGCTCTGACTGGGGGATCCCGAGGCGTTACCAGGCCAGTGTGGAGATATAATCTCTCCACCTAGTCCTGGGTCTTCCCCGTGACCTCCTCCCAGCTGGTCGTGCCTGGAAAACCTGCCTAGGGAGGCGCCCAGGGGGCATCCTTACTAGATGCCCGAACCACCTCAGCTGGCTCCTTTCAACGCAAAGGAGTAGCGGCTCTACTCCGAGTCCCTCAGGGATGACTGAGCTTCTCACCCTATCTCAAAGGGAGACGCCAGCCATCCACCCTCATACAATAGTATGTCGAATAATTTCATGAAAAAAAGTCATAGTATAGTATGTCGAAAAATTTCATGAAAAAAGTCATACTATTATATATCGAAAAATTTCATGAAAAAAAGTCATAGTATAGTTTGTGGAAAGATTTCTGGAAAAAAAGTCATAGTACTGTATGTATAAAATTCAATGAAAGAAAGTCATAGTACAGCATGTCATAAACTTTATGAAAAAAAAGTCATAATATATTATGTTGAAATATTTCCTGGAAAAAAATCATACTATAGTTTGTCAAAAGATTTCCTGAAAAAATTTGAAGTTTTATCTGTCGAAATATTTAATGAAAAAATGTCATAGTATAGTATGTCGAAAAATTCCATGAAAAAAAGTCATACTATTGTACATCGAAACATTTCATGAAAAACAGACATGTTTTTATGCCGATAAATTTCCTTAAAAAAAAGTCATAGTATAGAATGTCGAAAGATTTCCTGGAAAAAAGTCATACTATATTGTATGTTGAAAAATGTTGTGAAAAAAAGTTTTTGTATAGCATTTGGAAAAATTTCATGAAAAAAAGTCAAAGTACTGTCTGTCGAAAAATTTCATGAAAAAAGTCATACAATAGTATGTCGAATAATTTCATGATAAAAAGTCATAGTATAGTATGTCGAAACATTTCATGAAAAAAACATAGTATAGTATATCAAAAAATTTCATGAAAAAAAGTCATGTCGAAAAATTCCATGAAAAGAAGACATTATACAGTGTGTCAAATTTGGTGAAAAAGGGTCACAGTATATTCTGTTGAAAAATCTCCTGAACAAAAGTTATAGTATAATATGTCGAAAAATGTTCCTGAAAAAAAGTCATAATATAGCATGTGGGAAAATCTTCTGAAAAAAGTCATACTATTGTTTGTTGAATAATTTCATGAAAAAAATTCATAGTATAGCTTGTCAAAAAACTTTATGAAAAAAAAGTCATAATGTAGCATGTCGAAAAATTTCCTGGAAAAAAGTCATACTATAGTATGTCAATTCATGAAAAAAAGTCATAGTATAGCATGTTGAAACATTTCATGAAAAAAAGTCATACAATAGTATGTCAAAAAATGTTTTGAAAAATAAGTCATAGTATAGCATGTCAAAAAAATTCATGAAAAAAAGTCATAGTATAGTATGTTGAAAAATTTCATGAAAAAAAGTCATACAATAGTATGTCAAAAAATGTTTTGAAAAATAAGTCATAGTATAGCATGTCAAAAAAATTCATGAAAAAAAGTAATAGTATAGTATGTTGAAAAATTTCATGAAAAAAAGTCAGAGTATTGTATGTCGAAAAATGTCATGAAAAAAAGTCATACTATTGCCTGTTGAATAATTTCATGAAAAAAAGTCACACTATTGTATATCCAGAAATTTCATGAACAACAGTCATAGTATAGTATGCCGATAAATTTCCTAAAAAAAAGTCATAGTACTGTCTGTCGAAAAATTGAATGAAAAAAGTCATAATTTAGCATATCGATAAATTTCGTGGAAAAAAGTCATACTATAGTATGTCAAAAAACTTTCATGAAAAAAAGTCATAGTATAGCATGTTGAAAAATTTCATGAAAAAAACTCATAGTAAGTATGTCAAAAAATGTCATGAAAAAAAGTCATACAATAGTCAATCATCAATCAATCATCTTCAACCGCTTATCCGGGGTCGGGTCGCGGGGGCAACAGCTCCAGCAGGGGACCCCAAACTTCCCTTTCCCGGGCCACATTAACCAGCTCTGACTGGGGGATCCCGAGGCGTTACCAGGCCAGTGTGGAGATATAATCTCTCCACCTAGTCCTGGGTCTTCCCCGTGACCTCCTCCCAGCTGGTCGTGCCTGGAAAACCTGCCTAGGGAGGCGCCCAGGGGGCATCCTTACTAGATGCCCGAACCACCTCAGCTGGCTCCTTTCAACGCAAAGGAGTAGCGGCTCTACTCCGAGTCCCTCAGGGATGACTGAGCTTCTCACCCTATCTCAAAGGGAGACGCCAGCCATCCACCCTCATACAATAGTATGTCGAATAATTTCATGAAAAAAAGTCATAGTATAGTATGTCGAAAAATTTCATGAAAAAAGTCATACTATTATATATCGAAAAATTTCATGAAAAAAAGTCATAGTATAGTTTGTGGAAAGATTTCTGGAAAAAAAGTCATAGTACTGTATGTATAAAATTCAATGAAAGAAAGTCATAGTACAGCATGTCATAAACTTTATGAAAAAAAAGTCATAGTATAGAATGTCGAAAGATTTCCTGGAAAAAAGTCATACTATATTGTATGTTGAAAAATGTTGTGAAAAAAAGTTTTTGTATAGCATTTGGAAAAATTTCATGAAAAAAAGTCAAAGTACTGTCTGTCGAAAAATTTCATGAAAAAAGTCATACAATAGTATGTCGAATAATTTCATGATAAAAAGTCATAGTATAGTATGTCGAAACATTTCATGAAAAAAACATAGTATAGTATATCAAAAAATTTCATGAAAAAAAGTCATGTCGAAAAATTCCATGAAAAGAAGACATTATACAGTGTGTCAAATTTGGTGAAAAAGGGTCACAGTATATTCTGTTGAAAAATCTCCTGAACAAAAGTTATAGTATAATATGTCGAAAAATGTTCCTGAAAAAAAGTCATAATATAGCATGTGGGAAAATCTTCTGAAAAAAGTCATACTATTGTTTGTTGAATAATTTCATGAAAAAAATTCATAGTATAGCTTGTCAAAAAACTTTATGAAAAAAAAGTCATAATGTAGCATGTCGAAAAATTTCCTGGAAAAAAGTCATACTATAGTATGTCAAAAAACTTTCATGAAAAAAAGTCATAGTATAGCATGTTGAAAAATTTCATGAAAAAAACTTATAGTAAGTATGTCAAAAAATGTCATGAAAAAAAGTCATACAATAGTCAATAATCAATCAATCATCTTCAACCGCTTATCCGGGGTCGGGTCGCGGGGGCAACAGCTCCAGCAGGGGACCCCAAACTTCCCTTTCCCGGGCCACATTAACCAGCTCTGACTGGGGGATCCCGAGGCGTTACCAGGCCAGTGTGGAGATATAATCTCTCCACCTAGTCCTGGGTCTTCCCCGTGACCTCCTCCCAGCTGGTCGTGCCTGGAAAACCTGCCTAGGGAGGCGCCCAGGGGGCATCCTTACTAGATGCCCGAACCACCTCAGCTGGCTCCTTTCAACGCAAAGGAGTAGCGGCTCTACTCCGAGTCCCTCAGGGATGACTGAGCTTCTCACCCTATCTCAAAGGGAGACGCCAGCCATCCACCCTCATACAATAGTATGTCGAATAATTTCATGAAAAAAAGTCATAGTATAGTATGTCGAAAAATTTCATGAAAAAAGTCATACTATTATATATCGAAAAATTTCATGAAAAAAAGTCATAGTATAGTTTGTGGAAAGATTTCCGGAAAAAAAGTCATAGTACTGTATGTATAAAATTCAATGAAAGAAAGTCATAGTACAGCATGTCATAAACTTTATGAAAAAAAAGTCATAATATATTATGTTGAAATATTTCCTGGAAAAAAATCATACTATAGTTTGTCAAAAGATTTCCTGAAAAAATTTGAAGTTTTATCTGTCGAAATATTTAATGAAAAAATGTCATAGTATAGTATGTCGAAAAATTCCATGAAAAAAAGTCATACTATTGTACATCGAAACATTTCATGAAAAACAGACATGTTTTTATGCCGATAAATTTCCTTAAAAAAAATTCATAGTATAGAATGTCGAAAGATTTCCTGGAAAAAAGTCATACTATATTGTATGTTGAAAAATGTTGTGAAAAAAAGTTTTTGTATAGCATTTGGAAAAATTTCATGAAAAAAAGTCAAAGTACTGTCTGTCGAAAAATTTCATGAAAAAAGTCATACAATAGTATGTCGAATAATTTCATGATAAAAAGTCATAGTATAGTATGTCGAAACATTTCATGAAAAAAACATAGTATAGTATATCAAAAAATTTCATGAAAAAAAGTCATGTCGAAAAATTCCATGAAAAGAAGACATTATACAGTGTGTCAAATTTGGTGAAAAAGGGTCACAGTATATTCTGTTGAAAAATCTCCTGAACAAAAGTTATAGTATAATATGTCGAAAAATGTTCCTGAAAAAAAGTCATAATATAGCATGTGGGAAAATCTTCTGAAAAAAGTCATACTATTGTTTGTTGAATAATTTCATGAAAAAAATTCATAGTATAGCTTGTCAAAAAACTTTATGAAAAAAAAGTCATAATGTAGCATGTCGAAAAATTTCCTGGAAAAAAGTCATACTATAGTATGTCAAAAAACTTCATGAAAAAAAGTCATAGTATAGCATGTTGAAACATTTCATGAAAAAAAGTCATACAATAGTATGTCAAAAAATGTTTTGAAAAATAAGTCATAGTATAGCATGTCAAAAAAATTCATGAAAAAAAGTCATAGTATAGTATGTTGAAAAATTTCATGAAAAAAAGTCATACAATAGTATGTCAAAAAATGTTTTGAAAAATAAGTCATAGTATAGCATGTCAAAAAAATTCATGAAAAAAGTAATAGTATAGTATGTTGAAAAATTTCATGAAAAAAAGTCAGAGTATTGTATGTCGAAAAATGTCATGAAAAAAAGTCATACTATTGCCTGTTGAATAATTTCATGAAAAAAAGTCATACTATTGTATATCCAGAAATTTCATGAACAACAGTCATAGTATAGTATGCCGATAAATTTCCTAAAAAAAAGTCATAGTACTGTCTGTCGAAAAATTGAATGAAAAAAGTCATAATTTAGCATATCGATAAATTTCGTGGAAAAAAGTCATACTATAGTATGTCAAAAAACTTTCATGAAAAAAAGTCATAGTATAGCATGTTGAAAAATTTCATGAAAAAAACTCATAGTAAGTATGTCAAAAAATGTCATGAAAAAAAGTCATACAATAGTCAATCATCAATCAATCATCTTCAACCGCTTATCCGGGGTCGGGTCGCGGGGGCAACAGCTCCAGCAGGGGACCCCAAACTTCCCTTTCCCGGGCCACATTAACCAGCTCTGACTGGGGGATCCCGAGGCGTTACCAGGCCAGTGTGGAGATATAATCTCTCCACCTAGTCCTGGGTCTTCCCCGTGACCTCCTCCCAGCTGGTCGTGCCTGGAAAACCTGCCTAGGGAGGCGCCCAGGGGGCATCCTTACTAGATGCCCGAACCACCTCAGCTGGCTCCTTTCAACGCAAAGGAGTAGCGGCTCTACTCCGAGTCCCTCAGGGATGACTGAGCTTCTCACCCTATCTCAAAGGGAGACGCCAGCCATCCACCCTCATACAATAGTATGTCGAATAATTTCATGAAAAAAAGTCATAGTATAGTATGTCGAAAAATTTCATGAAAAAAGTCATACTATTATATATCGAAAAATTTCATGAAAAAAAGTCATAGTATAGTTTGTGGAAAGATTTCTGGAAAAAAAGTCATAGTACTGTATGTATAAAATTCAATGAAAGAAAGTCATAGTACAGCATGTCATAAACTTTATGAAAAAAAAGTCATAATATATTATGTTGAAATATTTCCTGGAAAAAAATCATACTATAGTTTGTCAAAAGATTTCCTGAAAAAATTTGAAGTTTTATCTGTCGAAATATTTAATGAAAAAATGTCATAGTATAGTATGTCGAAAAATTCCATGAAAAAAAGTCATACTATTGTACATCGAAACATTTCATGAAAAACAGACATGTTTTTATGCCGATAAATTTCCTTAAAAAAAAGTCATAGTATAGAATGTCGAAAGATTTCCTGGAAAAAAGTCATACTATATTGTATGTTGAAAAATGTTGTGAAAAAAAGTTTTTGTATAGCATTTGGAAAAATTTCATGAAAAAAAGTCAAAGTACTGTCTGTCGAAAAATTTCATGAAAAAAGTCATACAATAGTATGTCGAATAATTTCATGATAAAAAGTCATAGTATAGTATGTCGAAACATTTCATGAAAAAAAGTCATACCATTGTATATCGAAAAATGTCATGAAAAACAGTCATAGTTTCGTATGCCGATAAATTTCCTAAAAAAGAAGTCATAGTATAGCATGTCGAAAAATTTCATGAAAAAAATCATAGTATAGGATGTTGAAAGATTTCCTGAAAAAAGTCATAGTACTGTCTGTCGAAAAATTTCATGAAAAAAGTCATAGAATATGTTGAAAAATTTCCTGAAAAAAAGTCATGGTATTATCTGTCTAAATATTTAATGAAAAAAAGTCGTAGTATAGTATGTCGAAATATTTCATGAAAAATAGTCATACTATTGTAAAACGAAAAATTTCATGAAAAACAATCATAGTATAGTATGCCGATAAATTTCCGAAAAAAAGTCTAGTATAGAATGTCGAAAAATTTCCTGGAAAAAAGTAATAGTACTGTCTGTCGAAAAATTGAATAAAGAAAGTCATAGTATTGCAGGTCGAAAAATTTCATGAAAAAAATCATAGTATAGTATGTTGAAAAATGTTGTGAAACAAAAGTCATATTATATTGTATGTCGAAAAATTTCCTAAAAAAAGTAATAGTATAGCATTTGGAAAAACTTCCTGAAAAAAAGTCATAATATAGCATGTCGAAAAATTTCCTGGAAAAAAGTCACACTATAGTATGCAAAAAAATTTCATGAAAAAAAGTCAGTGTAGTATGTTGAAAAATGTCATGAAGAAAAAGCCATACAATAGTATGTTGAAAAATTTCATGAAAAAAAGTCGTACTATTGTATATCGAAAAATTTCATGAAAAACAGTCATAGCATAGTATGCCGATACATTTCCTATAAAAAAGTCATAGTATAGCATGTCGAAAGATTTCCTGGAAAAAAATAATAGTACTGTCTGTAGAAAAATTTAATGAAAAAAAGTCATAATACAGCATGTAAAAAAACTTCATGAAAAGTCATAATACAGCATGTCAAAAAACTTTATGAAAAAAAAGTCATAATATTGCATGTTGAAAAATTTCCTGGAAAAAGTTATACTATAGTATGTCAACAGATTTCATGAAAAAAAGTCATAGTATAGTATGTCGATAAATTTCCTAAAAAAAAGTCATAGTATAGAATGTCGAATAATTTCCTGAAAAAAAGTCATAAAGTATTGTATGTCGAAAAATTTCCTGAAAAAAAGTCATATTTGTTAGGAATGATACCCGTTAGTCTAGTTTCCCCAGTGTTTCCTTGTGTTTCCCCCGCCCTTTTGTCTCCTGTCTGTCTTCCTTGTTTGTCCCACTGTAATTTTGAAATTCTACATCAGAATGTCCTGATATTCCCTGAATGGAACTCTGAGGTGGACTACTGTCCACTTGAAGTGAAATTAGTGTGTGATAGTGGACAGTTTCCCTTTAATTCTAATCTGAATTCAGAGGGAAGATAGCCCATATTGTAGTGTTTGTAAAGGTTTTAATTTTGAAATTCTACGTCAGAATGTCCTGATACTGTCTGAGTGAAACTCTAAGGTGGTGTACTATTTTTCTAAAGTGAAATTGGTGTGTGATAGTGGACAGTTTCCCTTTAATTCTAATCTGAATTTAGATTGAAGATAGCCCATATATGAGATTTTTTAAAGGCTTTAATTTTGAAATTCTACATCAGAATGTCCTGATTCTGTCTGAGTGAAACTCTAAGGTGGTCTACTTTTATTCTGAAGTCAAATTGGAGTATAATAGTGGATAGTTTCCCTTTAATTCTTATCTGAATTTAGAGTTAAGATAGCCCATATATAAGATTTTTTAAAGGCTTTAATTTTTGAAATTCTACATCAGAATGTCCTGATTCTGTCTGAGTGATTCTCTAAGGTGGTCTATTTTTATTCTGATGTGAAATTAGTGTGTGATAGTGGACAGTTTCTCTTTAATTCTAATCTGAATTTAGAGGGAAGTTAGCCCATATTTGAGATTTTTTAAAGGCTTTAATTTTGAAATTCTACATCAGAATGTCCTGATATTCCCTGAATGGCATTCTGAGGTGGTCTACTGTCAATCTGAAGTGAAATTAGTGTGTGATAGTGGGCAGTTTCCCTTTAATTCTAATCTGAATTTAGAGTGAAGATAGTCCATATTATAGATTTTTTAAAGGCTTTAATTTTGAAATTCTACATCAGAATGTCCTGATTCTGTCTGAGTGATTCTCTAAGGTGGTCTGCTTTTATTCTGATGTGAAATTAGTGGGTGATAGTGGACAGTTTCTCTTTAATTCTAATCTGAATTTAGAAGGAAGTTAGCCCATATTTGAGATTTTTTAAAGGCTTTAATTTTGAAATTCTACATCAGAATGTCCTGATATTCCCTGAATGGTATTCTGAGGTGGTCTACTGTCAATCTGAAGTGAAATTAGTGTGTGATAGTGGGCAGTTTCCCTTTAATTCTAATCTGAATTTAGAGTGAAGATAGTCCATATTATAGATTTTTTAAAGGCTTTAATTTTGAAATTCTACATCAGAATGTCCTGATATTCCCTGAATGGAACCCTGAGGTGGACTACTGTCCACTTGAAGTGAAATTAGTGTGTGATAGTGGACAGTTTCCCTTTAATTCTAATCTGAATTCAGAGGGAAGATAGCCCATATTGTAGTGTTTGTAAAGGCTTTAATTTTGAAATTCTACATCAGAATGTCCTGATACTGTCTGAGTGATACTCTAAGGTCGTGTACTATTTTTCTAAAGTGAAATTGGTGTGTGATAGTGGACTGTTTCCCTTTAATTCTAATCTGAATTTAGATTGAAGATAGCCCATATATGAGATTTTTTAAAGGCTTTTATTTTGAAATTCTACATCAGAATGTCCTGATTCTGTCTGAGTGAAACTCTAAGGTGGTGTACTTTTATTATGAAGTCAAATTGGAGTATAACAGTCGATAGTTTCCCTTTAATTCTAATCTGAATTTAGAGTGAAGATAGCCCATATATAAGATTTTTTAAAGGCTTTAATTTTGAAATTCTACATCAGAATGTCCTGATTCTGTCTGAATGGAATTCTGAGGTGGTCTACTGTCAATCAGAAATGAAATTAGTGTATGATAGTGGGCAGTTTCCCTTTAATTCTAATCTGAATTTAGAGTGAAGATAGCCCATATTGTAGATTTTTAAAGGCTTTAATTTTGAAATTCTACATCAGAATGTCCTGATTCTGTCTGAGTGAAACTCTAAGGTGGTCTACTTTTATTCTGAAGTCAAATTGGAGTATAATAGTGGATAGTTTCCCTTTAATTCTAATCTGAATTTAGAGGGAAGTTAGCCCATATAATAGATTTTTTAAAGGCTTTAATTTTGAAATTCTACATCAAAATGTCCTGATATTCCCTGAATGGCATTCTGAGGTGGTCTACTGTCAATCTGAAGTGAAATTAGTGTGTGATAGTGGGCAGTTTCCCTTTAATTCTAATCTGAATTTAGATTGAAGATAGCCCATATATGAGATTTTTTAAAGGCTTTAATTTTGAAATTCTACATCAGAATGTCCTGATTCTGTCTGAGTGAAACTCTAAGGTGGTCTACTTTTATTCTGAAGTCAAATTGGAGTATAATAGTGGATAGTTTCCCTTTAATTCTAATCTGAATTTAGAGGGAAGTTAGCCCATATAATAGATTTTTTAAAGGCTTTAATTTTGAAATTCTACATCAAAATGTCCTGATATTCCCTGAATGGCATTCTGAGGTGGTCTACTGTCAATCTGAAGTGAAATTAGTGTGTGATAGTGGGCAGTTTCCCTTTAATTCTAATCTGAATTTAGAGTGAAGATAGTCCATATTATAGATTTTTTAAAGGCTTTAATTTTGAAATTCTACATCAGAATGTCCTGATTCTGTCTGAGTGATTCTGTAAGGTGGTCTACTTTTATTCTGATGTGAAATTAGTGTGTGATAGTGGACAGTTTCCCTTTAATTCTAATCTGAATTCAGAGGGAAGATAGCCCATATTGTAGTGTTTGTAAAGGCTTTAATTTTGAAATTCTACATCAGAATGTCCTGATATTCCCTGAAGGGAACTCTGAGGTGGACTACTGTCCACTTGAAGTGAAATTAGTGTGTGATAGTGGACACTTTCTCTTTAATTCTAATCTGAATTTAGAGGGAAGTTAGCCCATATTCGAGATTTTTTAAAGGCTTTAATTTTGAAATTCTACATCAGAATGTCCTGATATTCCCTGAATGGCATTCTGAGGTGGTCTACTGTCAATCTGAAGTGAAATTAGTGTGTGATAGTGGGCAGTTTCCCTTTAATTCTAATCTGAATTTAGAGTGAAGATACTCCATATTATAGATTTTTTTAAAGGCTTTAATTTTGAAATTCTACATCAGAATGTCCTGATATTCCCTGAATGGAACTCTGAGGTGGACTACTGTCCACTTGAAGTGAAATTAGTGTGTGATAGTGGACAGTTTCCCTTTAATTCTAATCTGAATCCAAAGGGAACATAGCCCGTATTGTAGTGTTTGTAAAGGCTTTAATTTTGAAATTCTACATCAGAATGTCCTGATATTCCCTGAATGGAACTCTGAGGTGGACTACTGTCCACTTGAAGTGAAATTAGTGTGTGATAGTGGACAGTTTCCCTTTAATTCTAATCTGAATTCAGAGGGAAGATAGCCCATATTGTAGTGTTTGTAAAGGCTTTAATTTTGAAATTCTACATCAGAATGTCCTGATTCTGTCTAAGTGAAACTCTAAGGTTGTCTACTTTTATTCTGAAGTCAAATTAGAGTATAATAGTGGATAGTTTCCCTTTAATTCTAATCTGAATTTAGAGTGAAGATAGCCCAAATATAAGATTTTTTAAAGGCTTTAATTTTGAAATTCTACATCAGAATGTCCTGATTCTGTCTGAGTGATTCTGTAAGGTGGTCTACTTTTATTCTGATGTGAAATTAGTGTGTGATAGTGGACACTTTCTCTTTAATTCTAATTTGAATTTAGAGGGAAGTTAGCCCATATTATAGATTTTTTTAAAGGCTTTAATATTGAAATTCTACATCAGAATGTCCTGATATTCCCTGAATGGCATTCTGAGGTGGTCTACTGTCAATCTGAAGTGAAATTAGTGTGTGATAGTGGGCAGTTTCCCTTTAATTCTAATCTGAATTTAGATTGAAGATAGCCCATATATGAGATTTTTTAAAGGCTTTAATTTTGAAATTCTACATCAGAATGTCCTGATTCTGTCTGAATGGAATTCTGAAGTGGTCTACTGTCAATCTGAAGTGAAATTAGTGTGTGATAGTGGGCAGTTTCCCTTTAATTCTAATCTGAATTTAGATTGAAGATAGCCCATATATGAGATTTTTTAAAGGCTTTAATTTTGAAATTCTACATCAGAATGTCCTGATTCTGTCTGAGTGAAACTCTAAGGTGGTCTACTTTTATTCTGAAGTCAAATTGGAGTATAATAGTGGATAGTTTCCCTTTAATTCTAATCTGAATTTAGAGGGAAGTTAGCCCATATTATAGATTTTTTAAAGGCTTTAATTTTGAAATTCTACATCAAAATGTCCTGATATTCCCTGAATGGCATTCTGAGGTGGTCTACTGTCAATCTGAAGTGAAATTAGTGTGTGATAGTGGGCAGTTTCCCTTTAATTCTAATCTGAATTCAGAGGGAAGATAGCCCATATTGTAGTGTTTGTAAAGGCTTTAATTTTGAAATTCTACATCAGAATGTCCTGATATTCCCTGAATGGAACTCTGAGGTGGACTACTGTCCACTTGAAGTGAAATTAGTGTGTGATAGTGGACACTTTCTCTTTAATTCTAATCTGAATTTAGAGGGAAGTTAGCCCATATTCGAGATTTTTTAAAGGCTTTAATTTTGAAATTCTACA